>SWKJ01000206.1:0-600000 GCA_019425465.1 Colletotrichum falcatum | reverse complement strand
CAAGACGAACAAGGGGTGGGAAAGGGGGAGGGGTGGAACGAGAAAGGCGTCGGGTGACAAAGAAGAAAAGACACTTTCACAGTCTGCAGCAGAAAACGGCGTACCTGTGCCCTCGACAGAGAGCAATTGGTCCTTGAGGTTGGCCTCGACCTTGGTGATGCCCCCAGTTTGTACAACGAGTCTGAAACGTCCTTGACGCAGCTGTCACATGTCATGGGGACGGCAAAAACGGTCTAGTCAGGTTTTCGGACGTTTCATTAGCCATCGTGGTTCTGAACGGCAATCAATCCCCTTCTCCTGCACTGTCGGAGACGACCATCTAAACACATACGCAAGCAA
Organism: Colletotrichum falcatum; assembly: GCA_019425465.1. NCBI lineage: Eukaryota > Fungi > Ascomycota > Sordariomycetes > Glomerellales > Glomerellaceae > Colletotrichum > Colletotrichum falcatum. Next base: position 599,661 of record SWKJ01000206.1, on the reverse strand, counting down.
GCGTTCGGGCCCATTCTGGCGTTCTGGCGGGACGGGTGCCGGTTGGGTTGTTTGGTCAGATGCCGCTGATGAGCCAGACAGGCGTGGATGCAGAAGGAGACCTGCGCAGACGAGAACGAAGGGGAAGTGGAACGGCCCCAACTCACCTGGAATGGATATGAGACGGTCATCGTGAAGGGCTTCGTAAGAGAGGGCGACGGTTGTGGAGGAAGTATGCCCCGACCCTGTCCGACTAAGACGATACTTCAACGAAAGAAGCGCAGTGTGCTTTCGGAAAGGAAGATGGTTGGAATCCCTTCACGGCCGAAGTTCGAGGAGGAACGTATTTCTTAGTACCTACGGACGGGCGGGATTGCGTTCAACCGGGGGGGGCGGATGCGCTTTTTAATACTTTCCGTCGGTCTATCGCCGAGTTCAACCGTCACTGATGGCGTTGGGGGATTATTGCTTTGAAATCGCTTTACCCAGTGTGCACTGCACTCGTGCCCCTCCTCGCAGCGGCGGGGGCAGAAGGTCACAGAAAGCCATGCGAGTGCGCGCGAAGGTGTACGTACGATTGGGCCCAAGTCGGCGCTGCTCTTCAGCTGTCGGCACCTGGTCATGGGTGTCTAGGCATCCTCTCTCTTATCTTGTCGGATAAGCATCACGTGAGAACGCTCGTGCATTCGTGTCTCCAAATTTTTGGGAAGCTCAGGTCTCAATCGATTGAACGGATATCGATCGTCAAACGACGCCAGCAACGCATAGCCCTACCGACGACCGAACGATACCAATTCGAAGCTCCCACTTTTGGCACCACCTGCTGCCAGTCTCCGGGCCGACGAAGGTCACGATCCGCGAATACACAATCAGACGGAGCATCGGCTGAGGCGGCCGGGCCCCAGAGCAACCTTTCAAGATGTCGCAAACCGTTGGCCTGGTACGCTTCTCCCACGCCTTTTCCCCAATTGAACCTCCCTAGACAAAGACAGACTCGCTGACCACCCGCCCCTGTGCGAGACAGACTCGTCTCTCCTACTCCCGGGTATGGCACCACATCTCCGCCGCGGCCCCCCATGAGACCCTCTCCACCCAGCCAGGCGTCACGCCCCCGTCCCTCGGCCGCCTTGCTTCGCGCATCGCCGTGCTGCTGATGGGTAAACACAAGCCCATTTGGGACCCGTCGACAGACTGCGGCGACTATGTCGTCGTGACAGACTGCGCGGCGCTGCACGTCACGGGTCGCAAGAAGTGGCAGAAGACGTACTACCGGCACAACACCCGACCGGGCTCGCTGCAGGCCGTCACCATGGACGTGCTGATGGAGAAGCACGGCGGCGCCGAGGTGCTGCGCAAGGCGGTCAGCGGCATGTTACCCAAGAACAGGCTGCGCGCGCCGCGGCTGGCGAGGCTCAAGGCGTTCGAGGGCGAGGCGCACCCGTATAAGAAGAATGTGATCCGATTCGGGAACGTTCCCGTCGGGCAGCCTGGGTGGGAGGAGCAGGTCAAGGCAATCCGGGAGGCGGATGCGGAGAGGATATGAGAGGCATGTGAAAAGGTGTGGCTTTACTGGGTGGTGGTAGTGATGGTGGTAAAAGGGACCACGGGCTTGGTGGGCGAGAGGATGGAGCGGCCGTCTGTATCGGCGTGTATATTCTGTATGTATGAATACGGGCATCTCGTAATGGAGGTTTTACCGGTCTCGCAACCTGGATCGCAATGTCCGCCGACCAAGGTAAGGCTATGGCTGAGGTTGATCCACCTGGGTTGCCGTAAAGGGCATTCGGGCGGCCTTCCCTTGGGACCCCATAGAGTTGGGATTGCTTCACTGAGGGCCTTAACGGTATTGAGATCCGGGCTTCAATGATAAACAAGGCGTACTTCCCAACAATTCTTATGCGATGCCATGACGACAGAGCGGCTCACGATTAGAGTACACCAAGGGTGAGACTGTTCGCGAGGCGGCCCGAGTCGTGAGGGATGAATTGATTTTTTACCTGTTACGAATGGCTACAATCACATGAGTCGCATCTCTGAGCGGCGGAGGTTCCTTTGACGTGGCAAAATGTGAGGTACTGTGAAACCGTTTATTGATTCATAATGTATGCGTCGATGGCGTAGCATAGAGGACCTGATCACTTGTGACATGTCGAATCCAAGAGACATGAATCACTGGCCAGTTGGGGTTATATAGAAACGCTGCGTTTTGCATATTGAGTTCTCACTCCGGGCTCATTGCTCATTATTACTGTAAACAGCCGGCCGGGTCTAGCCAGGCCATGGACGCCAGGACAAATGCAGATGCTGATTCCCTTGAAAATACCTTTCTCTCCCTCTCCCTCTTATGTCAACCTCCCGTTCCCTCCCTCCGCAACGCCGCCCCTCCCCACTGCGCAAGTGCATCACAGCTTAGCTGTCTCAAGCTTGCGGGCGACCTCGCATTTGATGAGACCGTTGGGCCCGGACTGTGGGGCGTAGACCTCGGCGTCCTTGCCGGTATTCTTCAGCCCCTTGTGCCAGCTCAGATCGATCTCAAAGTAGTGCTTGTTGGGCAGGGAGTAGGTGACGGTCAGGGTCTCGGGGACGGCGGCGAGAATCTTCTCGCACATCTTGTACATGGTGTTCTGGACGCTGGCGCTCTCGTCCTCGGCAAAGGTCTTCATGGTGATATCGCGGGCGGCCTGCCAAGCGGGGTCGAACTTGGGAACGGCGGCGCGGACGGCGGCGAGGTCCGGGAAGGCCCAGGTCCAGCCTGCGTCGACGTCGGTAGAGAGGATGCGGTCCCAGGTGTCGGGGAGAGTAGTGTACTCGTCCCGGACGAAGCTGTGGAAGGCGGAGCCGGTGGACTTGAGGACGGTGAGCTTCTGGATGGCGCTGGTGAGGGTGATGCCATCGCGCCGGGAAACGCGGGCCTCGACGTTGCGGGTCTCCTCGCCGTCTCGGAAGAAGGAGTGGGGGTGCGGCCGTCCGTCGACGGTCATGCGGGTCCAGCGGTGCTGGACGATCTTGACGTTGGCGGTGTGGATGTGGGCGTAGATGTCGAGGAAGTGAGTGCCGAGGATGGAGGCGAAGAGCTCCGGCGGGTTAACGGGGTTCTCCTTGGCCTTGATGTAGATGGTGTTCTTGATGGAGTCAGTGGCGACGATGACGCTGTTGTCGGCGGCCGTGAACGAGACGTCAATGTCGCCTTCGAGGAGGCAGCAGACGGTCATCTCGGTGACAGTCTGATTGGCGCCGTTGCGCTCGACCTTGTAGACGCGGACATTGTCCTTACCGTAACGGGCGGAAGCGAGATACGACATTGCGAATTTGCGGTCCAGGTTGTTGCGCCTGGGACGTTAAAAAAGAAAGTGGAAAAAGGAAGGGGAGGAGGTAACGTGAAGAGGGTGCCAGGAGTGAGAGATGGGCGTTGTCACGACTGAAGGCCGAGATGAGATGAGCAGCAGAATAAAGACGAGACCCTCGGCGAGGACCCTCTTGGATATCGATGAAGAAAGAGAAGTCTTGGTGGTTGGACAGTGAGACAAGGGACGAGGAGTGAGCGTTGGGAAGGGGACGGTTTCAAAGAGGGGAGGCAAAGTGTTTAGGTATATATATCAAAGGCTCCCTGGGAAGACGAGTGAGGTTTTACTCCCACTTGTCGGGTTGGCTTCCTTGGACGTCACCCACCGACACGGGATCCGGAGATAGAGATAGCGTTCAGTCGGCATGTTTGCTTCCTACTGGGGGGGGGGCGACCCAATGACGCTGGTCGAACTGACCCGATTGCTTGATAGGGGTCCGGCAGGCATGGGGTAAGATGGCCTTATTGGCGTCGAGTGGAGCCGCCGGAGCCCGCCGATACCCTTTGCTGACCTGCGCAGGCAGATCGCCGCATGCAGCCGCTCTTCGTGATGCGTCCTCCGGCAGGCGACGAGCGACAGGCAGACTTGTGTTTCCCCCTGTCCCCCTCCTCGCTTTCCTACTCTCACGGTTGCGAGTTCTCGTCTTCAGGATCGACTGAACAATCCAAAGCTCGGTAATCGGTGTTTGTTTGACGCCAGCGGTCTTTGGAGAGCCGCAAGCGCTTCATGTGCCTGCCCATGGGCTTCAATGGCCGGCGCCGAGTAAAGAACAGGTATTGCACAATTCGCATACCTGCTATGGGGTTCTCAAGGGTGCTTTGCACGAATGGCGGGCAGAAAATCATCTAGAATACTGGTTGAAATCCCCACCTCATCCGAACCCTTTCCAGTAAAGTCAACCGCCCCTCAGGATTTGTGAGTATTGGGCCCAAACGCCGAAGAGCCAAACCTCATCCCGTACGTGACGTGCTACTGATAGAAGCGGTCCTGGCCATGGCCGTTTTCTGCAAGCAACCGTATAATTCGCCGTGGCCTATCCCATCGATTTCCTCGGGCGGCAGTCCAATAGCCAAGAGACCCATACGATGTATCCGACCTGAAAGATGCGCGGTGGACTTCTCCGACACATGGAACGACGGCAGATGGGGGGCGGCCGTGTTTCAGCACTGGCGGTGGCAGTCAACGCTGTGGCACAAGCAGCTTCAGGCGGCAAGGGAGTTCCTCGGGAGCAACAAGAGTATGGTATGGCCCATGCTTGTTGGTCATCGGCGCGCTTTCTCATCTCTGGCGGTTCTCCAGGTGCACCTACGTACGAATACTATGGTGTGTGGAATGGGAAGGGGGCCTGTTGTTATTCCGAGCCATGATTGTCTATGGAACGTTTGTCCCTACCAAGGGAGGGAAGGCAATCGAGCACATTGTTGTTGAGGAACGTCTTGGATGTCGTGAGATGAGGGATCTCTGGCCTACACAGGTGCTGTCTAGAGCGCCTGGGGACTTGGGAGTGCTTGGTTGTGGTTAAGGCATTGCCAGGTGCCAAGAGTGCAAAGGTGAAGGAGGTTCAGTACCTAGGCGGGAGGGGGGGGGGGTTTGGACAGTGCCGTATCATAATGACTGGGTGAATATATACGGTACATAACATCTATTTCCCACAGTCTGTATCTAGAGCGATGCGTGCAATTTCCTACCACTTTTTTGACCTAGTGTCTACTCTCTTCTCTAGTTCTGTTAAAAAGCTTGAAGATGTAGATCTCTGTCAGAATAGTCTGAATGACCAGGCGTAGACATAAAAAGGCAAGAGTGAAGAACGTGGTCAGAGGGAAGGAGCTGTAAATAACCAGAAGGATATATACGGTACAGAATATCTAGCACCTACTATATCAAGCAGGATGTCTCTGACCAGTGTGGCCACTATAGATACACTATGATGGGGCACTGTCCATACCCCCCCCTCCCGCGTAGGTATCTGGCCTTATGACTTCTCGTTCGCAAGTATGTACCTCGTTCAGTATCTTGTTATTTTATCGATAAAGGGAATGTGTGCATTTTCAACAGTAAACACCTTAAAAGCATATATACAAGGAGAGGATATAGCCCATGCTCTCGGCGAGTAGGCGGGTAAAGCCAGTCCCATGATGACTACCTAGGTACCTACCTAAACCAACCTCTTAGGTAGGTAGGTAGGTACCTAGGTACTTAGGCAATGTACATTGGCCGTTGTTTGGTTTGGGGAACGGCAGATTAGTAAAGTGAGTGAGTAGCGTGCACGGACGACCTCTGCTGACACTCAAACTCACTGCCTGACCTGCCTGAACTAAACTCACTTGGCCGGTGTCCCCCCGGAGCAGTACTAAGCGACTGACTGCACCCACCACACCCAAACCGCAGCACATGTGCCTCCACTCCTGGAGCTACAGCTGCAGGCAGAGAGCTGGCGCAGGTTGGGGCACAGCGACCGAGGACCGTGAGCCGTGAACTGTGGACTTGGGAACCAGAAACGCGAGCCTTTCATTACATGCAACGCCCGACTCGTTTAATCGTCCACGACGACGCCATACCTCCTCATTCATTCCAAGCCAAGCCAATATAAAATCTTTTTCAATCTACAGATATATTGGCCACCATTCATTGCGTCGGGAGCAACGCGTGATTGCGAGACGCCGCTACGGTTGGTTTTCTCTATTTTGCGCAAACTCTCAGCATTGGACCACCTCCATCGCATCTCCACTTGGACTGACGACCTGCCTGCCCTTGTCTGGGCTTGGCTCTGCACGCCGCCGTCCGACTTGAACCACCACCTGCCCCCGACATCCTGCAACCCGACTGTTCACCTTATCGATCGCTGCCCGTAGTTGCCTGTTCACTGTCGCCTCACATCGAAACCAGCCAGTCCAGCCATCGAATTGAACCTCGGCACCACCATCACGATATAGATACCACACGTTGATTGGCGACGGTTCTTTATCCCGCGCGAACGACGAACCCAAACTACCCCTCTCCTACACACAGACAACAACAGCCGCATATATCAAAGCAATATTGCGATAGCAGTCGCCCGAATGCAACGACCTACGGAGAAGCCCCGAAAAAAGGTGGTATCATAGAGAGGTTTCACCGCCATGCTGGGCGCCTCCAGCCAGTCTCAAAAGGCACTGTCGCCTCAGCAGTCTGCGTCGAGCATCAACACCCTCAACCCACGCCCCAGTTTCGAGCGCGAGGCGAGCACCGGTGGCCTCCAGCCGCCCTCCGCATCCGCCAATGCCTCTAGAAGCTTGGGCGCCTCGGGCACCAGCTTCGGCCCCGAGGCTCCTCGCTCAACCCCTCCATTGCCCCGGGAGTTTCAGTTCTGAGCTGCGCAGCCAGATGATGCCATCTCGATCTGGCTCCCGGGGCGATATCTACAGCATCGATAAGGTCGACGAGGAGGATTCCGCCACGGCTACTGAGCAGACGCTGGCAGCGCTCCGAGAACAGCTGAACCGGGAGATGAAGATTAAGGATGGGAGCGAGAACATGCTGGAGGCCCTGAACGCGAAGAAGGCGAAGCAGACAAAGGAGCAGAGGGCCAAGGTCGAAGCTGAGCTCAACGCTTCCAACCAGCGAATCAAGATTCTACGCCAGAAGATTGCAGACGCTTCCAGGCCCAAGGCAACGCCGACAACCCCAACAAGACAGAGGACCAACGACGCGCTGTATTCTTCTGCCAACAGCGGCTTGCGTTCTCCTCCCAGTGCTTCCCGCAGCGGCGCTGGGTCCGATAACGAAGAGGCAGCCGAACAATCGCCCACCTTCCTCTTGGCCGAATTGCTCCAGGCTCTGGAACAGGAGGGCATGCCTCCGGAATACTATGTCAGTCGAGGCAACAGCCTAGTCGATTTGTTCAGACGGCATCCGACTCTCAAGTATGACCTGGTGTGGTCTGTCTTTGGCATGCGTATGCAAGTCATGCTCCTCAGCGAGGCCGGGAAGTGGTGGCTGCCGGCTACCGCATGATTCGCTATGCCATCTCAGATGTCTCGTCCCTGAAAAAGATCCGCAGTCTGAACACTGACATGATTGTTGTGACGTGAGTACAAAGGAACCCAAGCTCGCTCAGTGTGGGTGGGGGCTGGCTGATAAGGAACAGGTCACTGATCAAGGATCGCAAGGCTGATCTGGAGCGTGAGCAAGCCTTGAAGTTTGTCCGAGCTTTCTTGGACGTGAAGGACGGAGTCAAAGAACTATCACGGGCAGTCGTTCGAACTGTAGCTGCTGTTGCTGAGCAAGCCGAAGACCGCCTGCGGTCCATTTGTCTCGAGACCCTTGCTGAGATTATGCTTCGTGATCCTGCCCTAGCAGTCGCATCTGGTGGCCTATCACCGCTCTCTGAGGCTCTGATTGAAGGGACCTACAAGTCGCCAGAGTCACTCACGGCTTCTTACTTGCAAATACTGGACAATCCGCAGAAGAGGGTTTATCTGCGCTCTGGTTATGATCTGGAGGTCCTCTTTACGGCATTCACAGACATCATTCTGGCCAGCGAGAGTCTACTGAAGCAAAATGCAAAGGCCATCACCAAGATCCTCAAGAGCTGGCCCGGTTTGATGATATTGACTATGCACGACTTTCGCGCACTCAAGTCGCTGCTCACCAGCATGGTGCTTCCGCAACCCACCATCCGAGAAACCGTCATTGATCTTGTCTACCTTCTACTCCGGATTAAATCCCCTTCGTGGGCCTCGTCCTTTCTCGCTGGCCGGCGCTTGACAACATATGGAAGGGTTGCCAGCCTCAAGTCTATTTCGAACCATAACCCCTCGGGGTCAACATCCTCCATGGAAGAAGACACTGGGGAGCAAAACTTCATGGACCACTACACTGCCCTTCTTCTGGCAACGTTCGTCAAGGCTGGCCTGTTGGAAAACCTTCTCCAGGTCGCAAGAACTAGCGAGCCGCAGTTGTCGAGGAAGACGTGTCTCCTCATTGGAGAGGTGCTGAAGCTGGCGAGCAGGCTCCTCCCCTCTTCGTGGAGCAACGACCTCCCTTTGCTCCCAGAGCTGTTCGCTGCCGCTACCCAGTTCAAGGACGATAACAGATTCATTGCCTCGGGTATAGTTTATCAGATTAGCTCGGTGAGCAGAACCCTGTACAGGAGTTCGCCTTCCGTAGGCACAGCCGGGACCTTGCCCTCGCATGACAGCATGGGCAACCTCGCCGACATGCCTCGCAAGAGCAACGCCGGGGTTGTGGTTCAAGAGGGCGCAATCCGACAGCTCTTGGTCGAGTCAAATGTCCTGAACAGCTCCAACTACTTGAAATGGAACTGGGATGTCATCTCACGAATCATCGAAGGACCGCTCCAAGACGGAAAACGACTGGACGAGGTCAACAGGGTCTCCAAGTTCATGAACAGAATCATGAGCTTCTACCGACCCTTTAAGCACAGGTTCTCTGATCTTTCTAGCAACAAAAACACGCAAAAGTACGTCAGGGTAGGATGTGCTTTAATGCATACTCTGCTTCAATCTCACGAGGGCGTCGAATATCTCCAGGATCACAAGATGCTGCGACAGATAGCCGAATGCCTTGCACAATGCGATCCGGTAAGCCCCCCCCCCCCCCCCCCCAACTGCACCAACACAAGCAGAATACTAACAGCCCTCGCAGAGCAGCGGGCTGACATCGACGGACCCAATGTTCTCCCCTGGCCGCCTGCAAAGCACGCTTTGCGCGGGTTACTTCCCCATGCTTGGTGTCCTCAGTGGCGACCCAAGGGGCTTGGATCTCCTGCAGCGCTGGAGGATGTTCAACATGATGTATCACATCCTCGGCCACAAGCAGCGCCCTGACTTGATCAAGCTACTGCTCTCCAACTTTGACTACAGCATTCCAGGGCACCCGAGGGTGCTTATAGAACAGGCCCTAACTTCGGGAACGAGAGAGATTCGCATCACGGCAACGAATGCACTGCGAAAGTATGCAACTCGACCGTTCGATGCATCGCAGCCTTCCTACGGCAAAGTCGACTGGAAATGGGCAATCGAAAAGCTGTGTGACCAGTTGTACGACCCCGAGGTGGAAGTCTGCCGAACCGCGGTCAAGATCCTCGAGAAGGCATGCAATAAGAAGGCATACCTGGAATACGTTGTTCAGTGTCGTCCGACGATGGATCACCTGGGAGAAATCGGTGCCCCTCTCCTCCTGCGGTTCTTGTCTTCTTCCATCGGTTACCACTATCTCGACGGCGTCGATTACATTAGTAACGAAATGGACGACTGGTTTCTCGGCCGGAACGACTCGTACGTTGGTGTCATCGAGACGAGCCTGGCCAAGGCATTCCTCGAGAATCCGGAGGAGCACCAGAACCGCATGAACATGGTGGACGAGGCTCAAGCGGAGGCGGAGCCAGAGAATCATATACCGCCTCATTTCTATCGCGAGCTTGCACGCACCCAAGAAGGCTGCAAGCTGCTCAACGACAAGGGCCATTTTGCCGAATTTGCCAACACCATCAAAGAGCACGGAATGCAATCAGAAGATCCGGAGCTCATGCTGAAGGTCAAGTCGTCAATGTGGGCTGTTGGCAACGTCGGGTCGATGGAGCTCGGCGCTCCCTTTATTGAGTCGTGCGACGTGGTCGAGGACATTGTAAAGATCGCCGAGGAGCATGAGGTGATGAGCCTGCGCGGCACAGCCTTCTTCGTTCTTGGACTGATCTCTAGATCCGCCCACGGCCTTGAGATCCTCTCAGAATGCGGGTGGGACGCAAACCTTTCATCGAGGGGGGAGTCATTGGGATTCTGCATCCCCAACGACCTGTCCAAGTTCTTCTCCTTTAAACCATGGAAGCACGCCATCGCCTCCAAGATCACGTTGCCAGACACGCAGAAAACGTTCCTGACTCCGCCGCCACCCACGGAAGCGCGCCCGCCTCTGGAGAAGGAAGAACTGCCGGCCTTCACCAACGAAGCAGCCACCAATCAGCGAATTCTCGATCTCGTTGTCGACCTCGGTAATATGGTGCTGTACAAGCGTGCTATGAGCGAGCTGATGCAGATCAGGCAGCACAAGGTGCCAGGTTTCAGGTGCCCAAAGATGTTCAAGCGTGTCATGACAATGCTCGAATACAATCACTATCGTTTGCCCATCAGGCGAATGGTGATAGAAATGTTCGACAAGAGCGTCCTCCGGCGGATCGTGTTTGGCGAAGACAGTGACAGCGAGTCTGACGAAGATGGAGACAAAGAGGACGAAGACGATGCGTCATCATCTGGGGATGAGAACCGAACCGAGAGACAGAGGAGCATATCAGATCCTTCAGAGCTCTTGAGGGATATTCCAATAAGGACGGAGCGGCCAGACAGTCACAGCTCATCTGGCACAGCGGGCTCGGTCGAGGCGGCGTAAAGGCTACACTGGCTGGCTACATTGGCCGCCTCTCGGCATGTGGGACCGAAGAGGGTGTGCGATATTTTGAAACCCACCAAGCACCTTGGTGAGGGTGTTTTGCTGTTGGATTTTCTTGTACTATATCTCGGGACTTTTGGGGGGGGATGGATAAGTCTGGTGGACCGGCCAATATTTTGACTGGCAAAGAGGCTTTCGGAAATCACGACTTGCTATTGGAGCGAGCTATGGATATGATGGAGTCGGGTGGCTGGCTGTGTGCATATCGATCGATTCCCAGGGAGTAGGGCGTCGGCAGGGTAGGCAACTCAAAAGTAACTTGTTCCCCGTATGAAGAAGCTGGCGGTGAAGCGCGGCAAGCCGGTAACCTGTGTGCCACGCCAAGATGCCAAATACAACGGATTGGTTACGTGATATCGTCGCCCCCTTAAATTGGATCGGATCATCGGAAGGAGCTGCTGAGTGTGCACCTTGCACCGCGAGTAAAATCTGAGCCCCGCCCCCACCTTGAGCGACATGACTGACAACTGAGAACGACAGACGGCCCATCCGACGTCAACCGCTCTCCGACCTGTTCATTGGGGAAAGATGCTTCGCAGCCCAAAATAGCACTCGTGCAATAATTGAAGTGGCTTTTGATTTTCTCGCTTACCGCCCAGGACGTTTCAATTGCCCAATCGGTTTATCTTTGCAACAGCATCCAACATGGTCCAGGGACGGGTTCTCGTCATTGCTGGCTCCGACAGCTCAGGCGGGGCGTGAGACATCACCTCGAAGTGCCTCTTGTATGTTTCGATGCTGACAAGATTTACAGCGGCCTCGAGGCAGACCAGAAGGTGATTGCAGCACACGGCTGCTATGCCATGACGGCCACAACTGCCCTAACGGCACAAGACACCACTGGCGTACACGATATCCACCATGTGCCGCAGGATTTCCTGGTTAAGCAGATAGATGCCTGCGTCGGCGACATTGGAGTCGACGTTGCCAAGACGGGTAGGTTTGTGGAAGCTTGATGAAGCTCAGCTCCATAGCTGACTGCAGCTAGGTATGCTGGCTTCCCCCGCAACGATCGGGACTGTTGTCGAAGCTCTCAAGAGGCACAATATCCCTAAAGTGGTTGTGGACCCGGTATGTACTGCCTAATTTTACTTTGACGTTGGCATACATAATAGGCGCCTGACAGTGGTAGGTCATGATCGCAACGAGCGGGGCCGAGCTCCTCCCCCGCGAGGCCGTTGCGGAGCTGCTGGAGGGTCTGCTGAGGCTCACCACCGTCCTCACACCCAACATACCCGAGGCCAAGCTGATCCTCGAGGACTCTGGACACAAGCCCGTCGAAATCAGGAACGTCAAGGACCTCGAGGAGATGGCACGGTCCGTTCAAGCGCTTGGCCCTGAGTGGGTACTGGTTAAGGGCGGGCATCTGCCGTTCAAGGCGGACCTCACTGTCGCAGAGACGGAAGGAGAGAAGTCTGTCGTTGTCGATGTGCTTTACGGACATGGAGAGTTTCTGCAAATTCAGAGCCCTTACCAGAGCTCCACGAACACGCATGGTACTGGCTGCTCGCTGGCCTGTGAGTGATGGCTATTCTCCAGCAGCGGCACATGCTTACATATCATAGCTGCTCTCGCCTCTAACCTGGCCAAGGGTCTTACTGTTCCTGAAGCAGCCAAGTCAGCCTGTCGATACATCGAGGCTGCGATTAAAACAGCACCGGGTTTTGGCAAGGGACACGGGCCCTTGAACCACTTTCACTCGGTTCAAACACTTCCGTTCGCGCCGTGCGACTCCCGAATCCCCCGCAAGTACTACGAGCTAATTGATAGCAGGGGACGTTTCATTGAGTATGTGCTCGCACGACCCGATGTCAGAGACGTCTGGAAGACTTTCGTTTACCATCCATTCGTTATGGCCATGGGAGACGGCACGCTCCCCATGGAGTCCTTCAAGCAGTACCTTATCCAAGACTACCTTTACCTCGTGCGTCTCTGCCCGCCTAGCCGAAGAAATCTCGCTTACATGCTTGAAGGTTCATTTTGCCAGAGCCAATGCCCTGGCGTCGTACAAGGCGAAAAATATCGCGGATATTGCGGCTGTCAGTATCAGATGATGCTGTGCTGGGGTTCATGCTGACCATGCCAGGGCGCCACTATCGTCAGCCACATCAATCGTGAGATGAGCCTGCATATTGACTACTGTAAGGGTTTCGGTATCACTGTGCCTGAGATCGAGGCAACTGAGGAGCATCAAGGTAGGTCATTCGTCAGTAGACACCGAGTCTATGGTCTAATCAAGGCATAGCTTGCACGGCGTACACACGCTACGTTCTCGATGTGGGAATGAGTGAAGACTGGATTGCCCTCCAAATGGCACTAGCTCCCTGTCTTCTAGGGTACGGCGCCGTGGCCAAGCAGCTCCACGGCGACATCAAAACGAAGCGCGACAGCAACACGTACTGGAAGTGGATCGAGAACTACGTCGCTGATGACTATGTTGGAGCCGTCAAGACCGGGTCAGGTTCGTGGGGGTCCCGCTTGTACTCGATGGAGCGCAGAGTTGCTGACCGAGGAACAGAGTTGATCGAGAGGCATGCCGTACTACAGAGTCCGTCGAGCATCGAGCGGCTTATCAAGATTTTCATCCACGGAACCAAGGCAGGTCGCGCATGGTACAAATCTAACATTGACTAACTGTGATGCAGATGGAGATTGGCTTCTGGGAGATGTTTCCTTACCAGTGAGGAAGCCCATCCGGATTGGTTGCTTGAAGAATTCCGATAGTATGCTTCAATACCTCAGAAACCTTCGACAAAGACGATGAACAAAGGAACTCGATTAAGAACGTTTGCAACAAATAAATAAATAAAACAAACCCGGTCCGGATGACAGACAGACGAGACTGACAGACAAGCTCGTGCTCAAAAAGCCTCATATATAAATCTTAGACAAATACCTAATTCTTCTGGAAAGAGCCAAAGCCAGCGACCCAAGTATCGTTACGCCGTGAAGCACAGGATCTCCCTGTGGTATCGTGTGGTGCAGCTGACGTGCCCCATTTCCTTTGTCAGTTTGGGTTGACGTAGTGTGAATGCCGCCGTCTCATCGAAGGGGCCAAACACTGGGCAATGAGGGAGGCACCCTGTCCTCGGAGACTCATCCGAGACCAAACGGTCTCCAACAATTTAGCAACGATTTCCGCAGTTCGCATGCAAAATCTGAAAAGGGGTTTCCGGAGACCATATCAAGCAGCGGCAGGCTGAATGAAGGAGGGAGAGTCAAGAACCTGGTTGCAGAATTAGCAAAGGTGCCTTATCGCGAGTCATATCCACTATCTTATCTATGCGCACGATAACGTAAAGACGGGTCCACGTGCAGAAGGTACGTATCTTTTTCGCCTTAGCAGGGTCTGGCAGCCTCCTGCGTGTCGAAAAGTTTGGCCGACAAGAAAAAAATTCACCCCGGGCCGCCGCCGCCTTCCCTCGCGTTCCCCAAAACCTTCCGTCTTCCTGCTCTTTTTTCCCCCTTCCCCATCCGCATCCCTCTCTTCTCCATCTCATAAACTTCCATCCTCAACCCCCTCAACGCAACAACAGTCTTCTTTTCCGGTTCACTCCAGAGAAAGGAACCTCAAGTCCCGCGTTTTCTCCCCACGATCTTTCTTTCTGCCTTTTGACACTTCGCTTCAGCGAAGATAATCCAGGACAGTACAGCACGCGCGCTCAGCACCTACAAACATGTCCTACGGCGGCGGATACGGTGGTGGCGGATACGGTGGCGGCGGTCGCGGTGGCGGCGGTGGCTACGGCGGTGGTCGCGATCGTAGCGACAGAGGTGGTCGTGATGGCGGCTACGGCGGCGGTGGTTACAACGGGTAAGCATTTCATTGATTCCACTCCCGACTGTCGACGATCTCTACATCGGTCGGATCCGTAAGGCGGCTTCTGTCTCCCTTGCCACCACAGATCAAGGCTTGGCTGTGACACAGGTGCCTGTGACGAGCCCGAAGCGTCGCGTCTCGGTTCCGCCATGACGCGAACCTCGACATCGTCAAAGTTATAATCTCTTCTGTTTATCATCTGGAGAATCACCTTACTAACAGCCCAGTGACAGCAACGGTTACGGTGGTGGCGGCGGCGGTTACGGTGGTGGTGGTTTCGGTGGTGGTGGTGACCGCATGAGCAACCTTGGCGCCGGCCTTCGCACCCAGGAATGGGGTCAGTATTTTCGCGTTTCAGTTACATCAAAACAAACAGGCTAACCACCAAACAGACCCCAGCACGTTGCCCAAGTTCGAGAAGTCTTTCTACAAGGAGCACGATGAGGTTGCCAACCGCAGCCCTGCTGAGGTCGAGTCCTTCCGTCGCAAGCACCAGATCGCCATCGCTGGCAGCGATGTCCCCAAACCCGTCGAGACCTTCGACGAGGCTGGATTCCCCAGATATGTCATGGATGAGGTCAAAGCGCAGGGTTTCCCTGCTCCTACCGCCATTCAGTCTCAGGGCTGGCCTATGGCCCTGTCCGGTCGTGACGTGGTCGGTATTGCCGAGACGGGCTCCGGAAAGACCCTGACTTACTGCCTGCCCGCCATTGTCCACATCAACGCCCAGCCTCTGCTGGCCCCCGGTGACGGTCCTATTGTCCTGATCCTCGCCCCAACCCGTGAGCTCGCGGTCCAGATTCAGCAGGAGATTTCCAAGTTCGGCAAATCTTCCCGCATCCGCAACACCTGCGTCTACGGTGGTGTCCCCAAGGGCCCCCAGATTCGCGACCTCTCCCGCGGTGTTGAGGTCTGCATTGCAACCCCCGGACGTCTCATCGACATGCTCGAGGCTGGCAAGACCAACCTGCGCAGAGTCACTTACTTGGTTCTCGACGAGGCTGATCGTATGTTGGACATGGGTTTCGAGCCCCAAATCCGCAAGATCATTGGTCAGATTCGCCCTGATCGTCAGACCCTCATGTGGTCTGCCACTTGGCCCAAGGAGGTCCGCGCTCTTGCATCCGACTTCCTTACCGACTTCATCCAGGTCAACATCGGCTCCATGGAGTTGGCTGCCAACCACCGCATTACCCAGGTCGTTGAGGTTGTCAACGAGAGTGAGAAGCGCGATCGCATGATCAAGCATCTTGAGAAGATGATGGACAACAAGGAGAACAAGGTTCTCATTTTTGTCGGCACCAAGCGTGTCGCTGACGAGATCACCCGATTCCTTCGTCAGGACGGATGGCCCGCGCTTTGTATGTTTGCCCGCGTCGTACTTGGTACCAAGCTAACATCTCTTCAGCCATCCACGGCGATAAGCAGCAAAACGAGCGCGACTGGGTCTTGGACCAGTTCAAGACGGGCAAGAGCCCTATCATGGTCGCTACCGACGTCGCGTCGCGTGGTATTGGTGAGTATCACATTCCCCCAACCTACATGGCAACTTCCAGCAGCCTCGTGCTGTGCTTTACTCTTATGTCTAGGGGCTCTCTTGATTGCGCACTCTTGCCTGATGCATTCGTGTTTCCTTGGTTCTCTCTGCTCCTGTGTGGAGTCTTGGTCTGGTGTGTAGCCGTTGGCTTGCTATACTCGTTATTCCACTCTTGTGCCTCCCATATGCCAATGGTACAAGCGTGGATGTGGCATATCTTGATTCGATCAAGCTGTCCCCAAGATTCCCCAGTCCGAGGACCCGGTGCACTGAACTTTCCAGGATGGCATTTGACGCAGACGGACTGCCCTGTCTTCGACAGAGTGAAAGACGGCCCGATATGATTATCAAACATACCTGGTTCCATGCTGGAACGTTGCTATACACACCGTGAGGCGTCATGCTAACCCATTCAATCAAGATGTTCGTAACATTACTCACGTGCTGAACTACGACTACCCCAACAACTCGGAGGACTACATCCACCGCATCGGCCGTACCGGTCGTGCTGGTGCAATGGGTACTGCCGTTACCTTCTTCACCACGGACAGTCAGTTTTCCCCTCCCCCCTCGCCTCCTGTTCCATAGCGCTAACTTTGCTGCAGACTCCAAGCAGGCTCGGGATCTCGTCAATGTCCTCAGGGAAGCCAAGCAGGAGATTGATCCTCGTCTCGCCGAGATGACTCGCTACGGCGGCGGCGGTGGTGGTGGCCGCTACGGCGGCTGGGGACGTGGCCGTGGCGGTGGACGTGGCGGCGGTGGTGGCCGTATGTGTTTTCCCCTCAAAAAGTCTTAGTGGTGTTTACGCTAACGGACTCCCCTTGCAGACAATGCTAACAGTGCCCCTCTAGGCGGTGCCCGACGCTGGTAAGAAACTTGCCATCTGGACCACTCCAAACGGCGAGGTAGTTCATCCATGAGGCGGCAACTTGCGCAATTCATCCTGCAAAATCGGCGTTCACGTAGACGGAAGGGTTTAGATTCGATGTGCGATGTGCCCGGGATACACCGACACAGTGTACCCTTCAGTCTGGTATTTTTTTCTACGACTCTCTTTTCCTTTTCCTTTTCCTTGTGTTTTCTCTTATTTACCCATATCGGATTGGGGGCTGTGTGCGATATCTTCCTCCAGGCATGGCCGAACGTGGAACAGGCTGAACAAAAGTTTAAGAGGGAACAAGGACGACACGACGAGTGGTGTCGGAGACAGCATTAGAGACTTTCGTTGAGTCCAGTTACTTACTCGACAGGCGACGACGGCATTTGATAGATGACTGTATACCAGGCACTGACTGCCCTGTCGAGGGTGGCGGTAGTAATAGGCCAATTGCCCTACGATACAATTTTTGTATTTCTGACGTGATGACTCCTATACCATGCGATTATTCAACAGCGGATTGAACCTGTAAGCTGCTGCTGCCGCCGGCCGGACATGACGCTTCATATACTCTCAGTCGTATTTAACACGCCCAGTGTGTTGACGCCATGGGTAGGTAGCACAGTTGCGTATAACCCTCAATTGATCGGAGGATTTTATCACTCTGGCTGAGATGACTGGTTTGGCCCAGCCCGGCTCATGCTTCATTCGCCATGGGCCCCGGATGGACCGTCGACCTTCTCCAATGTTTCATTTCTCCAGAGCGATGGTTGTGTCTTCAGATGCCTCGAACACTTCGCCCCTTAGGAGCGCTGGTTGTATTTTCTGATTTCGTGATAGTTTGGGATCTTTCTCCACCCCCAATCTCCGACATGGCCTGGGGACGCGTCGTCATCGTCCCTTGCCCATCTGCACTCTCTTCCTCCCTTCATCCACTTGCCCATGGGTCAGGACGCCCGGTTTGACGAATCAAATACCCAACACGTACCGTGCATACCAAGGCGAATGAGGAGTTGGCAAACGGGTTATGGTGGAGTTTATGTGGAATGATGACGACGAAGGAGAAAAAAGAACGAAAAAATGTGTCGATCCAGCATCAATCACCAGAGAAGGGAATAGAGACGACTTGTCTGAGTGGGTTCAGTATTCAATGCCACCCACCACCCGGTGCATCTTTTCTCTCTCTCTCTCTCTCTCTCTCTGCCCAATCACACACAAACTCCAAATTGCCTTTCAAGAATAAGAGATGGGCCTCTGGTAGCTGAATGCTGGAAGGTGAACGTGCCACAAGCAGGAACCACTGATATCCACGCGCACCAATTTCAAGAAAGAGGCCCTCCAACGATGAAACATGTTCACAGTCAAAATGTTGCAAGTTCGGCTCTATGCTGCCTAAGGCAAACAAGAAATCTCAAAAGGGACCTGTTACTGTCGTGCATGGGGTTATTCACTTAACGTAAAAATCACGCAAAACACTTGAATAGGATGACAGGGTGCGGTTTATATAATTCCTAGCAAAGTTTGCGTTCATACCGAACAAAGCCTCCACTCCAGTAAACCCATACGAATATGCGCATCTCCTATTCTTGTTCACGTGGCAGCCACAACCGAGCCTTTCACCCTAGAGCAACACCTTTAACCCAAAACAAAAGCCAAATAACAAAATAAAACCAACAAAGGCAGGCCGAACGATGCCTGGGAAGCCAAGAAAGGATCCGTAACTCCCCGCTAGAACCCTCATGTTACCTCCGTGAACAATACCGGACGGCCATGTCACTGTCCTCATATCTCAAGTCCGTTCCTCAAAAGTCAACCTGCATGACAGTTGAGTTGCGAGACTTGGGTCGTACAATGTCTACAAACGACGTCCTTCGAGATGAGAAACGGCGCGGCCTCACTCCAACAGGCGGCAGAGGAGCCAGGAAGGGATCACCCATGCTGCTCCTGGCACACGACTGTGAGTGCCGGCGACGCTTCTCCTTTGCTTCCAACCAGCGCCTGACCCCGGAGCCCTAATCCCACGAGACAAGATCCTTCTGCTTTCCGCTCTCGTCCAACTCGACCACTGTGGCAGCAAACTCGCCCCGTTCGTCCTCAGCCTCAAGGTCGTCCATCTCCAGTTCCACCTCCTCGCCATCCTCAAGCATCTTCTTGCCCTTTCGGAGATAGTCGCCTCTGATATCCCATCCAAACTTCCAGACCCACGTTTCGAGTTCGGAGAATGCCTGACCGACGGCGGCCTGTTCGGGGGTGGCAAGAGAGTTAAGTGCTATAAGTACTTCGTTGAGGCGTCGCTTGTACACGATGAGGGCCATGCGGAGGTCGCGAGAGTATGATGGGCCGTAGTCGAGAACGGATCCATCAAGGTAGCGTTCATTGTAGATGAGCTGGGCCGTGATCGTCTGTAAAAGGTATCGAGCCATCTCAGGCCGTTTAAGGGCAGGGTGTAGGCCTTCAGAACGATCGAGACCAGCATGTGCCACCACTGCTGAACGCAGGCTTCGTTGCCGAGGTGCATTCCAACGATGAAGGCAAACTGCAGCTCACCCACTACGTCGTTGTCACTGATATTGGTGGACAGCAAGTACGCGGAGGCATCAACGGCCTGCTCGGTGCGTGCGGCGCCGACAGTCTCCGCATCGTACGTTTTCGCGACCTGGCTGAAGGTGAAATTCAGTTCGGTGCTAGCGACGGCGCTGGGCATTCGCTTTTCGAGCTCGACCTCGGCAGGAAGCATCAGAGCGCCTCTTACACGGTCCGATGTGTGCACAGCCCAGTTGCCCGGCTGGCGGGTGGTGATTCTACTCAAGAGAGGGGCCGAGACGGCGTTGGTGAGCTGCTGCCAGATGTTGATGTTTTTCGCAAAGTCGGGCTCCGGGCTGGAGGAGCCGGAGGTGGCAGACTTGACGTTAGCGTTGAGGGCGCGGAACTGATAGGGTGCCAGCCTGGAGTAGATGTCTTGGATGTTATCCTTTTGGAAGCGGGCCTCGACCTGGCTGGCGGGCTCGCCGATGACCTCGTTAAACTTGTCCCACTGCATGACATGAATTTTCTCCGCGGCAGAGCTGATGATCCAGAAGCCGCAGCGCGTGGTGCTGGCCTCGGTCTCCGAGACCCAAAAGAAGTGCGGACCGGGTGGGATGTCTCTGACGCCAACGAAGTCGCGGGCGGTGAAGGAGACGGAATCGTAGCCAACGGTGAAGTGAGTAGGCAGGTCCATGATCAGCACAATGTCGCCGCCGCCGAGCGAGTGCTCATGCTGGGGCGACGCGCGCTGGGTAGCGACAGAGTCGTGTGGCTCAATGGGCCCCAGGGGCGGGGGCTCATCGTCATCTGGAACGGTGTGTGGGTTCATGACGGTCCCTTGTGGCTGAGAAGACGAGTCGACGGGTTGGTGAACGTGCAGGGAGCCGAGGGGATGGACGCCGGTGACACGGATGGATTTGCAGGATTGGGCCGTGGTGGAGACGGAAGAGTCGGACTTTGGCAGACCCGAGTTTTTGAGGAGGGCGGGCCGGATTGGATAGTCGATGCAGGCACCGGAAGTCATGGTTTTTTTTTGGTGTTGGTTGGTTGGTTGGTTGGTTGGTTTTTGGGAAGAGGACCCACTGCCGTCCTCGAGAACCGACGGGGGAATAGGAGAAGCGAAAAGAATATGCAGACTAAGTCTGGTGGGGTATCAATCGGGTCGTAACAGAATATGCTCGCGAAGCAACGTGACGAAGAGGATAATCGTAGTAGTAGAAGAAGAAGAAGAGGAGGAGGAGGAGGAGGAGGAGGAGGAGGAGGAGGGGGAAACCTGGTAGGTAAAGAAGACGAGGCAGCGAGGCGAGGCGAGGCAAGGCAAGGCAAGCAAGGGCTTGTCGTATCGGCCGAGGTTTGCGTGTAGGATAAACCAGAGAAAGAAGGAGTGAGAGGCGATGATAAACAAGGCCGGTGCTGCCTGCCGATTTGAAGGCGACTTGGGCCTCAGGCAAGCCGCTCTCGTTCTCAGAGATGTTTATAGCTGGTAGGTAGTTGAAAGAGATATAATCGAGGTATGGGGGAGAGGAGGAAGTACAAGCTGCGAAGGATGTGAAAAAGGCCCAGGGGAAGTGGAAGAGAAGAGAAGGATTGATTGTGCGATTACATGGTAGAATGCATTCCTGTCGATGACGGCAGCGTCCAGGATGTAGGTAGGTAGGTATTGTTGTTGTCTCGCTGACCCGGTCAGCATCACTCGTTCCTTCCTTCCTTCTTCGTATCCCTCCATCCCCGCTCTTTTATCGGCCCAAGAGTTCCTTCCTCCGGACAGACAATATCGCCCGTCTTCATGCACCACTGCATTTGCCTGCCCTGACCTTGTTTCGCTCCCAACCTCTCTGTCTGCGACTTAGGCTTGTTGAGTTGATGATTGGTTTCGTTCAAGACAGTGCGCCGGGAGTAGGAGAGAAAGAAAGAAAGAAAGCAGCATATGCTTTCTGGCTGCCGTGACCGGCCATGTTCCAGGTTTGAGGACTGCAGAGTACGTCATAGGTAATCTGTCGTGAGAGGTGGCGTGGGAGAAGAAAGCGGAAAAGGATAAGGCACTGGTAGCCGAATGGACCAATTAGCGGAATAGGGAAGACAGTCACCAGAGACAGGTACCTACTACCCAGGCAACCAGGCTGCCAGGGGAGGGGGTTCGGGCGCTGAAGGCCTTGGCTCTGTATCACGACATTCCACAGCACTGGCACCTTCCATGCGGTCAGGGCCCGGCCTCCAACGCGCACCACATCACCTGACGCGGGTGTTCTGATAAAAAAGAACAAAGTAAAGATGAAATCTAACATTATTTTTAGAAGAGAAAAAGACGAAACGATTTGATGGCACGTTGCGGTACGTCTTCAACTCCCGCCCATGGTGTGTGTGTGTGCCCAAGCTCTACGCTAGTCCTCCATCCCAAAATGCACACCGTCCGCCCGCCTGTCCGTCGCGTCCGTTCCGTCCAAACCATGCCGTCCAGCTCCGTCCAGCTCCGTACACCATCCCCTATCCTTTTCCGTAACAGAACTCGGGATCCAATACCACGCAGCCATCCCCCCCCCCCCCCCCCCGTCCCCGGGCGGGGGAAGGAGGGCGACGTTGCAATTGGGGGCCGAAAGCTTAAGTGCAGCCATACAATTCTGGTTTAAATGCAGCAAACTAGCAGACGCGCTAGCAAATCATCGACATCAAGGATAACTGAACAAACAAGAAACGATGCATTTCCTTACATGCTTCTTTCCCTCCCACCCACACCCCCTGGGCTGCAACACCCCGGTTACTTCTTCCCCCCCGCCAGTGCCATCGTCTCGGGATCTACATTGCTACCTATCTGTATACGGATATGTATGGTATCATCCTGGCATCCACATTAAATAGAGGATTAAGGAGGGACGGACCGGTCTAAAAACCCGCGCTACGGCGAGTGCTCTCTTTCGGCCCCCCATTCCCCTCACATTTTACCAAGATATCAGTAAATGAAAAAATTCGACACCTGACAGAAAAGAAGCCTGATTCCCGCACTTTTCCTATCCTGTATGAAACTAGCAAGGTGTATACACCAAAACCCGGCTGTCTGGTCGCACCAGTCTAGAAGAACGGAATAGAGTAATAAAACTAGTTATTTATTTTATTCTTTAATTACTGCGGGACGAGACCAAGGAGCCAAACATTTCTACACACAAACTTTTACACACACCGATACGCGCGCACGCGAGATTTCCAAGGCGGGTATTCGGAACCTACAGATAAACCATGTTTTGACCTCGCCGGCCTTCCCTCCCTCCCCTCCGTTTTGGGTGACAAACTTCCATATATAGGCCCAATTCACTCGTCCTGCTGCTACAAGTACCACCGGGACACCTCGCCGTCGCCCTTTTAAGGTTGTGTCGCCCGAGGACTGCTACGGGGCCGCCCTCGGACCAACCAACGGAAAGAAGAAGAAAAGAAGAAGAAAGACGTCACGAGTTCGTGTTCCTCTGCAATCGGCCTCGCCGACCGCTCACCGACTTCTTGAACCCTGTATACCCGTGCGCCTGGGACCCGACGCGTCCAAACCCCGTCGCGAGAAACTCAATTGCGGACAGCATCCGCTCCCTCGGTTGAACCACGTAAACTTTACCCATCCAACTTTACAAATGCATGATGGTGAGGGTTGAATATTAATACCGCATTGACTAATTATTAACAGGACAAGAACCAACACACACACACGCACACACATACGGCAATTGATTCTTCAATCCAAGGATGCCACGCTGCTTACCTGCAGCCATCCGCACGCAGGGTGTCACAACAACCAACCCGAACCAGCATCACACAAACAAAACACATGATGCACACATGCTTCCACCACCCCTGGCATTTTTATCTATTCATTCACATGCACACACTCTCTCACCATTCCCATACGCACACGCCGCTGACGCTAGCTGCCTGCATAGCATCAGTCACACAAAGATGCTACCTCTGTGACAGGTCTCTCTCTCTCTCTCTCTCTCTCTCTCTCTCTCTCTCTCTCTCAGAGAGTCTTCCTCTCAATCTCTCTCTCAATCTCACTGCCCCTTCCGCTCTCTCCGCATACACTGCAAGCACCAAAGTGTATGCACACATACCGTTATAGTGCGCAAAAAGGGGGATGCTGCAAATGGCAAACGTAAAACATCACACCAATACAATTAAGGCAGTAACAAGTAGCCCTCATACACTAACTACAACAGAGGGACAAAAAGAAAACACGGAATGCAAAATAACACTGTCCCGCCATGCCCTGCTAGGAGCCCTCCCGCCTTATGCACGTAAGAAAACCAACACCTCCACCACAAACACACATAGGTACACACAAACAAACATACACGGGTCAGAGACTCTGGGCTAAGCTCGCAATGGAATGGTGTCACCGGGTCTGCCATGCCAGTTCTTCAGCACCTAACCGCCTACCCGCTTCATCTTTCTTTTTCCCTACTCATGGGCGCCGGCCCTGGTCTTGCTCACTACACACGGTGTTCGTGCAAGCCTCGGACGACTTGGCCACCGAACTCAAGCTTTTCTCCTTTTGTTTCTTCTCCCCAGTCAGCGCCGGCCCAAAGAGGATACTGCTCGATGAAAACCCTGTCACACGCGTCGTAGTTTCTTGACATCCCTAAATTCGACGTGAGCTCAAGGATATATGTTCATGTGTTGCTGAAATCTTTTGCATTTCCTTTTCCACAACTAACCCCCAAAATACCAAAGAAAAACCGAACCAACCTCAGCTATCAAACGCAACGTGTCGACGCCCTAAACGTCCATGTATGTGTAGGTATTTCGGCGCCCCCCTAAGGTCCGTCCCTGCCAATCCTGTGCCCTCGCCCTCTACCGGGAGAAAAAAAAAAGTTGCCATTTTCCGAAAAATAATCGCCAACCAAGAAGCACACGGCCTCCCTCAAGGAACCCAATTTGAATAGGGAAAAGATGTCGTCTGCAAATGATGTTGTCGTGGTCCGAATGCATCGACTCCCAGACATGCTGTTTACCCCCTCCCCCAACACTGGCTGCGACGACGGCATCGCGAGTCGGGCAGATATTGTATTTGGTTCGAGAGAGACGAGCCTTGAGCACGCCCCTGAGATGAGACTTCAATGGGGCAATCAAAGTGAACCCCCCCACACATCCCGTCAACGACCGCCCTCAACTGTCCTCGTAAATGCACATACTACACCGGTCCTAAGAAAAGCCATTTGCCCAATGCGTCATCTTATGTGAAGAATAGAGAACCGGAGAAGAAGAAAAAAGGCATCGCGTCGTGACGTCGACGCCAATGAACAAGCCTCGGTTATATCCGAGACGTCAAATGAAAATGGTCAAGTGCCGCATCGAAACCATGCTGTGCGTGTACTTAATCGAAACGTGGGAATCCGAAGGCCATGATAAAGGCGGATCGCTTCGTAAACCAGAATTTTGCCGCGCGTCTAATAACCGAAGGAGAACGATTTGAAAGTTCGTGGTATGGACATATGCGGATGAGCGGCTGTCGTCGTGCGGAAGGATGCCCGGTAATGTACAAGTCCTTTCCCCCTTCCACCGATTACGGATGGGTGTCCTTTCCGATCATGGGTGAGGCTGCTTCAGTGGCTAGACGTCTGAGCGCCGTTATCTGCCTGTACAGTTAGCCCGCCGAGTTCAACAAGTTCCCGGGGTCCTCAACTCACGTGAGCTGTACATGCTCTGGTTCGGCTGCCCATAAGGTGACTGGGGCTGGTAGTTGGTCGAGTACATGTGAGAGCTGCTGTACTCGGGAAGAGGTTGCTGTGCAACCCCTCCAGCAGAAGGGGGCGCAGGGTACTGCGAAGGCTGGTAGCCAATGGGCGGCAACTGAACCTGGCGACCACTGGCATACGCAGATGCTGATGACGAGCCGTCGGCTCCAGACTGGGGATCGCCTGAGCCGTTCTGAGCAGCGGCGGCAGCAGCGGCAGCAGCCTGGCGCTGGCGTTCGTCCTCGGCCTTTCGCTGTGCTTCTTCTTCCTTCTTGCGCTGCTTCCACTCCTTGCGGATCTCCTTAAACTCTGTAGGCCCAAACGTCAGTTTCAAGACTCTGCTGTCGAGTGGTTCTTGTGCCTCGATTCGCGCATGTAGGCTAACCCACAGCCATGGCACAAGGCCAGCAGGACCTAGATCATGGGTTTGTGCAGGACTGGCAGACCCTGTGCAGTGTACTGCTTCAAACTCAAAACCAGACATGATCAAAGCCATGGCCAAGACGAGGCTGTGACTCTTAGGGTTCACAAAAGACATACCTTCGGGTGTTCTCTTCTGCCCATGGGACTGCATGGTGACGTGTGCATTGAGGTGGTTCAACGTGCCGTAAGCCTTTTCGCAGCCATTCCAACCGCACTTGTACATGCGCTCGATTTCCTCGTATCGTCGACGGGGTCGCTTGTGCTGCTGGGCACCGGGGATGGGAACGAAAGAGTACACCTGGTTGCCAAACTGTTACGTTAGTACACTGATTCTCCCCCGTGATCAAAGTATACACGCGTGCTAGTTTCTGACCCCATGTCGTGAACGGCACGCTGTTGACACTGGCCAGCACCTCCCATCACTGCACCACTTTCCAGCTCTCGGTCAAGAACATCGAGATTCTTGAAGGTGGGTAGGGGGGCCTTGTTGATTTTGCGCTTGGTAGGGAGAGCTTGCCGACGTTACACAAGCCACTTTGGCGCACCAGCACACCTCGAAATACACCACCCGCTAGCTTCACTTACCTGGTTAGGACGTCCCTGGGGAGGAGCAGAACTCGGCGTCGGGGGAAAGACGTGACTGGCGGGAGTCAGGGGGCCGGCGCTGTGCTGACCGTAGCCGGTCCAGTCGGGTCGGGGTTGCGCATAGGCAGGATGCTGGTAGGAATGCGACATGTCTCCCGGAGGAGGGCCGTAGGGAGAATGTTGACCATACGCGTAGGTCGGACTCGGCGCCGCTATGGACGGATCTATGGGTACATCGTGGTCAGACTTGGGCATCGGGACCTGATGGTTACGTCCATCCTGCTGGGGCAAAGACGGACTGCTTGCTTGTTGCGCCATGCCTCCGCTGCTTCCGTTGTGGTTGCTAGCTGGATGGTATGATCGCTGAATATGTTCAGGAAAAGAGCCTGACCGCGCAGACGGCGGGTAGACGCTGTACTCTGAGGTGGGAGTCGCAGACGTGGAGTAGTTGCTGGAGCGGACCTCCTGCGGGGTCGCGTATTGCGCAGCAGATGCGTGATCTGCAGATGAACCTTCAGAACGAGTGTCGCCGCAGTTGCTTGGGTAAGGCGAAGGCAAACCTGACTGCGAGTACTCGGTAGCACTGCGTTCCATAGAGGTGCTGAGCGAGGTGAGAAGCGAGCTGATAGCAGCGGCTTCAGGACGGGAACCTCCAAGCTGTGGGGGGCTTGAAGAGAGCAGTGAGGCGTGGTTGTCAACGAACTGGTGTTGCGTTGGGACCACGAACATGCTACAGTTCAGCGGAGCGCTCTGAGGTCGTAAAGAATGGCCGGAGAGTCCTTAGTTCTCAAGCCAACGACGGGTTTGCAGGGTCAAGAGAGGCGGTGCCTTTCTTTCTTTTTCTTCCTTCCGGATTCAAGAGTGGTTGATGGATTGGCTCGAGACGCGGTCTTCCAAGTAGCGAAAGCGGGCTTGTACTTGAAGAATGGAAAGAAGGATGATGGAAGAGTAGTAGTAGACGACGAGTGAACTTGGGAGTAAAGTGAGACTTGAGGCGGCGCGACGATGGTGTATAAAGACGGCGGCCAAGATAGTGCGGACCACCCAAGAGCTCGGGTTATGGTTAAATGGGGATGTGATGACAACAAAGTGGCTAGCCACCGGCCCTGAGCGAAGATCTCTGGAAGTGGCAAGGATAGCGTTGCCTTTGCCAGATCACGGAAAGGACGCCTCTTTTTTCTCTCTCTCTCTCTTTCTTGACTCTCTTTCTCGCTTTGGCTAAGGAGAGGTTGCCGGTAATGCCTGGGGAGAGCGACACTAAAATAGTGCGCTAAGTAGGTAATGGATGGGCTGGGCTCTCCGCTTGAGTTTTGGCCGAGCGGTCTTTTAGCGTCAGGATCGGAGATAGGGCAGGGGGGGGGGGGGGGGCAGGTCCACGAGCTGGGTGTGGTGGTATGGGTTCAGGGATCCGAAGCGGCGAACGGTACCGTAGGCGTAGGACTAGGTACACACGGCGAGAGGAGAAGAAGGGAGGGAGGGAGGAGGGTGGAGAGCAGATGGAGGAGGATGGGACGTCGAAGCGTTCCTCTTTGCGTATAGCGCAGGGTGTGTCTTGATTCTTTTTTTATTAAATCGGGGTTGGCGTCTGTCGGAATCTGGCCTGGTCTGAGGTCGGGACCTGATTTTGAAGAGATGACAGATGGGATTCCCGAGGAAGCGACTGATTCTTGTCCGATCTGGCTTGCGGGATGCAGGCGCAGGTGCTGCACAGAGGAAGCGACAAAGCAAAAGTACTGCGGTCTGGGGAGATGATGTGCGCGCGTAGTATTTGGCGATGGGTTGCGAGTGATGCCTAGTGTAGATGTGCGGCAGCCCAGCAAGAAGATGCCGGTACAGCAGAGAAAGCGCGCGTGTAGGCTGGCAGTGGTCAAGTAAACTTGATGTGAGGTATAGGTGAGGTGGGCGGGTGGTGGGTGCTGATGCTTGTGCGTGTGGTAGGGGGCGTGGTTGGCCTTGGCCTCGGTACCCGATGGCAAGGTGTGGGTGGGTGGAGGGTGGATTCTTCTGTGCCGACTGTAGTGCGCCGAAGTCGACTTTGGACTTGAGGTTGGACTTGGACTCGACGACGACGACGACGACGGCTACGTGAGGTACGTGCTGCCGGCGACGCTGCTACTTTGCGTGTGCTTGTGCGTGCGTAGTTTGGCTAGTAAGTTTTTCCCCGTGGTGCTAAAATTGAAGTAGCGCGGATGGGAGAGGATGGATGAAAGAGTCGAACGAAGGCCCTTTTTTTTTCTCTCCTTTCCTCCCTCGTCTTCTTTTTCTTGTTGAATGTCTCCTGTCTCGTCTTTCGCTCTTTCTCGCTCTGCTCGGTGAGGCAAGTGAGGAAAGGGAAGGGGGTAAGGGGGTAAACCCAATGAAGGTTAATGACGAGGGGGGAGTTCGATCTTAGCGCCGTTCCCGGGAGAAAGACGAATTTAATACTTGCGACGGAAGAGGGAAAGACAGAATGGGGTAGGCCCTCGAGGAAATAATGGAACACGCCTGGGTGACGGGGTCAGCGCGAGGGCTGATTTGCAGCTGGTGGGGACGCGACGACTGAGGTGAAGTGGGCACGGAGGAGGGTGAAAGGATGAAGGGTGAAGGGTGAGATTCAAGAGACGGACGGACGGCTGGACGGATGCGGTGGTGTTGCTGGCTGTGGGGTGGACAATTGGCCAAAGGGAGACGGGGGGAGGGGGAGGGGATTAGAACGATGGAAAGATAAAATAAAATCAACAATACCCCCCCCCCCCCCCCTAGAAAAGATAGTAGCCACGTCTGGGTTACGAGTGGCGGGCAGACGACGTGTTCCGAGGGGGGAGTGAGAACAGTGATTGGTGATTTGCTACGGATAGAGGTACAGATAGAGGGCTGGAAGACGACTTTGCTCTCCGTGACCGACAGCCTTGTGCCCTCCTCTCCAGTTTTTCTCCTTCGCTTTCTCCCCCCCTCCCCCCTATCCTTCTCATCAGATTATACTGCGTAAGGTGTGCGGCGTGAGGAGTGGGAGGCAGAATGGAAGAGCGAGGGCAGGAGAGAGTAGTGTGTATCCAAGAGGTACGTACCTCTGTGGCCAATTCGCCTCGTTCAGCAGTCGTCGTCTTTCGTCGTCCCTCGTTTCCCCGGGGTGTGTAGATTGACAGGTAGGTACCTAGGTAGGTGACGGAAGAGAAAGATTGAAAAGATGCGCCCTGTGAGACAGGTGTAGAAGTCATGTGGGCCCACCCATCGCCCTGTGAAAACGGCGGTACGTCTATAAACCCTTGATGCGAAAGTTTGAAGGCAGGAAATGCCCCTCGAAAGAGACTGGCGGCATGTACGAATTGGGTGGCTTCTCCGAAAGTCTACACAGGGTTGCACGCTGCTGACTGCTGAGCACTGAGCTGGGTGTGAGCTTTAGATTCCAGAACTTGCCTTCCAGGGGTGTACTGTACATCGTACGCCGGGATGAGACCTGCCCGGGTGGTGGGCTGGAGAGCGTCGACATCGAAGCACAGGGCAGGTGGCCAAGTATCGACGGGACGTATCTTCTTTCCCGCTTTTTTTTTCTCTTCTTGTTTTTCTGGTCCTCTTCCCGGTCCTCCCTCTTCTCGGTACGTACCGGTCGGCTTGTGTATCGGACAATACCAGGTAGGTAAGCAGCAACACGAGCAACGCCAGCTGGCAGGTGGTAGAAACTGGGTGGCAGGTGCAGGCGCGCACTGACTGACTTGCTGCTGCTATGCTGCGCACTACGGCTACCGGGTGCTCAAATGGACGGTTAGGTATGATGATGATGATGATGATGATGTGTGCTCCAAGGTACCTCACTCTTCGAGCTAAACTGGCTAGCTGAGGATCTCGTAGCTTGGCGGCGCCCCTCGCTGTATGCCGGGGCTAGCCAAAACTGCGGTGGCTTGACAGGGTGACTCGATACGTCCTGGCTGTGCCGTGCCTATGTGCATGTGCCTGTCGGAGTCGTCAACTCTTTGAAATGTATCTCATATTCTTGGTCAGCAAATTTTCCCTTGTTCGCTCTTCATACGCCCCATTTCCTATTGGACGTTCTGCAAAGCTCGACGCATAGGATGAAACGCACGAATCAATGAAATGACCAAGTGGCCTACATCTAGCGCTCTCCTCGTTTGCTCTAATGGCCCCAAGTCATTCCACGAGAATCGGTGCCGCGTCGCGTGTCAGGTTGATTTTATCACCTCAGGGCTCAGTAAAGCTTGCCTGTTTCTGAGCTGGCAGGGCAGCATACAGTCCGCGGGCCCAGTCGTCTTGTTCATTACCCATAACGCCAGCCCTGCTGGGATTGTCGCAGATGCTGGGAGATTTGCCAATGCCCATTGCTTCCCGAAAGCATATGCTAGTCAATGATAACAATATTATCATTGTTGTTGCTCTTGTTGTTCGGCCGGGAATCAGCAAGCAGCATAACATGGGGCGTGGCGCGTGGAAGGGTGTGAGTTGAAGGAATGTCTGACTTGACTCCCCAAAATGACATTTGTCTTGCCGTCTTTCCAAAAGCGCGTCGTCGAGGGCAGGTTGGATGGAGTCATGAAACTCACGAACAATGAGAACTCGGTCTGTTACCGACTGCGGCCGTTTCCGAAGGGGGATTTGAGAAACCCTCCAGCCTGAAAGCACGAAAAAGCTTCTTTTCCTAGGGCCTCTTTTCTATCTCCAAGTTTGGAGATCGGGGTCCCGATGGCTGTTGCAGCTGCTCGGGACCGGATCCGCCGACTCTTGACTCGCGGACAGGGGGGGGGGGGGGGGGGGGGCACTTGCACAGCGACCAGACAAAGAAGAGGGCGATTACCTACGTCCAACATGTTGCTGGCGCCAGGAATCACCGTGCCTAGTGTCCTGTGAGTGATACAAGACGTTTCTAGGATCCCGTGACGCGATGGGTTGGGTCGATGACTTGTACGTGACTGAAAGACCACTGGTGTGGATATCCGGTATTTAGAATGCATATCCGTAGTCATCGATGGAATGGTGGTTGAGACCGCCCCTCCCATTCCATGGTGCTACAACCACTCCAAAAACCACTACAAGGGGGGAACGAGAGGCGCGTCAGCTGGGAGCCGATGAAAATCCCCTCGGGCCTGACCCTGGCGGCGGTAGGCATTGCTGTGTGTGTGCATGCTATTTTCCGACACACGAATTTTATGACTAGGAGACAGCGGTGGTGGATGGGAGTTGTGCGGACAGAACAGAGATAGATGAAAGCAGAGAGCAGTGAGTGTGGCCCTATGCCAACCCCAGGAACCCATGTTCCCTGCTCAACCTTTGGGCTTTTTGCGGTTGAGGTTCCCAGCTGGTGGGAATCCATACTCGTGGCGGCGAGGGGGGTGTGGGATGCCCGACGAAAGGCGTGGCAAGGCCATCTGACTGGCAGACACGACGTTCGCATGCATACCTACCCAGATATGCTGTCCGCGGTAGAAAGACAGGCCTGGACACGACGACGTGCCGAACTGGATTGTGCTGCACGGCCACTTTTTGGCGGTGCCAGTGCCGTTGCAGCTGCACCTCCGGATGCGTGGCAATCCCTCCGGACAGCGGATTCCAGGGATTGGACATGATGTTGGCCTTGATCATGCGGATCAGGCAATCTCATTACTTGGTACACCTATGTGCACAACTCTTATGCCCTGCCTCGGCATGCGAACGAGAATATGCTGCGAGGAATACATCGACTCGAATGTCTGCTGGAGGTATTGTTTACTAGGCATATACACGGCCCCGAAGCTGACAAGGACTGCAACTTCGCCTGGGGTCTTGGATAGGAAACCTGGAGTCCTTGCCAAAGGGAAGTACGAATAGGTAGCCGTAGGCACGGCATGTACACGAACCAAGGCAGATAGAGGAAAGGAGTTGGTGCCAGAATAGGATACCAATGACCGTGCCGCGGAGTCGAAGCGTGGGCTCAAGTGAGCGCGGTGCAGTAGGCATCGAGGGTGTACCTCGGTAGCGGGTAGGCGACAGCAACAAATCGGCGGCGATGGTTACCTAGGTATACGAATACTGTGTAGGAGATCATGGCGGGTGGGCAAGGTTCAGGGCCGGAATGCCGCGTCCGCGGAACAGCTGAGAGAACGGCACCGTGGGTTAATTCCTCACCCCCTGTCCTGCGTGTGTGTGTGTGCTTTGCATGTATGGGGTTCCCCTGGTAATAGACTCCGAGAACAACCGCCGCTACGTAAGCTGGAAGCGTAAGAAATACTGACGAATAGGACGCCGGGCAGTGTGTGCCTTGGCCATGACGGAGGCTATGGATACCGCAGAAGGATGGGCACCCACCTCACCTCCATTTCCATGAAGCAGCAATGCAAGGAAGACCAGGGACAGAAAACGGTAAGCCAAGAGAAAGATACCAGCGCATGTGAGACGAGTGAGAATGTGGAATCTGCTATTATGTGTTGCGATATACGGATACACTATATGGTATATACCTACCCCGGAGGCGGGCCATAGTGGATATCCACAAAGCGGAAGACGGAGAGAGAGAAAGAGAGAGAGAAAGTGTGTGTGTGTGTGGGAGGGGGGTAGGTGGGTGTGAATTGCTGCATGTAAGGCGCCGGAGACAATGTCGCTATGCAATCGATCACGCCCGAGGGAACCGAATGGCAAGGCATCGTGAGATTTCACGAGCGAAGACAAGGCGGACAAGGACGATGAGGAAGGGGCCACGGACGGGGGAATTTAGGGATTCGGGGCACTTGCGTGGGAGGAGCCTATGCAGTAGTGTACCGTAGGTAAGAGGGGAGGGGCACCTACTCCAAGACATGATGCCAGGGTGAGCGAGCAATGAGGGAAGGAACGCGAGATGAGTGGGTCTTTCTCCATTCTCTGGACTGAAGGTTGCATCACGGTGTAGTGGGGAGGGAGTGGACCGGAAGCCCAGGCCCCAGAAAACAGAGATCTGCGCCTTTTTTTTGCGCTAGCCTGATGGAAGATGATGTGGGACCTTGTGGCTTGATCCACCTTCTTCCCTTTCTGATGTCTGCATGTATTTTTTTTCTCCCTCTTTTTTCTTCCCCCCTCCTTTCCCTACGAATCAATCGGCGGGCTGCCTAGTGCAGCTCGAGCGATGCGCGACGCAAGGTGAAGACCGATGCTCTCTCCCCTGCACACACATTGCCTCGTCTTGGCTTCAGAGGCCTTGGACGGAGAGGGGCTCCAGTGCCGACTCTTCCATCCGTCACTGGACACCCACCAAAAAGAAAAAAAGAAGAAAAAAGAGGCCCTGGTCGATCGTCGAGATGCTCGGTTGCCGTTGCATTGACATTTGCAGTAGGATCACCACCACAATCATCACCCGCCCGACAAAACTTGAGAAGTGAGCGCCGCACACGTTTAGCGTGGCAGGACAAGAGGTGTCGGTCCCAGCAGAGACTCAGGTTGCAGATGTGAGCCTAACTCTTCCTGCATGGGGTGCATTGTATGTCTGTCTACGTATACTCCGTACTGACTACGGCCCAATACAGAAACAACGCTACTATCTACCGGTGCATGCCATGGACCCCATCTCTCAATCAACGTCGGATCCGTTGTGGTTGATCAAGGCCGGAGCCGTCTCGGCACGGGCAGACGAGGATTGGCATTCGCACTCGACTGCATCAGGCAAGAAGTACCTAAACCGTCCGTCTAGTTGGGGACTCCGGTCTCGTCTCTGTCCTCTTCCGACGACGGAGACTGCGAAACATGAGAACAAAAGAAAGCAGCCCCCCAATGGTGTCGTTCAAGGAGGGGTACTCCGTACTCGAAAGAGGGACCTGCCGTGTAGTGCCCGAGATCTAGACTCCGCGAGTGTGGGACCCTGACTCGGGCAAAGTTGAAGGAATGCTTGCGCCGAATATGATCCCAGTATACGGAGTACGAAAAGAGCATAGACTCCTCGGGGACTTCTCAGCATGGTGCGTTGAACACAACACTAACCCCAACAAGCGTGACGGGGTCCACGGGGCTCTGCTGCCAGAATATTCTCCGCCCGCGACAGAGATTGTACAACGGGATACAAACAAGTGGATTCAAGTGTGCTGTGGGCTATTATTGCCCGTGGTTTGTGAAAGGAAAACCGGCCGTTTATTGGTTTTTTTTTCTTTTCCTTTTTAAAAAAAATTCTATCTTGATCGACGCTGACAGCTCGGAAACGCCGCAGTCGGACAAGACGAGACTCGGCGTCCTGTCAAGCGTCGCGCATCATATCCCTTCTGTATCGCTTCATGAAGTCGCAAGCAAGTGATAACGTCCGGATCCAAGAGACGCCGAGTCTCACGGCGTTGTCGAGTTGTTGTCGCGGGGTGCTGCTGGCGCCTTGGACCGTCACAAAGGCTATTGCGGCGCGTCAGTCCAGGGCTTGGGATCAAACGGTGGTCTAAACTTTGGCTTTGGCGATCGTTCAGAGACGACGATGCTTGCTGCTAGGTAGGGGTGGGTTCGGTGGTTTCCTACACCTGTTCAGCCAAATTGTGTGGAGCTTTGAGTCTCACTTGTTTCCAAAGCAGCCACGAAATGAGCCTAACCTGCGACAAAAATAGCTGTTGATGGGACGAAAATGCGGCCCTTTCTGATTTTACCTTGTCCACCTCCCGCTTCCCGGATACCTAGAGGCCGGCCATAGTCGGATAGCCCCCGTGGCTGCGTAACCTGAAGGCGCGGACTGAGACAGACGAAGGCGCAATGGGTCCATGGTCGATCACTGAGTATCGTGGCCGTACGGATGCATGTAGCATCACCCTTGTAACGCTATGAAGGACAGCATCACCGTCATCAGAGGATTGGCCCGACTGGATCGATGAATGTATTGAATCGTTGCACCATACGGCAGATAACTGATCTCGGTTTGCTTCTCGTTAGAGGCAATTGCCCCTGAAGAGACGAGCATTGCTGAACAGTGAGATGGCACGTGTCTCCTGACACAAGGTGTCTGATGTTGTGCTTGTCCCTGTCAGCCATCGGTGGTTCGGGGGCTACCTTAGCGTTTCCCCCGCAAGTTCGAGTTGTCAAACAAGTCCACAGGCTAGACGCGGGTGGGCGCGGACGCAGGCATTGGCCCATCCTGTCTCGAGTTTCTCATCCACTCCAGGGCAAGACGCGACGCGGCAGCATACAGGGAGTAATGCCGAAGTGAACGCACAGGCAGTCGAGCTGGAGGCAGCCCTGAAGCAGGCGGACATTGAAGACCTGAACTTAATTTACATAGATATTCGTACATACCGTACGTCCAATTGCTGGCGGGGAAGGTGGCGATTCCCGGAAAACAGATTGCCAGGGCAAGATAGCAGACAGAAACTGCGATGTTGTGGTGCCATGCCGGCTGGAATGAATCAATGCTGACGAGCAGACGATAAAATACTGTGATGGGTTTGGCGGCGAAAGCCGTCAGTAATAATGGTCGCTGGCCTCAAAATTTGGTGACCCGATGGAGTCGTCAACCTGCCGGGATAGGACAGGCACACAGAGCACCGCATCCTCGACCGATGCGGGCATGCCATCTCATTGTGACGAGGTTTGGAGCCCAGTCAGAAGTTGGATACGTACGTGCTACCCTCCCTCCATATCCCATTGTCCTCCAATTTGGTCGAGGGGTGGGTTTCCTGGAGAGCGGCGCGTCAGATTTCACTGGCAAGGGGTTGGTCGGGGCTAACCAGAAATGCATCTAGCGGCGTCTGCTCCTCCAATATTGAAATGGGATTGTCGCCTGTGCTTGCAGTTGCCTTCCTTGTCATCAGCCACCATTAACAAACACCAAACAGGAGGACATCAAGGACACTCAGTACAGACGGCACCATACCACACCACACCACACCACACCACACCACCACTCTACTATGTAGGTACTCGTAGCTGCGTGGTCTCGGTCACAGGTGAGATCTACCGACTGCGGGTTTACCAGGAATACCGAGCCAAACGCGAGACCGGGGGCCCGGAGGGGGAGCGGGGTTCAATGGCAACCATGAGCGAAAGGGCGAGGTGGTGCTTCGCAGGGACGGCAGAAGACAGGGTAGCAGGGGACAAGGGACAGGGCTTTGGGAGATGGGCAAGGAAGAGGAAGAGATACCTAGCCAACCTGCCAGCCTTCCAGCCTGCCAACCCTCCAGGCAACATTCGTCGGGTTCCTTGCAACGCGCAATGCTGCTCCATGCTCCGGTGCCAGGTGCCCACCCAGCTCGTCCTGCATCCAGATTTCCCCTCTTCCATCCTGCACTCCCATGCCATTTCTCCTTGCCCCGCCGTGGGTGGTCGCTGAGTACAGTATCCGCATCCGATACGGATGTTTCTAGAGCCCCGCTCGTTGCTGTCTACTCACTGTACTTGGTACAGACAATTCGTACACTCACCACATACCTAACCTATAGCGTATCTGCTATGTAGTATATCTCAGACTCCATTGGGGGCGCTGAGTGACCCGACCGCCTCCCCCCCTGGATGCTACCCATTGCCTGGGGCCGGGAAGGGCTTTGTTCTTCTTTCCCTTCCCGTCTTTGCCTCGCTTAGCCTATGGGCGGCCTGCAACCCTGCCGGAAGGCGGCGATGATGACTATTCCAACTGATCCCCAGGTTAATTTGCCCTGCAATGTGGGCACACGAGGTTGAGATTGCAGCCCGCATGTGCGTGCATGAGGGCCGCGGAGTTGAGAGTCGAGGGGTCGGAGTGTGACAGTGGGCTGAGCTGCGAGCAGGGGAGGAGGGTCGACACGGAAAGAACTGGTCAACAGGGTGGCTTAGTTGCCTACCTACCTACGGATACCAAGTACGGATAGTACCTATGCATCTCGCGTCGCGAGCGGAGAGTACACATAGCAAGCAGTGTGTGAGTGAGCAAGACGAACTCCAGCAGATGATGTCTGTGCAGAAGGGAAACTCACACCTGCCGAGCGGCGGCGACGGCGGCGACGGCGATAGCGGCGACGGTGACGGTAACAGTGACGGTGAAGGTGAAAAGGATCGAGCAAAAATAAAAATAAAAAAGAAGAAGGCTGACGGCAGATGGCAGACAGTGGCATGGCTTCCGCCGGAAGAGGTCCGCTTGGACGGGAGACAGGCCGCGCTTGCTCGGTGAGACACCCCCCCTCCATAAGGTAGGTACCAAAGGTGCCTCACCTGGGATACTGTCACATGATTCGCCCATGTAGCCCCACACCGCTCCTTCCCTTACCTCAACATGCAGGACTGAGTACGAATAACAGGTACGGATACAGGGTAGGTGCTATGGGGAAAATCCACATCTGAAGAAAGTACGAAGGTACGACGGATATGGCCAATTCCATACCACCCGGTGCTGCCTTGGACGAGCGGGGGATGCCGCTCTCAAACGTGGAATCTTCAGCTGGTCAGGATGATGGATAGCAAAGACAGGTAACAGAAACATGCGGTAATTGCGGATGTCACGGCCGACGGGGAAGCATTCCCCCCTCTCTCCGAACAAACCCTCGGGCCTCGACCACGACTCTCGCCCACGTCCTCAACCTCAACTTCGACCTCGGAGGGATTCCGCAGTCACAACTGCACCCGACCCTTCGCCCCCTCCCCCCTCTCTTCCTCCCTTTCTGCTTCCAAATCAAGAACCCGTCCGACACCCACCGTCGCCCTGCCGGCGGGCACCTGGTCACCTCATCTGGCTCGGGTCCGCCGTCTTGTGTGCCTCCGACCTTCAAACTGCCCTTGTTCATCAACATGCTTATGGGCCTCTCACCGCTCACTACCATGGTGGTCGGGTCAGATTCCCTCCCCGGCGGCTCTGTACGCAATTGGATGCGTCATGGACACATCACAGCACAAAGGCCCCCCCAGTTGTCGCTGCTACTACCCTCTACACCGAGTAAAAGGCGTCGACTGCGTACCGTTGCCCACACTACCGGGCAGTGTACGCATACATGCATTATTAGGTACCCTGTTCTGGCATGACTCGATAGCCTCGTTGTGCCAATGTGGTTGCGGCTCCTTCGCAAGTGCCAGCGCCAACCCACGCGCCAGGAGCCGCCTCCAACGTGCTTCGGGGGCTACTGCGTATTCTAAGCTGGCTTTGGCCCCCCCCAATCTACCTACGGCTGTTCTCGAAAGAACTAGGCAGATCCCGACACCCTGGTTAGGGGTTCACCAAGAAACGCAGCCCGCTGCTAGAGTCATCTGTCGCGAAGGTTAGGGCGTCGACAGATCTCAAGCGACCCAAACCACTGGGAATCGACTAAGCAAGCGTAAATGCTCCGGAGGGGCACAGTGTCGGTCCTTGTCCAAGGTTGTTGGTTACCTACTTGCGCGCGAAGGAATGGAACCAAACTATACCAGGCCAAACCGAACCAACAGTCCTTTCCCTACATGGCCGTAATTCCCTCGTACCTACCCTGTAACGGGACACACACTCACTCACACACTCTCTCTCTCTCTCTCTATCCCCCCCCCCCCCCCCCCCCTCTCTCTCTCACACGCACACGCACACACACAAAGCTACAGAGTACGAGAGCTACGTCCGACGCCAATCCATCTTTGGGACGACTAACAGTATGCCAGCCTGCGGCATTGTACATGTTTGTTCCAACGACAAGTCTCCAGGCCCAGCATTCTGGTTAGACCTAGTTGCTAACGCCCGTTGGTCTGAAGAAAGCCGGGTGCCACCAGAGCCAAATCAAAACGAGAATACATACATCAAAACAAAACAGAACTCTAGGAGCGCCAAGATCAAAGATTCGGCATGCACACATCAAAACTCAGTCTGTTCGGGTTTCCGCCGCACCAATCCCCGTCTACTGCGTATGTGCGACTGTTGAATTCAGTGCCAGCCACCCGCAACCAGCAGGACCACACCATCACACTTACATCACAACGGCTGTCCACTAATATTGCCATCTCCGCGGGTACTGCGCCATTGGTACGGTCATTACCGCCATCACCTTGTGGCTGTCAGTGCCGCATCCAAATTATTGCATGCCACGATCTTTCAGGTTTTGTGACCGGCAATGCCCCCATCGCAATGTATGCTGCCGACCAATCGAGATGCCTGACAAGCGCCGGAGAGGGCAATGATTCCATCCCCTTCGCATTCCACGCCGAATTTGATTCGCCTGCATGGCCCACCCCTCCATCGACTGATTAATGTACCGCCCCCGGATCCGGCATTCCGTTGCCATGCTTGAGCCGGAAGCTCAGCATTGGCAATCAGAATTCCCGTCCCCTCCCACAAAGGTACCTATACGCGATGCAGCGACTTGCAGGAGGAGCACAACAACCTTGACATTCTGACATGACAAGGCTGCATTGGGCCGCGGATCCCAGACGAACACGAAAGAGACGGAACGAGATTGCGCGGACACCTCGGGACGACAAGCTGGACAAGGTCATCAGACCCAAAGTTTCTGACCGCATCATCGGTATCCATGCAATGGTTCCAACTGCCTGAAGCCTGCA
This sequence comes from Colletotrichum falcatum, assembly GCA_019425465.1. Taxonomy (NCBI): domain Eukaryota; kingdom Fungi; phylum Ascomycota; class Sordariomycetes; order Glomerellales; family Glomerellaceae; genus Colletotrichum; species Colletotrichum falcatum. The sequence continues at coordinate 560,030 of SWKJ01000206.1, read as the reverse complement.
GCGGCTCAGCGGCGGGCCAGCCAGTTTTGCCTGCCAAATTTTGCCATGGCCGCCATCCATGCCAATCGTCGCTGGTTGGCCGACCCCCTCTTTGCCGCCCTTCTGTTGCGCTTGTCGCACACCTACCTAGCAGCCGGTCACCCCCTGCGCTTGGGAGTGGCGCTGTCAAGGCCGCCATCTGGCTACCTCCCATTGTCTTTGTAAGGGCCCTAGCGGTCGGCCGTCGAACACTGAGCCAGACTAGGCCAGGTTGGCGGTCGCGAGACGGACACATACACACACGCACGCACCAGGCATCGGGGGCCTGCCTGTCTACCCCTCCTTGCATCGCCTAGGATAGGATTTTGGTTTGCACGTCCCTTTTCGACCTCTGATACTACCTCGGCGACGAATTCCACGTGCAGGCTAAAACTTTGTACGCCCGATCTCTGCAGTCTGGCCGATACTGCCTCACGTGGAGTATCCACTGATGTGCAGACTCGTCCAGAGAGACGGTCTTCGGCGCAATCCACGCTCCCTAGGTCCTAGGACAGTGGCTTAACCCCGTGCAACCGCCTGGCTTGTGTGCCAGCAGCTCGTCGTCTGTCGGCCTCGTTTGGCGTCGTGTCAATGGCACACCAACGTGGGACGCCTCTTCTTGTAGGTAGCATATTTTCCCTTGCTTCGCATGTCGCTACATGACACCAAAGTATTTCTATCCAAGTCTTTCATCAACGCTTTTCCCGAGAGACCATCAGTCAAGGTCTTTCGCCTCTCCTCCCTTATTCATCTCGTACAGTTTCCCGAACCCCCCTCCCCAAGAGGTGTTGTTCTTTGCCCCTCCCATCCAATCTTTTACTTCAGGACTTCCCAGCCAATATCGGAAGGGCATCTCGGCAACATGGATTTCTATTTCTCAGCGGGTCCCACCTGAGTAAAAACCGGGGTCACTTTCGGCTGTTCTTTGTGTTGCATTCCATTCCGAAGGGGGGGAGAGAGAGAGAGAGAGAGAGAGAGAGAGAGAGAGAGGGTGGGGAGGGCGAGCTTTCCATTCTGTCATTTGATCCCCAAACTGAAGGTGGGAGGGTTTTTGAGTTTTTCCTGAGGCTGGAACCAATCTCGCAGCATGCAGGGTCGTTCACACAGGGTTAATGGGACGCTCACACCGCCTCTATACCGATTGTAGCCCGATGTTGCTGGGCTTCAAGGACAGACAGAGACGGCAGCAGCAACAACACGATTTGATCGTATACGAGGCCACTCTTGACCATTACCTGACATCCAGCAGTCCGCATACGGTGAAGGTACCCCTGCGGAAACTCCCGGCGTCTGCCCTCACCACATTATATCGATATATATACGGAGTATACATATATATATATATATGTATATGTATATAAAATAAAAATCCGGGCATGCACTTTGAATATCAATTCATCCCGCAACATCGGGAGAACAGGTGGTGTGCACTTGTTGGTCCAATGACTAGTAGGCAAGAACAAGCAGCTTCATGCGGATTGGAGGCCGTGCTGTGCAGCTTGCCAGGCGTGTTGCGGTCTGCATGTCACTGCTCTCAGTAGAACGTATCCCGTGCGCGCACACAGTTATTATCCTACAGACGGCCCATAACGAGCAGTTGGTGCGTGCCAGGCCTCCTCTCTCTCTTTCTCTCTTTCCCTCTTTGGAAAGGCTCGGAAGCAAAACTCAACGCTTGTCTGAGACATGTGTTCCTGGCTATTACCAGCGCTGCGAGGATTGTATCCGTACATATAGTCGGGCTAAAGCAAAGAGGGCGCACCGGGCGCCACCACTAACGGGGTTGAATTATAGCCAAGCTCCAGGAACCGGACGGGAAAGACGCCTCCATCAAACTACACTACTGCTACGTAGTGTGTATTCGTACATGGCCGTCGACAATGATCCCCCGTTGACGAGTTGCTCTAGCCGATACGTCTCACATGTTGCTGGGAATCCCGCGAGGCCAGACCACCAGGGACATTATGCGACAATGGCATACGGCACCCCTGTGTGATGAGATGGATCATGAGGCCACTAAACGGTCGACCCCTCATGTAATCGTTAATGAGCAACAGGCCCGCCAGGGTGTTCCAAGCAGAGAACGGCGAGTTCAGGCGGCCCCTAACCCCCAGCGCGCAGGGGGTGCTTTTGTTCCCCCATCTCTGGAGTCTGGACAGACTGAGGCTCGCTAGAGCACGCGGTGGCAAGCTGGGAGGCAGATGCTAGCACCGTGGTCGGCACAAGGTTGCATGGTAGGTAGGTATGCAGGTATGTAACCTGGGCGCTGGAAAGCGGCTAATTTCACTCATCGACCGGTACCCCGAACTACAGCCGAGCAAAGACGTGCACAGAAGGTACGTATTAGTAGGTAGGTGGTAGCAGGCCAGGTACGGTGTATTTCGGGCTCTTCCTTGTTTCCATCTTTCTTTGTTTTTCTCTCTTGCGCTCTCGCTCTCGCTCCCTCGATCCGAATCCGATCCGGGATGAGAATGGAGGAGAAGGAAGCTAGCGGTGAGCAAAACGGGATGACGTGGGAAGACGGGAATGTCGCCCGACTGGGGGTCCGCCCTACGGTGACGGCCCCATGCCCCCAGGCTGCAACCAAACAGACCATTGATGCGCCTAGGCACCTATCGCAGGCGTGCCGCTTCTGACTCCGTGCCTATCAACGTCCGTGGGTATACGGGAAGGGAAGGGACAAAAATATATGTACATATCGGACGCGCCAGGTTCCGCGAAACACGGCCGGCAGCGGAGCCTCCAAGTGGAGGTACCTAGGAAGGCCAAGAGACAGAGAAAGAGGCAAAAGAAGAATCCGTAGGCAAACTGGGCTTTGAAAACCCCATCATCTCTCTAGCAATTGAGTGTCTCACGAACATGAGGATCGTCCTCTCCCGCCGGGACCACTGGTTCAGCTTGCCTAAACCAACGTAAACTACGAATACGGATGGTTTACGAGATAATGTTGCCTGGTGATCACGGATCCAGGCGAAGCTTCCACCCACAAAGGCATTGGCCCGTCCTCAGAAAACCATGAATAATCGCTCAGCTAGCTAGCGCTAACCCATTCGGGTCGATCCGACCTGAGCAGAGCGCATCCCCGGCTGTATCATGTATCATCGCGCGGACTCTCATCAGGAGGGGCCGATTCCCTTCCGCTATCCGGCCAGGAATATACGGTACTAAGCGAGCGGGCACTTGCTTGAGCACCGCAACTCCACAAACCACCAGCCTTTCCTCTCTTGCAGCCGCCTGCCGTTCTCTTCACTGCGGCGCCAAAACGTCCGAGGCACGAGCGATGCCACTGGACGCTTTAGCTACCAAACGACGCGTGCGTCCTGCACACCGGGAAACAACAACACCACCACCACCACCCAACACCTCGGAACCCGACGGAACCTGACTAGCCCGATGATCCTCCGCAGTGGATTAGTCTAGGTGTTTGGCGATCCTCTGACCTAGAAGAGGTTTGTGTGCCCATAAACATTCTAGGGCGACTTCCGTCTCACGAAAACAGCCTCAAACACTTCGTTGAAAGGGTCGAGTCGACAACAGCAGAGGCGTCTCTCCAAGGCCGACGGCAACGCCATCGTCTGACGGCCTCACGCACTGCTTCCCTGAAAGCCATTGCAGCCTCGTGGATTTCGTTCGGCAGCGAAGGAACTTGACTCATGCCAGGCCTGTTCGTCGCTTGGGAAGAACGGGTACCGCACACATGCCCAGGGCTGTTTGGCCCTGTCGATCGGCTAACTGTTCGCCTCCATGTCAATTGATCGACTTGCTTGCAGAGCCTCCACAGGCCCGCCCGCCCGCCCGCCCGCCCCTGAGCGCTTCAGGCGAGGAGCGGGCGACGATGATCATTGACAAAGGTCGAACGAATCTCCACCGAAGAAAATAAAAATAAAATAAATATCGAGGCGCGACCCGAATGGAGTTGTCAGAGCGGAAACCCTGTGGCCTCGTACCCCGGAAGTGCGACTGTGCGTGACTCTTTACTGTAGGTTGGTTGTTTTTGCTTGCTTGTCCTGAAATGGGGCTGAAGTACGAAGCAACTACCTGGGTGGTTCTCCGTGGTCGGCATCTGGTTTCCGGAAGGACAGCCGAGAATCCAATGAATGGTAAACAGGTAGCTACCTAGCTAGCTACCTACCTCACTTGATATCTCTCAATCTCGTCCAATCAGATGGAGCAATTCAACCCTCGCCCGGCACATGACGGGTACCTACTGCAGGCAGGTAGGTAGGCTACCATACCTGCCTATACATGCATCGACGACTTGGCCTCGGTATTATCGCTATACCACCACGACGGTGACGCATATTGCGAAGCGCAAAACCCGCCCGCATTGGCCTTTTCTGCCTCTCCCACTTATGTATGGATATCGTGAGTGACCCTACCAAGGTGCCATCATCAGCCCAGACACAATGCTTGTGCATCTACGCAGGGAACACTGTCGATCCTACTTCATGTTCCACGCCTCATGGGTCCCCAAGCCCGAACGACGTCTTTTGGGAAATGCAAAAGGGCCTGCGCCTACCGTCGCGGTCTTGTCTATCGATGATTGCGTATCCATTCATCCATCCATTCACGCCTGGTGTAGCAAGGCCCTGCCCGTTGGCCGGCCTTTTAGGTTTGCAAATGTCACAACATCCCACGATTGCCCTGCAAGGCGACGAAAACCATGGTTCTTGGGCGAAGTTTGTCGTCCCTGGGTCGTAAGTGATTGCCGCATCGATGATGCCTGCAGCTGAAGGGCTCGAACGAGCCCTTTTCTGTTTTTCTTCTCCTTCCACGCAAACCGCGCGTGCTGCTGCCAGGAACCGGATCTTCTTGGTTTTGAACTTAGAAACAGCATCGGATGATGCCAAACACCCCTTTTCTTCAGGTCTCGGTCAGGCGGCTCGCCTCATCCAGACTTCACCGGCCGGTCGCCCCCCCAATGAGCGGCGAGGCCCTCGTTGACAACTCAAGCAATGGCAAGAGTCGGCCGTGATCGGCCATGGACACAAATCGTATAACTGTCCAATCGGGCCTAATATTATGCTTACAACGCTAGTCATTCATCCCAACTTCGAAATTGGGCTTATCAGCAGCCGTTGGCCGTGTGTGCGTTGAACGGTGGGGGTTTTCCCATGGTAGAGTCAGTCCCTCGAGTCAAATGGAATTGCGTCACTCGATAGCTTTGTGGTTGTCACACCACCCTTGAGTTCCCCGTCGAGGCCTCCAGCTTGTCGCATGAAGAACCTGACTATGAGCTCGTAGTTGGGGTTCACAAAAGCTCTCGCCGCTGGCAGGAGAGCCTTCTCTCATACCCAGGGCGAACCCTTATATCGGGTGAGGTTCAAAGAGGGTAGTAACGGGCCAGGGCTATGAGCAGCGTATCAACAGAGGCGAAAACTTCTGCTGGTAGCAATGAAAGAAGACACCCCAAGCCAGCAACCAAGTGTCACTGTACGCTTGGGGCGCATCGTTCAGCCAACGGCCCCGTTGTATCACAAGCACTACATCGAGTCCCGGGCCCCGTCGTCGTTAGCGGGTATCAACTAGTGAACGCTCATCGGCACCGTCTCCTCATCATTTATGCCACAAGAGCCGTCTTGATGCCAGCGAAGCGGGCCGTCTTGCATCGCAGGCTTGGGCCCGGTGTCAGCAAATCCCCTCTAGGCCTTCGATTGCGCTTGTTTGGTCCAGTATCGCGTCCTCGGTCGTCATCGGGGCTTGTTGACGCGAATGCCATGGAATCCAGTGATTGATTGACAGGCACGTTCTTGCAGCTGCTGGCTCAAAAGTCACTCAGGCTGCAAGGGAAAGAACGATGCAGTTCCTGCGTTTGGTGATTTACCTCTGCAGGCTTTGCTATCAGCCCAAAGTCCTATGATGAACCCGTCCCCAACGGCCTGGAACACCATTGCAAATAAAACAGAGCTAAACAGTTAATCTCGGGCCCTTTTTTATTTTTTATTTTTGTGTCGTTTTCTCTTATCAACTACGGTTACGGAGATTAATCCGTACGATACAGTTACGATGTCGTCAAAAAAAGGGGGGGTTAGCTGCATATCCCCCCCACCCGGGGCTTCGCTCCCACCCCCAACCAGGGCCTTGCATTGATCCTTGCGAACATCATCCGCCGACTAGGACACCACGTTGTTGCTTTTGTGCCTTACCGCCCTCCCTGAGGGCCCCGGCGCCCTGGGCTTTGGGTTGCACGAAACTCGGCGTAAACCTTTTCTTTTCCACGGCCGTCTCGTGTGCATCAAGAGCACAAAGAGGAAAATGGAAAGGGAAAAAAAGGGGTGGTGTGACGTGGCGCCGCCATGGTCTTATCCTGTCGCTTGGGATGACGGGCAATACCGGCAGAAACAAGAAGTGGGGGAGGAGAGGCTAAACCTCAAAAGCTTTCTCTCTCTCTCTCCCTCTCTCTCTCCGCGTGCCCTTTACGCCCTCTTGGAGGGCAGAGGTTGAAACTGTAAACATCGGATAGTGGCAGAAGTCTGGGTGGCCAAACAGCGCAGACCCAGGACTGCGGCCGCGGTATTTGTCGTTCTGGAGAATTGGGGGAGAAAGCTTCCATGTCGCCGTGCGTATGCAGGTCAGGCAAACTCAACTGAAGGAGATGTGCGAGGCAGACCTATCCTGCCAGGAGCAGTCGTCAGACGGCAACAATAGGAAGGTGACGCAAGCGCTGTACCCACGCTCTCGTCCTCGCCTCAAGTCTCTGTCGTTGCTTGTTGTGTTATAATTGGTCTTCCTCATCTCAACGTCGGCATGCATACATACACTCGACAAGATGTAGGGGAGGCGGGGGCTTGCTGCTGAACCAGCACACCAGGCATATGCGCCGCGGCCGACCGAATCATGTTGCAACGGGTAGGTATCCCGGACACTCGCTCTCCCGACATCCTCGTCCAAGAAGCTGCAAGGTTTTTATTTTTATTTTATTTTGATTTTGACGGAACAACACGGAGCTGAGCCGAGTGCCCTTCGCGGTTAGTGGTTCTTCAGCACTTGGTCCGTTGGGCTCTGCTTGGCACTCACTTCCACGGCCTACGGCGGCGCTAATTGATGCTCTCCCGTCGACTACGATGAAGCCCGCGGCGTCTGCTTGCCTATTTCGGGCTAGACCCCTTGCCCCGATGATGCGTCCTGCGGCCTGCCCAGCACGTTGGGTGCGATGGCATCTCACCAGGGCCTCGATACGAGCAACAAGTGATCAGCAGCAGAACAACGACAGACACAGATACAGACACAGACACAGGGAAACGATGCCGGCGGACCTGTTTCTTTGGACTTTTTGCCGGCGGTAAGCCAAAAAGGACGGCAGCTAGGCATGCGCCCTTCCCTCATCCCTACAGTCACACAAAAAAAAAAAAAAAACCGAGTCTCGCATCTGCGTAATCTCGCAATCTGTCAGCGAGGTCTCAGACCTCGTCCATTTTATTGCCCGGCTTTGCTGCCCCGGCGCGGCCAATCACGGCGACGGCTTCAAGACACGCCGCCCGAATAGAGTTTCCAACCTGCGCGCCTTGCCTCCCCTTTTACACCGCCTCTCGACAACGTCCGTAACGAGGCCCGTCTGGGTAAGTCAACCGCATTCTCACAGGATGGCCATTTCGCTGCCATGGCCATATCTGTACAGACCAAGATTGCTCCTGGTTGGCTTCCGACAGCCCGTTGGTTCCCTCACCCCTCCCCGTCTTCTTTGCCAGTACCTATGAAATTACCCCCCAAAACAGAAAGCCCGAGCTCACCTAGCAAGGAATAAGAAGAAGGAGGAGAAGGAGGAGGAGACGTACCCATTCAGAGAGCCCATCTCCAACAAGACTAGCGTCGCCTTTCTCATTTGTTCCACGCCTCGTGAACTGCTCTCTTTGTTCCCTTGTCGCTCCCCTCCCGCCGGGCCCATCTCCTCAAACATCTCGAGTGGAGGAAGCGTCTCCGTTCCGCGCCCCAGGATGGATCTTCTTCCGACAACATAAGCAACTTGCAGGAGAGCCTCGTTGGATCCTGAATGACTCGGGGAAAGGCAGAGAGAGATGGCGGGAGGAGAGGGAGCTTCTTGGAACACCAGCATCCTCCCTTCCCCCCCTTCCCCTCAATTCCCAAACCGTGTCCGTTCTCCCCACAGAAGAAACCGGTCAGTGCTTGTCTTGAGACGGCACATGTGTTCATCCAAAGCGGCAGTAATACGCGGACAGGAGTATCCAAAAGACCCTCCATCAATGCGGTTCAGTTCTGGCCAAGTACGAAGAAACAGATCGTTGAGTGCAACCGTAACTGCCAAGGGAAAGGGTGAATTTCTCGAGTCCAATATTTCTTCACTCGCCTGCCCCCCCCCCCCCGGCATCTTTTCGAACCCCCCCCCCCCCCCCCGGCATCTTTTTGAACCCCCCCCCCCCCCCCGGCATCTTTTCGAACCCCTCCCCCCCTTCCCCGGCCTAACCCACGAGTCCTTGAATAATTAACCCGATGAACATCAAATTTCCCACCACGTCACAAGTGGCGTCTGTTCTCGGTGGTTCATTGCCGGCAGGCCGTCCTCTTGAATCTCTCTCAGCTCAGCTGTGGGCACGGCCTCCGCTCTTCCCCTGTGCCTTGTTCGCAAGAGCCTCTTGAAAGGCAGGGCGGACGGACAACCGGGTGCGGGAACGGGTGAGCGAAGGCAGAGGCAGAGTGTGATCGGAGAGGAGATATGCAGTAGCTTCCAATACTAGCAAGGCAGGGTTCTTCAATCAGGCCCCCCCCCCCCCCCTCCCAACTCCTCTGCTTCGCGCTCCTATGTATCTCTCTCTCGTCATTTCTAGCCCCCTTTCCCCGCCGCGCGCTAGGCCGGTAGGTCGAAGATCTTTGTTCCCTTTTGCCCGAAGATCCTTGCGAGGGTACGCGGTGGTTAGTGCGGACCGTGACAATCCTGTTTGTGATTTGCTGATCGATTGCTGTACCCTTGCCATGTACAATTCCCCCATCGGGTACGGCCTTGCATGGCGCATCGGATGCGATGCTTCCAGTCGGGTGGGGGGCGTGTGCGGGCTTCGAACTTCGATCAATGAGGAAAGACTTGTCTGGACCACGTCTTCCTCATGGCACGGGAACATTTGCACATGTACATCCAAGACGGTGCTTTCTCTGTTGAAAACCGGCACCGGCCGTGGGATGCGCAGGGAAAGGGGGTCGATTGTGATGACAAGCAAGGTGCCGGGCGACCTTGCGCTGGGCGGACGTTAGAGCACGCCTCGTGGGTTTGACTTGATGCTTCCTCAATAGGAAAAAGGGGAACAGTGACAAATCGTCCGAGGCCATCGATATTGCTTTTCTCCCGCCTCTCCCGCTGCACCCGGTCATCCACCCGGCCAGGTTTGACCGGGTGCACTCTCTCGTGTCGTCTGTTGATGCCTACAGGCTGGTTCTCCCGGAGTCAGCTCCGGGAGACGGAGATGTCAAAGAACGACGGCCGAACGGAACCGGCGCTGCCCAGAACGTGCTCATGTCACGTACTTTGTCTCCGGCTTCTCCTAGGTCGCATTTCGTCTCCTTCTTTTCTTTTGCACTCTTCCGATCGATCCCCTCCCATGCAAACCCAATAAACAGCCAACGCTCAAACGCCCCGCCGACCAATGTTGGTGTTGGTGTTGGGCGTTGGCGTTGGCGTTGGCGTTGGCACTGGCGCTGGCGCTGGTGCCCATGTTGTGCTGTTACTCGCGCGGTCTTGGCCTGGTTACTTCCCGGATACACACAGGCAAGGGCAGACGCCAGTGCTCTCCGGGCTTCCCTCTGGGCTATCCGTTTCTAGTGTGCTGCCTGCGGAAGGGGGACGTATCTAGTGGACGGGTGTCGTGCCGTTACTCCTTTTTCCTGCTTTCCTTGTTTGTTAGGCAGATGGCGCAATATCTCTTAGCGGGCGCCCTTATTCCACGGCGGCGTCGCTGAGAGGAGGGACTTGCTCCCCACAGAGGGCGTGTGTGATCTTAAAGGAGGTGTGTGGCTTTCCTTTCGGATGTGGGAGCTTCCTCTAGCTTCAGTATGGGGCGGCGAGGAGGAGGGGGTGGGGGGCACGCGGGCGAGAATGATCTATCCAAGGACGAAGGACGGAAAGAAACAGACCGGCGCCGTGCGGTGAGACGGGTGGAGACAAGAAACAAGGAGAGCGATGGGTAACAAGAGCCATGATCAGCAAGATTCCCAGAGAGGGCTAACACGAGGGGGAAGGTGGGAGTGAGAGACTAGGGGGGAAAAGGTAAAATGTGTTGCGAATCTCACGATACGACACATGATGCGCAGCATGTCCTGCGGCTAGGACGGGTCACGACGACAAATGGGTAGCCGGATGGGATGTAACAGAGCGCCAATCGTCCTGTCCGTCGCCCGTTCCAAATCGCTCAGCCTTTTCCCTCCCGCCCTCCGGTCCTTCGCCCCCTTGTATCTTCGCTACGCCCTTTGACTATTTTTGAACACCCCCGGCTCGAGAGCTTGCCATCTGGTATCAGCTAATTAAACCGTGGGAGAAGACGAACAAACTAAGAAAACAAGAAGGGGGGGGGGGGTGGAGTTTGGTAGATGGGTGGTGTGTGAAGACTGGAATAGAAAGGGCTCGCGAGATTCGCACATCCTGCATCACGGACTCTTTCCAGCAGGAGATAGGTCACTGCTAGGCGCTTACAAGAGGGCGTGTGTACGTACGCACGCGTATGTATACGGGAGGTGTACCGGGTGGCACGCGTAGCTTACGCCAGCCACTCCCCCTTCCTGGGAGATGAGGAGAGCAGAGGACATGTGCTCGGCCGCCTCACGAGGGAACTGCTCAGTGAGCGGCCGCCAGCTACCGCTGTGGCCTGAGTTGTCAGACGGACTTTAGACTGATGGGTGATAGCTGGGCGGGGGGAAACGCTCGTGCGTGACGCTCTCGTTGTTGCTGTAGTTGTTGTTGTTCCCGTTGTCCTTGATGCTGTTGCTAGCTTCTGCATGACGGCTGCGCCGCCGCGTCTGGTGTTGGAAGGAGAGGCGGGCGTCGACTGCGCTGTGCAGACGAGGGGCGGTCATCCGATTCTCGTACTTGGGTGGCTGTCGTTACCTGTTGCCAGCTTGCCAGCACAGCAGTGCAGTGCAGCGCTGAGTGCAGAGTGCAGATGAAGTCGAAGGGACCGCATTAGGTAACGGTCAAAGCACATCTCAAGGAGGGGGGGGGGGGGGGGCTGGTGGTATCAGGTGAAGGTTGATATTGTGGGTTGCTGGGGAGGGGGGGACGAGATGCATCCCGGTGTTGGCCGCGCCCTTCGCCCCTGATGTCTTGGTTGCTGTGATCGCAATCACCCTCCCCCTTTTGACTGCATGGTACCGGCGCTGGTCACGAGCGAGAAGGTGAGAGGCTGGGCAAGCAGCATGAGGGAAGTCTGTGGGGGTCAAGTGATATTGAAGTGCGTGCGCTGCAGTTGTGAATGTCACGTCATGTACAGCCAAAGTCAGGTCTCTCGGCGCGTTCTTCCTCGGCCGGTGCTCAAGGGGGGCATTTCCGCGGCAGAAGTCAGTTGTGAGGCCCAGAGGGCGTCGAAACAGGAGAGGAGAGAGAACCGGCCTCTTGCCTGACCTCGTCGTCTTACCGAGGATGCCCGCTCCTCCTAGCCGTCCCGTTGAAGGAACCAAGGGGCGTCTTGACGTGCGCGAGGGCGTGGCGCGGCCTATTATCTTGACAAGATCCAGTCCGTCGAGTTCGTCGAGTCCGTCGAGCCCGCCGCGTCGCCCCGTCTCTTGTGTCAACGTCCGGGGCGCGTCTGTCAGATTTGACTTGGTGCGAAGCCACTGCGATGAAAGCGACCGGATCTGGCGCTTGTGTTGATCGTTCCAAATGACGTTTGGACATTGGAGAACAACGGTGCAAAAATCAGTATATGCCTTGAATAGGATGGGTGCGGTGGAAGCGTTTGGCTGCCGGGCTGGCCGCGAGACTCGGTATAATCGAGTTGCAGGGCCGGGTCGGCTCCGATGTGCATCGGCTCGGATGGCCGTGTTACATCTCCGATACGGGGCTCCGGCGTCGAGAAAGGCAGCAGGTAGATTGTGCTTATGACGCCGAGGTGCTTGTGTATGACTTCCACACCCACCAGATATGTTTCAAATAATATAAATCGGCATCGCTTCGTATCCCAATCGTACAGTTGAAACAATGGCCTTTACGTCGAGGTTACTATATTGATGGAGAATGCGCTTCGACTGCCAAATGGAATCAGCGCAGCTTCATGTCGTTGGAGATATTAATACGCCCATATAGTTGTATATCATAGGGTTTTGTAATCCATTACACGCATGTATGAGGATCGAGCCATGCCGATTATACATATATAAAAGATATCGGCTATACTCCGTCAAATCAACCTCCATCAATACAACTGGATGAGCCATACGACATGTGTATCCTCTGAGAGTGTAAAGAGCGAAGCTCGGATTGATTATTTACTGGAAGAATAACTCCGCCGTTCTGTTCTATGAAGAACATTGTTTCGTTTTTTTCGCTGCCTCGCTGACATCAAGCTGGCACAATATCCATTGCTGGGCACTCTTTGTTTGTTCCTTTAAGCGCGGCCGGATTGATTCCAAGAAAGCCTCTCCTATTGCCAGACTGTTATCCTAGATACCATTGGTAAGACTTGGGTCGTGGAAGATGAAATTGGGATTGCAGCGTTGGCTCCGGTAGAATGTATACAAGACTCAAGCCCATTCCGCGGTGCTGACTCCTCGCACCACGAATGTCTTAAGAAATATCCAGACGAGAGAGTGGTTATGTTGAGACTTTGTTTTGTTTGCCTTTGCTTTGTTCATGCCCGCAGGGGAACCAACTCTGCACTGCCGGAACAATGGCCCGAGAGGCGGCGACGTTCTTCTTCATACGATGGTTTTCCAAGGCCTGTAAATACGAAAAAGCTCGCATGAAGAAGTTAGTTCGGGGGAAAGTTCGCCGTTGATATCAACGGCACGGAAAATGACAGGGACAAGCCAACAGGGAGAAACGCCGAAGGGTCTCCAAACCGCTGACCTTAGAGTCGCGTCCCAGAGTAACTTGTGCGACGTCCACATGTGGGGATCCTGGAAATCTTTCCCTCGAGCTCGAGAACCGGTGCTGAGGTCTCTCGATGATGTGCTCCGAGACTACTCAAGTCGGCCGTCGGGTCACGACTCGCTCTGGGCCTCCTTTGACACATTTGTGTCGCGAGAGCTTCACCCTTCGGGTCGGCCTCGGGAAGACGAGAACTCTCTTCAGACCCTCTTTGCGGGTCAGTAACTCTCGACCAGACGGCGCCGAGAACAGATTCAATCTCATATGGCTAGATAGCTTCGGATCGTGGGGCCAAACGGGCTTGGGGGGGGGGGGTTCTGACATCCCCATCTGAGAATCGTCAACGCGTATCATGACCAAATGGTCTCACCGCTGGCCATAGATTGCCGATATATGTCATCCCTTACCCTGTGATCCGGTGCACGAGTCCCACCGGCGCCCTCCAACGTCCGCTGGACCCTCCTTCAGGACCCTCCTCCCCGCCCCATCCACCGCAAGCTCCATCATCGTGGGCCTCTCTTAGGGCCCTCCGACCTCGCCCACCCGCACACACAACACAGCATCGCAACAATAAAGTTCGAATTGGTCGGTTAGCTCAGTTGGTTAGAGCGTGGTACTAATATATCATCGGATATGTTGAGTGATGCCAAGGCCGTGAGTTCAAGCCTCACACTGATCAGTCAATCTTTTGCCGTTTCCACCGCTCAGCTGGTAGATGTGGGGAGGAGGCTGCACTTTTGCACTTGTCCGCTGTTAGTCTTGGTAGGTTTCACTGATTCATTCAATGACCTGACGTATTGATTCACGGTTCATGTCCTGGAAGCATGTGTCAATAAAGCCAGGCATGTAAGGCACTTGGTCGGAGTTTGGTCAGTTGAGGTGTGGTCTCCGACGCAGAAAACGCAGAGAATTGAACTGGCGAGAAGGAAGGACAACTCGGGTGGCTTTGTGCAGATTGGAAAAAAAGGACAATAGTAAAGAATCAGTAGGCTGGCATCTGAATGTTCGAGCATAGATCTCACATCGGCAGCTGTCGACCGAGGTATTAATGGTGCAGAAGGCTGCCCAACGTATCGTCTGACCTTACCTGCACAATGCCCGATTCCAGGAAGAGGCGACTTGAAACATGAATATGCATTCTTCTCCTAGCCATGAGGCGAAGTCAAGTATATTTATCATCAATAAGCTACGCTGGATGTCTGCCGACCTTTGAAATCAACCCCCCCCCCCCCCCCCCCCCCCCAACAAGCTATCCATATCCATCGCTGAACAGCAAACTTTCCCACAGACTGCTACTGTTGTTGTTTTCCCTGTTATTGGTCTGTTGGCGACTACTGGTTCGCCTCTTGCTGGTCTTCTTCCAGCTTCAAACCCGAGTATCGCATATGCAATCGATCCCTGAAGTGGTAATGGCGAATCCCGTTAGGCCTTGCCGCTTTGAAGGTATCAATGGCTTCGCCCACATTCATCCCGCATCGTTCGACCAGGTAGCACACAATAAAGTACCCAGTCCGGTTGAAGCCGTAGTGGCAATGGACGCCAATCACCTGCGTCTGGCCATTCACCTCCGTCCACTTCTCGTCCTCTGCTCTCTTCTTCTGCTCCTCCCGCAGCTTGTCCACTAGTGAAATGAAATGGGCGACCTCGTCATCCTTGGGAGGGATTTTGGACACCGTCGCGTACTTGTGGTACCGGACACCGCCCTTTTCCATACTTCGCGGATCATATACTGGCTTGTCGTGGCTGATGTCGATGACGTCCTTGATGATGCCTCCCCAATTCTTGACGAATTCAGCGGGACAGTGCGTGTCATCTGCTTCTCGGAGAGTCTTCATCGCCCTGAAGATTGCCGGCTTGCCTTTTGGACCAATAGGATGGGAAACGGGAACCACTCCCCTCCACTTGGCTAAGTTTTTGACATCCCATTTGCCCTCACGCGATAGGTATTGTAGCTGCCAGCCGAGAGAAAACCGGCCAGTGACATGACTAGCGAGAAAGTCGGAGACAAGACCAGCAAGGACCCTGACAGTGGCAGGGTTAAACAGCAGAGCGTGGTTGGCTGGAGCAGGCATGATTATGGACTTGACAACCTTGGTAGGGTGCTTGGGTTGGGGAGGGACGTTTGCTGGTGATTCTTGTGGCGTAGACGGATCCTCGAGGGCGTTGTCTGTCTCATTGCTTGGCTGACGATGGCGATGGAAATCCTCGTCCCGTATGTCGTCTATGCTTTCGGGACCGTGGTCCTTCGGATTCGTCGACATGTTGACAGGCACCGCAGCGTCCACGATTGTCTCATGCCCGTCATCAGATCCGGTATCCGGTGAAGAAGAAGAAGAAGGAGAAGAAGGGGCCTTCCCGGACAGATACTCCTTTATCTTCTCGACTTCGCCGGGGGGTGTGAGCTTGTCTTCTGCACCGCCGACCAGGAAGACCGGAACGTCGAGACCGGCCCAGACATCCTTGCCGGGGATGCCACCTTTCGCGACCCCATTTTCAAAAGTCGGGAGTGAGCCCCAGGCCATCCTGCGCCACACAGGAGTCCGGCTCTGGCTGTTGAAACGGTCCTGAAGCTTACGCAGCTCGGGTTCGGCATCAGGGCCTACAAACCGACTGACGCTCGCGCTTTGCGGGCCTCCCCATCGATCGTACGCCCTCCACAAGTCGAACAGCCAGCCAGGAATCCACAGCAGCGTGCGGAATATCTTCGTCTTCTGCTCTACTGGAGGGCCAGCCAAGGGACAGATGGCGACCAGTCCAACGACATGCTTCCGCAGCTTCGTCTTGTGCACAACGTTGCGACTCGCCAGTCGTGCGCACATGATTGTGCCCATACTATGGCCGATGAGGACGACGCTGCGATCCGGTTCTTTCTGACGGTAGTCGCCAATGATGACCTCCAACAACTCCCCTATCGCTTCTGGGGTGTAGGCACCCCATGCCTGCTCGCTGAACTCGGAGCGGCCACACCCGGGCAGGTCGATGGCCAGGCATGACGAGATGTGAATGAGGCTCGTCAACAGTGGGTGAAACTGGGCCACGGAACCCCCGAGCCCATGGACAAAGACCAACAGGGGAAGAGGCGGCTTGGGCAGCTGGTCTGCTTGGAGGTGCCGCTTGTAGAAGGTCCTGATGCCGGAATATGTGTAGCGATCCGTCTTGTACTCACGGATTTCTGAGTTGTCCTTTAGCAAGGGCGGATCAGTAGCGTCGGGGTCATGAGGGTTGACGGAGGTCGGCTGGGCCGCAGGCTGTTGTTGATCTGCCATGTCTAAACGCGAAAGGGTTTGTGTCGTGCCAAGATCCGGGCGCGACGTGACTATCGCCACCGCGAGGGTAGTGGATGCAACAGTACAAAAAAAAAGACCAGATAATGCGCGGGTATCTCTGGAAATAGTGCGCTACTGGAACAAAAGAACAATGGCCTTCTGGGTGTCAAGCGCAGTGGTTGGTGTCAAGGCGGCAACGTCGGGAGAAGCTGTAATGTGTCTCGACGACGTAAAAATGAAAAAAGAATTAAAAAATAGAATAAAAAATAGAAGTGAAGCGACAGAATTTATCTTGGCAGCGGCGTGGTCGGTGACACTGGCGGGAATGTGAGTCAATTCGGTGGAAGCGATCCTCTCTTCCTCGTCGACTTTGAAGTGTCTGTCGCACCTGGCGCTGCTGGGCGCAAGGCCCAGAGCACGACAGAGGGAAAAACAGAAGCGGTGCCCTTCCTCTCCCTCCCCTTTCCTCGGTGGGTAGGGGCAGAACGGGTCAGACGTTGTTGTTGGTTGGGTTCGACTGAGGCGCTGGTTGGGCAACAACACGGTCGAGGCAGGGCCGTTCCCAAGGCGCAAGATCTGTGGCTGTCCGTCGAGGGGAATGAGTGAGTGCGGCAAGCGAGTGAGCGAGCGAGCGGGCGGGTGAAAATGAGTGGAGGAGAGGACAGAGACAAGGCAGGCAAGCCGGCCGCCGAGGGCAGTGCGTGTAATCGATCCTCACAAGCAAGCCAAGGTCCGTCCAGTTGCGCGGCGGGCACGGAAGAGCAGACTTTTGTCTTTTTGGCAATTCATGTCACTGCTCACGTCTAGTTCAGGCCGACAGTTCGTCATTCCCTCCTCCACCTGGGGGGGGCTGGCAAACCTTTCCCATTGGCTTCCCTGTCTCTGGAATTTTGGCCAATTGCAACGCCCTGCGAATCACTGGGGTCCGGGGGCCCTGCAAGGCTGATTACGTACCTATTGCATGAAGTCGAGGGTTGGGTTGTACATGAGGCTTGGATAAACGCTCAATTTAAATATTACAGGCACTCATCTCCTATCAAGAGGTGTTTTGTTTCTGGGGACGCTGGAGTAATGGCCGAAAAAACAAAACGCACCATCTACCGAAGGCAGGATACAGCTCCACACACCCATCGTAATTTACATGTCTGGTTCTCCATGAGGTGCGCTCGTTCTGCTAAACTTCACGGCGTATCGGCTCAAGGCCTTGGAGATAGCAAGGTGCTATGTCATGCTTTCTCCGCCCCTTCCATGAATCACAGTGAAGTTGCCGTGCAAGCCCTCGCATCTATCTGTCCAAGTCGCCGCAATTCCGGGACAGTCATTCTTCGACTAGTGATGAGCCCAGTTGGCTGTGACTCTTTTCAGCAGTCAACTCAATTGGCCCCTTGCCTTCAACCCATCCCATGGGAATCATGGCAGCCGCGACGTCTTGGATACCTCGCTCCGTAGCAAGCAGATTGAACTGCGAGGCGGCGTTCCTTGTGTCCAGCACCTCGACCCGGATGCCGAGCGAGCTAAGGTGCTTCCTCGTATCCGGGCTCAGCGGAACCATCTTGGGACCGACACCGACGATAAGGAGATCTGCATACGAGTCTCGTTAGCCACCTGACCCTCTTTCCAAAGAGCCAGCTGACGCTGAGAGGGAGGGGAAACTCACCAGGTCTCGGCCAGACCAGCCCCAGCAGCGCGAACGCTTCCGCCGGCAGCTCGAACTGGCCCTTGGCATTGATCAGCTTCTTGGACCCCTTCGCCTCCCACGGCCGCCACGCGAACGCCTCGCCCCCGACGAGCAGCGCCGCGTCACCGTCCATGATCTTGACGCCGCTGTTCAGGTGGAAGCCGTCCGGCACACATGCGTCGATCGAGGTAGAGGGGATCGGCGTGTTGCCCAGCACATCCATCTCGCCAAAGTCGGTCGCGCCCTGGTAGTCCTTGGGCTTTTCCCTCGACCGGACGGGACAGGTGTGGAATTGGCTGCCAAGGCGGCTGAGCCGCGCGGGAGCTGTCGAACTTCCTAAGGGTGCTGCCGGAGAGCCTCGGGAAACGAATCGCGGAAGGGTGCGCTGCGCCCGCGCGAAGGCGCGGAGCACGCGGGCGCTCGTCGAGGAGTGCATTGGTTCGTGCGTGGGGTCTCTTCTCTTCGATGGACGGGCTGGGTTTTTAGGTCCAGATGTGCGATGGGAAGAGAATGAATGGGTTCGTGGATTGGTTGGTGCTTGGTAAGAGTTGATTGAGTATGGTTCCGCGACTTTTTTTCCCCCGCCATCATTTTTATTTATTCATCACTTCTCCCTCGTAGGCACTACACCAGTATCTTGAACGTCATGGTTACAGGGTTGGGCGGGTAGTGCAGCAGCGAGCGACGATGGCAAGGGGCAACACAGAACAAAACACCAATACGGCGAGATGTATGCATCGTTTCCGCTCATGGGCAGGCGTTCCATATAGCTAAAAGGCGATAGAAAGTTGAATTCGCTGTCATAATGGGAGCCTGGCAAGCAAACCAGTCTTGTCTGGGCGCCGGGACCACGACACCGCGGGGTCACCTCGTCACAGAGCGACTAAACAAGAAATCCCATCATGAACCAAACGAGTAGCCGATGTAGCGTTGAAGGGCTCGATTTCCGTTTTCATTCAGGTATCGAGGCCTAGAGAGTGCCCTAATGACAGCATCGGCAGAAGAATCCGTTTTCACTCCGCCTGTGGCCTGACGATTTCTTTGTATCATGCAGTTCCTTTTGCCCTAATGAACACCGAAGCAATGAACCAACCCCGCAAATTCCCATTCCTGCCAGTGCTGTATTGACGTTGACCAAGAAGAGACGTGTCCGGGTTTATTTCTTCTTCTCGCTCTGGCTCTGCTCCTTCAGCACCTTCTTGACGATCTTCTGCTCCTCGATGAGGAAGGCGCGGACGATGCGGTCACGAACGCAGTTGCCGCATCTCGAGCCACCGTACGCACGCTGGACGGTCTTCTTGGGCTTGGAGATCTGGGAGTACTCGCGGGGCGGAGGGCGGGGACCTGTGTAATTGTTCCTGTCAGTATGCTGACGGGATTTCTGCCGAGCCTTTTCAAGACCAATGTCCATCGTAGCCATTTGAGAGTGCTGGTTCCAATGCGACGCCTCTCCATCACGGAGAACCTCTGGCTTGTCAAGCTTTTCGTCGTCTTAGTTGTCAACGTGTCCGACTGACAGCCCATAATCCCATGCTCCATCTCAAATGGCTCCTCGAATCGGTCGCTTCGGCTTTGGTGCTGGATGTTGGGTTCGAACTTACGCCGGGCAGCTTGACACCACAGTCACCGCACTTGGGGGCAGTGCCGCGCTTCTTGATGTGGAGGATTCTCAGCTCACCACCGGGGTCTTGACGATCCGGGTCAGGTTGGAGCTGGTGTTGTAGCTGCAGTAGAAGGGAAGAAACCCCCAAAGTCAGCTATTTGCACTCCTCCAAAGACACACACAACCATGCGATGAATCGCGCGGGCGGGAGGAAACATTGTCGTTCGTTGCATCCATCGTAGGTAAAAATCTCCAGGAGCAGTCACTCACCCGTTGCGGCGGCGGTACGTGACACGGTTTCCGGCCATTTTGACTGTTTGTTGGGAGCTGCGGTTGGTTAGTGGAAAGTCGGATCGCGAGTCGTTTTTTCCCTTATTTTTTGGTTTCGAGGGAGAGTTTTTTTGTGCCCTTTTTGCTATACCCGTTTAGTTCTCCAGGTGGGCGGGGTGGGTCGAAAATGTGGCCTGGGCCACGTGACTCTAGTCCTCGAATGCTTATGTCATCTCTCTGTCTCCTGCTTCGAGGGTGCAGAGCAAGCCCGCCGAGGGGTAGATTGGCATGTACACTACCTAGGTAGGTACCCAGAGGATAGATTGACTGGTCCAAATTGAGCGTCCAGAATAACAGTGTGCAACTGACGCCGTCCACTTCTCGTAACGCAAGCCGAATCTGTTCAGGGAGAATAATGGAACCTCTTAAAATACGATTTGTTCGACACTCTGGATGAAGTATGTTGGTTTATATATGCGACGATCGACCCATTTCAGAACCTTTGCCCAGTTATCCCCATTACTCCGAAGCCGAACCAAAACGATGACTCTCTACTTCCCACGCGAGCCGTCCAACGCCACATGCATTCTATAACCCACACCAAAGTACGCCATCGCTACGATTCCTCGGTCGTTGTCGTTGTCGGCGTCGCCGTAGTCCAGTCGGGATGATCTGTTGTTCGCCAAGCCTTGACACCGTTGGGCTCTTCTTTCCGACGCTCAGCAACATGGTCCATGATGTTGGTTATCTCGTCGCTCTTACGAAGGTCATGGAAGTCCTGGACCTTCTTCTTAGCCGCGGCGACCGATTCCATGAAGGAGTTGAACTCGATTTGTGCTGGCAGCAATATGTTAGCGGGGGTTCGTCGCATGCGGAGTGCAAGCAACGTACGGGATGAGTGCTTAGTCGACAATGGCTCCAACATTGTCGGAATTGTTGTGCGCAAACCTCGAAGCTTTGAAAATGTCAGTTCCAAGTCCTACCAGCCTGAGCCGTACGGGACAACAAACTTTGATGTGCAAGAGCTTGAGCTGGTCCAAAGCCAATTCCAGACGCTCCTCATCCCATGCCTCACCGTCCCCATGCTCTATCTTGATGGTCGGACCGTTGTTTGCCATGATGATGCAAGTTGGTTGCGCACAAACGAGGATCTACCGAATCATGACGCGGAGGAAAGGGGAGAAGGAAAGGAGGAAACGGTCAAATGACAGGCCAACCAGCAGGCAAGACGGTGTAGTTGGACGGGATGTCGACGAAACCGAAGGCCACAATCCGAGATGTTGGACCACACCGGCGTGGTATAGGGATGGGTGGTGGGTGGGTGGATGCAGCGAGCGTGAGGCGCAATGCTCAATCTCAGTACAAGTATCCGTAGATCCAGAAGCAGCGCGTTGAATGTTTGCGAAGCGCCTCAAGGTCCAAGTTCGAAGAGCAAACGCGCCGTTATCATGCAGATTGCTGAATGGGATCCAAAATGAGCACGGTAGCAGGCCGGAGGTGCTGTACTGTGTTGGATTGTGTCTTCAACACGATTCCGACGTGGTGACAGCAGCGCGCAGCGCGCAGGGTGCAGTGTCCGTCTGGGCTGGCGGGCAGAGGCAGGGGCCACATTCGGCTCCTCCCAGAGTTCCCAGCGGCACGTCACGGTGGTTGGTGCTTTAGGCACCTAGGTACCTATTGCTAACCTACCTAGGTACCTATCCGTATTCTTCTGGTATCCCCCACCATTTCCCACGACCGGTACGTTTCGACGGTCCTGCCAATCACGTGACGTCTCCTGCAAATCCCGATGTGGGAGGTGCAGGTTGTCCAGGTTGGTTGGTTCTGGTGGACGATTAATCAAGGGAAGGAGCGAAGACGAAGAAATAAAAGCAACTGTCCTTTGCCTTTGATTACCCTGGTCAATCCATCTGTTCAACTTATCCATCTAGGTGCATGGGATAGTCTCGAGACGGCATCACAGTTGCCGACAACTTTCTCTCTCTTTCTCTCCTTCTCTTCTCTCTTCCCACCCCGCGACCTCAAGGTCTCTCCACTACCAAGTACTCCGTACAGCAGGTATTATAGGTACGTCCCCAGGCATCAAGGTACGTGAGGTGGCGGCTGCAGTGCCAAGGTCCATGGTTTCGCGGCAGGATCCTGGAAGCTGACACTCGCTAAAAAGGTTAGCCGGAGGGCGGATTAACTGCCAACCTAGATCAGACCGTGCGGATTGGAATTCTCTGACTCCAACCTCTCCGTGTCTCCCACCCTTCCGTCACGAACAGCTTCCCTACCTGCTCTTTTGGTCTAGAGTTGCATTCCCATCATCGCCAACTACCTAGGTAGACAACCTGCCGCGCCCGCCTTTAACTTCAACCCGACCCCGCTCCCCTTTTCATCATCCTCCTTCTTTTTCTTTTTTTTTTCTGACGCGTCCGCTGGCTCTTCCCGGATCCGGCACTCAAGGAAACCCTTTTCCCCCACTTTCCCTTCACAACCGCCAAGCTGGACTCCTCCGCAATCATGTCAAATGCGCCTCCGCCGGCGCTCTTACCACCGCCCGAGGGCATCTTCCGGACCTTCGAGGACCTTCTGAGTTCAGTTCAGCGCGTCGCCAAGGACCAAGGCTACGGTGTCGTCAAGCTCCGCGCCTCCAACTACCGCGATGGCAAGCCTACCCGGTACGACTTGGTTTGCGACCGCGGCGGCGTCAAGTACAGCAGCACTGCCAAGAAGCGCAACCCCTCGACACGCAAGGTCGACTGCCCGTGGCGCGCAAAGGCCGTTTGTGAGGTCCAGTTGGGAAACCAATGGCGTTTTGCTGTTCAGGAGGGCAGCCACAACCATGAGCCTCGCGTCGCGACTGCTCCGCCCGGCCAGGAAAACACTCCTCTCGCCCAGTCGATCCGTTCCTTCACAAACAAGATCGATCGTCTTAGCCACGACATGGCCCAGGGCTTCATGCGTATCGAGCAGCACCTTGATACGATGAACAAACGCTTGGAGAACCTCGAGAACCGCACTGGCGGCTACGAACCTCGCTTCCAAAACATGGAGTCGCGGCTACAGGGGATGGAGGCACGTGGTAGCATGGAGCTACCTATGGACGACGTCGACGCCCGACTCCTATCGTCGACGGTCATGTAGAGCCATGGCCTATTTGACGAGTCGGACATGGGGTCCTCGAGCGGGCACGCTCGATGCAGGCAGGCCTAGGCCATGATTAAGCGTCGACAAGATTTCTAAGTCATTGATATCAGCTATCAACGCGATACATCAACCGAAAGGAAGGACTGCAATACGAGCAGACGACAGCACGAAACCCGGGAGTTTCACAGAGGATGGTTATGAATGGGTATGCGAGCCGGGATCGGACCGGCAGGACATGTCATGTTTTCAGGGCGTTGGGCGGCGGCTAGGGCGTTTCGGATACATTCATCTTGTACTTTTCTTTCCCCTTTCCTTCTTCCTCCCCCCACCTCACCCATGCCGTGACGCGACACGGGTTGTTGACCTGGGTGTTTTGTGCCTTGGAAGACATTGTCGTTATACGAGCACCTTGCGATAGCATGGGAGGGCGGCCTGTTGCGTTTCCAGCACTACGTTTTCTTGTGGACAGTCTGGGTCCGTTATAGTAAGCATTGCCCTTGCGGGCGTACCATAAGTTACCCAAGGTACCTAGCTAAGTAAAGCGCAACAACGCTGCGATACGTAATTACGTGTCTACACATGGATGGATTCTTCCCGTGCATCTTCAAAGTCGGTCTTTGCTGCCGGAGCGTGACGTAACAGGGGGCAGTTACCATTTCATGAGTGGTCCGTTTTCCCTCTCTTGACACATGCGTCCCAGATGTATTCTCGTGTCTTGCCATTAATCCATCCAATCATCCAAATTGCCATTCATTTGTCGTGCATACCTTTGCACCTACCTAGGTAAGTATTCAAAAGGCCCCTCGCCGACTTACACGGAGATGATTCCGAAGCACAGTATCAACTTGCATGCCGGAATCCAACTTCGCACGTTCGCCACACCCACACTGTGAGGCCAGATCCCACTCCCCCATGACAAGCTCCGGTTGGTGTATTCCTGATGCAAAGCAAACAACGGTCCCAATCGAGGCATGCACGCCGGTCGCTTGGTCGGCCGAACGCACAACCGTTTTTTTTTTTCTGCCCTTGACCCCGAGGCAGCATCACGATTCCCGCCGAGTCGAGTCCACCCCTGTGCTGCCCCGGTTTCCTTTTTGGCCTTTATCGTCCCTCCGGAAAGAACCCCTTGTCTTACGTCGGTCTGCGAATGAACTGGACCAACGTACGGATACATGATGCGGATGCCTGACAGGGGGTGTTCGGATAATGGGCATTCCCTGAATCGGCATACATATTCCTTTCCCGGATAAGAGCTGCGAGATTTTGCTGCCTCCATCATCACCATGCATTTGCCCGCCCTCGTTAGCACAAGCATCACATCCGGCAGGCGGCAGCGTGGTTTGCTATCGGACTGTGTCTGGCCAACAAAGACCACCACTCTTTCGTCCTGACCGAAGCCGAAACACCCATCTCGTTTAAAAACTTCTTTCTGAAAGAAGTCTTGCTTTGCTGTTCAGGGAACGGCGGCCGGGAATGCTGTTTGCTGCCGTTCTCGCGCACGCATTCCAAGACGATCCTACCCTCCCCACCCCTGTCGGCTCAATCCAGACTGTTGGGATGAAAGAGAAAAGAGACACCATGGCCAGGGTGTGCGATGCCAACATCAGCCAAGTTTCGTCCCACTCTCTCCTCTAGGCTGTAGCGATACCCATGACTCCTCCGTGCCTCCTCGCGGTGTCTCGACCTGGCGACACCCGGGATTCGCTAATAACGACCGGGGTAAACCTTAAGCCGCGCAAACCGTCCGTTGAGCTCAGTGGACAATTATCGGACCAGTAGATAGCTGGCTACTGATCACGAGTCGGTAAACCGAGTTGCTTGTTGTCCGTTCTTGCTCGTTGAGCCCAGCCAGATTCGATCGGATACACGACCAACCGCCAACGGCAGCAAGCCATTCCGGCTATCCTGCAGACAGTTGAGAGTCTGATAGAAGCCCAATGTCAATTACAACGGCCGTAATGCCGGTCAAAAAGGAAGAAAAGATGGACGGCCAAATCAATCTACGGGTAGCCACAGCCTACAGAGATCCGTTGCTCATTTGATTTGGCGCGCTCGGCAAGACTTTTGGGGGCGGTTGGAGTGAAGATGCGAACCACTAACATGTCACACTCTAACCTACTGATAGACTCCCAAACCGCCGGTAGCCTGCAGTCCACTTATTGCACACACGCGCGCGGGAGCGCACGAGGCGCGCGGGAGGCTTTCCTACGGCCGAGAGGTTTTGGCTTCTGATCAGGCTGCTGGGCTGGTTCTGGCCCTTGGCAGCGATATCGAGGCCAATGGGGATTCGGAAGACGATGTCGCGAAGAGGCATCCCTGCATCGTGTGACGGCAAAAGGTCCTTTCTCTTTCCTCCTGCCCCAACTACTACAGGCTAGTGACACTTCCCAGCCATCTTCTCATCTCGCACTCGGCTAACCGTGGCCGACAAAGGAAACACCGAGGCCCCTGGCGTTCGAGGATGTGGGGGTGCACGAGATGGGGGAGAGGGACATTCGGCGGTCCCTGACTGACAGGATGCGGCACATGTGGGGATTTATGGAGTTGGTCAGCACCGGCTGGCAATGGGTCACCATAGACGCCCTGCATCAGCAGCATATCACATCACGCTTCGGAATATCTGGTGTATGCGAGTGAGGTCATCTCTGCGCGCTCGGCTTTTTGCGTTTCCAATGGCTCACCACAAGCCGGGGGGGTTGTCCGTAGACGACACACAACGCCGTATCGAACGCCGACCGTGGTTGTGCTTGCCAAGGCCGACACTAATCCGCGCTTGGGGTGTTGGCCGAATGCCCGTGGCTCCAGACCTCAGGGGTTTAGGTCGCCGGGTATAATCTGCGGAGGAACACCCGCTTGTTAATTCGCCGTCCCCCTTGTGGGACGTGGCCACGCCATCCTTCACCCGCGTCGAGATGACCACGAACTTGTTGCCGGATACTAACAGTTGGGCTGGACGTTTCCGCTTCCTAAGGGGGGCTGACAAACACTTCACAATCGGCCCAAACACCCGTTTCCGGTACCCGGTTCCACGGGGTTGTGTGATGTGAATACATGGTACAGATACAATTGTTTCTAATCTGCATGATTGCTGCTATGAGTGGATCAAGCCACCTGTGAATGGGTGGAAGAAGGCGTTGGGGCATATGCTACGAAAGAATTCCTGTTACGCCAGACAACTCCTATAATGCCATATGCACAGACCCCATCCGACGACTCAAGGACGTCCCCGACAAAAAGGAAAGAGAGGGAGAGAGGGACAAGGTGACAGGATCAGGCCGCGCCAGGTTGCGAGAGGTAGGCGTACTCCTGGCTCTGGCTCCATGCGTCGGGGTCCTCAGCCAGGCCCGGCATCTGCTGCATGTCCACATTCATGGCGCCCAGCTGCTGCTTGTTCATCTTCTCCTTCAGCTCCGCCGTGATGGCGTCGACGTCGACATCGAGGTAGCCGCGCAGGAACTTGCCGACGTCCGTGTTCTCGACGTTGCCGCGGATCTTGTGGGCCTCCTCACCGCCGGTGCTGTAGATGTTGACGTCGAGCGCCGTGTGGCCGTGGGTGCTCCAGCCGATGTGGGCGCGGAGGCTGATCATGGCGGCGAACGTCTGCACCGAGACGTCGGGGCGGTCGACAAGGGCCTGGAGCTCCGCCGGGTGGGCGTTGTCGATGCCCAGGCCGGGGATGATGAGCTCCTTATTGACCCAGTCCTTGAGCTCGTCCTTGTTCTTCGACTTGCTGCTGGCGACGTGCTGGGTGAACTTCTTGGACAGCAGCTCGGCGGAGGCGGTGGCCTTTGCGAGCGCTTTGGGGTACCAGTTGTACACGGGCAGGTGACCGGGTTCCTCTATAGTGTCGATTAGTCATGTTGCTGGCAGTACAAGGACACGTCGGGTACTTACGCAGAGCAGTCGCGAGGCCACCAGTCTCGTGGTCGCTGGTGGCCACCAAAAGCGACTCGGTCTTGCTGTGCTTGACAAAGTCCGAAACGTGCTTAAAGGCCTTGTCGTACTCGAGGACCTCCCGGACCTGGGCGGCGGGGTCGTTGATGTGGCCGGCATGGTCAATCCTGCTACCCTCGATCATCAGGAAGAAACCTTTGTCGCTGTTCTCGGTTGCCTTCTCGAGCGCGCGCAGCGCGGTGGCGGCCATCTCGCTCAGGCTGGGGTAGACGTCGCTCATGTTGCGGCGGTCGAGTTCGAAGGGGATGTCGCCAGAGGCAAAGAGGCCCAATGTCGGGAAGCTGACCTTGTTGCCGCCCTCGAGGGCATCGAAGGCCTTGCGGTCGCCGGCATAGTTCCAGCCGAACTTGTCCTGGGCCCTGGCAATTACGTCGGTGTCGTCTAGTCTGCAGCTACCCTCGGTCCCGTTGGGGAGGAAGTGGCAGCGGCCGCCGCCAAGCATGATATCCACGACCCTGCCAAGCGGGCCGTCGCCGACCTCCTGCAGAGCGATGTCGTCTCCCATGGAGCGGGTGAGGACGTGGCTTGCGAAGCAGGCGGGGGTCGCGTCGGTGATGTCGGTCGTGACGACGAGGCCGGTCATGTAGCCGGCACGCTTGGCAGCCTCGAGGACGGTGCCGCAGGGCTCGTAGTCAGGAAGGACGGAGATGGCGCCGTTGTAGCTCTTCTTGCCGCAGGAGAAGGCCGTGGCTCCGGCGGCGCTGTCGGTGACGAGAGAGTTGGAGGAACGGGTGCGGCTGGAGCCCCAAAAGTGGCGGTCGAGAGTCAGGACGTCGCCCTCGGGAAGGCCCTCGACGTGCTGGCGGAAGCTGCGGGTGAGGGAGAGCGAGGCGGGCCCCATGCCGTCCGAGACCATGAAGATTAGGTTGCGCTTCGCGTCGGATGGGGGCTCGAAGTGCGTCTGGCTGCGGTGCTGGGTCCAGACGGCGAGGACTATGACGGCGGCTGTGGCGAGGAGGGCCCAGACGAAGAGGATGCTTTCGCGCAGGCGCGAGGGCGCCGAAAACGGAGAGGAGGAGGAGGAGGAGGCGTCGGCAGCATCGTCATCGCGGCGGCCGCCGGCGCCGGGGATGAGGGGTGTCCGTTCAGAGGACTGTGAGTTCGCGGTGACGTTAGCCATGGTTTTTTTTTTTTTTGAAGGGGAGGACAATGTACAGAGCAGCAGGAAAATCTGTCTGTCTGTCGGTGTTGTTCGGGAGAGAGTTTGGGCATTACCATTTCTGACGCGGACGGGTGGATATGCTGCGTTGCCTCAGATCTTGTCGCAGGTGGGAAGCTCTGGGGTGGTGGAGATTGTTTTGAGTCGGCGTCACTGAGTGACTGACTCTTGTCCGGGTCGATAAGGACGGGGCCGGGGCGGGCTGGGTAGCTGCCTACCAGGTAGGTATTAGCGAGACCACTATCGATACGAACCTTGGGAGGAGAGAGGGTCACGGACTACTATGTATTCTCTGCAGTCTGCCGCTCAGCCATCTTTCCCACCATGTGTCGTGACATCGGAACGCCGCCTGTCATCCCGTGGTCACAAGCGTCCGTCACCCTCTCACGCGCATTGGACGATCTTGATTTGGGACCAGCGGATTGGGCGGCGTGTGAGCTAGGTAGACTGAGCCTCACCGACCTCTGCATCATGTGGGCTATCTGCGGGGAAAGGTTGGGGATGGGCATGGGCTGATGCTGGTTCCATTATCCTGATGCCAGCCCTTCCAAAATGGAGAATGGCCGTTGGTTGGTTACACTGGAAGAGACGTGGTTTAACACGAATGGCAATGCCGTTGATGGATAAAACCTGATGTTTGGCGCGCCGTCTTTCCTGCCCATGTCTTGGGGACCTAATTAATTAGGCCATCTTACGATCCACGTGCCGCATTGAAACACAACCCCAAGCTTCTATTGAAGCTCGTCCAGGGTTAAAGTCCAACAGCACCAATGACCATTGACCCTCTTATTTACTCCGTATGTACGGAGTATAGTAGTATACGGATATGATCGCCAGAACTTGGACTCTTGACGGCTCTTATAGCTCGCCCCCCCCACCAAGTGGGCTCGTGCCACTTCGGCCCGCCTGTTGCCGCCTCACTCTTGGGATCAACCCAAAATGCCAGATATTTACACCGGGAACCACCTCCGGATGTCCCAAGTCGGTTTCTGTCTGGTCATGGCAAAATCATATTCCCGCCGTACCTGTCTTGTAGGTTTGTCGTGACACAGCCGCACGCCGGTAGGCAAACGGGAAGCACCCGGGCTACTGACAATGAAAAGTGATAGAATACCGGGAGTTCCAAACCCCAAGGTATGATGGCTGCTTATATCCCCCACCTTCGTCTCCCCTGACAATTTGAAGCTGCGTCGAAATAGCTAGCTGTCCTTCATCACCTACGTATTCTCACTGGATCTCATCACCGACCGGTCAAGCTCCTGGTGGGCGCACCAGCCACACCTGGTCCTCGCCGTCATGTGCACCTACGACGTTCTTATCCCAACTTGCCATCACCGGCCAATCCTTCCCTTTGACACATCTTGCCGCCTCATACTTCGAGAGCTACAGCGGATCAACCACTGGGCCGCTTAGGAGGGCAGAGCCCTAAGCAGAATCCCTTTCAACGTGCCCAGGCCATGCCACTCAGGGACAGAAAACATCCGACCGATATATACGGGTGACTCATGTCGATAGGACTACCGATGCATACAACACGTCGCTTCTTCAAACAGGTTGTAGGTTTAGGTCAAGAAAATAAAATGTTGCATATTCAAGAGATTTTTCAGTAATAGTAGTGTATAGTTCGTGGTAAATGTTACTCATCATCAGCCACCCAACTCAAGACATACTAAATCTGCAGACTTAAAATACCAGGGGGGGTGGGGGGGGATCTAGGTTCTATAACCATAAAAATGTCTCACCTTTTAAGGAATTCTACCACCCTACGGCCGCGTCGCAGCAGCCGTGAGTGACGTTCCAACTCGTACGTTCACGCAAATAGTACTTCTGCGAGAGGGGCATTCTATCATGCATTTACGATATTCACCGTTTCAGGCAATGACGACAGTCTCATCCTCGGGCGTAGCAGTCGAGCAGTGACATCGCAGTTTCTGTTTGCCTATATAGCCGACTTGCATGGACCAGTCGTGATTCACTCCCAAGAGCTCCGGTGATGGGGATTCAGTGGTTTTCTAGTAAGAGCTCCGAATCACAGTATAACCAACCGGAATTCTGTAATGAAATGAAATTTCGTCTCGGAGAACTACCAAGCCTTTGCCGAACGAGCTTCGATTTCCCTATATAGATAACATTATTCCAGATAGTTTCTTCGTCATGGGCCAAACACGGGCCACGCGCAGGCACGCCAAAGTGGTCATTCATATCGACATTTGGGAGGCCATCTTTGATCAGCTCGCCATCTCGGGATATTACAGAACGTTGGCCATTTGCGCCCGGCTGAACTGGGAGCTATCGTGGCTAGCACTCCGGCGTCTTTACAAGTCCGTTCATCGATATCCCTACCGCCCCGGCTTGTCAAGCTCCGTGTATGCTAATACCCCTGCTGATATACCTTTAGGAACCAGTTTTCCTCCTCGTCAAACTGGGGCACACAACTCGCCGACGTCCTTTGGACCACCCTGTGGGCTTCTGCACCGAGTACCGAGAGCCCTCCAACAACGCAACCTTACGTCAACTACGTCCGCCATCTAGATTTACTCAACTTCCTTTCTACCAGGAACTGCAGAGACTCTCCGCATACTCACTTTATGGCCACCGCTCTCCAGCAGGCGAACCGTCAGAACCTCGACCCCACAGGCAGCCAGGACATTGTCGTGGCAAACCAAATCACAGCTCACACGCCTAGTATCGGGGGGCTCGCTTTACGCATCCTTCAAGACCTTTGCGGTGTGGCTCGAAATCGAGACCTGCGGGTGATGCTCAAGAGTCTGACGATCGACAAATGGGCGCATGTGCTCCCAGTGATACACTCCTTTCGGGAGCTAGAAGCCCTCTCCTTAGTTTTCATGCAAGGCTTGGACGCTTCCGCCGCGGAGGTGTTCACAAAATATCTCCATAGATTAAGCGTAATCGAGCTGGTACCGGCCAGCGTGCCCCATACATCAGCCCTCGCCTCCTTTCTCTCCCAACTGAAGCCTGACCAGCTACGGGCTTTCAGCTGCTCCCTCAACAGGATCCAAGTGCCGCTATTGCGGGCCATCCCGGGACAGATAAATCTCCAGAAGCTAAGTTTAAAATTCCTCATCTACCCGCCTGTCGAGATGCACAGGCTGTTCGAGCTTCAAAATCTGACGGAGCTGAATCTCAGCTTCAACTTCACCGCAACCCGTCTTGCACAGGCAGAATCTACGGACTGGGCAAGAGCCCACCGCGACACCTTTGCCAACTGGCTGGCGTCCTGCGATAACCTCAGGAGCTTCCACCTCTTTCGTTTCCCGGACCTCGTTCCCGCAGTAGCAAATGCGCTGCCGC
Organism: Colletotrichum falcatum; assembly: GCA_019425465.1. NCBI lineage: Eukaryota > Fungi > Ascomycota > Sordariomycetes > Glomerellales > Glomerellaceae > Colletotrichum > Colletotrichum falcatum. The sequence continues at coordinate 528,617 of SWKJ01000206.1, read as the reverse complement.
GTCTACATCTCGATAGGCTGCACGTCTTCTCAACGGGGTTGTGCAGAGACTTCTACGAAGTTTTGGGGACGCAGAGGCTCAAGTGCCTGTTCCTGGCCGAGTCTCCAGGTATTTTGCCTATCAGTCCCCCTCTCGGGGGGAGAGAACGTAGTAGACTCGTCATGGACGCCGTAGCAGCCATGCCGGGTCTTCGGGACTTGAGACTGCAAACGTCCTTCCCTCTTGGATACAAAGAGCTCGAGCGCATCGCAAGGCACGTGCCGAATCTCCAGACGCTCTCTTTTGTTGGCCTTAAAGAGGAGAACCTCACCTGGACGCTTCGCGCCCTCGTGCCGTTCAGACACCTCATCAGCCTCACGGTCCTGGGCCGAACCACATTCTCATCACGAGATGTCCTCCAATGGATCGACTACACGCAATGTCACCTGCGCCCCGGCGGCTTTTCGCTGAGCTTGCCGGCTCAGGATAGCTGGTCATGGTCCAGGGGTTTGCGAGTCTCATACCTCATCACTGACCCGGCGACGGAGAACATCCAGAATATGCTGAGGTTCTTCGTCGTGTACTCGAGAGAACAGAACTACCGCGGGGAGGCCTGGCGGGGCAACTACTACGAGTCTGACGAGGAGAGCATGTTTGTCCAACTCTGGGATGACATCAGAGGCCCTGCGGAAGCGCTGCAGCTGCTGAGGGGCTCTGGGCCGTACCCGCCGTTTCTGGGGTTGATGGAAAACATGGGCGCGCGAATTGCCTCGACTCATTCATATGCCTCACTGGAGAAAGAGCCACAGTGTATCTTCAATCATTTGCGTAAATTGAAAGCCTCAGTTGAGAATGATCAGTTGATGCCGAGTGTGGATGCTCGCATTGTACTATGTATGGTGTTTGGATTATGGTTTTAGCGGAAAGCTGGATGTAAGGGACACTGTGCTCGCTCCTCAGTAGGCCCGGGTGCCTGCCCCAGGACCCGCAGCACTTTACGTGACCTGACGCGCCTCAATGATTTACCAATGTAAACGACACCGCCATCGGTATTCTACCCAACATCAGACTTCACAACCATGAGTCTGGCTTCAATGACATCGTAACCCTCCGTCGAACCTACTGCCTTGTGATGCCACGATGGCTATCCTTAACTTCACTCTCAGTGAGGATGCCGTCGCTGCTTTCCGCGATGTCTTGACCTGCATGAACAAGTTCAGTGACGACGTCTCCCTCGAGGCCAAGAAAGACAAGGTCCGGCCACTCAACGCCACCTCTCGACTGTGCTGGAGACCAACTGGCTAACGGGGAGATTTCCAGTTGATTCTCACGGCGCTCAACCAGTCCAAGTCGGCCTATTCCTGCTTCACCTTCGCCACCAACCGCTTCTGCTCACGTTACCAATTCGAAGGCAGCGCGCAGTACCGGGACAAGTTCTATTGCACGCTTCACATACGTGTAAGTGGGCCTTGAATGCTGGCAGAAGTACCCCCTGAAGGTTTTACGCTGAACCGACCAAATCGGACAGTCTCTCGCCTCCATCTTCCGCAGTCGCGTGGGCGGCGATCCTCAACGTGACCGCGAGAAGGAGAGCACAATCAACCGCTGTGACGTTGCCGTCCAGGACGGTCCGGGCGTCAAAAGTCGGTTGATTGTGAAGCTGCTTTTCCGGAACGGTATGTACTCCCCACAGTACTGTCCGCCCATAGGCCCGTGTTGACGAGTCTCAGGTGTGACATCTACACATCGACTGCCCTTTGAGGTTGCAGTGCCAGTCCATGCAAAGTTCGACAGCGATGAGGCCGTCCACCATTGGACCATTCCTTCGCGGACGCTGAGGCAGCTGATGGAACACTTCGGCCCCGGTGTTGAGCTGCTGGACATCAACTCGGACGGCGAGCACGTCAACTTTACATGCTTCACAGAGAAGACGACGAATGGAGACGGTTGGTTTACATGGCATTGCTTGTGCCTGGAATTGATGCTAACGTTGCTCCAGAGGTTCTAAAGAAGCCGCTGCACACATCGATTGCGATCGAAGTGGATGAGTTTGAAGACATCGAAGTCGAAGACAAGCTCCGCATCGTCATCAGTGTCAAGGACTTCCGCGCCATCATTCAGCATGCCGGCATCACCGGCAACCACCTCTCCGCCCGCTATTCCAGCCCGGCTCGCCCCATCCAGTTCACATACCCTGGCGACGGCATCAACTGCGAGTTCCTGCTGATGACGGTCGGCGAGAGGGGCAACCCGACTCAGAAGACACGGAAGGGCAAGGCCAACGCCGCCCACGCCGCCCACGCCGCCCAACGACAGCAGCTCGAAGCTGCATCTAGAAGACACAGCGCCGCGCCGTCCGAGGCCCCGCAGCCTGTCGAACAATTGCCTGCTCAGAGCATGCCGCCTCCCCCGCCGGCGGCGTCTGCGGCCAAGAGTGCCGTTGCAGCTCGCACTTCGCTGTTCGATTTGCGGCCGTCTCAGCGACCTCCTCCTGCAACCATGCGTTCCGAGGGTTTGTTCGTGGATAACGACTACGAATGGGAGCCTGTTAGGGACGAAGATGACGAGGATGCGGAAGAGAATGCTAGACTGGAGTGGGATCATAGTAACCAGCCCGTAAGTCGCACTCTGCAATGTTGTTCTGTCCTCGGTTTGATGCTAACTCGCTTCTCCTCAGAGTGCGTCTGCCATACACCTGGGCCGCGCAACCGCTGGACAGAATAACGAATTCGAACCGACTCAGGCGAGCAGCGAGGGTTTGGAGCCCACGCAACGTATTTCCGACGTCAGACGCCTCGGCTTGTTTTACCAGGGCCCGTGAAGACCCTGGATCATTAGAAGGAGTTGGTGCTTGATACCTCGCAGGTTGGAAGGTTGAGATGTCCACGGTGGATCGGGGATATTTACATATGGACCATTTGCTCAACCGGTGATGATAGTCACCCAGCTAGTCGCGCAGCCCGCACCGATACCCGCGATATGAGAACCGGGCGGAATGAACTTTGATGATGCAATGACATTCCACCTTCCCTTGACGTCGTTGTTCTCAACCTGCGGGCCACAGTTGCCGTGCTCGCCCCACCCCCAGGCGAGCACGTCGCCCTTGTCGGTGAATGCGATGACGTGCTCGCTTCCAATGGCGATGTTTGATAGCTTGGGCAGGCCCGGTGGCGGCAGCTGTCCATGGTCGTCTCTCCCCCACGAAAGAAGATCGCCATTTTTCTTTAGGACGTAGATGTTGCCCCAACTAGCACCGACATCCGACCACTCGGGCACAGACTCTGGGGCGGAGGACTTGATGTTCCACTTGTCGGATCCCAGGATCAGCAGCTTGCCTGACTCCGGAGGACTGAACAAACACGTAAAGTCCTTTCCGCAGACAGCCCTAGAAACCTTGAAGTCGACGCCTTGGATCTTTCTTGGCGAGTGGACGACGGCCTCGGGGCTTCCGCCCTGACCCTTGCGGATGTTACCCCACGCGTAAGCATCGCCGTCGCTGAGAACCGCGACGGCATGACCCATGCACGCTGCCAAATCTACAACCTCGGTCCCAGCCGGCGGGAACTCTTTGAGAAGAGTGGCAGACGGCGACCGGACAAGCAGCTCGCCGAGGCCCAGCTCGCCCTTCTGCCCAGCGCCAAAGCTATACACCTTCGTCTTCTTCCCTCGGCATCCTTCTGAACGACGAACGAAGCCTCCCAAGTCGCGGCGATCAGATCTATCGTGCCTGAGGCGTCGTCTTGCCCTTCTTTGCTGAGCTGGACTCGCTGGAAGATCGGCTCACTGGTCTCTGCGGCGGAGGTCAGACCGCAGGCTCCGCTAGCGGCGTCCCCGCTCCAGTAGAGCTCTCCGGACCGCGTGAGGAGCAGCGTATGATTACCGCCCGCCGCCATCTTGACCACGGGGGAATCGGGGTGGTCTGGAAAGAAGATGACCTGCTTGGGGACGGAGACATCTTCCTTGTGGCCGATGCCGAGCTGGCCAGATCCGTTGGAGCCGATTGCAAAAAGAACCGACATTTTTTTTCTTATTTCTTTTGTTCGAAACTATGGTTTCGGGGTAGCTTCGAAATCGGGAACTCGTTCTGATGAGGGTGACCCAAGCAGTCAGTGGATGCCAGTCGGATATCGCATTAAGCGTTGTCGTCCCCCACCAGTCTTTTGCATGCATATATCCAGCTCAATGGAGGGGCTTTTCGGCCAATCATTCCCGCGCTTCCGCCGACCGCTCCCCAGAAGATTAAAGAGCGGAACTGCAGCCTCGACTAATTTTTTCTTGCATCTGTCCCTCACACACACACTCTCTCTCTCTTCCGCCCCTTGAAAAGGTCTTCAAGTTGGTGGATCGGCGCTGCAGAGTTTTTTCTTCCTCTTGCTCAGGATGTGAGAGATTTGCTTCGAGCAGACTTTTCGCAGCCTTAAAAGAACGCTCCCTCTCGGGGCATTTTCTAACCAAGCAGAGACGCCGCACGTACACATCAGCACGATGGCATCTTCTGCTCCCACCCAACCTCAGGCCGGCGGCGGCGGCATCCCCGCTGAGATGGAAAACTTCGTCGTCGGACTTATTGGCATGGGCGACATGGGGAAGATGTATGCGCAGAGGCTCTCTGCCGCTGGATGGAAGTGAGTAATTGCGCACTCCCCAGCCTGGGCCTCTGCGCTTTGCGATTCATTTGGTAAGCCACTCGCCCACCTGTCTCTGTACACAAACACGCAAACACACAAACACCCCTTCCCCCTTGGTCATGATGACAAGAGCGCATTTGGCTAGAGTATCGCCCGAGGAATTTCTGGCCAGCCGTCTTGGCCCCAGGAATGCCAAAGGCTTTCCATGATGATACACCTAGCTACCTTAAACTTTACCTGTCTGAACCTACAAAATCAACAATTTCTTTCCATGACTCTTGTCTTGAAAGTAGTGAGGCTAACATGCTTCCCAGGAATCCGCAACAGCTTCATGCCTATCCTTGCTATGCCAGAACGTTGTGCGCAGTGGGGGGTTGAACGTGATGGAGAGACTGACGCCTTGGGCTTCCGGCAGGATCATGGCGTGTGACCAGGAGGAAAAGTACGAGAGCCTGAAAGAAGAGTTCTCTGGAAATGTACGGGACAATGCCACACAAAGCCTGTCCTGCCTCCCTCGGTGTGCAAACCCGGCTGAGCAGTTTTCTCTTGAATAGAACAAAATACAAATCTGCCGCAATGGCCATTACGTCTCCCGCGCCAGCGACTACATCATCTACAGCGTAGAAGCCGCCGCCATCGACCGAGTGATTGCCCAGTACGGCCCATGTATGAGTTTTTCCTCCGCTCGTCTGTCTGTACAGGAGAAGTGGGTTTACGTATCTGACACCGTCTCCCCGCGAACTTAGCAACCAAGCTCGGCGCCATCGTCGGAGGCCAAACGTCCTGCAAGGCCCCCGAAATCGCCGCCTTTGAGCGGCACCTCCCGACCGACGTCGAGATCGTCTCCTGCCACTCCCTCCACGGCCCCAACGTCGACCCGCGGAACCAGCCGCTCGTCATCATCCCCCACCGCTCCTCCCCCGGGTCCGCCGCAAAGGTCGAGACCGTCCTCTCGGTGCTCGGCTCCAAGCACGTCCACCTCACGGCGCTCGAGCACGACCGCATCACCGCCGACACCCAAGCCGTCACGCACGCCGCGTTCCTCTCCATGGGCAAGGCGTGGCACGCCAACACGCAGTTCCCCTGGGAGATGTCGCGCTACGTCGGCGGCGTCGAGAACGTAAAGATCAACATCATGCTGCGCATCTACTCCCAGAAGTGGCACGTCTACGCCGGCCTCGCCATCCTCAACCCCGAGGCCCGCAAGCAGATCTCCCAGTTCGCCCGCTCCGTCACGGACCTCTACAAGCTCATGCTCGAGGGCAACGCCGACGCCCTCCGCGCCCGCGTGCTCGCCGCCAAGGACAAGGTGTTTGGCGGCGACGGCAGCCCCAAGTGGGCGGACCGCCCACTCCTCAACCCGGGCCTGCTCGAGCGCTTCTCCCTCGGCCGCAAGGAGGACCAGACGGGCCCGCCGCGCGCTAACAACCACCTCAGCCTGCTGGCCATGGTCGACTGCTGGGCGGAGCTGGGCATCGTCCCCTACGACCACATGATCTGCTCCACCCCGCTGTTCCGGCTGTGGTTGGGCGTCGCCGAGCACCTGTTCCGCAGCCGCGAGCTGCTCGACGACGCGCTGCGCACCGCCGTCGAGGACCACACCTACCGCTCCGACGACCTCGAGTTCACCTTCGCGGCGCGGGGGTGGGCCGAGTGCGTCTCGCTCGGCCACTTTGAGACGTGGAAGAACCGGTTCGTCACGACGCAGGAGTTCTTCCAGCCGCGCTTCAAGGACGCCGTCGCCGTGGGCAACGCCATGATGAAGGCCGTGCTGGAGAGCACCAAGGACTGAGTGAAGGAGATGCGGGCGTTTCTGATTAACCGGGGGGTGGAGGGTTGCGTCTTGGGACGGGGGAGGTTGGGACGGATGGATGCACTAGAGAGTGACGTGATTGTGCAGCAACACAGCGGTTTTCTTCGACGAATTGATGATGAAAGGAATGAAATCAAAGGCAAGGCCGCTCCGCCTGGAGGCTGTCGACGCCGCCGTGGTATTTGCCTCACTCCAACTCTCCCGGCCAAGATTGTCGCTCTTGTCAAGTCGCCCGCTAATAAGCTACCCCCCTCCCTTTTTTATTTTTATTTTTTAAATAGTCTCTGGAACCGTTGCAGCGTGAAGCTCAATAGTCCTTGGCATTAAGCTGACCTTGTAGTTGTAAATGACACCACAAGCTGCCTAGGTAGTTGCAATATGTGTACACGTTCGCCGAGCCATGCAAAGCTCGTTCCGTCTTATGTTTCTACAGGGCATATCGTACGTGGAAAAAGAATACCGTCTAAAACGTAATAACAGGGGTATCTCGTACAATCCAACGCCTCGGGCACCAAACGCAGGAGAACAGCACACTAATCCTCCCGTCTATGCCGTTAGACCTGGGTTAGAAGGTCCGGAGTATGCCTCTCCACGCTCTCCTCCGAGACGGCCACTCCTTGCGCCACCTCTAGAGGCTTTGCGAGAAACTTGCCCTCTTCCTTCTCGTGCTCCTCCATCGCGGTGGCATCCGTACCAAGCTGCTGAGCACTCGTGGCAGCCGGCAATCCCGTAGTTGAGCCTGTAGTATCCTGCCAAGACGAGTCTACTTCACCGGCCTCCTGGGGGGCTGTGACCTGAACGGCAAGGTTTGGAGAGCCTGGCGACCGGGGCAACTGGGCGTGTAGAAGAGAAGAGGGCGACATGGTCCTCGTGGCATTGGCCAAGCTGGAATAACCTAGCTTCGAAGCCAGCTGGTTTGCCAGCCGTGCGTCCTCTGTGGCGTCAATACTGGCATCCGAAGACGTACGGAAGGAAGCAGGCGCAGAAGCCCCCGCTGGCTGTAATGGTGTCAGACATGCCCTCTAAGATCACTATTGATGTACTCACTGTTGAAGCCCTTCGTAAACCTAGATTGGCGACCAGACTGGAACTGCAGATGGGTCTCTGGCGGAAGAGATGGAATCCATATCCCGTAGCTGCTGTGGCAGGTATGCTGCCCTCTGCGACGCCGTCAAGACTGATGTATGCTCGGTCTGCTCCACCAGGACGGCAATAAGGGCATATCTTGTATTTACACTCATCTTTGGCATTGGGGACCCAGGGCGTCGAAACGCTGCGGCCCAGGATATCATCTAGATCGTAAGTGCCGCACTGGTGGGCTCCGTCGTGTCCTTGCATAGACACCGGTTTCTGTCGGAACGACTCTCGACGGAGAATGTCTCCAAGCTAGGATCGGAACATTAGTGGATGTGAAAGCGCATGTAGAGAAGAAGAAAAAAGGACATGCATTTTTGCGTTGGTTGAAGATGGTCAGAAGCTGGTCACTGGTGTAGGTGGTTATGATGTCCCTCGTGGGCATCTCCTCGAGGAAGCAGGCGGCGTTTCCAGACCGTTTTTCAGGACCGCGGCTTCTCGGCTGTATGGATTCGATTAGCTGTTTACCCAAGTCATCGAAAGTGACCTTTGCCTTGTTAGCTTCGTTTCCGGTCGGATGATTTCCAGCTCACCTCGTCTCCGCTGAGAATCGAATCGCGCAGGATTTCCTCCTGATCTTGGGAGCATCGATACAGCCAGCCAAATGGACCGTAGCCGCCACAAGAGTCGCATCGAAGGATGTAACTGTACACACGGACCATTGTGACGTGTGTACAAGCTGCGAAGGTACGCGCAGGGGGGGAGGTGGGCTGGGCGGCCATATTGATACCAGACACCCAAGACACGACCTCGAGGAGATTGCCGGCTCAAGATGAGAATAGGTTGGTGGAGAATGTTTCTAGGATCGATGTTTACTTGGAGCGATGTGAATTCGACTCGCGCAGTGATGGCCCTTGAGGGGTGCCTGCCTGGCCCTTTGGTCAGGTGAAGGTTCTGAACTGAGGAGGAAGGCGCGGTTAGACCTGGCGGGTTAGGAAGGAGCATTTCCCTTTGCAACAGTTCATCTGAACTAAACTCAGGACGGTATGTTGGGGGGTTTCGGCCCATGCTGAGTTGAAACTGAAGTTGCGGCATGGTTTATGTGTTTATTGGTTCAATCCACGACTTGCCTTTTTACAACGATGCTGTTTCCCCAACACACCAACCTCGCCCACCATCGATAACGACGTATTGATACTGGGAACTCCATGTCGTGTTTTTTTTTTGAACGGAACTTCACATATGACGTTTCCGAGAAACCACGCGGCGTCGGTGATGATAGGTAGAATATTGACCGAACAACATCTGATGCCGAGGTTCTTTTTCCAACGTTGCTTTGACTACCTATGGCAGAAACACAGACCACATCGCCTCTTGATAGTCAGAAATATATCTAAGAAAGATGGGTCTTCTGCAGTCTGGCAGACAAAGTTACGCGGAAGAAAGGGATGCAGTTCCGGACCAGGGCCAATATCAGTATCGACGGGCACCATTCCCCGCATCGAGGTCGACGGATACCAAAGGAGGCCACAGCCCTCGTTCTTGTATACTGAGGGGGGTCTACCAATCACGAACTGTGGCAGGCTAGAAGTTTGAGCGTGGAGCAGCCGACTCACCGCATCTTTTGAGCTGCGGTGAAAGACATCGATTATGCATGCAAGATGGCGTGGTTCGGACGATATTCAGACGATTCGGGCCTGCCGCCTGCCACAGCATCAAGGTCGATCATTGAACTAACATCTCGGGAGGGACCCCAAGCCGATGGGTCAGCCCGGCACTTGTTGGCTAGCCCAAAAGTGAAATCCGTGAAGCCAACTTCCGTTCCTCAGTCTCTACCCAGTAGGTATCTAGATAGTTGGGCTGCTGTCAAACCGAGCTGGCGAGCGCAGTTCGATGCCGCTAACGAATTTTTGGATCTGAAATTTTGGTTCGGCCCCGCCCCTCAGCAAGAAGTGAAAACAAAGCTCGGGCCACTGACAGAAACTGAACCAATCAGAATTCTTCCTGGATATACCCCTGTAGCTCTCACCAGCTCTTGCCCCGTAATGCGACATCCCCGTCATTTCTTACATTGCTAGACGAATGAGCATCTCACCAGGGAGCTCCAGATTGCCCACACGTTGACACCACACCCCCCAGCCGAGCTCAGCCCAGCCCAGCCTGTCCAAGGTGGTCTCCCGTTCTTGCATACCTAGGCCCCCAAAGGCCCCGTAGTAGGTAGCAAACCCCCCCCCCCCAAGGCCCAATTGTGTCAACCTCCTCAACCACAGCCACATCAACAACCCTTCCTCTCTCTCTCTCTCCCTCTCTCTCCCCATTATGCTGCTGCTGCTGCCGCCGCCCAACCTCCCTCACTTCTGACGACAGCTCAGACGCTTGTTCATTTTTTGCAATCCCGAAAAATATCATTCCAGCACGTTGCCTCGAATTTCCGTTCGGTCGCTGGGTCAGCCCGTCATTGCAATTGAAGTACTACGTAAGTCTCAAGTGACCGAAGCTCCAGCCGCGCAATTAACCGATCATCCCCGGTCGGTCGGCAGAGCGACGCTGTAAACAATTTATTGGCTGCCCCCCCGGGCTTTCACTCTGGAGCCGCTACTCAATTGACGAAAACGCCCCTCCGAAAATCCATCGCAAACACCCTCAAAGACGGGCCTCGAATGCTGATACTCCTCTATTTCACCGCAGTTTCCACCGCGATTTTTCGATTACGTTAGCGATACCCCCGGACTATTAGCCCACAATGTCGGTCAAGTTCGAGAAGGAGACGATAAAGAAGGGTGTGGAGGAGGTCAAGAAGGGCCTCATCGGAGATCCTCTGCCCGGCACCAGCGGCAAGCACCCCATCTCCGAGGCCATCGGCACCGTCGTCACTGGCGGCAAGAAGAATGCCGGAACCAAGGGTTATCTTGCGGTTCGTCAGCTGCCTCCTCCGATACTGCCCGCCGTGAATTGCGCGCGAGGAAAGCAGCATCATGACGCACGATGGACGCTCAAAATGGCTTGCTGACGCGCTTTTACCAACAGGCCTACATCAAGGAGCTTGAGAGGAACCCTCTGCGCACCAAGATGCTCACTTCCGGCACTCTTGCTGGTGCCCAGGAGCTTATCGCATCCTTCCTCGCCAAGGACCGCAACAAGCATGGCAACTACTTCACCTCCCGCGTGCCCAAGATGGCTGCCTACGGCGCCCTCGTCAGCGCTCCTCTCGGCCACTTCCTCATCTGGGCCCTTCAGAAGACCTTTGCCGGCCGTACTAGCCTGCGCGCCAAAATCATGCAGATCATCGTCAGCAACTTGATTGTATGCGGTCTGGCCTCTCATCATACCCCTTGTACGCGTGCTAACCCCCCTTCTACAGATTGCGCCCATCCAAAACACCGTCTACCTTACCGCGATGGCTCTCATTGCCGGTGCCAAGACGTACCACCAGGTCCGCGCCACTGTCAGGGTCGGCTTCTGGAAGGTCATGAAGGTCAGTTGGGTCACATCCCCGCTGTGCCTGGCCTTTGCCCAGAAGTTCCTGCCTGATCAACTCTGGGTTCCCTTCTTCAACCTGGTTGCCTTTATCATTGGCACCTACATCAACACCATCACCAAGAAGAAGCGCCTCGCGGCTCTGCGAAAGAAGCACTTTGGCGACGGCCGTTCCCCCTCCATGGGAGGTCGCCCTGAGGACTACCCAGGCCCCAAGGACTACCCGGGTCCCAAGGACTACCCTGGCCCGATGGGAGGTCCGATGGGAGGTCCCAACCCCGCTTACTAAATAACTCTGCTATTGTAAGATGGATGAGATGATGTCGATATAACGCCCACTTGATGAGAAATCTGGTAAACATCTAATACGAAAACGGGTCCGGCCCTTTGGGGCGGATTTCTGGAGTTGAGGGGCGTGGGGGGAGCAGTGGGGTGGCAGTGTGAAGATATGTGAGCTGGGGGAGCAAGAGAGGGCTCGGAGAGATTGCAGCCAATCGCCCAGCGTCCTTGCAACTTTTGCTTGCTTCAAACGCTGCTGTCATGTTACATGTTCTATGTCGGTAAATAGGTTCGAATGCGCTTGGATTTATGTTTGACGCGTTTGGTATCGTCTACGTGCTTTTTTATTTTTATTTTTCAATTAAAGTGATTCATTCCTACTGCTCTATTCAAGTCTACGCGATACAGTGCCGTCATGGCCATTCCAAGCCATATACCAGCCAGCGGTTACTGACGTGCCATTGTGCGAGCCTCTTCATCGTGTCTCGCACAGATGACCCCCGCTGGTAGATTGACGGCCTGCTCGTCTTTAAGATTTATACTCCGCGCCTGGCCGTGGCGGGCGGACCTTTCACATGGCATTGCTGGCTGCCGGTTGTGAACCGAAGCGACGTGGTCGATGTCTGCCGAAGCGGCAGCGGCAGCGACAGCGACAGCGATAGCAACGACAGCAACGACGGGTCGAGGGCTTGGGTTGAGTTTGCGTCTTGGGGATGCTCCCTGTTTCATTCTCCAGCCGGCGTCTCACCAGTGTCCACCATGAACCCAGGGCTCCAATACTCCGATTCTGGACACTGCTTATCCACCCACAGCATGCCCTCACCGAGAAGATCCTCCAATGCAGTTTGGGCTCGTGCCCTCGGCCACCGCAAGTTAATCATTAGCATCGAGATGCTCACGTAACCCAACACTTGCACCGCCTCTAGGACGGCACTCTGATCCGTGTTGAGCTCCTTGGGCACGCTACGAATATACGACTTGCTGCCGACCTTGATGACGCTGTGCGAGCTGCCCAGCGGCTTCAGCGTACCGACGGCCCTCAGCACATCGTCCTCCGTCACTTCGCTTGCACCCTCCATGCGCCCCTTCATGATGCGTTCTCTCACCTCGCGGACCCCGATCAGCCCGCCGTTCTCGTCGCGCGTTGCGCTGCACACCTCGACCACCCGCACCGCCAGCTCAAAGTAGAAGTCGTTGACAGACCGGCCCAGCAGCTGCGCCCAGATCGAGGAAGAGCCGCCGCCGCCGCCGCCCGAGGACGAGGACGAGGACGCGAGCGGGTCGACGCCGATGGCGGAGCACATGCGGGCGAACTGGGCGCGGAAAGAGGGGTTTGAACGGATGTCCTTTGCGTGGGTCTGCGCGAACTGCTGGAGGAGGGAGCGGAAGACGGAGAGTTGGGTCTCGAGGGCTTGAGCGTTGGTGTTTCGCAAGTTGGAGCCGTGGAAGGCATACTGCGCCGAGGTGAGACGAGAGCGATCGAAGGCCGCGAGGCCGACGCCTTTACGAGACATGATCGGGTATGCGGCGGTCGGAGTCGGGATGCGAGACTGTGTAAAAGGAGGTGGAGAAATGGGGGGAGCTTCGAGCTTCACATGCGGAGGCAGGTGGAGGGACATGCCGGGCGGTGGGCCGATGTCATTTGTGGAATGACTGGCCGGGTCCGCTCGGACGGTTCTTCGAGAGATGACATAAGCCTTTTTTCTTTCTTTTTTGAGAACCTGCCCAGTCCGCAAAACTGGCGTCACGTGCACTGATACCGGAGAATCTCCGGACCTTGGCCACTAAACGGGCAAGGGCCAAAAATGAGGAGGGCTAACCCTTCCCTCACATCCACTCGCAAAATCTTTGGCGATTGAACGCAACTACAGAGACGCTCTGCTACGATTGTGCTGCGAATTACCTCAAGTCCCCCCTCCATCCCGCAACCATGTCGTCCACTCAGAGTGTGCAGTGCTTCGGCAAGAAGAGAACCGCCACCGCCGTTGCCCAGTGCAAGGTACGATAAAAATCCGATATCCCTTTCGACAGAAGAAAAAAAACCACAGAGGAATACTGGAAGCAGATTGACGGAAAGAGGGGAATGATAAACATTGGGATGCGAGAACTTGGCAGGCTGACTTTTTTTTCTTCCGCACAATAGGCTGGCAAGGGCCTTGTCAAGGTCAACGGCAAGCCTCTCTCGCTTGTCCAGCCCGAGATCCTCCGCTTCAAGGTACGATTTGATCCCGCGCGAACCCATTTGAGGAAAAGCCGGTCGGCAACAGGACGAACTGGATGGATTGGGAGGCTGGAGGGAATGAAGAGCAAGCGCTGCGACGTTTGGCTCAACCCACGAACGAGAGAAACGCGCAGCGGCTTGGCTCTTCATCACCTACATCAACCAGTTGATTCGAGAAATCCGACAGCGACCAGGGCCACTGCACAGGAAAGGGCACATCAAGAAAGGCTTGAAGACTAACGCTGCGGAAAACAGGTCTACGAGCCCCTCCTCGTCCTCGGCCTTGACAAGTTCGCCAACATCGACATCCGCGTCCGCGTCACCGGTGGTGGTCACACCTCCCAGATCTACGCCATCCGTCAGGCCATTGCCAAGTCGGTTGTCGCCTACTACCAGAAGTTCGTCGACGAGCACAGCAAGAACATGCTCAAGCAGGCCCTCGTCCAGTTCGACCGCACCCTCCTCGTCGCCGACAACCGCCGGTGCGAGCCCAAGAAGTTCGGTGGTAAGGGTGCCCGCTCCAGATTCCAGAAGTCCTACCGTTAAACGGTACGGGTCGGATGGATTCTTTTTCTTGCCAGAGCGGTGGTGGGGAAAAAAGGGATATGCAGCACAAGACCTTTGGGGGAAGCGCTGTCGGTTTCCGGGTCCAGCATTTGGTGTTTCCCGCAAAAGAATATTTGGCAGTTACTGTTTTTTACGGGGGAGTCCAACGTGGATCAAAACATCTGGCTCGTTTTGTCTCGCGTCTCTAGGGAAAAACGGACCGGGACTGCGGCCGGAGCTCGACACATGGGGGCGAGGGCCGGGCGTGGGGAGTCGTAGCATCGCGCTTGTTCTCACCGCCGCCGCGCCTCCGTCGATGCAATTGCATGGCATGCCTCGCGATATCGCTGCTTGGCTTGGTTTGTAAAAAGGGTCAGGCAGGCAAATGAAACATTGAAACTTCATGACACGGCGTTTTTGGGCTCGAGTTATGCGCGTGCCGTGTTTCTTTTTCTCTCCCCTTTCTCTCCTTTGTGTCGTCTATGGCCGGGGAGCCCGCATCCATGAGGCACTGGAGGGGGTTAGGTGTAGGACAGGAAGACGGTTCACCAAGAATGGTATTTGAACAACTGCATGTCCCACATCCGCACCGTTATATCCTTTCATGTCATCTCAACGCCGTCAAGCGGCCCGAGCCGAGTCCACGTCTTACTCCCGGCCAGTTCCTCTCATGCCCTCGACCTGGTCGCGTTCTCCTATAGATTAGCTTGCGAGCACCGGTATGACAGGACTGCATTCATCATTGACCGTCGTAGATTGGCCGGCCGCCTTATTGGTTGGTCCCTTGCAGCTTCTCCCCCGACAGAGTAAATGTTTCCGCGCTGGTATATCAGACGCCTCGGGGAGTCGAGTCAAACAGCTTAGCGTTCTGAAGCCAGCGCGGTGTGCTCTAGTGTCTCGCTTTCGACTTGGGCCCCGTGGAAAGGTGTCCGTCCGTCCCCTCGATCACAGTCCGGACAATCTCAACGCAGCCACCAAAACCGACCGAATATTAAATAAAATAAAAACAAGCCCAGCACCGCCACAAACAAAAGTTGATGATCAGTGTGAGGCTTGAACTCACGGCCTTGGCATTACTCAACATATCCGATGATATATTAGTACCACACTCTAACCAACTGAGCTAACCGACCAGGCTGCTTGCTTGCTTATTCGCGTGCGCCGGTGTGAGGCCCGGTGCCCTAAGCCCTAGGAAAGGGAAGGGCCGCATCGCGAGTGAGGGTGAGACGGAGAATGTTGGTGGGCTCCGAGTGACTCCATCGTGGGCAGGGTTCTGCCTTGACGGACGTGGATGGGTTTGGCTGGGTCCGCTGCTACGGAGTGCCGCCTGTGTAAGACGGCGGCGTGTTGATGCCAACGTTAATTAGGTTACCGGTGGTCCAGTACCATGCTCCTCGACAGGTACTTGTTGAAGTTTTGAAAGGGGAAAAGTCTCTGCAGTCCATCTCGGTGATTTATTTGCATCTGCTGCATACCTACTGCATACAGTACTTATGGCGACACTGTCAACCCCGAGCCAGACAATCCCTGCCCTTGCAGGCCGGCAGGACTGAATTGGGACAAGCTACCTACCTACTTAGCTTAGTGACTTGTAGGTTTGTAGGAGTCTACCCGCTTGAGAGAACATTAGTAAACTTGTAGCTACTGACTGCCCCTACTTCTTACGAGCTGTCGAGACTTTCCTGTCATTGAAAGCCAGGCCCAGGCCAGACTTTGGGTGAACCCATCGTTTACTTTACTTCCGCCCAACACCTTTTTCATTGCTCTTCCAAGTTCCAACAACCCTAATGCACCCAATTGTCCGCCCGCTCCACACAGCATGTGTCAGCACAGCACCTCCACCCCGTGCCACCAATCACCATGTCCATACGGCAGAGACCCGCACTCCAGAGTTCTTTGAAACGACGCACAACCTGACAATGCTACATATACCCTCACCTCGTCCAGCACACCAACAAGCCTTCTCCGATGCAGCTCATTATCAGCACGGAGCATATCCCCGATGGCACAATTGGCTAGCGCGTCAGACTGTTAATCTGGAGGTTGGTGGTTCGAGCCCACCTCGGGGAGTAGCAAGTGGTTAGAACCCACTGGAGGGGCTTCATTTTTGCCATTTTGCGTTTTCAACGTGCGTGTGGTGTGCATGACCAGTTTGTATGTACCCACCACCCACATACAACATGTATGTACACACGTACGTACATACATACATACGTACACTTGTTGGAATTGACAAATGGCCTTTCCTACGCAGACAGCTTTTAATGGCATCTTCCTTTTTTTGTCTTGATATTTTTCTCGCTGAGCAACCCAGATGCTGCTTGTACTCAAAACCTATGTGTGTGGACAGCCTAAAAGAAGGAAGTCTGTGAGACAGTGAGCCGTTGGAAGGGCCAAAATAAATGGTACAGGAGCCATGTCCACGAACAAACATCCGGGTTCCGGTCAGTACTGCCTAGGTGCCACGGTGCCTGCCTACCTACCTTGGCAAAGGTGGACGGGCATGCAGCCAAAAGTAGGTAGCCTTGGCTACCAATGAGAACTAGCTCTCTTTCTAGTCGGCCGGCCGACAGCCTCCACATCCGGCGCCGAGCGGCCCACTCTTTTGCGACCCGGAAAGGCCGGACGAAGAAGAGCAGCAGGACGGTAAGGGATGGGCAATCGTTGAGTGTGTGATGCCTAGGTACACACGCTCAGTTCATTATTCTTGGCAAACGAGATTCCAAGGCTCGCTCGGAATGCTGGGAACAAAGAGTGCATCGACCCATGGCGCACCGCCGATTTTGGGGGCGGGGAGGACGTCAAGCAGAGAGAGAAGGGGAATATCGATAGGCCAGAGGCCAGAGCCGTCAATAAGGCGGAACGGGCGCCGAGAGGCAGGACGAAATTGCGTGGTCGTCAGCACTCGAGCTCGGCAGCGGCCCAAAGCTGGGGGATCGGCCCATGGCGCACCGGCGATGCCCACCTGAGGAGGTGGGAAGGAGACATCGCCCGCACGGCCCTGGTTTCCGGCTTCCTTGAAATGGCTTGACTTGGCTGAAAAGGGTCTGGAAGCCACGGGAATGCCATTCTCTCCGGCCAACCGCCCTATTGGCTGTTTCTTCTCTGGTTCCTCCACGTGGCTCACCCCCAAGCTTGGAAAGGCCGAATCCTCCTAGCGAGACGCCATCATGTAGTTTACACTAGCGGGGGGATGACGTGCCTATGAGAAGCATCGAGCCCTCCGGCTTCCAATGGGGTGGCACTGCCTATCGAAGGTCTATTGGTGTGCAATGTGTGATAGTAGTTCAGACCCCTGCAAGCGCCGTCTACGTAATATTGCAATTCACAGGGTGTATCCGTACATATGGGATATTACGATACGTAGAACCCCGATACACACGCATCATCTCTGGCCTGTCTCAAATAACAATCTCCTGACACGGTACAGATCATCGCCTCGAAATGCCCGTCATCAATAACTTATGAACCCAAAAGACAATGACCCTCACCAAGTACACATCTTTCTCATAGCGTGATACTGCAAGCGGCGTTAGTGCAATGTCTGTCTCTCAACGTTCCCGAGCGGGTATTTGGCAATGTTTAACCACATCTGGCAAGAGCACCGCAAGCGAGAAATGTCAAAGCTTTTGTCATACAAGCTCACTACCTACCTACCCACCCACCCAAGTTACCTACCTAGGCACGCCACTTATACACACTATCATCAAGTACTCAGTGCACTCTCGAGAGTTCGAGAAGGAGGAAATTAATTAAGATGAAAACACAGAAGAAGAAGAAGAAGAAGAAGAAGAAGAAGAAGAAGAAGAAGAAGAAGAAGAAGAAGAAGAAGAAGAAGAAGAAGAAGAAGAAGAAGAAGAAAAACAGACAACAACAACAAGATGCGTAGGGTTAGAGTTGGGAGTAAGGGTGGCTGAGGGAAGTGTTACCTGGTGTTAGGACCAAATACCCGTACTCAACACTCCCATGATGGACACAGCCATCTCGGTGACGCTAGGCGAGTGGTAGCTCCCGGGAAGAAACTAGTTCATGACCCGATTCCCCAAGCAGCACTTCCCCGGAGGCCATCATTCGATGCCAGCCGAAGTGATTGTGCCATGGCCCCCGTTATCTCAGCTTGCGGCGCCCTTTGTCACAAAGCCAAAGCTGCACCTCGACCCGGTTGCAGTGAAGGATCGGGTTTCCTACAAGGATGCGGAGAGACGCTCCATCTCTCAAAGACTTTCAAACTGCTTTAAGCCAGTCGATTCTTCGCCCATGTGCAATGTCGGTCGGCAAGCCAGTCGCCCGCCACTGCCTCCGTCAGGCCTCTCCGTCTCTTGGATACATGCGTGCCTGTTGTATTCTCTCTCTCCTTTTGATACCCTAAGTGTATACTATCGATACTATACTCTTCTAATATTGCTTCCCGAAGCCAGCATATTTTGGCCCTTTCCCCGTCCTACGCAATCTCGGGGAATTGATAAACGCAACTACAACCAGCGGACCGGTGCACCTGTTCACGAGAGCCTCCCGGGACTCGCCATTTACCAGCTGATAGTTGAGGATGGCCACCGGCCGTTTCTTCGCCCTGCTCGTCTGCCTACTTGGGCTCGGCAGCGTCGCGACGGCGGATCTGTCACTCAGTGGCATCCCCAAGTGTGCTGTCAGTCGATCCCCGAAGGGCAGGCTTACCACGACATCTACTGACACAAATAGATCACATGCATATTCCAAGAACTAGGCCACACCAGCTGTTCTATCACGGACCAAGCATGCATATGCAACGACCAAGTCTTCAACAGCTATGTGGAAACGTGCGTCCAGTCGAGTTGCACGGTCAAGGAGATGCTGGGTAAGGGACAGAATCGACAGTCGGCCCCCGTCCGAGCAAAGGATTGAAGCTCATTAATGCGTCCTGCAGTGACCAAAAACCAGACATTGACCGCCTGCGGAGTTCCTCCAGCTCCAAAGTATGACATGATGAGTTGGTTTCGCGGGCTTCTCTTCGGCGTCCAGACTTTCTTCGTCATCCTCAAGGTCGCCAACAAGCTGATGAAGATCTCGCCTTGGGGCTGGGACGACCTGACCATTCTGATAGCATATGTATGCCCTCAACCCCCGTCCTTTGCTTCCCGGCAATCTGGAGGACCTTTTGTTCTAACCATATCACAGGCTAATCTCGCAGCTTTCTTCCCATTATCCTCTTCGAGTATGTGATTGGCGACTGTATTTCTATCCATTACGGGACTGACGAACATTGAACCGTAGCCGAAAAGTCTGGCGCTGGGAGAGACATCTGGACACTTACCCCCGACGAGATTACCCACCGTCTTCTTGTAAGTCTGGTACTCGCGATACTCCCCCGGCCCCATCACCAGACTGACATTGGGAGCTAGACCATTTTCATTTGTAGCCTACTGTACATCTGTGGCTTGGCATTCATCAAGGCATCGATTCTATTTCTTTACCTACGAATCTTTCCCGACCAGACGTTTAGATGGATTCTGTGGGGTACGCAGATCTTCAACCTTCTCGTCGGGGTTTCCTTCATGATCGGCACCGTCACCGGGTGCTTGCCCCTCAATTTCTTTTGGGACGGGTGGACGGGAGAGATGGACGGCAAATGCTTCGACCTCAATGCGTTCGCCTTGTGCAACGGCGCGTTCAACCTCGCGCTCGACGTGTGGATGCTCGCACTCCCGGCATCGCAGACCTACAACCTGAGAATGAACTGGAAGAAGAAGGCGGGCGTGATGCTCATGTTTGGCGTCGGAGCCTTGTAAGCGCGGCCCACCTCTCCGGAGTCTTGCCCCCGATGCTAACTCTGCCGCAAAGCCTCACGGCCGTCAGCGCCTACCGTATCAAGGCGCTCCTGGATTTCGCAACTTCTTACAACATCACAGGTGAGGACGCCCCGCTGCGAAGCTTGCCATATGACGGCCACCGCCATTGCTGACTGAAACTCTTTTTTTTTTTTTTTTGTGCCTAGCCAACTCCTTCCTGACCTCCCTCTTCTCCCACATTGAGCTCTGCGTGGGCATCTTCGTGGCCTGCCTGCCGAGCGCAAACCAACTATGGGGGACCCTGTCGCCCAAGATTGTGCAAGCGGCCGGCCTTTCCTCGAGGCTGCCACACCCGCCAAAGGCCTCCCGTGAAACCAGCAACGCCTCGCAGACGTTGCCGGTCGCCCACAAGCAGCCCCCCCCTCCAGTCGCACCATCCAAAGGGTCATCCATGAGGCATTTCGTCGAGGAATTTGATGACATCGATCTCGACAGCCCCGGCCCGAGCCCGACGGAGACCGAGTACCCAAGGACGCCGATCAAGATGATTGAGAAGGACGAAGAATGTTTTCCGGGCAGCTCGAGGAGTTGAGGATTTGGGGGGGGGGGGGGGGGGGAGGCGGGAGGCAGGCCAAGACGTGATAGGCGAAGTCGTCCATCTTCTAGCCCCGGAGTGCACCATCCTTGCCGAGCCGTCGGGTCGGCTGCTCGCACGAAACCGGAAGAGAGCACGCTGGCGTGGTCCAGAGGGACAAAGACCGGAAAAGATAATGCTGTTCCGAATGGCCGCCCCCGAAGCGTAGGGACAACGATACGTGTAGCCGTATTCAAGTAATGTGAACATCTAATATTTGGCTTGGACTTGAATCTCATCGTGGTGGCACACAGAGCAACATCACGCGGCGAGTATCCGTACAATGCCCGCGGAACAGCCACGGCTCTGGTCCGCTGTGTCGATTGTAGGATTGCCTGTCGGAAGCATTGCTGACGGGAATCGGGTATGCATGATTGCCCGGTGAATCCAAAGCCTGCTTCAATGTTCCAGGGCGGGCTCTGCCAAGCCTTGTTCCCCGTAATGCTTGGATGCTTCCATGTGTAGATAGTGTATGTAATTCTCAAGTAGCGAGCGGAGGTGACTAGAAAGGGCCGAGAAAAGGAAAGAAATAGGATATGAAGGAAAAAAAAGAGCAAAAAAAGAACAAAAAAAAGAACAAAAAAAACCTACCGTGATGTCGCGTGTCCCCGGCACATAAACTCGCCATATCAAGACATCGGTGGCTCGGAATGGCTACCGGCACGAGAGGAAAGAAACCGCGTGGGTAATGAACTGCAAGCCGTTGGGGACGAAACGGGCAGCACTCGCACGCGCCTTCCGACGGAGACTTTGAGCGGGTGCACGCAGCAGCTAGTGATTTAAGTTATGCTCTGCGCGAACCGTGAAGAAAAAGAGACGGGAAAGTCAAAATGGTGGATGAACCCTCCCCTCCCAATGTCCCGGTACGGTTGAAAGTGGTGTTCTGGTAGTGAAAGTCTCCCCCTCCCCCCGTGCCCCCTCCTTCAACAGGTATCATGGCGCAAAGCAAAACAAAAAAAAGTCAAAATAGATGACAAGACGAACCATCCGAGCGCGCCATGACGCGACTCGCAAAAAAAAAGGGAAAAAAAAAAGGCAAAAGGCAAAAGAACATTGCTGCGTGTGAGTGCCAACTGACTGACAGACCCTGGAAGGATGAGCGGTTGTGAGGTTGATTACTCATCGGTGGAGGGATCCCGAGCACACCCAGGCAGGGGATATTACATACCCAGCGTGCCAGGTACGGAGTACGGAGTACGGGTACCGGTAGGAATCACGAGGCGGGGGCGGGGCGACTCTTGGCGGGGTATGAGAATTGTGTGGGGGATGTCTGAGATCGTCCCACTCGACTCGGACGGCCGTCGGTTGTGGCATAATACGTAGTAGGTAGGTTGATATCATCAAGGGTCGTTTTGAGTTTACACGTGTTGATTATTGACACCTCTCTCCCACCAAGCTGTCTTTTTTTGCACCGCGGTCGCCCTGCGGCATCGCATAATGCTTGTGTACAGTTGAAAGAAGAGTGAACCAACCCAGAAAAAGCCTCCCCATCCCAAGTCCCAATCCTGTTTTTTGCATGACGTGAGAGCCCATACATGTGAGTATAGGGAAAACCGGGCGGCGGAAGTCAACTCTCAAAGCCAACAAAGTCTCGCATCCCGAAAAAGAAAGAAAAGAAGAAGAAAGAAGAAAAAAACCCTCTCCCGAGTCGAACCCCAATTTCCAAAAGATAGAAAGTAAAACCAAAAGAGACATTAAAACAGTTTTCCCCTCTAATAATACCTACTCCCGCAACACCAAAGCCGCACCCCCGGCCTTTAAGCCTTGTACCAGTTCTCGGGGGCGTCGCCGAGGCACTCTCCGACAGTGACGGCGCGGTATCCTCTGGCCTTGAGGGTGTCAATCATCTTCTGCACGAGGGAGACGACCGTCTGCTCGTGGACGTCGTGCGACAGGACGATGTAGCTGTTGGACGACGGGTCCTCGCTGAGCTCGTTCATGAACTTCTCGGCCGAGATGTGCGTCGTCTCGGGCGTGTCGTTCTCGTAGTCCTTGGTGTCGAGGTTGGTGTCGATCATGTGGTAGTCGAGGCTGGCAAGGTCGGCGACGCAGGCATCGTCGCACGACAGGTACGGCGTGCGCATGTACCGCGGCGCGAAGCCGGCGATGCGCCGAGTGGCGTCCTCGAGCTGCGTCATCTGCGCGATGCGGTCCGCCGACGAGAGCGTGCTGAGGTCCGCGTGCGAGTACGTGTGGGACCCGATGAGGTGGCCCTCGGCCTTCATGCGCTTGATCGTGTCCGGGTTGGGCGCCGTCTCGATGTTGCCAAAGTTCATGCCGTTGACGAAGAAGGACGCCTTGATGTCGTTGGCCTTGAGGGTGTCGAGCAGCTGAGGCGTGAAGGTGAAGGGCCCGTCGTCGAACGTGAGCGCGACGAGGCCCGGCTGGGTGCACTGAGCGATGGACTGACCCACGGGCGGGCCTTGACGGCGGGAGATGGGGCTGATGACTTTGTTAGTTTCACGTCCGTGTCCGAGGGCCAAGAAGGCCAAGGGAGGGAGGTGAGAGAAGGGGGGACGCACCTTGCGTTGGCACCTCCGGCGAGGGCGAGGACGGCGGTGGCGCCAAGAAGAGCAGAGGTATACATGGTTGCTGAGATGGAGTAGAAGTCTTGGTGCTAAGTGAGACTGAAAGAGAGGATGACAGCGAGCGGGAAAGTCAGTTGGACCGGGACTCGAATGTGAAGGAAGTTGGTATTAAGCTTGCTTGGCCGAAAGCAGGATGCAGGATGAAGCTAAGTCGAGAGGTTGGCCAAAACGGGGGAGGAGCAGACGACTTATATGACGGGAGATTTGCGACTTTACGGAGAAAGAGTCTGGACAACAAGGTGCCATGCAACGCAGTGAGCGGTCTGAGTTGATGATGGGTCCTCGCCAAGAGCTCACCACCCTTGGGCCGACCCATCCAAGAATAGGCAAAGCCTAATCATTGTTCCGCTGAGAGGACGAACCTGCAGGGCCTGGGGGGGGGGGGGCGGGGTGCGAAGTGTGGCTTTTCTGCCTCGTCGTCGACGAGTTTGAGAAACCGGACGAAGACGACGAAGACGGTGGCCCGTCCTCCCCTCCCTCTCCCTCCACCTCCCCCTCCATCTCCATCCCGCATGGAAGCACTTGCTTCTAGGCACCCGACGGATGTTGGCCGTTCAGCCCTGAGGTGCTATGATGTCTTGGCAGTCGTCAAGGGTAATCTTACAACGGATGAGGCTCCAATACGAGCTGTCGACCCTGTACACAGTGCAGCGAAGGCGCATGGCGGGCTGAGAAGGCTGACAGGAAGATATCCGCGGGAGAGGCGCGTTTTGACGTCAAGAGGCTTGGAGGCCATTAAGCTGACTGGCCGAATCTCTCTCTCTCTCTCTCTCGCAAAAAGGATTTCCTTGAAAGCGGGCCAGCTGACAGACTCGGCCAAAATACACCACCGGCTTGGTACCTTTGGACGGGTGAGACGAGTAAACAGGTACCCTAGCCCATCGGGATGTGGAGGACGAGAGAATCTGCCATTCGGTCATACCAGCACTCGCGAGTGCGGCACACGCAACAGACGCAACTCCGAAAGGTGGCAACCGTGCTGGCTAGTTGGCTGGCTCGCGGGGGATGGCTGGGGCAGCGCGAACGATGACAGGCAAAACGGTGAGCTGGTGGTGGTGGTGGTGTGTTTAATGTCGACATGCCGCATGAGACTCAGCCAAACCCGGTCGAGGTGGGTTCGAGTCAGCCACAAGCGCCGCTCCTCGCCTATCGAGATGCCTCAACCGGGGGACCGGCCAAGTGTGCGCCAACGGGGCCATCGCGCCACTGTGGGACAAAGGCCCGTTGGTAGTCCAGCCGTCCCCTTAGCCTGGGTACCTGGCAACTTTCCCTTCAACCTTTGTTTCGTTTTTCTCCCTGTAAAGCACGGATGAATGAATGAAGGTAAAATCAAGAACCAGGAAAAAGAAGAGAAAACGGGTAAAACGTCCGTAATCTGGGCGCTTCCCTGACGTACATGTCGTGTGTTTCCGATGATGGAACGAGGGGTTCCCCTTCGATACCCAGGACCGTCTTCTGTCGCAAAACGGAAACAAAAAAGCACCTTCGCCGCAGAAACGAGATTCATTCGCCTTTTTTACGGTGACGCGAGGCAGCAGCACAGATGCTGCAGCAATTGTGGCGAGGCAGTCCTGGTGCTGAGGTCATCTGGCAATCAATACGCGAGATAGATTGACATCGAGGCTCTTCTGTGCTTAATTCCCTAGGGATTGCCGCCTCGGGAGGGGAGCGTGGGAGAGGCTGACCGGGGTAGTTGGTGGGATGCGGATGCCTACCAGCCTCCACCTCCACTTGCGGGTGACTCTAGATCGTCCCGCAGACTAGTGCTGGTCTTTACATAGTACTAGGTACGGTAATCAGTGCATTCATTGTCCCAACAAGCCATGCCGATGTAATGTTCGTGTGAGTTTCTTCCAACTGGGGTGATACGGAGCGCTTGAAAGACAGGGTGGCATATGCGCGGGGGAGAAGGGATACAGAATAGAAAGAAATAGGCTTAAGGGGAGGGAGTGGTGGTAAGACGACAGCGAGCTGAAGCAAAGAATCAACCCACAGAGATCAAGGGCCCCGAGATTCGAGCCCTCCTTCTCTCCTTTGGTCAGGATGTTCACTAGTGTAATGCACCAGGGACGTGTGCCAAGACCACCAACCCCTCGCAGCGAGTCTGAGACTGGCATCCCCTCCTTGCACTAGGTGGGTGATCGTCCAAAAGCCGGCCAGAGAGAGGGGAGGGGGACTTAGGATGACTCGGCCAGGCGAGGATTCTATGAATACGAGGACTGTCGTGGAACTCCTGATGCAGGGTGTTGTCGTGAATTGTGCCCTGATGCGTATTGCCGTGCTGACACCCTGCCACAGCCATTATTTCCCCTGGATTCCTCTCAAGTCCCCCTCGACAAGACGACGAGAACAGTGGCTCTCATCTTTCAGGCGTGCATTCAGCAACGAGCGTTTTCTGTGTATGCGTATTTGGGGAAAATTCAGCATTGGGTTGACACCAGGAAAGCTTGGCATGCCGTGTCATGTGAGGTTCTCACGGAGCAAAGTGGTTAGAGAGTTGGAGAGAAGAGAGTCGTGTCAAACCGAGGCTTGCCAGGCATTCCTTGTTGGAGAAGGCCAACATACGGGACGACGCCCGTCCAGAGGGAACGGAAATGCCGTTTTCTCGACCCCTTGTCATGATCGAATCCATCGGTGCATGGTAGCTTGGCAACGCGACCGCGGACTTTGTGGCCTTACGGACGTGCATCCAATGGAAACACGTACGTACGCACGCACGTAACAGCAAGCTGTCGGTCAGACGCGGCGAGGTAGATATTTGGTTGTCCTCTCAAGCACCTGTTATCGATTTGTTATCGATGCCGTCGTATACGTTTGTGGGTTCCTCTCCTATCGCCTGCTCGCTTCGTCTTGCCCGCCGAAGACGACCAGACCAGAGCTGGGAGCAGTGATGGAATTTCCCATCACCGCAAAGGTCATGAAGCTGTCCGTTCTGTGCTGGTGGGCAAGTGTTCGGGCCGGAGGCTGAAACAAGCATAGTGCCAGCGCCACAATCACTGCAGAACAAAGGACGAACTCGCCCACGGTTATTGACCAGTACACAAATGTCGCCGATTCAGACCGGAAGGGGTTGCTGCTAATCTGGGTGGGAACGGGTACCAGCAGTGTTGGAGCCGTACGCAGTAGACCTCCATGCGAGTCGTAAATTTCCAAGTTTGGAACACTCGGCACTTTTGACTTTGCCATCTTTCAGTGGCCAGGGCCCTTGGCGGTCGAAACTAGAAACTCGACTCAGGGTCCATCCCGACCTGTCGGGAGCCCCACGTTGCACGCTATGCGTTATTACGGTATGGCAACAATCATCAGCGGCATCGAATGTGTGCCAGTGTGTGACTGTAGGTTTTCGTCGTCCCGTCCATCCTTACATTTCTCACTGGATCTTTGCCTGCTCTGTGTTCTTGATAGAGAAGAGGAGGTCGTGCTTACCCGGCGCGCCATCTCATCTACCCCCCCCCCCTCCCTTTTTTTCTTTTTTTTTCTCTTTCATTTTCTGTCAATCAAACCCAACGGGCCACCACCTCTCCCTCCATTGACTGCACGATGATATAGCCTCAGAAATAAGAAGTCATGTTGGCTTGTGCCTCTCGATGGGCCGGAGTGCGTACGCAACTAGTGCATTTCCCTTGAGACAGGGCGGGCATCCGCGAGGCGAACGAGACACTGGGCTGGACGACAACCGGACGCTGGAGCGGTGTTCCCTGTTTTCTCATTTGCGCGATGCACGGCCGCTTCGGGCGCACCATCGAGGTCGTTTCGTGAGACCTGCTGTCGGAACTGAACCGGTTTCCCTCTCTCCGTTCTTGGTTAAAGATGCGTTGCGACGAAGAAACGGACGCCACTCGAACGGGGTCTGTCTGGAATTCGCTCGGCTAGCCGTGGTCGCGAAAGTCGTATCCAAAACGGAGATTCGTGGCGGGCATCCACTCGGTGTACGGAGCGCCGTCGCCGCCCGAGATCGACGCTCGGAGAAGTGGGGGAGACCATCTTTCGAGCGATACGAGGAAACAACAACAACAACATCACTGACTCTCCTCCTCCAACTTCCCGATTCAATATCTGTTCCGAGACCTTGTAAGACACCAAGCGCCTCCTGGCTTTTTACGGAGCGCCACCCTCCAAACAGCCTTGTTTTCTCGTTTCCGTTGTTAGATCTTCCCCTCCGTGACATAATGAATCGCCAAAACGTCTGTATCTGTATCTGAAGCAGGGCAGAAGCGATGCTTCAAGATTCCGCAGCAAGCATGAACCATGAACCTGCCAACGCCCCTATGGCTGACGAATGACGGCCCAAACATACAAAATCCCTCCTCTCATGAGTCAGCAGCGGCCCACGCTCGCCATCTGGGCTGTTGTTCATCGACGGCGTTTGTGCCGTCTTCCGTGCCGGTATCGAGACAGTCGTCAAACCGAGTTGGCCGTGTTTCGACGTTGCATGTTTGCACAATGGCCGAAACATTAAACCCGATGTTCTTTTGGCCGAGAACCCGTCCCGCCTCCGACGAGCGGGGATGGCGATGCCGTCCTTGTCTGCGTGCACTTTGTTTCGAGCACGCACTCTTGTTTCGACCTCGGGATTGAAACGGGGTTTCGTCGATCCCGCCCGCCTACGCTGTTGCCAAAGGGGGTGTAACAGAGAAGAAGACTGAAGAAAAAGAAATTAGGCGATGAATCAACGGCGGTTCCAAATGGTCTCTCTCTCGCTTGTTTGATCGCAGAAGTCGGCTCAGAGCAGACCAAAGTAGCTCGACCTCCGACCTTGTAATCTGCGAGAGTGCTTATTCAACGTATCTCGAGCTAGGCTGAACGCCTAATCAAACCGGACTTAAGGACCTCTTTATCACAGTCTCCGGGCCGGGTATCCGGATACATTTGACAAGGCTGTCGCTGCACTCGATATGCAATCGCGCGGCTGTCGATGCCGGCGGTCCTTGGGTCGGCATAGGCGTCGGCTTTGCTCAACCTCCCTCAACTCCTCGTGCCTCGTTCTCCGCCAAACATTGCCGAAAACACTCGTATCCACGAACAACTGGGCTTCTAGCGTTCTCTGTACCATGGTGTTAGTCAACTGCGAATTCGGTCTCGGTGTGTCTATTAGTTACATACCGCCCGCCCGCCGTCCCTTTAGCCATCACGTCACAACTTGATGTCACTGGACGTGGCAGGTTAAGGGGGCATATTTCTGACTGCGAGTTAGCAGCGCTTCCACCAGAGTGGGTGATAGCTGTTGGTGGATCTTGTGGTAGCTCATGATTCGTACCTAGTACACGGGTTGAGGCGACTCGATCGCCAAAGAGCGCGGCCACAATGCAGAGTCTCTCTATGGTGGTTAGCAGATGGCCTGGGTGCGAAGTGTCCCCTTTGTTATTTCACTGGAACATTGACCGCTGACTGTATGTAGTCTAGTTTGTTGATACGTGTCGCCATTTCTGAGGCCATGGCAGCTGCCCCTCCTACACTGAGAGTACGATGGGGTTGGGTTGTCCTAATGGGGACCTTGGAGCTATGTATCCAGTTGAGTTCGAAATGAGGGCAGGTTTGTAGACTCCGGAAGCTGACATGCTGCCAATAGAGGCTATGGTCCCGATGGCTGCCACTGACTTTGGACTCTCGGAGCGCCGGCCGCAGTCATATTGGGGTTCATAAGGGTGTATCATTTCCCGGTAGACAAACGCCCGCCCTCCGTCCGACCAAGGGCTCGGTCGATGTGGCTCCCATCTGTAAGCGCTTCCCGTATGAACGTATTTGACTGTTTTGTAAGGGAGCGGCTGCACTGCCACGTCTACTTGGGCGTGACGTCTAAACAAGTACCGGGGAAGAGCACAATGCTCGGCGAGAGGCGCGGTCTCACATCTGTCGGTAAACAATGCGGCATATGACCCAAACTTGCCGAGGCCATTGAATTTCTTGAAAGCTTAGGAGGTCGTTTCTCCATGGGCCGTCGATATACGGTCGTATGGTCTCCCTGGTGTCAGAGGGAGAATGAGCTGAGACACAAAGGGGATTCAATCAAATGTCTCGCTGCTTCTGTTTTCTTATAGAAAGAGGGTAGTCCTCGCGCGAGTGAAGGGAATCAATCGTCCAACTGTGTCCATGTCAGCTGTGCCTGTGTTGCGCTCACGACAATCAACAATCGACAATCAGCAAAGTCGGTGGTAGAGACAAAAAGGGAAAGGAAGGTGAGAAGAGAAGCCGAGGAGGCGGGAAGGCTACAACTAGGAAGGTAGCTAAGGTAGTGGCAGCTGCCTTAGCTGTCCTGGCCCCCCAATAGCGATCCGGCTGGGCGCCACGCAGCGGCTTCCACGGCAAGCACCGCCCTCTAAGCCTCCACGTCAGCACCACTTCGCCGCACCCGGACGCGCTGGGCCCTACCAAAATGGCCCGAGCACTATTACTGCCCTCATCATCATCAGCCTCAACCTCATCCTCAACAACAACATCATCATCTTCACGACAAGGTTTTCATTTCTCCTCGCTTGCACTCCAATTAGTCATTTTGTCTGTACTCTTCATACTGCCCGTCATGTCTCAAGGCTGGGTCAACGCCGTCTACTACCCCAACTGGCGCGTCTACAAGAACCAGACGCCGGCCTGCCTGCCCGTGAATGCCGTCACCCACGTTTTATACGCCTTTATCAAAGTCAATACGGATGGGACCCTGAAGCTCACTGACGACTGGGCGGATACGCAGATTCCCGTCGACGGCACCAAGGGATGCCTCTCGGCCCTAGCCAACCTCAAGGCCTCGGCCCCGCATATCCGCACTCTCATCTCCGTCGGCGGCGGCGGCGGGAGTGCCGAGTTCCCCGCCCTGGCCGCCAACCCGGCCGCTCGCGCCCGTTTCGCCCAGGAGATCAAGGGGTTTTGCGACAAGTACCAGCTCAATGGCGTCGACAGTGAGCAATCTTCTCCTTCTCACTTTTGAACATCCGTTTCCTCTTCGTTTTAACACGCTTTCTACCTAGTTGACTGGGAGCACCCGAGCGATACCAAGCAAGGCCAGGACTACATTGCCCTCCTGAGCGACATCCGCCGCCACATGCCAGCGGGCAGGTACCTCCTCACCTCGGCGCTCCCGCAGGGCCAATACGTCCTGAGGAACATCGACCTAAGATGGGCGGCGGCCCTACTCGACTACCTGAACCTCATGTGCTACGACCTGACAGGGCCCTGGACCGACGTTTCGGGCAACCACGCGCAGCTGCTGGCTTCCAAGACTCTGGCGAGCAACAACCCCTGCCTCCGGGCGGCGTGCGCCGACGGCGTCCGCTATGTGATGGAAAACGGGTTCCCGAGCCGCAAGGTGCTCCTCGGGATCCCCGCGTACGCGCGCACGTTCCCGCGGGCCAGGGGCCCCGGCGGGCCCTCCAAGGACGCGGCCGAGGTGGACTACTGCGACATGTCGGACGAGAGCGTGGACGGTGCGATGGTTGATGCGACGGCGGTGGCGGCATCGTACGTCGATTCCAAGCACGGCTTCATGACGTTCGACGTGCCGAGAACGGTGGCCATCAAGGCCCAGTACGCCAAAAGCAAGGGTCTCGGCGGGCTTTTTTACTGGACCGGCGTCGGGGACCGCAAGGGGAGGCAGAGCCTGGTACAGGCCGGCTTCAACGAGCTGAACGGCTTCAGGTAGGGCGGTAGACGGGGGCCGGACATTGCAATCTCTAGCTGTGTCATGAACCTTTCTGGAGCCGGTGGCTGATATTGAATCCCATCTGGAATCGGACCTCGAGTGCATCGCCAGGGGAGGGGGAAGGGGGAGGATCCTGCAGTGAAACGTAGGAGAGGCAAACCAACGAAACGGAACAGAATGTGACGATATCAAGGGTACTCGCATGGGAGAGCAGGCCCTGGTATCTACCTATCAAGGGAGTGGTAGCGGCTTTAAGCTTGAATTAAGGGTGTCCCCTCCATAACTTAAACGCCCGACAATCCGGCAAGCGCCCAAGCCCCATCGGCATATCGGGGGCCCCAATTCGGCGTCCGGCGGCGCGTATGCTGTACCCGCCGACCAATCATTGCGTTATCGCCCGTCGAGGAAGGGACCGAAGCGCGGACCTCTTCTTACGCGGTATTTTTGTTTCTTTTTTCTCCTTTCTGTCAGTGATATGCGTGACGCCGCCGCCCATTTCCTGTCACTACGTAGTTCTCATTTCATGTTAGTTCTCACGCCCCCCTTGTCTCCTGTTTCCGTCTCATCTTTTCCCGCCACGATCCCCGCGCCATCCCTTCAGGATCTGCCGCCTTGCTACGCCAACAGTTTCATGAGCCGGGGCTTCCCAGCCAAAAACAAAAAAGGCAGCTGCAAGGCCATCGCACGACTTGACTTGGCGATATTACCTGGCGCCGTGTCCCCGCCCAGTGAATAAAGTGTTCGGCTGGTGACCAACGAACGATGTGCTGCAGGGGTTGAGCAAGCCAACGGAAACAGACGATCGGATTGGACATGCTCGAGGCCTCTGTCTGCGGGCACCCTCCAAGACCGACCTAAACGAGACCGCGCTGCAGTTGGCGGGATCGTGAAACCCCGTTCAAACCTGCACGCTTTGGAAAGGGGACTGAGGGACGAGCGCGGAGGCATGCGGGAGCTACGGCTGTCTTTCGGACGTAGACAGGATGGCGCTCGGGTGACAAGCGACGGATGACAGACGGCGTGTGACGGACGATGGGCGACACAGACTTGCCCGTCACTACAAGTCCAGTATAAGACTGCTTTGCCGCCGGTCTTGTCTCTCGCCCGGTCCCATTCACGACATCGCTGCCCCGCCGTGTCGATTGCGGCCTTTGCATCGACTGCGCCCACGTCTCATTCGTTTCGTTTCTCTAATTTCCCTCTTCGTTATAGGTCGCTTGTTGTCTACGTCGACACCTGCTGAGCAGGCTTCCCTTCTTTCGAACACACAGTTACATCATTCATTCAACTTGGACACCAGGCACTCGGCCTTTGTCCTCGCCATGATCTCTCAGGCGGCCACTCTCTTGGCGTATGCCGCCCTCCTCGCAGCGGCGAGCCCCGTTGCCCAGCGCCGGGCTGTGCCGGAGCTCGACGAAGCAGCCACCAAGGAGGCGCACCCGCGAGATGACACGGCCACCCGCGCCTTCTCCAACGTCCAGATCTTGACCGCCGACGGCAAATGTCTCTTTGTAGACAAGCTGTCGGGCGATTTTCGCGCCAACCTGACCCCCATTCAGGTCGGCGACTGCGCCATCAACGACAACCAGGGCTGGGACGTCATCACCGCCGGGAAGCACAACGACCAGACCAACACGATGCTCATCGTGAGCTCTCAGGTACTTACACCCCTCCTCTTCTTTCTGTCCGAGTGGTGGTTGCTGACCCGAAGACGGTGCAGACGCAAGCGTGCTTCAACTTTGACCCGCGCCGCAAGGCGGGTGACCAGGTCAACCTCTTCTCGTGCGGCGGGCGCGCGGCGGGCGAGGGCCTGGTCACGGACTCGCAGCTGTTTGCCCTTGACACGGGGGCGGGCCCGTCGACGTTCCAGCCGAAGAACGTCAAGGGCAAGTGTTTCGCGGTCCGGGACAGCGTCGTGGACGTGGCCGACTGCGACGCCAACGACAAGGCCCAGTCCTTTGCGTTTGGCGGCCCTGCTACCGGGAGCGGCGGCGGAGGAGGAGAAGGAAACAACGGCGGGAACAACGGAGGTAGCAATGGTGGCAATGGCTCCGGAAACGTGCCCGTGGCCACCAGCGCGCCCGCAACGACGTCCACGCCAGTCACGGCGGCGCCTGCCGCGACGACGCCGCCGGCCGCAGGTAATGGAAACCTACCCGCGGTCAACCCGACATCCCCGGTCCCCGTCTCCCGCGCCGGCGGAACTCTCAACCCGTCGGCGGCCGCTGAGGCGAACGCCTTCGACTCGACCGCCAGCCGGACCTTCACCAAGGCGGCCATCCGCGCGCCCGATGGGCGGTGCCTCTCGGTGGACCCAACGGCGGGCGACTTCCGCCAGAACCTCATCCCCGTCGCGCTGGCGGGGTGCGACGGCACGGCGAACCAGCAGTGGGACATCGTGTCCAAGGGGAAGCACAACGACGGCAAGGACAACGGCGTGCTGGTGGTGAGCAGCCTGACGAACGGGTGCGTCAGCACGGACGGGCGGCGGGCGGACGGCGACACTGTCACCATCTTCTCGTGCGGCGGGCGGGCGGCGGGCGAGGGCCTGACGAACGCGGGGCAGCTGGTGCGGGTGTCCGGGGACAGCTTCGTGTGGTCGCCCGTCAACGACGAGGCGACGTGCGTGGTGCCGGGGGACCAGGGGCGCCTGGTCACGGCGGCGTGTAAGGGGGACGGCAGCGAGACGTACAAGATCGTTGCTTGAGGCTTCGCTCTTTGTTTTTTTCCCCATCCTCCCTGTTTGGTGGTGATGCAATCCACCTCTTTTCTTCTTCTCATCCACGGAGACTTCGAAGCGGGTCCTCGATTACTTGTTGCACGGAATCCATCGTCTAAATCCCGTGCAGCCTGGCACTACTGAGGTACGTTTCAAGGCGGTCGCCCTCGAGGTTAACATTGTGTACCTGTGCGACCTCACGGTGGAACTCAGTATCCGTATTGCCAGGTTGTACGTAATTAAGACGACGGAAAGCCGTGGCGAGCAAGGCACGTGGGCTGATCTGTTGGGCGTTGTCTGACATTGTGCCGCTGTTATCCCTATAAAAGTATTAAGAATACCCGTTTACCTCGGGACTTGGAAAACGCCGTCTAGACCCTCTAGGCAAAAGCTTGACTCGATGGCTCTAGCCTCTAGCTAGATGGATGGGCCGTTAATGTATAGCTATTATTGGCCACGTGCTTCTCCATCAATCGCATCAATGGTTGAAGCGGATGACCGGCACCAGCCGAAAGCTCAGTCCCAGGGAGTAATATAATGTGTAAACCCAGGTACCCATGGTAGGAATCGTGACGGTCCAATGGGCATCAAGAGGAGAGACCAGTGGGGTCACAACATATCTGTACGCGGTACGTCATTATAGGGGGTGCTACAGCCTAGGTAGGTACTTACGGATACCAACAACTGCAACTTCCTTTCGCTTCCACTTGACATCATCCCACAAAGTTGCGCACCGTCACGTCGCCGGCCGACATACCATCACGTCCCGTTCCTCCTTTTGCCGTCATCTCATACCACACTCCAATTGATCCGACATCTTTTCCCGATGAAGCGGTAGCAAAAGCACGAGCAATCTTGGTTCATGCGGCTGAAGCATATCCGACGATGCTTGGCCCCTGATTCGACGCCACGACGAACCCGAAATAGCCATCCTGAACGTTGGGGCTAAACTTGGAGCCGTTCAAGGTCCCTGGATTTCCATCTTAGCGCATGTGCGCCACGCGACACAGTGGAGATCCGGTCCAAAATATTTAATGTCTTGAACTGCCGTCTTCATTCCTCCGACTCGACACCCCCAATCGTTCTTCATTATCTGTCGCCCCCTTCCCCAGCGGAGGCGCCCGCATGCCATGTCGTCCGATTCTATCGACTCTGGCGCAACAGTGTCAATGTCCAAGACCGTCGACGATCCCGAAGACCGCTCGCGCACCGTCCGGTTCCCCTCGCTTCAGATCGACGTCCAAGACCATGCCGTCTCCCCGACCTCCCCCACGAGGACGCGCGCCTCCGCCGTGCCCCGCGACACCATCGGTGTCCCCCTGACGCGCGCCTCCACCGACCAGACCATCTCTCCGATGCGACGCCGAGCCGGCACCTTCAAGCCCGTCGAGGACTATGGCGACTTCGAGA
This sequence comes from Colletotrichum falcatum, assembly GCA_019425465.1. Classification (NCBI taxonomy): domain Eukaryota; kingdom Fungi; phylum Ascomycota; class Sordariomycetes; order Glomerellales; family Glomerellaceae; genus Colletotrichum; species Colletotrichum falcatum. Next base: position 493,851 of record SWKJ01000206.1, on the reverse strand, counting down.
TGTCCCGCCCCGGCTGGCAGCCCGGCTCCGAGCCCGGTTATGACCCCAACAAGTCGGACGGGGGCCACGCCTCCATGCCCACTCTTCACGCCGACTGCGAAATCTCCGTCTTCGACTTCAGTCAGACCAGGATGGTCCAACACAAGTTCGGCAACGAGGGCTTCGTTGACTTCCTGCAGAAGCCCCAGGAGCCCTGGGTCAAGAGCCGCTGGATCAACGTCAACGGCCTCAGCTGGGACGTCATCCAGGCCTGTGGGCAGTCCTACAAGCTGCATAAGCTGTCCATCGAAGACGTCATGAACACGAGGAACCGTACAAAGGCCGACTGGTACGCCAACCACGCCTTCATCGTCCTGACCCTTCAGAAGCTCGTGCTCCTCCTCGACGAAGACAGCAGCAGCAGCAGCAGCAGCAGTGACGACGACTCGGATGACGGTTATAGCGTCAAGACCGGCAAGTCCACCAGGGGCATGCGGAAGCTGAAGCGCGCCTTCACAATTGGTAGCAAGTCGCGGCCGCGGACGGACCCCGAGACCGGCAGACCGCCCATCGCCAGGCCCAACGTCACCCCGCAAGGCAGCGGCTATGGGCACCGGCTGAACCACCATACGAGCAACCTCTCTCAGCTGCCCGAGACGGCCTTCGTCCGCACCCTCCAGCGCTATCACGCCTCGGCCAACGAGGTCCGCACCGAGTACATGGAGACGCACTCGTCCCTCATTTCCCGCGGCCTGGCCGTCTCGGCCGAGCAGGTCGCCATCTTCCTCACCTCGGACAACACCGTCATCTCCTTCTTCGAGATGTCGGCCGAGGACATTGAGCGCCCCATCACCGTCCGCCTCGGCGACCCCTCCACCATCCTGCGGCAGTCGTGCGATGCCTCGCTCGTCGTGCAGGCCATCATCGACGCCATCATCGACCTCGCCATCCCGCTGACGGCCGTCTACAGCGACGTCATCGGCGACCTCGAGCTCGACGTCCTCACCTCCCCGAGCATTAAGCAGACCCGCAGCCTGTACATCTGCGTCAGCGAGATCAACAAGATGCTCACCTTCCTCAACCCCATCGACAACCTCGTCAACGTCCTGCGCGACCACCGCACCGAGCTGACCCAGGACGAGGCCGCCCGCCAGCTGCAGAACCCGGCCAGCGGCGTCATCGTCACCCCCCTCACCCACACCTACCTCGGCGACGTCCTCGACCACTGCGTCATCACCACCGAGAGCATGCAGCAGATCAAGCGCTCCGCCGACAACCTCATAGACCTCATCTTCAACACCATCTCGGCCAACCAAAACGAGAGCATGAAACAGCTGACCATCATCACCATCATCTTCCTGCCCCTGACTTTCTTGACCGGCTACTTTGGCCAGAATTTTGACAAATTCCCCGATATTGAAAACCCCATGGGTATCCAGTTTTTGTGAGTCGCCCCCTTTCTCCTTTGAGGAATGACACAGAAAACGTTCTGGCCTGGGTTTTGAATTTTGTTTATTGTTTTATTTTACTAACCAGACTTGAACGGGAAACAGCTGGGTCATTGCTTGTCCCGTCGTCTTCTGCACCATCCTCATCATGATGCGCTCCTGGATCTGGGCCTGGTGCGTGTCCTTCTGGCAGAAGCGGAAGATCAGCGCCGACAGGAAGAGGCAGAAGAAGAGGAGGGCGAGGAGGGCGCGGAGGAGGGCCAAGGCGGAGTGAGCCCCCCCCCCCCCCTTTTCCTTCCGTTCCCTTCCATCCGCCATCGTCTCCCCACCAACCCCCGCGAGCCGAGAGAGAGTTACTGTTTCGTCGTTGTTATGCGCGCTGTGATACCCTATCGGATAGACGGCCGGTTAGATGTTTTCTTTTCATCTTTTTTTTTTAATCTATTTTCTATTTATTATACCAATGAGTCTGACGTTACTTTTATCTTCTGCCCCTCCCCCCTCGCGTCACAAGATATGTTGTATCCAGAAGGGCTCAATCATGAGTGAACTCAAGTGGTCCCAGATTCTCATCACAAGATTCTAGAAGATGATTGAGCCAACGAGGCATTCCCCTTTCTTCTTGGAAGCATTCAGGTGGTTTGGCTGATATCGCACCAAGCGGTGCCCCTGAGCATCAAGACTCACTTCCATTCGTCATGATAGTCCATGTATTCATTGGGGAATGTCACGGCAGAGAAAACGGATATCGCTGGAATGGCGGTGACTTTCACGGCCCTTTAATGGTATGAAAGAACCCGACGGTCTGGGACTGGGCGTCGCAGCGCTCGTCATATTTGGCGTATATGGCGGAGAGGGCCGTTCTGGCCTCGGAGTTGGCACTGACTGGAGAGTTGCAAATGCCAAAAATGGTTGCCGAAGAGCAACTCCTCCCGGCAATTGTTGGCGCAAGCTAGAAGACTTCAGCATAGGAGAGGCCCAATCCGGTGGCGGCATTCTTGAATCGAGATGCAAGCTGCGGCTTCGTAGAGGTCAGGATCCGGTCAATGGCCGGTCCGTGTATTGCTGGCATGAAAAATCAGAACTCGAGGCATCCCTTGGTCTGGACAATCTCGTCACCTGTATCACCTCGTGCCGCACCAAGAAGACGATTGTTAGACGTCCATCAAAAGTCGTCAAACCCCCGAAGATTGTAATCATTATCCCGAAACGCTGTCACGAGTCTTTGTTCTAAACGCAGCCCTGTCCAACCCGAAGGCGAGCGCAGTCTATGGTTCGTTCCCTCTTTCGAGCCCCAATGGCGTTGATGGCCTACCGGCTTCTCACAAACTTGGTGTGCCTCCCGTTGGCGACGGTGGCGCCCCGGGTGCCGTCGGGCGCGACCTTGTAGATGTTGACGTGGGTGAAGGCCAGGCTGCCGCCGACCTTCTCGACCCTGCCCTCGATCTCGACCTCGTCGCCCAGCTTGGCGCCGGACAGGTAGCTGATGTTGATGTCGACGCTGACGCCCGTCGCCTCGCGCAGGTCCCACGAGGCGATGGCGAGACCGCCGGCCCAGTCGACGATGGTCGCCGAGACGCTCCCGTGGATGCTGCCGGCCGTGTTGAGGTGCTCTGCCGCGACGGGCAGGCGCGCGAGGACGAGGCCCTTGGAGGCGTGGGTGAGGCGCAGGCCGCGCCCGAGGAGGAAGGCGTAGATGGGGGATGCGTTGCAGCGCGTCGCGATGTACTTCTCGATGTGGGCAAAGGTGGCGGGGTCCGACTCGGCGGCGGTTGCGGCGGCGGGCGGCGGGGGCTGCGAAGGCGTGGAAGACATTTTTTCCCCTTGTTTCTTTTCTGTTTTCTCTCTTGGAAAGGGAAGGTGAGGGGGGCTTCGCGGGCTGCTTTGGGAGAGTTGCAAAGCTGGGAAATGAGTTTTGCAAAGGTAAGATGAAAGCGAGCTATTCCGTGATGAGTCTGGAGTGAGAGAAGTTGAGTTGTTGAGACAGAAGAAAGTGGAGGCACGTGCACCCGAAGTTTTTCTCCGGGGTCGGACGGAATCCGCCCGAAGTCGGCGCTGGCGGCCCCGCACTCGCTGTCCGAAATGCGGCAGAGTCATCCGGCGTCTCTCCGGAGCGCTTAAGGGACGGGACAGCAGAAGATGCTGCCGAATGTCTACTCCCCTCCCCTCCTCTACGACCCCTCCCTTCAGACGCTGCGCTGAGCTGCATGGGTTTGTATCGTGGGCACCGGGCTTCTACTTCGTACACTGCTGCCTGGCAGGAGACATGGCCTGTTCTGGTAGGCTGGCCGATGGCCTCCAGTCTGACATGCATGGCCAAGCGCCAGCTGAAGCGTTGCCTTGGGGGCTAATGCAGGGCTCCCGGGGTGTCTGAAACCCACCTCTGCCCAAACGTGCACCTTGAATGGCCGGCCGGTGAATTGATGATCGAAAGTTACTCTTCTTGCCCGTGGTGAGGGGGGAAGGCCATCCTTGCAGACTCTGCATTCCAAGTCATGCATCTATAGGCTAGTCGCTTTATAGAGCCCACTCACCCGAGCAGTTTACACGAACTGTCCCGGACGTACGGAGTATATTGTTTTGGTAATTCCTAACGTCGTCGCTCACGATGCTTAAACTCACGACGTGACGTTCCCAGCGTTACCTTTCGAACGAAGCTCCGAGCCTTTAGGGGAACAGGGACCGCCTCCAACCTCCATCGCCAAAAATGGCGCCGCACCACACGGGCCCGCAAAGCCTGGCGACCGGATCGGACGACTATTTCACGGGAGCATATGGCCAAACACGAAGCCCGCGTTACGAACCTGACGAGAGAAACTATATTGACTCTGCCGAATCAATCGACGTTCGCCCGACTCCGGACAGCCACCGCGGGCTCTTGAGCGACCCTGCGCTCACTGCCGAAAAGAGCAGTATCCGGTCGGAAATCGCGAGATGGCGTCCGACGTGGCTCCGGCCCGTCACCCTGTTGACCTTCCTCGCTCTGTTTGTTTCTCTCGCCGCTGTTCTCCCTGTGATGCTCTGGTACTCCCAGAAGCACGACGGACTTTTCCAGACTCGGCAGAGCCTCGTCTACCTGTGGCGCTTTGGTCCAACAGCAAGTAAGCCTACGGCTTTCGCCCCGGGAAAGAAGAAAAATAACGCTCTAACGACGACTGTGTGCTTCCAGTTCTGACCATCGTGTTGTCTTTGTGGGCCAGGGTCGAGTTCCAAGTCACCCGATACATGCCCTGGATCGCTGAACGTCGCGCACGTGAACTCGGCAAGGACGTAGACGTGTACGATCTCGACTACACTGCCATGCTGTCGCCCGTGGTCCTTTTCCAGTCATTGAAGCGGGGGCATCACTTCGTTTTCCTGGCTGCCGTCGCGACCCTGGTCCTGAAGATCCAGATCGTTCTCGCGCCGTCTCTCTACAGCCTGGCCACCATCAGAACCACGGAACCGGTCCAGGTCCAGCTGCTCGACTCGTTCAACACGACTGCTGCGCCGCAGCAGTACACAGACGGCAGCGCGTATTACATGGCCAAAGCCCTGGACAACTTTGACATGCGTTTCCCCTTTGGAGTCACCAAAGATTTGTCATACCAGACCTTCCGGTTTGGCAACGGCACCGCCCGAGGGTCCACCGGCGCGCCGCTGACGGTCGTCGTCGACGGGTACTTCTCCAAGATGGAGTGCTTGAAGATGGAGAGCTACGCTGCTTCCGAGCCGGCCGTCGACAACCTCGACTATCACACCTTTGACGTCCTCCTCAAGTTCCCCGGCTGCGACGCGCGCGTGCCGGTGGTGAGCGACCGGATCTTGTGGAACAAGGACAGGACAGAGCGCGGGGACACGACCGGCAACTGGGTGGTCAACACGACCGACGGGATGCCGTGCCCCAACCTGCCTCAGCAGAACAACCAGTCGCTGTACTACGCCGCCAGGTTCGGCGCCTCCGCCAAGAACTCTTCGCAGCCCGCTTTCCTCGACGTCGCGGCCGTCCTCTGCACGTCGACCGACTGGGTCTCAAAGGTCCAGGTGGCCGACGACGGCATCAACCCGATCGTCACCATCCTGCGGGACCAGGTCAGGACGCCGGTCAAATCGGATCTCTGGACCATGCTCGACCGGGCCATGCCCGAGGCGGGCGGCCGCTGGGGCACTTCGGCCGTCGGCAGTGTTTCCGGGCCGGTCACGTCCCTGGCGCAGTTTCGGGCCGAGTCGTTGGGGACCGAGCTGGACGATTCGGATCCCGAGCTGTACACCAACGAGATGCTGGAACACGCCGTCATGGCCGCGTCTCAAGCCTTTGGTCCTTTGCTGGGGCATTACCGTCTCCGTGTAGACAACGCGTCCCAGCCGGCGACCACGGGCTCCACGGTCAATGCCACCGACAGGCTGGTCGTCAACCAATGGGTGTGCTTGTCGATGGCGGCTCTGTTTGCGCTTCTTGGCATCGTGGCTCTTTTCATCCTGCTTCGGTATACCGCTCGGACCGCCGTTTGGCACCGGGACCCGGCGAGCATCCTGGGCAACATGATCTTCTTCAAGGAGCACCCGGACGTCGCGAACCGCGCCGTCCACGGCACGCTTTCCGCCAAAGACGGCTCGGCGGATTGGAGCCGCTCCGACTTCACACCCTTGGTCTTGAGAAGCTGGGCGAGGGCTTCATCGGCCGTTCTTACGATCGCCGTGATTGTCGGGCTTTTATACGCGCTCGAGGTGTCGGAGACCTCGGGCGGCCTCGCAACAGTGAGCGACGGGGGCTACCTGCATCTGGTGTGGACTTCATGTCCGGCGCTCGTCATGCTCGGCATCGCCGTGTATGTCGGCTGCTGCGCGTCGGCTCACAAAGGGCTGGCGACCCTCTCTTGCCTCTCCTCGCGCCCGTGCAACGCGAGAGAACTGGACGATTCGCTCCTGGACATGCTCGGCTTCCGGGCTTTCTACCAGTCGTTTAGGAAACGGACATGGGCGGTCACCCTGTCCCAGCTTTTGTCCATCGTCTGCGCCTTCCTGACAACGCTTGTGTCCGTCATCTTCACGGTCGAGAACGTCCCCGACTCCAAGGCCATCCGGCTCCGTCAGGAGACCTGGTTCGGCTCTACAGATGTCGGAAGGGGGCTGGACGGGCTGTCGGTCGCCCGGGCCAACCGACAGCTCATCAGCAGCCTCGTCTCCCGCCAAGGCGAGGCCGCCCTCGCGTATCCCCGCAACGCGTACGACGACCTTGCGTTCCCCGTCCTCGGAGGCGTCGAGGGCGTCGTCGCTCCGGAGAACACGACGATCACAGTCACGGTCCCGGCCGCGAGGCTTTCTCCCGTCGCTTGCTTCCGGGTCCCTGCGGCTGATTACACCCTCAACCTCAGCAACTGGACAGAGGAGACCACCTACTACAAGGCCGACATCAATCAGTTCCTCCGCTGCCCGAACGGATCTCGGGAAGAAATATATTCCTTCATGGATATGGGTGCCGCGACGCATCTTCTCGGCCGCTCATACGTGGCTGAAATCTTGCCGTCCCCACAGGACCCCGGCACCGTTAACAGCGCTTGTAGGCTGGGTCTCAACGCAAGCGCTTACGAAGACGCGCCGTGGAGGTTCCAGACCTATGCTTGGGGGGAATTCTCAAAGGAAGAGAACGACTTCAAACACTTTTCAATGTGGAGGTGCAACTACACATGGGTCGAAACAGCGACCGAGGTCCACCTCACCGCCAATCGGGGGAGCTACATACTAGACCCGGAAAGACCTCCTCGGCCCATATCGTCGACGACAAAGCCGCTGAGTCCTACGTTTGACGTGCCGCATATCACGGATGATGCCCTCGGAATCAACTCTGCCTTCCCCAGCTTGACCGTCGCCGACCCCCTCGCCGGGTGGTTGGACGAGCAGTTCCGGGTCTTGATCGAGCCGTTCGGACAGCTGCCGCTGGAAGCGATAGGCGACCCTGCCCGGGACGGCGAAGTGCTGCGCGGCCTGCAGCACAACTACGGGCTCGTCGCGGCCCAGCTCGCCAACATCGAAAACCGCTACGGGCTGAACGAGAGTTCCAGGAACAGGCCGCCGCCCTCGGCCGACGGGCTCCCGGAGCTGGCCGCGGCCGTGAGCGACAACGGCCGGCGCCGGCTGGTCCAGAACCCGCGGGTCACGTACGCGCTGGTCGGGGTCCTGGGCCTCGTGGCCCTCGCCAACGTCTTGGCGCTGGTCTCGGCCACGTGTCGCCGCCGCCGCCCCCTGGCGGGCGGGGGAGGAACTGGCCGTTCGACATGGACGTCAAGGGCCTGGCCCCCGACGGGTTCCATAGCATGGCGGCCATGGCCGCCCTGCTCCGGGGCTCGAACGCGCCGGATTACTTGCCCGAGGGCACCGAGCTGCTGTCCCCGGACGAGCTCCACGGCCAGGTATCGTACCTTAGGTTCCGGCTGGGGTGGTTCCGGAGAGCGCCGCACCAAGAGAGATTGTTTACCATTGGTGTGGTGGGAACCAGTGACTTTGAGTACTTGGGCAGCAAGACGCCGGAAGCCGACGATGAAGAAACACGTAGGTGAATGCAGTGCATTGTCCAGCAACGCAAAAAAGTTGGGAAAAAAGAATAATCGTTTTCTATACCACGGGCTCATTCGAAATATTGCAAAATCCACGAGACGACAATAAGAGTGCTGCGGCTCAAAGATGCTGACACTCCTGAGGCTCCTTGTCGGCATCCAGCCTAGACCGGGCTGATCACCTCTTGATCCTCGATTAGAAGGACTCAACAAAATAGATCAAGACACCAGAGTGCTCTCCATACTACGTATGCGTGGGTCTAGTTGTACTGTAGCACTGTAACGGACACTCTCAGCGAGTGGCGTGGTTCTGTGCATCCATATATGTACGCCCTAATTCCCATGCAATCCCGATGGTGCGTTGCAGTGAAGTCACTGCTGCATGGTGTTGGAAGGACTGGATTGGACTAGTGCTTACACAGGATGCTGCTTCTGCCTAAATCCTTCCCAAGGGTTTCTACCCCGGACCCTGTGCGCCAAGTTCACCAACTCAAGCTTATGTGTCCGGTAGCACGCCCACTACAATTTCCTAGCCGTGTTAAGTCCAACGGCAAGTCTCCAGCAGGCGATGCAGTATAAACCCTCGTGGCTGAAGTAAAACAGACCTCGTCAGTTGAACACAAGAGTCTTGATTGCCGGCCATGACGAGCCCTGCCCCCTCATGACCAAGTTCGCCCTCGACCACAGGCCTCGTCTTAGCAAAGCCAGCAAGCCTAAAGTTCGCACCGGCTGTATTACCTGCAGGTGCGATACGATGCGGCGCCCTTTCCGATCTGAACCTGTAACTAAATTTCATCGATAGGCGACGCCATGTCAAGTGTGACGAAGGCAAACCGGCCTGTTCAGTATGCCTCAAGTATCAAGGCCGGTGCGAGGGGTACAGGAAACCTCGGGAGTCCGGGCATTCATCTCAGCATAGAGCAATCTACCCAAGGCTGGAGAGCAGGGATGCCGAGAGAATGTTTCTGATGGAACCGAATTACACGTCTCGCATGTTTTCCAACCAGCTGGAGAAGGATCACTTCGACTACTGGCTCGCCTTTACTAGAGCCACGGTACTCTTTCGATCCGACCTCCTCACAAAGGTCATCCCACAGCTCTCCTGGCAAGACCCCGCCATCAAACATGCTGCCCTGGCGATCGGGGCATCGGCTCTTAGCGGGAGCACGCGGAGAGAACGGATGCTAGGAAAAGGGAGGTTCCACTCGGACGCTCTTGTGCACTACGGCAAGTCCCTGAGTCACTTATACTCGACGAAGATGTCGCCTGAGAGAACGTTGCTGGCCTGCCTCCTGTTCATAACCTTTGAAAGTCTTCGAGGGAACAAGGTCGCAGGGCTAAGCCATATCAACCACGGCTCCCTCATTCTTGACCAGCACAGTCCCCAGGGCGTTGACCCGAACCCCTTGCTTGATGAAGTCATGACCAGTTTCCAGCACTTTGGCCTCCAATCCTGGAGCCACAGCGGCGCGCATCCGAAGGAGACTGATGCTCGGGTGCCGTGGTGCTGCCGCGGGCGGAGAGCGAGGTACGCTGTCCAAGAGATGCCCTCGGTCTTTGAGAGCCTGGAAATGGCTCGTCGGTGGTGGAACATCGTCAGGCACCACCTCGAGCACCACGCGCCATTGCAAACGGGTTTCCGAGTTGAAGGGTCGTGCTTTGGGGAGGCCAAGCAGGTGCCGCCTGGTTACACCTCGCCGGCGTCCCAGAAACGCATTCGAAGCTTCGCCCACTTCCTCGACGCCTGGGCCCTGTCTTTCCAGCCGCTCGCCATCAAAGCAGAGTCCGGGAAAACGGCCGACGCCGCAGACCATCTCAAGGCACTCAGCTTGAGGATCCACTACTTGCACACGTGGGCTTCGATACGCACTGCGGGGTGGACGGACGTGGAAGACATAGGCCGGATCACGCCCGTCTTCTTCGACATCGTCGCGCTCAGCCGGGAGCTCCTCTCGGCGCAGGCCACCCGGCAGCTCCTCGTGCCGAGCGGCGAGGTCTTCACGCTGGAAGACAGCCCGACGTGGCCTCTCGGGTCGGCTTTCCTCATGTGCTCTGCCAGCGAGGTGAAGCAAGAGGTCGTTCGGCTGTTCAAGCAGTATCCTAGACGCGACGGCCTCTGGGACACACACGGGTTTCTGGTCATGATTGAATGGCTGAACGAGATGGCATCGGTCGGGTATGCCCTCGATGAACAACGCCATATTGTCGATTGCAATGTGGTCTTCCGCGAACACTCGGTGACGCTCCAGAAGAGGCTATGGGACCCCTCAAAGTCGGAATGGAAGCATAGCGGCATCAGCTTCAGTATCCTCTGAACTTTGAGCTAGAATCACAGCGGAAACCTTGAGGGGGTCTCAATAGGGAAAGAGTCGGTCTCGTAGAGGAACCAATTCCTGGTCACCAGCACCGGCGAATAGATGCCCTGATATCACGCAGCTCGCTGAAATGAACAATAGTGGTACCATCAAAATATAACGGATGCACTAAGCGAACCAAAAAGCAAGGCTAGCTGATTGTCCCTGGCAAGGCTCGAACTTGCGACCTTTGGATATCCATGTCTTAAGACGCAGTCATAGAGAGTTCCTATGAGACCAACGCTCTTCCAACTGAGCCACAGAGACGACTGGTCAACGAGGTGGGTATTTTGGACTATCGTCTTGTGTAGGGCAGCCGAAACCCCTTCACGGATCCACTGCGCGGCATTTGGATGCGGCACGGGATATGGATCAGCAGAACCCGAGTCCGAGCCTAGCAGCGCGAAGGTCAGAGTGGCCAAGTGTTGCATAGGCCCGGTGCTTATAACCGGGTTTTCTCTCTAAAGATGGACAATGGAAATAGGGTCTGGTCGTTTTTGAAATTCGCGGCCGTGGTTGTCGAGCCCGAATGTGTTGTACCATTTCGATGGGCTGCCCACGCGGACCCCGCGTTTCTACGAGGACCGGTCTAAAATTTCCAAATTAGGCAACCGGAGCCGTGGCCTGCTCTCCGGCCGGCGGTCGGCGGGGCGAGACTATTCGGTTCCAGGTGACGGTCCATTCGACCACCACTGCGAAAGGGGCACCGGATCTTGCAGTCCTAACCCTAACCCAAAACCTAACGTAACGTAGCCCAACCTGACCTGACCTGACCTGACCAAACTATATATACTGAGGAACGGCAGACAAGCCGTCTGTAGGCGTCCCCCCTAGCTCGCGGCAGGCGCTATCGCCGCTCGCAGGCTGGCTAGCTAGTGGGCTGGCTAGCGGGCTGCCAGGCTGCCCGGCGGGCCTACATAACTAAATGGATGCGACCAATAGTTATAGATTTTCTTTTCTGACTAATCAGAAGGGGAAACTCAGAAACCAATCAGAACGCAAGGGACCAGGGGGGGGGTACCAAGGGCAACTTTTTTCGCGCGGAATCGGGCAACCTTTCCTACAGGTAACGGAAGGCATATAACCTAGGAAAATTGAATAGAAAGAAGCATGTGTCTCGCCTTGGACTAAGTGCACCCTATATCCTACTAGGTATATCCTCTATCTACTACATCTTGCGTTATTGGTGCGTCTGCTGCCTGTCGCGCGACCCCATAAAAGATACTCTTGTATTGCACTGTCGCTTTTTACTACCCTGTAAAGCTTGTCTATGGTGAACCCCGGTGCTTATAAATCCCCTATAGCAGTCAGTAGGTAGATAAGGTGCTTGCTTTGGAGAGCCCAGTCTAGAGGCGCATGCCTACACTTACTACATGCCAGGGCCTATCGGCCTATGCAAGGCCATTCCTGGTGAGGAAGCCACAATCCGTTCTGCAGCGTTCACTCATACAGCGGAGTCGCTCGGTTGAGACTGAGAGCTAGGCCACTCGAGCAGCACGGCGTGGCAGGCAGATGACTCGTTTTGAGAAAGGAACCAGTAGCGGAACACACCACTTTGCATGCTTTTGATGACGGCCGGAACAGCGGCTTTTCCAATTAGTAATTGCACATGGGGTTTGGGGTCTAGTGGTTGTTTTCAAGTGACCGGTCGCCGGAGATGGTGTAGGTGTCCGATGTTAGCCGGAACACCTTGCCCGGGGCTACGGAGGTTGTTAGTGTTGGCCCATCCATCACTCCGAAACACCGAGCACGACGAGTCAAGATAGCGATCGCAGCCAACTATCTTTCTTATCAACCCCCCCGCCCCTCCCCCTTATCTTGACAGCCTGATAACCCAAGTTCGGCGTTTCTTCCTCATCAGACATCGGCGGAGTCCCCAGAAACCAGAGAGAATTCCAGTTGATTGTAGTAGTGATGGGATCACTTCCGCAGAGCAACCCCTTGAGGGTCGCCATCGTCAAGGCGTATGAGATCGATGAGCCAAAGCACAGGGGCATGCTGCAGTCCTTCCGCGACAACATCCTGCAGCAGGCGCCGGACGCGGTCGTCAGCGCGTACAGGCCGATGAAGGAGGATGGGCACCTGCCGGACGCCGCGAACTACGACCTCATCATCATAACCGGCGGGCTGAGCAACTTGTGCCAGGCGGCGTTCGAGCCGTGGGTCAACACGACGCTCGAGTGGATTCGGCAGGTGGTGTCGCGGCAGCACGTTACCAAAACGAAGCTGCTCGGTGTTTGCTGGGGACACCAAGCAATCGCGACCGCGCTTTCCGGGACCGTCGGGAGTTTCGAGCATCCGAGGGTACGTGTTGCGCAACCGACGCTCTCTTCCTCAACAGGCCCGGTCTAACGAGGTGGCTCCGCAGGTTGGCGTGCAACACCTCACGCTGAACGACGACGGGAAAGAGATGTTTGGGAAAGATGTATTGGTACGTCGGAAGCCACAACGATTGGAAACATTGCGTCTGGCCGCTGACGAGAACCCGCCGCAAAGAAACTCACCAAGTTCCACAGGCGGTTTGTCCGGCAGGCTCCGGGCGGCTTCAAGCCGCTGGCGCCCGACAACGAGATCCTCTTCTCCGACTCGGGGCTCATCCTGTCTCTCCAAGGCCACCCCGAGATCTACGGGGAGCTGTCCAGGCAGCTCTTCGACTCGAACGTGCCGTATTACAGAGCCACCTTGCCCACCGAGGAAGACCTGCAGCGCTATTACTCGGAGATGTCCTCGAGCGAAGAGGATGCGAAGCTTATTTTCCGCAGGATCACGGACTGGGCCCTGTCTTGATGGGAAAATAACACGCTGGACAGATGTCAAATTACTGCTCGGCCCTGTCTCCATGTAGCAAGACTGTCGGGGTAGAGGTTTTCATTATGCGACATAATGCCCGCCAAAGCATTGACCTGATCGTCAGATAGTAATTAAGCCCTCTTATGATCCGCTATGAACTTATTTAGCTTCCGACAGGCAGAGGAGGGTGAAGATGGGTGTGTATTCGCCCCTGAGTCACAATCATCAGTGATGCGGATACGCCAACTTGGACGCACCGGATCAACAAGCATTAGGTGTGAGTCTCTATCGGCATATCGGCCATGATAGAATGCAAGGCGCAAAAATTAGAGTTCAGAAAGCCCCTCTTGACATTCTCGCAGGAGCGGATGATGTTTTTAGTAATGAACCATCCTCAGTATTGCATCATTGTTAGGACTTAGATCGGTATGGAAACTAGGGAGTGTTAATTGCGGTAGACTTGGTGTTCCACTAGTGTCGACGACAAATACCAATGATTTTTACCCGCAAAGAGCCTCCGGGCCTGGCTAGTAATCGGAATTATTCCCACGGAGAAAAACTACAAGTCAAATCAAGTCAAATGGCGAAAGAAACCAACCTGTTATCATAGAGAGCCGCTTGAAAGTGATACAAAAACGGTCTGCCTAATATCATGAGGTTCTCGCGCAGAAATCAACGCGTAGCTTTTGTGTAAACTGTACCCAAGCAAATGGAAAAACCGTCAAACGCAGTAGCCAGTGCGGTAGTCTGAGCAAAGGCATATATTCTTCTGTACAATGAGAAAGAAATAGAATATGGAGGCCACGATTTAGGAATAACTCAAGTCTCTACAATATTACGGTACGTGTTCAAGACGGTCCGGACCCCCTCAAGGTCGCAATTAATCGAGCTGATATTCAGGTTGTTGGAGGTTCGGCTTACATAATCAAGCGACACACTCAGACCCGCCTCGGATGGTGATTGTCAGAACTTGCGACGACACATTGTCAATCAAAGCCTTCGACGTCGAGCGGGCCTTGAGCACTTCCAAACCAAATGTCCCTGCCGCGATAGCACACAACGAGCACGTTGCTCAGTAAAGCAACCCTGCAAAGCTGCCCACCATGCGCGAGTTCATGAGCTACGTCCAGAGCGCGTTCTATGAGGCGACAGGCTGGAACCGCGACAACTCGTACTCGTCGCTCAACGTGACCGCAGATTGTACGCTTGACGTTGGGGCAGTTCGATGCTCTTTTTTTTTTTTTTGAGATGAATAATGGCTGACGCCCGCGTCACTGGCAGCACTCCTCAACTTCCCGACGCCGCAGGGCCTACGCCTCACGCTCTCCTCCCTCGCGACCCTCACTTCGCAACTTCATATCAGCTTGGCTCCGTAGGCGTCGTCGACGGTTCCATCTCCTACTTGTACTCGTCTGTGCCCCTCCGCGCGCACCTCACCCCGCAATCCGACGCCACCCCGCTGCCGGCGCTGCTGCGCTCCTATCGTCCACTCGCAGACCTTCCGCCCCGGCCCGACAAGACACTATATCCCCTGCTCAGCCCGGCTGCTGCCTCTCTGCTATACGGCCGCCTTTACCTCCCGCAGTCGATGCTCGAGGCGCTCGTCGTGAAACGTATCTCTCCGGCGCTGCAGCTCCAGGTCAGCGCTGTGTCGGGAAAGTTTTTGCGCAACGGCGGCACGATTCTGGGACTGGCTCAATACGATGTCGGCAGGTACGCCATTGAGGGTCTCGGATCGTCAGACGGCGGGCTGTTGGGGTTCCGAGGTGTGTACAACTTTGGCGGGGATGCGGAGAACAACCAGCCATGCCGGCTTAACGGGAAGCCGGCTGGGCTCAGCGATGAGACAAAGGAGCGCATATACGGGCGTTTCAGCGCCGGCGGGGAGATATACTACGGCACGTTGAACAAGTCTGGCGGCGTCAGCTTCGGGGGCCGGTTCGCCACGTTGCCAGAGCATCGAGGGACGCCTTTGACGGCGACGGTGACGATCAACCCCCTGATGGGCAGCATCAGCGCCAGCTATGCTGTCGTGGCGGGTCAGCACTGCAGCCTCGCGACGCGGATGGACTTCAACGTGTACAGCTACGAGAGCGACTGGTCCGTGGGCATGGAGCTGTGGCGCAAGAACCTGACCCGCAATATCGAGCCTGCGCTCTCGGCCGAGAATTTTGTCAAAAAGGAGCGGAGCTTCCAGGCGAAGCTGGAGTGGAGGCTGGACGAGCCGGAGGTCCCGCCCAAACCTCTGCAGCCAAGACCCCCGCCGTTGCCGACAAGGAACGGAAAGAGAGGCCGAAGGAGCGCAGCTTTCAAGCCAAGTTGGAATGGAGATTGGACGACCCTGCACCGGATGGGACGGCATCGGGAGATGCCGGCACGCCGCAGGCGGCAGGCGTGGACGAATACGGCAGTGTCATCAAGGCACGCCTAGACCAGAACATGAAGGTTGGGGTCGTGTGGGAGGGCAGGGTCAAGTCTTTGCTGTTCAGCCTCGGGAGCGCCATCGACTTGCACAAGCTTGACTCGCCGTTCCGCACATTGGGTGTGGAAATCCAGTTCTCGTCATGAGCGGACTACGAGATTGGGAGCCCACGGGCAACCTTCTCGAGGCAACGCTGGGCCCGAGGCCTCGGTCGCAGCCTCGCAGTAAGCGCCGCATGACCCTACGGCGATTTACTACGGGGCAGTAACACCGCCGCTTGCATGGGCGAGTTAGACCCGGTACCGGTGTCGCGGCCACGGGTCTTGTGGGCGCGACCCAAAAAGGGCATCCCGACTATTGATGCAGGACGGCTTCGGGAGAAGCTTTGCGGTTGCATGAGGCGGGAGAGGAGAATGCAACGTCGCCCGGGCCGATGGCCATTTCAGGGAAGCCACATTGAAAGGCCATCGAGAAAAGGCAGGGCCGAAAAACCGTTGGACAGATGAACCCGCACCACGAACGGGTTGCGAAGAAAGGACTTGTACAGCTTACGGGCTGTTCTCCATCACAGGACCGCCGACGGAGGCGCGCGGCCGGCTTGGCTAAAGCTTGGCTAGCGAGACATGGCTTGGCCAAGTTTTCTTAGGTACTATGTAGTGATGAGACAGGCGACGAGGAGGCACGTCGGTTGGCAACATCAAGGGAGGGAGGAGGGGCCATCATGAGAGGCATAAATGAGTTCCATGTCCGTAGTGTCGTTTTTGATGGGTGGAGCAAATGCCATCAAATCGATCAAGTCTTGGAGCACGGCAGAGGCAGCGTAGCATCTCGGGCGATGGCCTGTTTCCCAGAATCAATATCAAACAAAACATGTTCCTCAAGACCGACCTAGGTAATTCAAACATGGTACCCCCAAGCTGTCAAACCCACCCGGACGAAGGTGGGAATGAGTTGTCGTGTGGCACGGCACGCTGCATTCGTGCCAGTTCATCGATGCCCGTTAAAAAAAAATGACAATGACGGCGCGGACAGCAGTAGCAGTCATTTGCGGCCAACTTCGTCAGCTGCGCGCTGCCTCTACGATATTAGAGTGAGGACCTTGATGGTCGAGCTAGCTTACGGAGAACCCTGATGGGCAGAAGGGCAGCCAATGGCAGGAGCAGAGTTGGACTAGTGTGGGTAATCCGAGGAGGCTAGCGCGAGGGAGCAGGGATGGGGCCAGCTTCGGGATGCCAGCGAACTGGGAAGGAATACGCGCTGGCTGACGATTGATTCAATGGAATCTTTGCTCGGATGCTGTTGCTGTTGTTTGGTAGTAGAGTCCTCGATGAGACTTGGTCGCTCAGTCGTTCTTCTCTCTCTCTCTCTCTCTGTTTTCCTTCCTTTCTTTAGCGAGGCACTGGATGTGTCCTTCCGATCAAGCGTCATGTAAAAATCGAATTCTCCTTGATAATCATTTGACGAAAGCGGGAGCTGCTACGTCAACTGCTTCATTCCATCGTCGATAAGAACAAGAACAAGAACAAGCGAGCAAAGGTTGCGGGAGTGGGGACCCGAGTCTATGGTCGGGCCATCAAGGTCCCCATCCTTCCATTTTGCGCAACCGCTTGTTGCCCGTCCGTGCCCGTGCCGCTCGCCCTCGTCGTCGAATGCTCACGGTCCTTCGCTGCCAACCTTCGCGGCTTGACGGCAGAATCAAGAACAACTCCCGAAACTTTGCTACCTTCGGACGGTTTCCCCCCTCCAGTCTCTCAGAGTTCGGCTGCTCTTTCCCCAGAAGCCGTGCGACCTCATCCTAAATCGTTAATTGCATTACCTATCACATCGGGACCCTGGTGAGCACATCATCGGGAACGAAAAGAAAAAAAAAACGAAAACGAAAAAAAGCACAAGAAGCAATCAACTGATACAAGGAGCCCAGAGAACGAACCTGGGAAAGTTGGCACAGTCGACCCAAACGAGATACCTACTACACCCAGTCTCCTATCTGCAGGTTACCGAGTTCCCGACTCTTTTGTGGTTCCTCCATCCTCGTCCTCGAGTCCCCTTGTGCTTAAGCGGGGGCCCCTCCGTCCTTCCTACCTATCCTCCCCTCCAGGCTCCCACCTCCTAACCCCCGTCCGCGACCGATCGACCATCCGGGTTCCCGACACATCTCCCCTCGGCCACCATCCTCAAAAGACTTTTTTTGTTTTGCATTCTTGGCGCATCTTATATACTGTTCATCACCTGTCCTCACCTCCCTCCCCTCCCGTCTACCAAGACGCCAAGCTGCAAGCCGAGACGTGCCAGGATCCATTTCCAAGAGCCTTCCCGTGCTCCCGCTACCTCCAACTCGCTGCGCCTCTTCGACGAATTCGGCATCTTTGTGTTGAACTGACACACGCGAGCGTACCTGGTCGGCATTCGAAGCACCATCCCGTGGACCCACACGTTCCAAAGCCGCCCTCCTGCCGGTATACCGTCATCATCTCTGTTCCACGAAGCTCAACGTGTACAACCCTTTTGCGCCGCCTCGTCCCTCCGGGTGCCTACCTGTCTCCGGCGCCAGAGTCTTAAGGAAAACCCCCGGGCGTACCCCACCGTCACGCAACCTGCAAGAATATCAGCAACCATGAATCCTTTAGACATGTCCGCAGTGAAGCTGCTCGCTCTCCGTCAGGATGAGGGTGCCGGAGCCGAGGAGGCCGTCAACGCGTGCGGCGCTGCCGCCGTCGACGTGAGCAACATGCCGTTGCGTATCGCCTCCATCTTCGTCATCCTCGTCGCGTCGCTTCTCGGTGGCTTCCTGCCCATCGGCCTGGCCCGGACCTCCAGGATGCACGTCCCCAAGATGACATTTTTCATCTTCAAGTATGTTGGTACCGGTGTCATTATCTCAACCGCTTGGATGCATCTCCTGTCTCCCGGTGTCGAGGCTCTGCACAACGAGTGCTTGGCACCCATGCTCGGAGACTACGACTGGGCTTTTGCCATCGGCCTGATGACCGTCATGGTCATGTTTTTGATCGAACTGGTGGCATCCAACCTCGCCTCTTCCGCCTTTTCTCATGGCCACGACCACGACATGGGCCACGGCCCTGTTGCAGTCAAGTCCAGGGACACGGCAACCGACAGCGAGACTTGTCCTCACGAGATCGCTGACGCTGAGAGGGGCAACGGCTTCGTTGACCCCAAGAAGGTGCCTGGGCTCCCCGACGATGTCAGCTACCCGCCAGGCGGAAGAGACCACCTTGGCCACGCTCGTGACCACAAGGAGGGAGACAGCCACAGCGGTCTCGCCGGCCAGCTGATCGCCATCTTCATCCTCGAGTTTGGTGTCGTGTTCCACTCCATCTTCATCGGACTTGTCCTCGCCACCAGCGACGAGCTCGTCATTCTTCTCATCGTCCTGACCTTCCACCAGTTCTTTGAGGGTCTCGGTTTGGGCTCCCGTCTGGCGACTGCCAACTGGCCCTCCCACGGGCGCTGGTGGCCTCACATCCTTGCCACCATCTACGGCCTCTCGACCCCGCTCGCCATTGCCGTTGGCATTGCCGCCAAGCCGAGCAGCGCCCAGACGCAGACTCTCGTCAACGGAATCTTCGACTCTATCAGCGCCGGTATTCTGATGTACACGGGTCTGGTCGAGTTGCTGGCGCACGAGTTCATGTTCAACCCGCAGATGAGGAACTCGCCGCTCAAGGTGCAGCTCTTTGCTTTCGGCTGCGTCGCCCTCGGCGCTGGCGTCATGGCTGTCTTGGCCAACTGGGCTTAGGCTTGACATGTTGGCTTCAATGGCCGTTGTGCGGGTTAGAATGAACTTGGAGTTTTCCTTTTGTGTGCGAGAGAGAGAGAGAAAGAGAGAGAGACGGGTTATGGGTAACGGGAAAAGAATGGGAAGATAATGATACCTGGGTCTGTGAGCCTGCCTCATTTGCACGGCGGGGAAAGATTCACTTTGGAGGCATTTTTGGATTTTTGTACGAGGAGGAGCTTTTGCATGGCGCGGCGCCTGTTAAGCATACGCAGCAATCACGGATATAGAAGGAATTCATTGCCATTCGGTCGCCAATGCTGGAGATATGTGTTACTGGTGATGTTGTCTTTGTGTTAGTCGGAGAGTGCCATGTTGAGTAAAGCTGCATGCAGGTCGGCGTAAGCATCTTGGTTCTGCGCAGAATGATACCAAACACAAATAGACGGCGTCTCGAACGCAGACGTATCTAGGTAGACTTCAGTCAGAAGAAGATTGAGTAGGTAATCTGCTGCGTCGAGGCAAAGAATCCGAAGATGTGAACCCCTCATTGCTTCAATGTTGAACCCCACATGCGGCGATACGGACCCACCACACTCCATTGGAAAGAGAAGCTTAGGTAATCGGTGTCCGACCAACCGATTTTTCTCAAGACAGGAAGAAGCACGTGATGACCCGCTCCTTGCAGGGCAGGAACCCTGCGCCAACGCCGAATCGTAAGAGGTGACCACCAAAAATTCCATCGCGCAAACGACCGCTGCGACGATTTCCGACCTCGACCGACCGCCCAAATTTCCATCGCCCAGCGCCCTCACTCACGCCCGCCCTTCTCCCCCAATACCCCAATCAATACCGCAAAAATGGCCGGTGGAATCAACGTCCGCGATGTCGATGTAGGTTAACATCACTCTGCCCAGAGACCCTCTCTCGAAGCAAAAAAAAACAAAAAAAGACTATTTCGAACCCTCGAATTGCGATCTTTCGACCATTCCGTTCCTCCGATGATACCGCGCCGTCGCCTCCAAAGCCCGTGAGCCGCTCGCACACACACGCACACACTCACACACACGTCGCGCTTCATCACCGCGACGACGAGTCTCGTACCGCCCTATCTTCCGCACCTCGCTAAGCTTGATTACGATGAGGCGTTGAAACATACCCTCCATGATCTGGATGACGCGCGGGAGCATGGAGGCGGCGAGCAGTGTGCGAGGGGCTGGGACAGGCCTCGGGCTTTCGGGGACAGACGACTGCCCGGCGAGGGGGAACACGAAGGAAGAACACGAGAGATACAATTTGAGGAAACGGAGCAGGCGCGAGGGAGTCGAAAGACTTCTGATGACGGAATCATGCTAATTGGTTGTTTTTTTCTCCGGGCAGGCGCAGAAGTTCATCAACGCGTATGCCGCTTTCTTGAAGCGTCAGGGCAAGCTGCCCATCCCCGGTATGTATATCCCGCTCGCCCAACCTCGTCCGCGAGCGCTCGGGAACGCATGGCTAACCTCCCTCGTCCAGGTTGGGTTGACATCGTCAAGACCGGCCCCGCCAAGGAGCTGCCCCCCCAGAACATTGACTGGTTCTACGTCCGTGCCGCCTCCGTCGCCCGCCACATCTACCTCCGCAAGACCGTCGGTGTCGGCCGCCTCCGCAAGGTCCACGGCTCCGCCAAGAACCGCGGTGTCCGCCCCTCCCACCACGTCGACGCCTCCGGCTCCGTCGACCGCAAGATCGTCCAGGCCCTCGAGAAGATTGGCGTCCTTGAGCAGGACGAGGAGAAGGGTGGCCGCCGCATCACCCAGTCCGGCCAGCGTGACTTGGACCGTAAGTTCCCCCCTCACCCCGCCACCCGGTGCCCATATTTTTTGCGTTTCCGGATTGGAGTGCTGACACCCCCCGCCAGGTATCGCCCAGACCACCGCCGAGGCTGAGGAGGAGGAGGAGGATGACGAGTAACTTATTCCCCGCCCTCGCGCACATTATTCATCAATGAAATGCTTGTGGTAAAAAATGAGGTTCTTCCGGGTCATGGCTACGGCAACGTAAAAAGTAAAGGGCATTTGGGTTTAGGCGTCTGAAAATGGATCACGGGTTTCATGATTGACCACAAACATTTGGAACCGCACCCAAATTCAAGTTCCGTCTTCACCTGGTGTTTACCGTCGTACTCTGCTTCGCCATCCCTGACCTGTAGTGCTTTGTGTCGTCAGAATCCCCGTTGTCATGTTGGTCATGAAGTGAGCCGTTGGTGCCTTCCTTGCCGGCTTTCGCACACGCGTCTGTGATTCACTGACGGTCGTCCCATCACCATCTATTTTCATCCTTGTCCATCCCGCGGCGCAGCCATCGTATCACCATCATTGTCATCGACACATCCCGGGGACCTCACCCACCAAACACGTCAAAGCATCTCACCCGCGCCCTGCCTCCCCCAAGGTCGTTCCTGCCATTTCTTTTCAGCCACCCAGTCGCTTCACTGTACTTCATATTAGTACTTTTTCACCCGTCCTTCCCACTGAACCCCCTCGCCACAACAACCACGTCTGCCTTGACTATCCTCGTAAGTCTCACTTTCAGCTATCAACTTCACTCAATCACACGCTGTCTCTTTCCCTCCAACGTCAAGCTTTTCTCTCCGCTCGGTTCACATCTTCGAACCTCGCCCCTTTCTTTTCTTCTTCCTGGTCTTCTCTTATATGTCCAGCTTCTCATCGAGAAACCTTTACCTTGGGCAGGAACGCACGTCGCTTACCTCAAGCCGCGTTCTTGGGTTTGTGCCATTTACTTCTCTTCACTGTGCTTACAAAGTCTTACTTACATCTCATTCTTAGGTCGCCAGCTATTAGTTACGGTCTGCCTTACAGAGCCACCCGCGCTTGCCTCATTCTCAAGATGAGTGAACTCGAAGCCGAAACCCATGCCGATGCCGACAATGCCATCGAGATCAAGGAAGAGGAGCCGGCTTCCGAGTCTCAGGCCGTAGGCGGCTGCATCGCTTCGGATAAGTCCTCAGAAAGGATATACTTTTTCAAGCGATTTGTCGACGATCATCCCCGCCTCGATATCCTCGTTGAAATCGGAGGAGGCCGCCTCCAACTCGACAAAGACAAGGCCGAGTTCGCAATTTGGGAGGCATCAGACGACATTTACATCTACCGGAAAGCAGGACCAGACATCAAAGTCATGCAGTGCATCGGAAACGTGGAGTACGCGGACACCCAGTCTTCAGTATCCACGCTTAAAAATAACTTTGCAAAGAAGACGTGTGGGTTTGTCGCCACACGCGATTCTGAAGGCCAGCTGCGGGTAGTGAAGATGGCTATCAGTGGAACGTCGTTCCATCCACGCCGCGATGAGGACAGATACGACTTCTTGCACCAGACCAAGTGGGCGACGCGGGTCAAACACTTTGCCAAGAATATGAACATCAATCTTCGAACAATATACGATGGAAGCGGGCGGAATGCCAAGGCAGAAGACATAGGCAACTGGCGGGCCGGCCATGTTGAAAAGAAACTATCTACACATATTGTGTGGACTTTCTTAGCCATGTATGGCATTCTGGGAAAGTCGCGAAAGGCCTCATTAAGAGACCTCCGTCAACTTCGTCTGCGCCTGCGACAGAAGGGCTGGAGGCCCCACTTCGAATTACATCTGAGCCGTGCACCTTGCGGCACACCGCAGCGATCGGGTCAGTGTGTGCCTTTCGTGAAGAAACTAACACAGCTGACGGGTATTCGCTTCACCATACATTCTTGGGAAGAGAATGTGATCCTCGATGGATCGGTTCCGTCGAAACCCGAGCCACGAAGAGTCGAGAAGACTGGACTGCAGGATCAAGTGGAAAGCCCCGGCGGGTACGACAGCGAAGCCGATGACTTGGACGCCTTTCTGGATGAGAACGAGGTCGAAACCAACATTGTCTTTGATGGCTTTGAGGAGGCTAGGATGTCGCGGGGAGCCCGTGAATTCAAGAATTCGCTCCGCAGGTTCAAGCGTCAAGCTGACGAGATCGAAAAGCCGTACCCTCCCACGCCGGTCACGGAACAGCAGTTTTAGGAGATGAACCCGTATGGGCGTGCGTCGGCGTCTTCCCGAAGCCACTTCTGGGAGGACCGCAGAACCCCGCTTAGCTCTCGGCGGCAGTCGGCGGCTTCCGCGGACAAGCGGGATCGCCGGGCTCACAAGCACGAGGTCAGAAGGCGGCGAGCGATTATGTTGGCCAACGAAGCTGCGCAGAATTCTTCAGGTGAGTCCGGTTGCTTTGAGATTTGTACGCCGGGATACCGACTGACGACGCGAAGGAACGTCTGCGCTCGCGGGCCGCT
The DNA here is from genome assembly GCA_019425465.1 of Colletotrichum falcatum. Classification (NCBI taxonomy): domain Eukaryota; kingdom Fungi; phylum Ascomycota; class Sordariomycetes; order Glomerellales; family Glomerellaceae; genus Colletotrichum; species Colletotrichum falcatum. Next base: position 470,264 of record SWKJ01000206.1, on the reverse strand, counting down.
TGGGCGGTCTGCTCAACTCCACCCGGCTGCTGAGATAATGACGCTGGGGACTTTGTCGTTCAAGAATTGTCGGAAGGGTAGAGGTTGAGCTTTTTACAACCTTGAGGTCTACCTAGATTATTGGTTCGGCCTACGAATCAGTTGGATTGGTTGAGACGAATGATGCTGGATGAGAGAGGGGTATCAGTTGGCAAGGTTCTTTTTATTGCGGGTGGTTTTCTACACTCTTTGTGTCGGGTAGCCCGGGTAGTTACGGTTGCTTCGCGCAGCCGTACCAAGGCTGGACAAATTTCATCGTGGAAGCCTCGAGACGTGGGGATTAGGTCGGAGGTGGTATGGGATAATTGCACGTACTGGCTGCCGTAGGTCGCTAGGCTACTTTCTTCGCTATGAATATCATTGTAAAAGCCTAAACAAGTGCACATTATCGCCTATCTCTGCGGTATGCTTCACTTTAACGAACCATACATGTCTGTTATGCAAGCCACCCCTCCTCGCCCTCATTCCCCATCACCACGGGGGACGCCGCCTCCTCACGCCCCATCGCCTGCTCTTGAGCCTCCCACGGCCGCCCCCAGAGAGCGGACGGGGAAAAGGCAACGCGCACAAGGAAGCAAAAACTGCGAGCGTGGGGTCGCCCGCCAAGAAGCCGCTCTGGTCGAGTCCGTGTACCGCGTCACCACCCGGCAGCAACCGGCGTACCGGGGGGAGGGGGAAAGGGGGCGAGACCTGGGTGCCTGCGGGGGACTTCCGGGAGTTCGGGACGAGACTATCTCGGAGGGCCGGAGGCCGGAGGCTGAGCTCCGCCGTACCGGTCGGCGCCGCCGGCCTGCTTGGGCTGCAGTTTGTGCTGCCCCACGTGTGCTCCGGGACACGCTCGTGTCTGTCAGCGCTGCTTACAGCGGGGGCGATATCCGTACTCTACGGCACGACGTGATGGTCCTAAGCCGGTTTGGGTTGTAGGCGAGGCGGCTTTAGGGTTCTTGGGATGTATAGGAAGCCAGCACCACCGTAACATCATTCCAACACCCTATACTCCAACCTCCAATCAAAGACGGCCCGGATTGTGCACCATCCGCTGCCTACTTGCCTTCTTACCTAGTAGAACACAAACACGCAGCCAAGTATCCCATCGACTCAGCCAGAAATGCCACGCCCCGTCATGTCTCTGGCATGTCTCTGCCACGCTTGAGAGGCGCTGCTGGCCAAGGATGCTGATCCGCCTTGGCAACCTCCGCAGACCAGCCTACAGTCCCTGGGGGCAGACGCCTAGCTGACTGATCTAATGGAGCGGGACGGGAAAATCCTGCCTAGGGGACTGACTGCCTTACAACTAGCGCCAGTTGACAACCCATTCCGGCATGCAAACAACAACCGGCTTGGTTTCTGCATCTCCTCTTCCCCCCCCCTCAAGGGAATAAACTCTTGTCCTTCTGGATAAGCCACTAACTATATCGTGAACGGCGCCGTTCCAGCGTTACAGTCATGAAATCCACTGGGGGGATGCGAGGACAGAAGCGAAGGGCAAGGCAAACAAGCAATGTCTACACGACAGGCGTCAAGGCTGGCATGGGCACAGATGCCGGGTCACCGAGCTTGCCAAGGTGCGCCAATGCCGCCCTGTTTTACAGATTGCGCGTTTGCCCACCGCATCTGCCCAGGGGATTTATTTTCGTATGTACCTACGAGGCTAAGGCTGTTGGTGCAGCCGCTAACCAAATTGCGTCGCGGGTTGTCTTTGGCGCGCGCCGTCAACATTTAAGGCACTTTATTTTGAGTCTTATTTAGGCACGATACTTGCACCGTGTGTTCGACATTGTGCGGCCTCAAGGGTGCCACCCAATATAAAGGCACGCGGCGTGTCCCATTCAAAATCATTGTTGACAGGCCTGTCTTTTTTTTCCCTTCTTTTTTTCTTTTGGTTCCAAGACCTTGTGTTGCGCTTCGTCTAAATGAGATCCCTTGCTTTAGCTCTATCCGTGATTGCCGCCGCCGCCGCCCCGGTTGGATCCACCCCGCTTCGGAGACAGTCCTTAGGCGACGCGGCGTGTGCCGAAATCGGCCGAGCGTACAACGAGGCTGCGTCAACGGATGCAAGAGGTGAGCCAGCCCCGTTGTTTTCCTTCTCGTCTCGAAGAATCTGCATCAAGGATTAGAATCGCCTGAGATATTCGCTGACAGCGTACGACGCAGGTAGCGTAGTAGTGAAGCCCTCTGTGGCATACCGGTGTCTAAGATCGATCCCGGTAGACGTCGAGAGGGACGTTGCGCTCGTTGAGTACATGCGGCCGTGGCTTGAGTTCCAAAGCACGATCGGGATTTTGCCTAACCCGCCGGAGGAGTACCTGTATCCGGGAGTCGATATCTTTGGTGGGCTTAACAACATCACCTACTCTCTCGAGAACGACGGGTATAAGTCGCAGCTGGACTTCGTGGTGGACTTGTACAGACTGATCAACGTCAAGCCTCGCGACGGGCACCTGGCTTGGTCGTCTGCCCTGAATGCCCTGATTAGCTTTTCGACCCCGGCCCTGTTTATATCGATCTCAGAAGACGGTGTCAAGACGCCTAAGGTCTACCTCTACTGTGAGATTGGGCGGGCTCTGCGACGACGCGGGTGCGCGCACAAGCTAACGAGGGTCTAGCCGACTACAAGCAAAGCCTGCGGCAGGGCTACAACGCATCGGATGTCGAGTCCTTTGAGAATTCGCCCATCGTCGACTACCTGCAGCAGCGGTCGGTCGACAACTCGCGGGACCAGGACCCCGATGCGGCGTACAACGAGCAGCTCTATAGCGCGGCCATGGCCAACGTCCTCGAGACCGCCGGCGCCGGGAGGTATTACCACACGACCCTTGGCGACGAGAGCGTCATCGAGTTTACCAACGGCACCGAGGCGACCGTCGTCAACTCCGCCCACGTCGTCGGCAACTTCTCCGGCATCGACTCCGGCAGCGCTGTGCACGACCGGTTCGAGGTCCCCGGGAGCGACGGCAGGGCCAAGGTGGGACTAAACACCACTCGGGGGGACTTTTCGCCCCGGCTGGAGGGTTACCCGACGCCTTTCGTGCTCCACGAGGACAGGTACGTCAGCGGCTACCACTTCGACGACCCCCCCTTGGAGGACACGGCCGTCCTCGCCGTCAACGCGTTCGTCTCGTGGAACAGCAGCAGAGCCGAATCCGAAGCGAGACTCGATGACGCCCTCGACTTCATGAGGGTCGTCGGCGACTTTGTCGAGACCAGCAGGAGGCGGCGCAAGTCCAAGCTCGTCGTCGACCTGCAGGGCAACGGCGGCGGGCTGGTGACCAACGCCGTCGCGCTGTACGCCATCCTGTTCCCCGAGGCCGGCAGGGAGGCGCACATGAACATGCGCGTCCGCGCGCACGCCACCCTCGGCTGGGCCGGGTCGACGGCGGAGTACACGGGCGCGGACCTGCGGAGGCTGCCCTACCCGGTCGGCTTCGCCGGCTTCATCGACGCGGACCAGAGGAACTTTACCGACTGGGCGAGCTTCTACGGCCCAGACAAGCTCGGCGACGGCAACGAGTACTACTCCAACATCGTGCAGCCGGCGGCGGTGACGATCGGCCGCGACGGCGTCCCCGACGTGCCGGAGATTCCGGAGCCGTGGTTCCGGCCCGAGGACACGGTCGTCGTCACCGACGGCCACTGCGCATCGGCGTGCTCGTACGTCGTGGGCATGATGGCGCGCGAGCTCGGCGTCCAGGTCGTCGCCGCGGGCGGGCGGCCGCTCGACGCGCCGATGCAGGGCGTGGGCGGCACCAAGGGCGGGCCGGTCATCACGCTGCGGCCGTACCAGCGGCTCTTGGCGGCGCTGGGGGCCCTCGTCGCGCCGCCGGCCGGCGTCGACCTGACGCCCTTTGAGCGGGCGGACCCGCCGCTGGCCGGCGCGCCGACGGACGCGTGGTCGGTCAACTCGGCCAACGTCTACCCGGACGACAACGCGGGCGGCGCGCCCGCGCAGTTCCGGTACGAGGCGGCCAACTGCAAGCTGTACTACACCTGGGAGACCCTGACCAACATGACCGGCCTGTGGTCCGCGGTGGCGGGCGTCAAGTGGGACGGGGCCAAGTGCGTGCCGGGCTCCACCACGAACGAGGACGGCACCATGGGCGCGTCCGCGCCTGGGTACTCGGACAGGGTCGTGTCCAACTTCATATGGGCCCCCGGCCCCGGTGATGTGGCCGAGGCAGGCGGGTCTAACAATGGTGGTGGAGGCGGCGGCGGCGGCGGCGGCGGCGGCGGCGGCGAAGGTGATAGTAGCGAGGGCGGTAGCGACGGGGATGAGAACGCTGCCGGCTTACTCCGTGGTGGCGGGAGCCTATTGTCCTTCTTGATGTTCATGATTGCGTTGGTGTTTGTTGTTATGTAATAGCCCTTAAGAGCAGGTAGGGTTTAAGAATAGGTTGGATTCAAAAGTACACTCAGAAGAGACTTGAGTCACAATCTTGCAAGCGGCTTCTAGCTACTAGTACCTGTGATGGTGCACAGTGCATCTCTATTTTCAAGACCTAAAAGATTTACCTTGTAGAACCCCTAGCCTGACGCAGCGCCTGCACGGCAAACCCATACGGCAGACCTGCAATGGGGACGCCGCGTTCGTAGGCCATTGAGACCCCGGCAATTGCAGCTTCGTCTGGGCAGATGGCGGGGATGGCTGTCGAAAGCTCTGGAAACCACCGAAAGCCGGAGCCCCCCCCCCTCCCCCCCAACACCCGAATGGCTTCGGGGGGGGGGCGGTGGCAAGGCAGCAGCAGCAGCCACCGCTCACCGAGAGGACACACGCGTACTACTATAAATACCGCGCTTCCTGGATGGCCTTCAGGAATTTCTGCATGACGTACCGGTCTCGACATCGCATATAAAAAACCCACCGCTGGTTTCCCTTCCGTCTACGGATAGAGGCCGCCTCGGAAACTCGGGGCGCTCGAAGCAATCAAACGAACCCCCCCCTCCGGATCCAAAGTCTCGAAAAAGCCACACGTATTGTACTCACGACAACTGGCACAGCCTTTTTGCGATTTCCCTAATCCCTCCCACCAAAAAATAAAAGAAGAAACGAAAAAAATGGCTTCTTCCTTCAACGACGAGACGCGCGCCCGCGGCGGCTCGTCGGCCCCACACGCGGCGCCGTACAAGACGGCCGCCCGCTCCGGCCCGCCGCGCAAGGCCGACGTCCTCGCCCGCCAGCTCGCCTCGCTGCCCCTCATCGCCCTCCTCTACAGCGCCGCCGTCCCCTTCACACCGGCCGCCTGGCTCCTCCACGTCGGCGGGAGCACCCTCTTCGACCGCCTCTTCGCCGGCGTCATCGTGCTCGCCGCCTGTTACTTCCAGTGGCGCGTCGCGGGGCTGACGGCGCCCCTCGCCGTCTTCCTCCCCGGGGCCTCCGGGATCTCCGGGGTTCCCGGCGGCGGCGGTGGCGGTGACGGATCGACGATCAGGAACGGGAGGCTCGAGCGGGCTCCCGGGGGCCCGGGGTTCGTCTGGAACCCCGACAGCTACTGGACGTACGCCGCCTGCGAGGCGGCGCTCCTCTGCGCCGCCGAGTTCGGCGGCAGCGAGCCGCTGAGGCGGTGCGTCGTCTGCGGCGTCCTCGGCGCGCTGTGGCTCGTCGGGTACCACGCGACGCCCGAGCCCACGAGGCGCTGGGCCTACGAGAACGTCAAGGGCTGGCTGTTCTGGATGATGCTGGACGAGATGATGCGCGTCGGGGGGAGGAGCTACGGCGCCCGGCGCCGCAGGTGAGGCGCCTCGTGCCCCCCCCTGGGTGCTGGTTGAAGAGCCCTTTGGACGCGACAGGGAAGGAATCGTGATCGGCGACGGCACAGGGGGCCAGATGGGACAATTGCCAGGGTCTGACACGGAACACCTCCAAGGGCGTGATCGGAAATTTGGGTACCTATTGTTGTAGTTTAGTAACGTTGTCCGAGGCATGTATTATTACTACCTGTGTCTAGTTTGTACTAGTGCCTGCTGCTAGTAAAGCTTAATAGATATGTCACGGGCTACTGGGCGAAACCTCCCTACAGATGATCCGCGCACGCTACAAGTATGGCGCCATGATCACAAGGCTATCATGGGCTCTTAGGGTGCGGGGTTCCTCTAAAAAGGGAAACGCACGAGATTGTTTCTGTTTAGTACAGGACCTATGATTACATCGTTCTACTCTTAATACAGTTAACATTTCTGCCTACGTGCATTAGCTTGGTGACCGGTGACGGAAATTCCTTCCGTTGAACACGCAATCCAGAGGGATACCTAGCTGCCTTGAGACCAGTCATTATGTGCGTAGAGACCACCCGACCCGCTGTAACCTGTAAGCCGGCAATGCATATGCACCGCCACGGTGCTCTACACACAAGCCGAGCTTGATATCTGAGTAGCAATAAATAGCATTCGTGCATATCAACGCCAGCCTGTATGAATAAACCATCACTGGTCAACCGACGCCTCTCCAGTCGGCGACCCTTCATTTTCGTTGGGTTCGTCAAGCTGAATCTCCTGGAGCTTCTGGACCAGGTTCTCCGCCTGCGCCGCGTAGGGGTCCGTCATGGCGAGGTCCAAATCCACGACCCAGGAGACGGGCACCCGGTCCGAGACCTCGTGGCGCCTGCCTCGGAGCTCGAGGTCCTTCTTAATGTCTCTCGCCTGTGTGATTTCTATGACGCCCTTGTCCAGCGCCATGGACAGCAGGCTCAGTGTGATGCCCTTGGCGAGCCGGAAGCCGGTGTAGAGCGTCTGATAGCAGGCCATGCAGAGGCGGAAGTAGAAGCGCCATTCCGACCCGTGCCAGGAAGCCATGGCCTCGGAGAGCATCGCGTTGGCGAGGTAGAGGAGCGCCGGGTGCCAGTAGAAGCAGTGCGAAGACTCTGGGTACTTCTGCCGATAGAAGAGCACGATTCTCTTTAACTGGTTTACTGACGCCGCGTACACGGCGTCTGGGGTAGCTTCTGCAGATTCGAAGGCGGCAAGTCGCTGTCGGCGGGCTCCGCTTTTCTGCAGAAGGGGCCGGAATAGATCGATAATAGCCACGTGGTAGTATATGCTGCATGTCCCTTTAGCCGTGCGTTTCGAGGACTCTTTCTTGACCGTCATTGAGCTCCAGGACTTACTGCAAAATCATGACATGATGTGGACATTGGTCACCCTGAGCCATATCGAGTGGCAATTCATTCGCCCACACCAAAAGTCGCTGGTATGTTTCCCCGGCAAAGGCCAGTGTTACGGCTTCGGCATAAATCGTCTGGTCTGCCCCGTACATGACTTGGACCATGTCGTGAACTATCAAAAAGAGGCGACATTGCTCTCTCAGTAAGTTAGCATGTTGAATCGCTATGTTGCGCTCCTTTGGCAGGTCGTCGTCCTGTGTGATATTTGTCCTACGTTCGGGCAGGGGGGCGCGTGGTGGGTGTTCGATTAAGCGCTGGTGAAGATGTAGTGAGAAGAAGCTTTGTCGGAACCGTTAGCTTACGGACCTCGACATCATGCAAAGCGCATAGCGCACTGAGGTCACTGTTCCTATCCTCACGGGTTAAAAGGAAAAAGGAAGAGGGAATGTTCTCGGTAGATGATGCAAGCTTTTGGGTTTACGAGAAAACAAGAAGGAAAGAGACGGGTTGATGAGCAAAAAGGGTAAAATGAGTACCGCGTCCTCCAGTCCGAGGTTGACGTACGTAAGAGAGGTGAACAGCACCCAAGCTATCTGGGCCTTTGCTTGGTGGTCGATTGCACTGTCGTGGGCATCGTGCTCCTCCATCCGAGAGGAAGGGTTGACGTTGAAGAGGCCAAGCCTCTGGGACATGCCCAGAAGATCGCCGAGGAACTCGACATATTCTGCCCCAGCGCCGAAGGAGACTGCGGTGATGAGCAGGTACTGCGCCGCAGCCACAGTGCAGACGTGGTCTATAGCTTGCGCCCCCTTTCTTTTTTCCCACAAATCCTTTGCTTCGTTGTAAAAAGCCTGGCCTATGGCTGTGGCATTGGGCTCGATAGCCGCGTATCCCTGCTGCGTAGTAGTGAGACTAAATATCAGAATGCCGGAGGGAATATTGTTGGTTTGGCGGCGACTTACGCAAGCCCAGGCAAATAGAGCGCTGACGAGGATACGGGAACAAAAGTCATTCTGGCCGAGCATCCCGTCCAGGAGCAGGTCAATGTCAATCAGGGGCATCATCGGATAGTCGGTCTCGAGGTGGAGCTGCAGGACGGCAATGAAGAACTCGTTGGTGATGGGCACATCCGTCCATCGGGCAATGTCTATACCCAGCAATCTGCTGTCGTACAGTGTCGACGGCTCGAGTGGCCCGATGAGACTTGGTGCGTCTGGGCTTCGCTCTCGGCGTTGGTGACCGTACGGTGATAGGTATGATTGCCCATCGGACGAGCCTGCAGTGCTACATCAGAGTTTGAAGGGTCAGCGAGATATCTTGCCAGAAGCAAAGCGCAGGCGATGAAGACAATACGGGCTTCTGAGCACAAGGCCCAAGTCGGTTCAGTGCTGGCGGGGGCATTGGAGGAATCAAGCCCGTATGAGGTTCAAAATACACAAGCACCGACTCACAGGACCGGGCCAGTTCCTTCCCAACGAATTTTGGACGGGCGAAGCAGGAACTCCAGATCGAGTTTGGTCTGCGGGACTGGTGCCCAGGCGGGGTAGGCAAGGGGATGCCTCATCATCAGCTCGAATTCCAAGGAGGTCTGGGTGGGTGGTAAGATGGCCCTGTTAAGGGCAACTTGCGACAGGCCGACGTCATACCTGCGCAAGGCAGAGCCCACCTCGACTGGGTCGTTGCCAGTTCTCAGAAGCCTCAGTGCCTCTAGGGCCTCGTCATCGGGCACGCGCTTCAAAACTTCGAGCAGGTCTGCGGCGTCGGAATTGTTCAGAGCTTCCTCCTTGTCGACGAGTTGGCTCCCCGGGGGGATGGCCCTTAGTATGGCGTCGGTCATGACTCTGTATTCGCACTTGAGCCCGCGGCGAAGACATTGTGAACATTCGGGCTGGCCGTCGCACTGTACAAGGTTAATGGTCAGAGAGTTGTGTGACCTGTGCACACAGCACTCACTCGCTCACTAGATGGCTCATGACCCTAGAAGTAGGGAGGGGCTGCATCTGTTTGAGTCTGAGGGGGAGGGGGGGAGTGCTTGGAGCTTGCTTACAGCATTTTTCTTTTCCCTACAAAAGTTGCAGGCCTTGGACGTATAGGGACGGCGTCGTTTGCGCCCCTTGGAGCCGCCCCCATCGTTGTTGGTGGTCTCGGATTCGTGAGGGGGTCGCTGGGCAAGCCGGGGAAGAAGTGGCCGATGTTGTTGGCTGTCTAGAGGCATTCGAAAACAATGTTGGGCCTGTATGAAGATTACTCGAATCCTGCCAGTGGCGTCGACAAGAGCCTGGAAGCTCTAAAGTAAAAGTCGGGGATTTCGAGCAATTGTTTGCATCGAAGCTGGTCAGGTTGGAAGTGGTGGCCAAGAAGAAAGAAATTTCAACTTGTCGGTGAGAACGAAGGAAGTCCCTTGCCGGAGTGCACTCCGGCATATCGCCACATTTTAGTTCAGTCGAGAGTCTAGAATTAGAACGTCTTGTCTCTCTGTCAAAAACATGGGCCCATGAGGACTGGAAGCTCCGAGCTCAAAGCTTGCGTTAATTGCACATTGCTGTTTGGGGGTCTCCGAAGCGGGTGTGCAACTAACATGTGTATAGGTAGCAATACCATATATGAGCTATAGTGGCCTAATGCAGTTACCCCCCCGAAGTCGAGCCACCTGGGTAGACCCACCGGCCCCACCGGCCCCCAATCTCCCACGCGCTTCCCCGCCTCGTACTTGATAGCGGTGGTTTGCATTAGCGGTAAACCTACCTACCTAGGTAGGTAGGTACGGATAGGGAGGTAGGTAGCTATCGGGCCTCGGCCGTGTCTCGATTGTTTCCCCTCCTCTCGTCACACTCACTAGCTGATTAGCACACCTATATCGGATCATACTCGGACAGCAGAGTCGCCTTGTTGCCAACAGCTGGCAAGGTGTATCAAGCACGGGAAGGCCATCCCGACTGACTGAGCCCGATGTGATGGGGGTCATACCATACATGCATATGCTGATCAACGGGTCCAATTAGCCATGGTCGGTTTCCTGAAGAAGCAGGTGGCATCACACAAACTGGCCGGCGACCAGATGGAAATTGCACCGCCTTGGCAAACGAAAACACGCCCAGCAGCATGGATGGGCATGACAGCTTTTGGCCGGGGAACAAACCCTCATGAGGCCCAAGAAAGCAGGTCGGTAGCACCCTCGTGCTCGCCTCGCCTCTGCTCTGCTGCTCACATACTTATCCATCGCCAGCCTGCGTCGTCGTCGTCGTCGCTGCCGCCTCTCTCTTCTCCTTTTGGCGACACTCGCCAGCTGCTGTCTGTGGCCTGTCTGGACATCAACGGCCAACCGCCACATCATTGTTGGCGATATGCAACTCCGGGAGGGAGACAGTGCTGTCCTGGCCTTCCTGGCCGCCGCCTTCGCGGCCTTGGCAGTCGGTCCAGCAGCCGCCGACTCGGGCTCGGGCAATCCGTACACGCCCTTCGTGCCAATTGATCCTCAGAACTGGGCGAACCCGGACAGTATGACCTGGGATGATTTTGTGCAGCCGCCAGGCACCAATTGGTCGGATCCCGCCCGCAAGGGCTCCGTCCGCAACTTCAACATCGCCCTTGTCACTGTCGACTACCCAGACAGACCCTTCATCGTCACCCAGCCGGCGCACTCGACCATCTTCAGTAACCCTCAGCCCGCGGCCGCCAACGTCGCCCGGGAAGACGTGCCCACTTTCTACCGCGACCTTCTCAATACCCCCAACGAGCTGAACCGCCGTCACACTCTTCACGAGTACTGGATGGAGGACTCGGTCGGTCGCTTCGGCGTCGATCTGACGGCTTTCGGCGCCTATCGGCTGTCCGGCAATGGGTACCAATATGGCATTGACAACAGTTTCAACCCTGGTGCATGCCCGGAGGGGAGAGGTGCGGCCTGAACATCCGCACCGACGCCCTTGCGGCGTGGCGCGCCGACGTGGGCAACGCGACCGCCGATGCTTTCGAGCTAGTCTTCATCCTCTCCGCTGGCCAGGACGAGTCCGCTACGTGGCAGGAGTTTGGCGAGATGAAGTTCAACGGCCCCGAGGATGTCCCCGACGAGTTCGGTCCTCCGAAATCCGGAAACAGCTCGCTGCCCAACTACGCGCGCACTCGTTATGTGCCTTGGACATCGTGGGCGGCGGCTTCCACCCTTTGGCCCAACGCTGGCGGCGGCTCCTCCACCCAGGGCGAAAGCTCGGGCATGGCCGTCTACGCCCACGAGCTGAGCCACTTGCTGGACATTGGCGACAACTACAACAATCCCTACGGCCTCCCGCTGCGCAGGTCCTACACCGGCCCTTGGTCTATGATGTCGCGCGGCTCCTTCAACGGACCTGGTGGCCCGCATACCCGCTGGCAGGTCCCGGCGCTGCAGGGATCCTCGATGGGATCGCTACACACCCTGCGCGACAAGTTTCAGCTCGGACTGATCAACAAGACAGACATGCTGTGGCTGTCTCGCGAGGCTTTGGCTACTTCGGGAATCGCGGTGGCCAGTCTCGTGGCCCGCTCTGTCGATCCGGGCGACGGCTTGATGGGCATCCGCATCATCATGGACGCCGACCGCTCCCCAGCATGCAACGTCACGACAGAGGTCCTGTGCGACGGCGGCGGCTGGGACAACTACGACGTCGAAGTCGTCGACCGCATGGGTTCCGACTCGTTCCAGCCCGACTCTGGCGTCTTAATCAGCAAGTCCAAGAACGCCGACAACCAGCCCTTCCAATGGGTCATTGACGCGAACCCCCAGGACATTGAACTGGTCGACTTCTACCGGCCCAACGGTTCCGTCGCCATGATCACCCTGGGCGACTACCGCCAGCTCGCCGATGCCCTCTTTCACGCAGGGCTGAATTCGGGCAGTGAGTTCGAGCTCGTCGACAAGCCAAACAGCCTGCACTTCTACATCATTGATCGCCACCGCGACGACGAAGGCGTTCTTTCGTACACGGTTGCTGTCCGGTCGCTTGAGGGCGAGGGCGGCGCGAGCATCCACGACGTGTCTGTGGGAGACGGGGCCGTGAGCGACCTCAAGAGCAACACGCCCACCGGCCAAGGGGTGACGTGCTCCTTCCAGCTCACCAACACCGGCACCCACGTCGCCCTCGACCCGGACGTGGCTCAGCACCCCGAGGATGTGTCGGTGTTCTTGGACTCGGATGTCTATAGGCTGAGCGCCGAGGTCGAGGGCGCCGGCTGGCGCGTGGAGCTTCCCAACGCCCTCGTCGCGGCCAAGTTTGGCGAGGTCAAGACGGCCAGGGTTTCCGTCGGGGCCGCGTCCGACGCGGCGGACTCGGCCGTGGTGACGTTGAAGGCGACCTCCGAGTCCGATCCGTCCGTGGCTGCCTCTGCCCAGTGCCGGGTAACCAAGTCATAGCGGCTCGTCGGGCACTCCCGTAACGATCCGTGTTTTCAGTGGTGATAGAAATACAAATATAATATACATGGCTCACCTACATAGGTAGCTCAACATATAGACATAATACACGGTTCACCACGCGGTTCTCGATCGCTTACAGTCGCTGGCTGCTGGATGTAACCGCACGCCATGCATGGTTCGGTGCGACCCGTGATGTATTCTATGCAGTGTAGTCCCGCAGCGGGGCGCCTAGGGTTGATGGATCCGTTCCACGTCGCCGCTGACATGAATCAAATCAATTCGCCCAGATCGTCTAGTTGGTTAGGATGATACGTTGTGGTTCTTCTATACAGCGATCCGTGTTGACGGCGGTTCGAATCCGCCTCTGGGCAACTTTGACTTTTTGGCCCGTCGTCGGGCTTTCAATCTTTTGTCGTGGCTGTATCGTATCTTTTTTGTCACGTTGAAGTAAGTGTGCCGCCTTGCTGGAATACTTGTTACTTAATGAGGAATAAAGTTCATCAACAAATGATGATTGGTGACAATGGGCTCCAGCCGACTGGGTCCTTGGATCTTGGTCTCTCTCTCCGCCAACGATCGGCAGCGATTCCCTGCGAGCCCCCCATGCATCACAATCGCCCAGAGCGGCCATTGGAGAGCCGATAAAAATGCCTTGGTCGCTGCATGACGTGCTCATCCTCCAGGTAGCGTCATTTCGTTTTGCCCGGCCGGGTCCCGGCGCGCCGGCAATAGAGGTCTCGCGTGCAATCGTCCGAGAATAAACTCTAGAGCGCTTTCTCACGCTCCAAAGCAGGTGTTTTGGCCCATTCACCAGGAAAAGAAGAAGAAGAAGAAAGAGAAGAAGAAAGAGAAAGAGAAAAAACCCTCAATGGCACCAGGCGGCAGCAGCTTCACGGCGATCCCCACCATCGACCTCTCCCTCGCCGACGACCCCGCGTCCGAGGCCGGGCTGCTCGGGCGGCTCCGCCACGCGCTCGTCCACGTCGGCTTCCTCTACGTCGTGAACCACGGCGTGCCCGACGAGGCCGTCTCGGCCGTCGTCGGCGCGCTGCCGAGGCTGTTCGCGCTGCCGCCGGCGGCCAAGGAGGAGGTGGCGCTGGGGAACTCGCCGCGCTTTCTGGGGTACAGCGGCGACGGCGCCGAGACGACGGCGGGCGCCAGGGACCGCAGGGAGCAGGTCGAGTTCGCGACGGAGCTCGCCGATGTGTGGCGCCCGGGGATGCCGTTGTGGGAGCGCCTGAGGGGCCCGAACCAGGTCAGATTTCGCCCATCACTTTTCCCTTCCCTCCCCAACCCCCCTCCCGTTCCCTCCACAAGCAATCTCATTCAACCACAGTGGCCATCATCGTACCCGGATCTCCGCCCAATCATCGAGACGTACATCTCAGAGATGACGCTGCTAGGCGAGCGCTTCCTCCGCCTGGTCGCCAAGGCGCTCCTGCTCCCGCCCGACGCCTTCCTCCCCTTCCTCTCGGACCAGCACCGCCTCAAGCTCGTGCGCTATCCCGCGCTGCGAGGCCGCGATGGCGGCGGCAGCCAGGGCGTCGGCCCGCACAAGGACTCGTCGGGCTGGTGGACGTTCCTGCTGCAGGCCTCGCCGCCGCACGTCGGGGGCCTGCAGGCCCTCCTCGGCGGTGACGGCGGGTGGGTCGACGTGCCCGCGGTGCCGGGCTCGTTCGTCGTCAACGTCGGCCAGGCGTTCGAGGTGGTGACGGGCGGCGCGTGCGTGGCCGCCACGCATCGGGTGCTCTCGGGCCCGCTGGAGCGCTTCAGCGTCCCGTTCTTCCAGGGCGTGAGGCTGGACCTGACGAGGGACGAGGCGGTGCGGGGTCCGCTGGCGGCGCACTTTGGCTCGCCCGAGATCCGGGGGCTGCTGCTGGCGACTGCGGAGGCGGGAGGAGAGGGGAAGGGCGGCGTCGACTCGGCCTTCCTCCGGGGCAAATATGACACGTGGGGCGAGAGCCAGCTCAGGACGAAGATCAGGAGCCACAGGGACGTGGGGAAGAAGTTCTACCCCGAGGTGTTTGAGCAGTATGTCAACGACGATCTTCAGTGGAAAGTCGGGCTCGCGTCGAAGGCTTTCCTGGACGAGGGGCGTGGTATGACGTGTGCCCGATGACACAGGCGTATCCGCCGCGCACACAGCTCGTATATGTTGGACCTCACTCCAAGGAAATAGCAATATGCAGCCAGGAGATCCAAGACTGTCTGACATCGGAATCAAGAGTCATCTCGAGCTAGTTCTTCGAGAGGGCCGGGATGCCGGTGCCCTGTGTCACCAGAGAGTTCAAGATTGCATCGAGTCAGATGCAGATTGTGAGTCTCCGCCATCTGACATTGACGGGATGGAGCACTGCTGATCAGGAGAACCCCCAGGTCTACAACCTGGTCGCCCATCGGGACAGCAAGAGCAACTACGCGATCGCGCGCACGACAAAAGAGGACAGCTTTGCAATGTTCACGCTCGCTACCATGAGCATCATATTCCTACCGGGAGCATCCCTTGCGGTATGCTCGCGTGTTGAGCCCGCATTTTTCCAAGAATCGTCTGACTCGAGGCACGGACTCTTTTTTTCAACGGAACTGTTCAACTGGTCTCCCGGGGACGGAGAGCCGATCGTCAACCTTCGGTTCTGGTCGGTGGCAGGGCCCCTGACCGCGATAGTTATGGCGGTCTGGCTCGTTTGGCTGAAGGTGCATCGACGTAGGGAGGGCCGGAAGTCAAAGGCCCCGTCGGAGAGCCGACAAATGCGCGCCTTGCTGGAATCGGGACCCCAGACAAACACGGAGTCTCGCAGTCGGCGTCGGAGCTCGAGTTCCCCGGAGAGTGGCTACGCTCTGCGGGACCATCGGTAAGATGGCGTTCGCGTCGACGGAACTGTATCGGAAGGCCGCAGAGTCCCGAAGGAAAGGGCGCGGTCTTTGAGTATTGCGAGAAGCTGCATTTAAGCCCCTGCGGGACCTCGAAGATACTGAGGGCAGCATAACAAGAGACTTGCTTTTTGCATTTTTTTTTCTGGAAACACAATTAAGGCCGGGAGTCTTGGAATGTTCTCGGCCGAGAGGTATAATGATGGGGTCACGCCGAGGCCATAGGTTGACAACAGTAGCCCGAACTCCTTGCTCGGGATCCGCTCTCGATAAGACGCTGCAGACGGCGATATGCAAGTCCCAAGCGAGATGCAAGATAATATGGTTAGTGCTTACATTTATGTTAGGGCAATATATGAAAGAGGAAAGTAAGCGGGCTGGAACATTTGCCACACTTGATGGCACCTTTCCATGTTAATATGTCCTCACCACCATTCAATCACGATGATCATATTGTATTACTGAAAGACAAGATGGGTGGACTTGCCACTATTTCACATCCTACTACGTATACCTTCTTGCTACTGCATGTCGACGACTGACCGACGACTGGTATGAAACCATCAACATTGTCATAAAATTTGTGGCAGCTTGAGCCGTGGCATATTATTCAAGTGCCCCACGGCCGGGTCCTGCACCATCTGGGACCGTTGGCCGGAACTACAAGGTTGCCAGCCATCTGCCATGCAAGACACATGGACGGTGAACCGTTCGTGCAGTAGTTTGGTGGCGACAGCCGGATAGCTACTTATCGTAAACCCACACCCAAATCTTTAAAAAGTCGCCGTAGCGCCTTGAGTTGTACAATATTCGAGTTTTTCCTGCTTCTCTGCAGGCGGTTCCTTCCTTATCGACGACGGAATTATGGTCGCTATTCCAAGCCTCAAAGCTGCGGCTTTGATCATATCTATCTCAAGCCAATGTCGGCTGTCTGTCGCTGCTCCAGCAACTGCTCGATTTGCAGCACGCAATACGACGCATCTCCAAGACTCCTATGATTATATCATTGTCGGGGGAGGTCTGAGTGGCTTGGTCGTGGCGAACCGTCTGACTGAGGATCACAAAAGTACAACAGCGCCTATTCCCCTGCCATGTTCCCCATACTGAGTCTCTACAGCCGCCGTCTTGGTTGTGGAATATGGCGATTTCGACGATTCGTGGGATGTGGCCATTCCATACTACTCCGCCATGGCCCACTCCAATGACATGATTCGCTTCACGTCTATCCCGCAACCTGGTCTTAACAACAGAACCTCTACCGTCGGAACGGGTACGGTCGTTGGAGGCGGATCTACGATCAACGGCATGGCCTTCAGTCGCGGATCAAAGGCCGACTATGACGCGTGGGAGGAGCTGGGAAATCCGGGTTGGAGCTGGGAAAGCCTATTCCACTACTTCAAGAAGGTAATGTGACTTTGGCTGCTGATTCACAACACGCACCTGGGATGACTAACTATATGGATACAGTCCACTACATTTACTCTCCCCGCTCCCGAATACGTCCAGAAATATAACTACAGTTACGATGAGAGCACATATGGCGACGGGCCCGTCCAAGTCGGTTTCCCTTCCTGGCAATGGCCGGACAGAGGTAAAAACACCCGAGCGTTGTCTAATTTGGAGAACAAGTCGGAACTGACCAATCCCAGACATGCAGAGGGAGGCGTGGGTTAAGGACCTTGGGGTCCCTGTTCTCGATGACCATGGTGCCGGCGGTAACAACGTTGGCTTGGCGCTGTTGCCCCAGAACCATGACCCAAAGAACGTCACCCGTTCTACCTCGAGAACCGCATACTACGATCCCGTTGCACAGACTCGTCAAAATCTCAATTTGCTTGTTAGACACTACGCCTCAAAGATTGAGTTTGAAAACAACAAAGCCGTCGGCGTCAACATCATCTCTCGTGATACCAATGTCACGACCCTGGTAAAGGCAGACAAGGAGGTTGTCCTCGCTGCCGGGGGCGTACAAACACCAAGGATTCTTCTCCAAAGCGGTGTGGGCCCGGCGTCGCTGCTGGAGTCTCTCGACATCGACGTAGTCGCAGACCTCCCCGGAGTTGGTGCCAATTATCAGGATCACCCTTGGATGGTGTTATCCTACACGTGTAGGACCATACCCAACATCATTTCATATGCTTTGGAAGATCTTCCACTGACCTGTCCAAGTTGGCAACCCCCCTGAGCTTAGCGACCAGGACATGAGCGACCCTGTCTTCTTCAACGCATCAGAAGCCGAGTACTTTGCCAACAGAACCGGTCCCTTCACCCATGCTCGAGGCAACAACATCGTTTTCATGTCACTCCAAGACATCACGCCTGATTACGAGAGCTTGACGGCGGCTGTAGAGGCCCAGGATGCAAAAGAGTTCCTGCCCGGGGTCTACTCCGAGCACTCTGAGCTGCTTGATGGGTTTCTCGCCCAGCGCAAAACGCTTGCCAAGCTCTACCGCAATCCCAAGGCCGGCGTTTTGGAGATGCCTTTCGGGGGCTTTTCGGTCGGCGCCATTTCCGTCCAAAAGTCGCTATCCCGCGGGACTATCACGATCAACACCACCAACCCTGACCCGGCCGTGCCCCCGGTCATCGACTTTGGCGTGCTCCGTAACCCCGTCGACCTCGACATTGTCGTACTCAGCGTCAAGGCCTTCCGCAAGTTCTGGAACAGTCCCACCCTCGCCGTGCGCGAGGTCTCCGAAGTTGTACCCGGGGCCGGCGTTGCCTCGGACGAGGCTATCGCTGAAGCCGCTCGGAACTCTCTGTTTGCCAGCTTTTCACACCCTAGTGGGACGGCGAGCCTGCAGCCGCTGGAGCATGGCGGTGTCGTCGATCCCGAGCTTCGCGTCTACGGGGTCGAGGGTCTGAGAGTTGTTGATTCCAGTATCATTCCCCTGATCCCGGCCTGTCATTTGCAATCGACGGTGTACGCCATTGCAGAGAAGGCCGCAGATATTATTAAGGGTTCTTGAACATGGTGAGCGGCCAATATTGTGTCTCGCACGTACAGTTGTGCTCAAGGGCTGGTGGCTCATTCAACGCCTTTGTACTACACTGGCAGTCGCGGTCAATAGCATATATTTCGTTTTATTCCTACAGAAACACCATCATGTTCCAGTGATGCACGACCAAGTGATGCGATTGGCCAGTGATAAGGTATTGACATGGAGCACGTTCAGACGTATTGGGCTTGAATGGTATTGCAGACATAAATCGCATTAGGGCGGAGTTCTGCTGAGCTTTCTTTGATGAGAAATTAAATTTGCTCTCCTCGATTCTCGAAGAATACTGCGGAGTCGGTCTCCACATGTTATGGACGAGGCCTGATCCAGTCCGAAGAAAGAAATACGAGAAGATAGTAAGAAACAGAAAGCATAAGCCGTTTGACGGCGGAGTTGCGGAGTTTTGGCAATCCCCGCGTCAGTCTAAACAGAAGTGTACTTCCGCATGGCTGGGATCTTCGCGGAATCCAAAGCACGCCCTAGTGGGCGGTATTCCGCCAACTCTTGACCCGCATACTAACTGGAGGATCTCCGCCAGCGTCACGCCAGAGTCACGCCAGTCACCGGTGTCTGCAATGTGTGGGAAGAAAGCACTTAAGCGGTTGCTGTTTTTGACAAATGTAGAGTAAATTTTCCAGATATAGAGTCTACTCGAGCCCAAAGCGTTTCCCAAAAATGTACCTTTCAAACCACCATCCCCTGTCAATCTCAAGGCCTTACAGCGTCGAACGAATTCAGCACTCCCATCGGTTTATTTATAAGCCCAATCCTTAGAGCCTACCAAAATGGTCACATTCGCTATTGCAGGTGCTTCTGGCAGTGGGTCATATCTTTTCACTTTTTCCGTATTTGTCGAATGCCTCGCTTGCCTACCATACGTCCCGCGCAGAGCTTGCTCTCGAGGTTATCGACAGGTTGTCCAAGACTGAGAAGCATAAAATTCTTGGCCTCGTGCGAAAGGCAAGTAGCAGCACACTTACTGTTTTGAAAAACATACCGGAAGCAGGGGCTTGTCTGCCGAGTTATATAAGTGCGTTGAATCTCCACATAAATACAATCATTGCATAATAAATCAAACTTGTTGGTTTTTAACACTAGCCGTAAGACGTGCTGTCACCTGTGGCCAAGATCTGGAGGTGCGTGTAGGTGTCGCCCAAACAAAGTCTATCAAGACTATCGACAGAGTTTTCGGATGTGGCCGATAGGGTTGTCCACACATTGAGGGCTGGAAGTGCTGATGTGCGTTGGGCCTGGACATGTACAAAGAATAGTAACGCGGCTAGCACCTCGGTCACTCCATGCATAATCCAAACGTGGCTACGATTTGTTATTAACTGTCTGATTATGTGCGTATAGTCTCTTTCACAGTGCTAGGGTGACATGCACTAGTGAGTGGTGGCACGTTGTTGGGAAATGAGATTTCGTGCAAGTGCCAATAGTGAGATTATAGGGATTCGTGCACGCTGTTTACAAGAGCCCAGTCTTAAAAGAAGGACCTCATGGTAGAATCCCGGCCTAAGTTGCTTTCCCCAACACTACAAAGTCCTTGCGGGCAGATGTTCGCTAGTCGAGACTTCAGTTATTGCCGCAAATGGAGTAGCAGAACTTCTTGTCAGATTGCAGTGCTTTCCCAATATCAACAGCAGTACGGAGTACAGATTCTGACGTTGATTGGTATGTAAGAATTATTGAATATTAACCTTCATTATGGTAGCTCCTCAGTAGCCAATCTCATCGGCCATCCAAAGTGCCGCCCTGACACAGAACCCCCCCATCATAAACAACCGAAACACATGATTAGAAGTAGAAGCTTGCAGTGTTTTTCGCGATCCAATCCGAGCTGGCCTTCCTGAAATCGTCCTTCAGGATGCCGGCCTTGTCTGCAAAGAACTGAATCAAGTTCTGGCCCTGGGACCACTTCGGCCAGTTGGGGTACTGCCCGTTGGAGCCGACGTTGGGGTCCAGGTCGTAGAGGAAGTTGGTGTAGTATGTCCTGATGCTTCGGGCGGCATAGTTGTCACTGATGCCGTAGAACACCTGGAGCAGATCGGACCCGTGGAAAGTGCCGAGGATCGGAGTCCCGTAGTCGTAAGAGGCGAGGTAAGACCACGAGGGCACGTCGGGGTGCATGGCGGTGGCGATGGAGAGAAAAACGCGCCGAGTCAGGGTGAAGACGAGGTCGCCGAGAATGGCAGAGCGGTGCTTGAAGCCGGGGAATATCTCGTTGAGGACGCTGGTGCGGAATGGGCTGCCGTTGATGATGCCGTCCAAGCCGTCATCGTAGGTGGCGACGTACTCCCCGATCTCGGCCTCGGTGGCCGTGGTGAAGTAGTAGTCCTTGAGGTAGGCCACAAGCTTTTCGGTGGTGGTCAGGTTGGCCTGGAACAAGCCAAAGAGCGTGCCTTCGTCTTCCTGGTCGCCGATGATCATCGGGACTGCCGCGTATTGGCCGTTGGTGGCCAGAACGTCGGGGCTTGCTGTCAGGGTCTTGCCGTCCGGACGGGGCAGGTATGACAGAGCGAGAGAGTTGTATGAGAGGATGCCAGGTACAGATGTCACGGCGTTGAGAAACGTGTTGTAGTCGACGCCGCGCAAGCAGTTGAGCGTGTCCGCCTTGCCGCTGCACCCAGCAGTCGCAACAACCTTGTCGTACACGGCCTGGCCCTTGGGGCAGTCGACCGGGTCCGAGGGCACGATGCTGCCAGAGTTCATGATGGCGCCGCGGAAGAGAGCCTTGCCCTTGTACTGGTTGTCGCCGTCGTACAGGGCCATCTGATCAAAGACCGAGATGGCGCCCGCAGACTCGCCCCAGATGGTGACCTTGTCCGGGTCGCCGCCAAAGGCTGCGATGTTGTCTGCGACCCATTCAAGTCCCATTCTTTGATCGAGGAGGCCCAGGTTGGCGGAGCCGTCTGCGAGGATTTCCTTGCCGGGCATGAAGCCGAAGCCGGCGACACGGTAGTTCACTGCTACAAAGACGAACGGCTTGCCGATGGCAACGCCGTGCTGAACAAGGCTGGTGCCGTCGTACATGGAGGACCATCCGAGCTATCAGACGACGTAAGCAACCTGAGCGGGCACAAGAAGTTGGGACGAAGAAACGTACCTCAAAGCCACCTCCAAAGATCCAGTAGAGGACGGGCAGCTTCGCATCTGCCTTGGTGCCCTGCGGGCGGGCCACCGTGATGGTGAGGCAGTCCTCGGTCTGGCCCGTCGCCTTCTGGACGAATGGAAGGTTTGCAATGTCTCCCAGGATGTCTATGAGCTTGTTCGTGCTGTCGCTAGAGACTATCATCTGCGGGCAGGCGGCCGCCGGGCCGGTGGCATCAAAGGTGCCAATGTTCTCAGTGAGGCGCACGGGGGGCTTCAAGCGGAGCTGGCCGGTGGGAGGCTTGGCGAAGGGAATGCCGCCAAAGGACTCGACATTGTTCATCACGTTGCCGACGACAGTGGCCGTGTCGAGGACGACCGTCGCGGTGACCGCAGCCCTGTCTTCCAAGGGCCGGGAGTTCACCGGTACCGCCAAGGCGGCCCTGAGAAGGGAGATGTACGAGAGAAGAGTGAGAAGCTGCATGGCGAGGACGGATGGTACTCTTTTCGGGAAACCAAAGTGGCCGTTGACGAGCTTGGCTGAAGACGATCCAGACGAACTGCCCTGAACACCTCAGCTGAGGACGGGTGCCATGTAGGGGAGTGCCTTCATGATCTATTTAACCACAAGCTCTCAACGACGGCCCAGTCGTCGACATTCCAACCCACATCCAGCATTTGAGAAATTGTTGTCTAGGGAGGATACATAGACTTGTGGGCACTGAACCCACCATCAGTTTGCACCCACCCCCCCCTGCCGATGTTGTCACTTGTTGCGTGGGTGTCCCGGACCTGGGTCTGAGTGCGAATGGGCGCAACTCGGTCTCTTGGGAAGCTAGTGCAGGAGGAGCTCTGGTCCCAGAGAGGAGAGGCGCCCGACCCCGCCGCCCGCACGAGTCGTGGCCGTCATCAGTCCAATGAGTATCGAAGTCGTGTGAAGTGCTTAGAGCCGAAATGCAACCTTCCCCGTGGGGTAGCGGGGCTTATTGACGGGAGTGAAAAGATGAACCTAGGAAGGTATCTAGGTCCGTCTGCACGATGGCCCTATGACCACGGCAGTTCAGGATGACCATCGGGACCAAAACTGCCGTTGAAATGCAGTAACCGATAGAAGCAGCCTTGTTTGGCATGACTCCGGAGCAGCATTCACATGGAAATATGCAGAGCCAGCTGGGCGTCCCTTGGATCTCCGCCTCGGCACGTCGGGCGACGGAAAACATGTCGCAGTGCCAGCCACGCAGAGGCATGGAAATAGAACCGCATGTGGAACGAGGGGAGGGGGGAGGGAGCGAGCCGTCTAGTGGAGGGACGGCGTACAATCTTGATTTCATAGCGCATGTGACACCAAGACTAATTACCAGGAACCAGGAACTTCAACCCAATGGGGCCTCGATGTTCCTCCGATCTTGGACGTAAGGGTGTGAGCGCTGCAGTCATTGCGGCACGTTGTCTACTGCTAGTTCGCCCGGCGGACGTAAGCGCTCTAGATTGATGCACGACCAACCGTAACAGGGCGGCAGGCCAAGCAAGCTACCTACGCGCCATGGTCAGTACGCGTGGGAATCGCTCCCAGGCGGGTTCGCGGTGCGGGGATTAATGAAAAGAAGCAAACTGCATTCTCCTCTCGCTCTGGCTCTGGACGGTTAGGGAAGCATTCATACCAACCGCGTATGCACTAGGTACGTGTACACATGTGGAAAATGGAAATCCCCATCCAAAAGAAGTCGTCTGACGTAGATCGTGACCCCAGATCCCTGCACCGGCACTGAGACCAGCCATCCACGAGACACCGTTTTTTCGGATGTCCTGTCCTACCACGGTAATGGCTCCGGGATGCTTGGGGCTCTGGATCCAAGTAGCCAAGAAAGCAACACAGCCTTTTTTTTTTCTCGATAGCGCCGCAGACATTGCACTTCACCCGTTCCTCCCGAGCTGAGACATTGGTGGAATATCCCACTTTCGTTTGTTCGCATGGTGGGCGGATGTGCTGTGAACAGTGACCTTGCGCCTTGGCAGAACACTATGTAGAGCAAGAGGAATACGGCGAACAGACACGAAGTTGTCGAAAGGGAAGCACAACTGCAGGACACGCAGAAGCTATAAATGGGGCCCAGCTAAGGCTCCGGTTGGCTTCGGGCTTGGACACACCGGACGCACGTCATGCTAGGCAGAGTCAGCTTCCGTAGTGCATCGCGCCGTATTAGGCTTCCAGCTCGCGCTGGACGTTGAGCCGCGGACACATGGTACAACTGGGATGTCGTGCTCTCTCTTCCCCTGGCTCGAGATGTGGTCCTTGAAGTTGATAGAGTTTGCATGTTAGTGCATATGTATGCCCCCGTGCCCCCCTCCAGCCTGCCACAAGCTAGTAAAGTGGAAACTTCAGGAAAGTCGCAATCGCGCTTGTGGCCTCTCACACCGCCCAATATCGTATTGGTCAAGAGTCAGGCATGTCATTGCGGGGACCTCAGAGTAAAACTAGGTAGGTAGTAGTAAGTACCTACGTAGTAGTCTACCGGCTTTCCCCAGTGCATGTGGAGTCAACATGCCGCCAAGATGCATCTCGGGCTCCTGGCGCAGAAACTTACTCCCCGCTACTAGATTGAGTTTCTTGGATTCCCGTCACCATGATAATTAAAAAGCGGCCTGCATGGCCCGGGACCTCGGATTCTCGAATACGAGGAGATTCACCGGGATCCTGAGACCGCTGTCAGCGCGTTGATTGACGTGCAGAAAGGGCATTGCGCCGGTTTGTGAACACGAGGATCAGACCGATGCCAAGTGCCGTCGTCTTCAGCGATCCTCAACTAGCTCCCGCTGCCCCGTCTTTAGAGTTTAGGAATGCGTTCAGTCCATCCAGGCGTCTGAGCACTCACGCCTACCTGATTAAAGCGCCGTGTTTGTCTTGGACTCCCGCCGGGAACCCCCTAACCAAGTAACCTGTGTTGGTCCTCACATGGTGCGAAATGGTGCGACGGGCTTGCTGGCCGTCCCGGCGGTTGGTCACTCGGAATGACTCAGGCAAACAATGGCTCCCCGCAAAAAAAGACCCAGTTGCGGGCCTGTCTCCCACGTTGCGCGTTTATTCGTGCTTGATGCTACTCTGCCATCCAAGAGTGAGGATGATGGGCACGCGGCACAGCAAATCTCGTTGCGGGGAGTGATGGTGGTATTGAAACACGTGCTCCTGCAGTCCGAGGGGTATCGATCTGACTCGACATGTCCGCAACTGTGCAATCGATGACAAGCCAGATATTGAGTAGTCATCTGGTATTAGATGCATATCAGGGTGTCGTCTCTGCTGACATACATTGCAACCAAGTCCGTGCAGGTCAACTTTGCCCAGTGCCAATGACTTTTCGAACAGTCCGCGTACGTCTCACTAAGAATGGTTACCGAAAATCCGGTATTCGTACGTGCACTTTAACTTTAATAACGATCATCTCAGTGTCAACAAACATTGCCAAATTCAGAAGGAGTTGCGTACTGCAGCCGAGTCTACGGCCCGACTGCAACCCAGTAGGAAAACCCCATCGACACGCTAACTAAACCGGCCCACCCATTCATTGTACATCGTACTTCGCCCTTGGTATCAAAGGCCTCGTGTCGTCGACATCGTGCCAAAACATGCGGGACTGGAGAACTGTGCGAGTCCATGGATTCGCCAAGGGCAAGCAAACCCTTTCTTTCCGCCGAGAGTAGCAAATCCCTGTAGGTTTGCTCACATATCCGTACTCTGCAGACTTACCTAGCTGCCTGGATAGCCCCCACTCGGAAATTGCTTGAGTAGGGTCCCAGAAGGACATCGAGCCGGTTAAGTATGGCTGGTAATGATTAGGTAATTTCCGATGTCGTCCCTTGAAGGCTTTGGCATCATCTTTGTATACAGTGTACTTTCTAAATACTCTGTTGGATGCTGGACGGCAACGGATGATAATGAGGGCCGCGCCAAGACGGCGAGGCCACGTGATTCACCTCCTCAGCCGGACCCTTATTTGTGTGATGAACCGCAGCGTCTGTTAGAAAGAATGTAAAATAGTTGTCCGATCTATTAGAATCTACATTTGAAATGAATTGTGTGTAAAAGTACCTCTCTAAAGTGGAGAGGCAGGGTTGCAAGCCACATGCGTGGCGTATGCCGCGGGCCACCAGCCACACGAAGCTATCCTGGCTTCACGAACAATATGCCTCTGGAGATAGCAAACGGCGATATGTAGCTACTTCTTGTTCTTCTTCGACGACGATAGCAGCAATAATACAACTACTGTTGTTTAACCCATCCGCACTGATACCCCTGCAGGCCTTGCTGAGAAATCAGAAAGCTCCATGTGTATAGGAGCCGTGACTATCTGGCGAGATCATTTTGTTAAAGCATTCATCTTGGTCTTGAGTAAGAACTACTTCCGTTTCAGCTGCACACCGTCCTCGAAGCCACTGTCACCTGATTGTCTCATCATCAGCCCTTCTTACTTATTTAGCCAACGGCGCACTTACTCCACATAGGTAATCCGAGTTTTAGGACAACAGAAGTTCACTCAATTAGACTAGCTTCAAGTGTGACTCTAATCAGGCTGCGGCGCAGTCTTGTCAAGATCAGCGAATATGCCCAAGTATAGTATGGAACTGTGCCGTCGATGCATGTTCCAGGCAGACGTGCGCGACGCCCAGCCACAGCCGCAATCCTAGGAGGACTGGACAAACAGGAACCTCAATAGATTATGACGTCGTTTATTGGCAGCACATGCAAGAGAGCTCCAATCTGACATGTTACACAGCGTCAGCCTTGCCTTAATCTGATCACCCATTCACGCCCGCATGTCCCAGGCTAGCCAATGGTCTATGGTTTTCCAACAGCAACCTTGTAAAGGATGCCTGACTAAAACGTCACCGACGTAACTCATTGCCTCTTGAGGCTGAAAAATGGCAGTGCTAGGCTGGTAAAAGACTTGAAATTAGAGGCCGCCTGCCTGCTCTATGCATCAATTCTTGCAGAGTTGACAAATGACCATGGTCTGCTATTCCGTCTCTACATGTGTCTTTTACAAGGTACATAAGCAACGAAATTCCATGCATCCTTGAAGTTTATTTACTGCTGTATCAGAAACATCAAGCAAGAGAATAATGTGTGATTCTAAGCCTCACTTTCACACTTACGATCAACACGTAAACAAATTCATGTCCTCCATCAACCAGAATGTCACTACATATGACGAACGAGAGCATTTTCATCAAGAGCGTAGCCGATTTCCTGAGGGAACAGCAACCAGTCGCAGGTAGCAGCGACGCTTCAAAATGGGCTTCCCTGTGTATTCAGGAGATTTACAAGGAGTGGGATACCAATATATCGAGTCAAGACGGTATTCTACAAGAGCTCGTTATGGACATTGATGGTAACCGATTTCGAGAAAGCGAGAAAAGAGACATTGGAGACGTTTGGGGGATCAGTCTTTCTCTCTGCAAGAGCTATTGCAGTCGCGACCAAATCAACATGGTAAGAATTTCCGTGCCAACATGCACTCGACACCCCTGTTAACGTGACATGGTTCTCAGGCCACCAATTTCAACCGTATTGCCGCCGGGTCGACGAGCTATCTTCTCCCTTGGCTAGCCCTTACGGCACAGTTGCCCTATGAGACAGGAGGTTATGGCTCTGGCGTCATGAGTCTTTGCCTTGGCCTCGGAAGTCCAATGCTCATGACGATTTCCCTGATGATCACGATGCTCAACAAAAGATGGATTCGCAAAGAATTCAGGAAGTTTAGGAAAGGAAGACTCGGTACCATCATCAAACATGCTGAGGTCATCGCAGAAGCAGCTCAACAAGAACCCGCCCGTATCTCAGAGACGGAAACTTCACTAGCGGAACGGATTTTACGACCAGATAGTGAGAACCAATGGGGAAAAGTGGCAAAAGATTTGAAAAACACTCGTCGGAAAGTGACGCTGTCACTCGTGGCTCAGTTATCCGTAGCCATCATATCTTGGATACTCACAGCGGTGGGGTCCCTGATAACAAAGGTGGGCGACACAGAGGAGGCCCTAGTGCTCTCCTCTGGAGCGCTGTGGATCTGGCTGGTATGTCAACCCTCATTCATATGTAAGGGAATTCATTTTAGTAGAACTATAAATGCTAACTATGACATTCGCCTAGGTTCCCGTCATCTTGGGATGGATTCTCGTGGGTACCCAGAACTCATATAACACGATGAGCGAGGCGCTCGAATCTACTTCAAGTCTTGGAGAATCCGGTGGCAATTCCAGCGTAGGAATTGAAGTTACAAAAGATAGAGGCGGAATTCGGTCAAAGCGTATAGCCGGATTTCAGAAGCAACAGGGACCGGCCTTCAACTACGCTCGAACGCTTACCTGGATCACCTTTGCCGATCAACTTCGTGCCGCCTTTCGCCGATCAGATGGAGATGGATCTCGACAACCCTCGGCTTCTCAAAACAATCCAACAAATAATAGCAACGTTACCGATAAGTCCCATTGTGAGTACTCGAATCTAGGGGATCTGTCTGCTGAAGCAAGGGACATCTTTGGGAAAAACATCGTTTTCTCAATACTCATGGGTATCTTGATACAATGGGGTACCACGATTCTTGCCTTCATCCTCGCCTATGAGACGGTTGTGAAGGGCCTGGGCTGTAGATCGGGCAGCTACCTCATTTATGGGATGTTGTCAACTGCAGCGTGCTTTTTGCTGCTTCTCTCCGCGACCCTTTCCCACTTTGCCATGCGAAATGACAAATCAAAGCAAAGTGCACTACTACGAGTACGTGTCTACACATGGTGTGCAGTCACTACTCGGCTAATAGGATGCTTTTTTCTCGTAGCCAACACTGCGTGGCTTTTGCTGATTTCTATATGGGAGCTTATTGGCTTTTTTGATAGCTGCTACTGTGCGTCGACAGAGCTGAGCAAGAAGGAGGCCGGATGGGTTCTTTTGTTTAAGGGCGCGGATGCATTGAAAGAAGATGCCCAAGCGGCGTGGGGAGTTGGCATTGGTTTAGGATTTTTTTTGATTTTTGTCACGAGTGTCGTATTCTACCTAGCGTCCCAAAAGGAGGAAGACTAGCCAAGTTACAAATGTTGATGTGTTACACTCATTGAAATGTAGCCTGGCTAGGTAGTTTGTACATGGGTAGCGGGAAACTTACGTAGCGTTGATATAATAGCACTGAAGCCATGTCTGGACACTATAGAATGCCAAAAGCAACCACTCAGCTAGGACGCGGAGTCATGACGCTCCAGCATCGAACATCACGGGCTTTGGTGGCAATACGTGTCAATCCCATGTCTAAATCGATCAGACTGCGGAATTTCTTTCAGCTGCGGCACCACCTCCGTCCCAATATGCCACCAAACCCTTTCATGGCGGAATTTGAAGGTTGGTGGTCCTAGATCGCCCTTAACAGAGCCAGATAGTCACGTTGATTAGAGTTAATATTCCATGATTTGGGTCTTATTGATTTCCACAATTGGCTAATACAAAAGAAGCTTGATATCTACTAACAAAAGTTGTGTAGAAGGTGTAGGGTGCCATTAAAAGCAGTAGTACACACTAGTTAAACTCTGGAAGCCAAACAGAGAGACTAGAAAATGAAGGTACGAGACTTATGCCAGAGAAGCACAGTAAGCAATACAAATATTCAATAACATGACAATATCTTTTCTTCACTTAGTCGTCGATCGGCACAAAGCCGGTAATTGTTCGATCGTAACTACATAACCAAATTATGGGTTTGTTAGGACTTGAACTTCCACGTCGGACATGAGAAGAACCCTCATTTGATTTATTACGAGGTAGACACAAACGCACCTGCAGCTGGTATTTGTTGCCAAACTCGTCTCTTAGGAGCCGCTGGAGCTTTCTTTTGTCGATGAAGCGCCCGGAAATTTCCTGCTCATAACGGTAATTCGAGCTTCTACCTGTTGATGTCGATGATGACGAAAAGCCAGTGCTTTGCCGGCTCGATGGCTGAGAGTATACAGAACTACATTTGGACCTGAGAGGAGGATTGTTACTATCTCTGGAGACAAAAAACGATGAAATGTAGTTCATGATTAGGACTGGCATAGAAGAAGCTGTTGTTTCTCGAGAATCCTCAGGACATCCGACAGAGAGGAAACGGGATCCCTGACGGGGGAGGCTGCTGGCTCGCTGACCATATTAAGGGAAGAGTGTTGGCTCGAGGCTCCGTCTTGGTGCAGCTTATCGTACGCAATGTGACACAAGGACGTCAGGTCTGACCTGCATCCAGTCGTTTCAGGTTTGGCTTGAAATGGCTGATTCTCACCTGCGTCAGTTCGTTTCTTATTGGTGGGATTGAGTCGGTCTGCTAAGCCAACTACCAAAGACAATGTGGCATGGCTAACCCGAATAACCTCTCATACACCACCTTCTCGACTATTTCAGTCACAGGTGAGAGTGTTCAGCCAATATTTCGGAACCGCGCCTAATCCAGCACCACCCTGCAACTCGTGGCTGCGCATATGCATGCTTATCACCAACGGTGTGATGTTTGCTTCTCTTTTATTGGCCGCACACAGCTGGGCTGTGCCAGAAGGGTGTGAAGAAGCAGGCTACGTGCATATTAACTGTACCAGAAGAATAATAGATAACCGCTCATGGATAGCCACCACCGTAGCAACCGAATGGGCAGGCATTGGACTCCAGGCTAGGCCCAGGCAGAAAGTCCTCAAGAGGCCTGATGTTATTTCCGTGGCACCTTTGGACGATGTCTCTCAGCTAGGTAGCCTGGCCTTCGGTGGCTTAGAGGCACAGTCGCAGCTCAGCGACTAACCGGTGAACACCATTGTGCCAACCCCAGAAGGACCCAGGAGCATTGCTCCGCCTAGTCACATAATCTTTCAATCAAGGCGAGCAATAAGAGGTCCGCGATCGCCGTTTGAAACTGTAAAGACGCTTCGCCCGACAGACTGTAGAATCGCAGTTTTACAAGATAACGAAAAGCATCCCTAGATGGTGTGTTCCCCTCCTTTATGCATGCGTCATTCGAAAGGTGACTGTAAGCAACACGCAAGATGCGGGCTACTGCGTGGCGTCCTGCATCCAATGTTGGCACATTCCGTGCCATTATACCCTCTTCCTCCTTATGTACCCAAGGACAGTTGGACACATAGTTACTGACGAGAAATATGCAGGATTTAGCGCCTCGCTCTGCTACCAACTGCGCGTGCATTTCGAAGCAATGCCGGCATCGTCTCGGGGCTGTCCGCGATGGCGTTGCACGCGAACTGTTATTCGCCTCTTGTAGAGACTACGACGATGACCGGCATCGGTTCATACCTCGAGGGTCTTTGAGGACCATTCTGAGCCCAGAAAACGTGAGGGCTCAAGTGCAAACGCTGCTGGACCTCGACGACTACGATGTCTCTCTCGACAACATCACCAGCTATATCAGCCCTTCCGATGGATTATGCCCCAATTGCCACAAAGATTATTGCACGGCGCGCAGGGCGCTGTTCGCAACACTAGTTTTGATGGGAGAGGAAGACAAAATCGAGAGATTTTACAAAACTTTACCCCAAATATGCGACAGCACCTTGCCTGTCCGAGAACCTGGGGCCAACGAGGGTCCATTAATACTGCACACGATCCCGGGGACTTGGCCCAATGCGTCTAGGGACTTGTTCTATTATCTTCAATGCAAAATGAGGTCACCCTACTTCGACATGCAAGGCCCGACGGAGATTCGGCGGTTCGAGACGGAATTGATTTTGCCATGGATTTACGCTGAAGACCATAACCGAAGCCTGTCTGGGCAAGTCTCATTCATAAAGAAGATTCAAATCCACCCGGATCACCACAAACCGGTAAGTGAGGAGGACCACAGCTGCGGCAGGCTTGACAAAGGGTCAGCAGACTAATTGCTGTCCTTCACTTGGGATTTTAGAGAACCAATGGTAACCGATATGCTTTGAAAATATTTGAGCAGAGAAGAACTCCTGATCTCGCAGAAAGGTCCTTCAATAAAGAGGTCGAGGGCAACAGGAGGACGACGCACCCTCGGATCGTCCCGCTCTTGTCAGCCTTCAGACACAGGAGTAGATTTTATCTCATATTTCCATGGGCAGATGGAGGTAGTCTTCAGGAACTATGGGAGAGATTTCCTGCATCTCCTGAATCCCCAGGTACAGAAGTCCCTTGGTATTCAGATCGGTGGATGGCGGATCAATGCTTCGGCATTGCCGATGCTGTGGCCGCCGTCCACGGTTACCGGGATCAAACGCAATCGGACGTCATAACATCGGAAGCTCAATTCCACCATGACATCAAACCAGAGAACATTGTTTGTTACAAAGACGAGGAAACATCATCCTACACTTTGAAACTAACAGACTTTGGGTTATCAGAGGCCCTCGAACGTGGCGCGAGCTTCCGCCAAGGTCAGGCAGTCAACTCAAAGACTTACCGGCCACCCGAAGCCGATATTCCAGACTCCCACATAGGACATACCTGGGATGTATGGTGCTTGGGATGTTTATATCTCGACTTCATCACGTGGGTCCTCCTAGGCTGGACTGAACTCAACAACTTTGTCGAAATGCGCCTCGCGGAAGTGGACGACGCCAACGTTGATCCCGTTTACTATCCAGTCGAAGAGGATGTTTTCTTTCGGAAGAGAAGAGAGAGAAACCCATGGCGGTGGTTTGCCAGATCGCCGCAAAGAATCGTGGCAGAAATAAAGCCCTCCGTCACTTTGGTAAGTGCCGATCCTCTTCGGGGGCCAGAAGCTCCGCCTATGTACTGACGATGAAGTGCAGCACATCAGCAGATTACGCAATCACCCGAAATGCACTGATTTCCTAAAAAAAATGATTGACTATGTTGACAAGGAAATGCTTGTCATTGACAGCCGCGCGCGAACTACGTCAGACAAAGTCCGTGATGCTTTGCGTACCATGGCGGCGTCAATAGAGAGCAACAATAATTCTACAAGCGCCGACGACGTTTATCAGAACAATAAAAGTGCTCCGTTAGAAGAAGTGGCATCTGGTAGTAATCATAGTAGACGAGAGCCAGATGTTATGGAATGGCTTATGAAGACCTCGTCACAGCACCACGTCACGTATGGATTCGATTCTGTTTGACAATGAGGGAAACTGTAATACCGGCCTCCCACTTCAAACAAACTAGAAGAAATTTGCATACTCATGTTTACCAACTTAAGCTGATTTTACTGCGAATTGTTTCACATATGCTATGTCTAGGTTGCTACAGGTAGGCAGGGGAAACGAATGTAAGTAAGGCGATGTGACTTCCAAATTGATCAATCACTTCGAAAGCCGCTCAAGTTCCTCATCCTCGAACGCTTTATGGATACGTTCCACCTCTTCCTAAATTAATCCTTTTTAGATCGTATGCATCATTTCATGGAAGTGTTCGTGCCCACGTACTGGTTCCAACTCGCGCTTAAGTTGTATTTCAAACCCCCTCTCTTTGGTGGCCTGCATCCATTTTAGTTCTTGTTATCTCTAGTGACTATTCTGAGGAAATATGGTTTACCCTCAGCCTGATCTCCTTTTCTTTGACGAATCCTATTTCAACAAGCGTCTTTCGCAAGACCTCTACAGTTGCGTATCGATGCGTGATGGTGTTGTTCGGCCTGAAGTCTGGTTCAACCATCTCGTGACGCTTTCTGAAACCTGGCAGTCGGTTGGCAAGTCGGAAAACCCAAGATTGATTGTGGTCGCCGGCCATGACTGGGAGCAGTGCAGGCGTCCTAGGGTACTTTTATAAAACTCGTGGATATTCGACAATAGCACCATTTCCGAGAGGCCTCTGGCTGGGATCTATTTAGGACGTCTACAAAGGGCTTGCAAGGCTCCGGTTCAGGGAGGTAATGTTATATGCTGGGGAACTCACCGCCACCGTGATTCTGCACGTTGGGACGCCAAGGCACACCATCCTGCTGTCAGGTGGTCAGCAGCCTCATGCAGGCAGACTGGGAGAATTCATGACACGTGTGTTGATTCTTCAGGACTTGACTCGGACTACGGGCAGCCATCTGAATAGCCTTGACACCTCCCAGTGTAATGTGTGTGAGAAGCAGGCTGCGCGCAGCGCGCCCATGCAGGTTTTCAGACATCACGGTGATTGGCCGTTTCAAACCATTTTGGGAACACGGCAGCAAACCTGCCAATCGCTGCGGCTGTCAAGATAGCTGGATTTAGTCGTGCAGTTTTGGTGTGACATGTGCATTTCTCATTGGTCGAGATTGCGTTCGGTGTCAGCATTGAGCAGAATTGCGGTACGTCGTGGCTGCGAAGTGGTGTGAACTGTGCATTAAACAAACCCGAGGAGGCTTGGTTTTGCTGATTTGCAGACTTCTGTTCCGACATTGAAAACGCCACGTCTTTGAGCGATTGCATTGGACGGCGGAGTTGGCGTGCGTCGTTATATGGGGAGCGACAGACGTCTGGTTTCTGTATAAAGCCTGCACAGGTTAATAAACAGGGGTAGAGCAGGTCCTACTCCCACAGCCGCAGTCAAATCATGGAATGGCTCAACAAACAACGCCCCTTTCTTGAGGGAGACAAGCCTTTTGATTTCCATCCTGGCAAAAGTTGTGCGATCAAGACAGTCATCCTCCAGAGAGGCCAACCCGTCGTTCGTCACAAACCGCTACAGGTTCAGGGCGTATGCTGACCAGCCAACTACAGAAGACAGAACCGCCGTTTAAGAGTGATGAGCATGGGACGCTGACCTCGGAGCAAGACTTTGTGAAATGGCTCAGATCTGTAGTGTGCCATCTACCTAAGAGAAAATGACGCCGTGCTAATGACATGACGGTACGTGGCAGGATTGCCCAGCCCCCGATCAACAACGACAGCCATCTCTGGTCCTTGTGATGCACTCAAGGCTCGATGGTGCCAATGCAATATCTGGGGCACCTTTGAATGCGCTGGCTTTGCCATACAACCAGGACACGTTTCAGATCGCAAATAAGAAGCTCTTCCAGCACCGATCGCTTTCGTTCGTAATCAATCGAGGATCCACCGCTGTATTCAATAAACGGCAAGTTGTCTGGGGAGACACGCCTCTGGGTACTTCAATCGGTATAGTTGTATCCTACTCTTTACATTCGTTAGGGCGCGCTCTCATTGCCACGATCCGCTTGAGCCCTCTCCGTGATCCATACATGTAAGAAATAAGCGAATTCTGACATATATTCACCATAACAGTCTATAACTGTAAATCGGACACCGCGTCCCATTCTTCTTTCGAAAGTCCGGATGACATTGCGCTATCGGTAACTTCCTTTGTAGAATGCTGCACAACCTACGCCGTCATGTACGGCTGTGCAGCTCGAACCATCCGCTTTGTACCCGCGATTCTAAGCAAGTTCCAAGATCAGGCACTACATCCCCTGATCATGCCGATGATTTTTGCCGAGCTGGAGCGTAAGCGGCTATTCGATATGCTCGACCGTAAGCAGACTTTGCTGGAGCAGCGAATCCTGGACCTGGAAAACAAGCTACGTGGTGAGAACCAGCGTGGGATTCTCGAAGAGGCCAAAAATGCCGGAAGCGCCGAAAATGCCGAAATCACGGCCCAGTCGCGGGATTGCGAGTCAACGAAACTGTGGATCGACGTCAGCTCGTTAAAGAACGGGCTAGAGAGCCTCAAAGCCCAACTGGTGAAGATGACTGAGCACTCCGATGAGCTGGCGGCAACGGTCTTCAAGCCACCGGCGGCCGGGAGCGCCCCAGGCTCAGACCAGTATGCAGAAGAGCGGCAAACGGGAGAAAGGTTCGCGATGAGGCTCCGCGAGATGATTACGGAGTTTGAAAGCAAGGTGCGCAGCTGCGACAGCCTGCTTGGGGGATGGCTTTAGCTGCTCAAATGGTGGGATCCCGGATGCCTTTGGGAAAATGAATACTTGCAGCAGGTTAGCGGGACTAATCACGGAGTCACAGGAGTCGAACTACTACACAAGACGAGACGCAAAGGTCGCCATCATCATTGCCAACCTTACAAAAAAGGACGGGAGCCAAATGAGGAGCATCTCATTGCTCGGAATGCTGTTCCTTCCCGGAACCTTCCTCGCCGTAAGCCCCTACCAGATCTTCTCAAGAGTCACGTTATACTGCGTCGTCGATTCCTATCCAACTAACTTCGACCACCGACTAGACGCTTTTTTCGGCATCGTTCTTCAACTGGACTGCCGCAAGTAGCAGAGAGGTCATCTCGCCTTGGATCGCTCTTTATTGTGTATTGACAGTCGCTGTGACGGGTATAACAGTATGGAGGATGAAGAAGTGGATGGCGCAAGAGGAAGAAAAAGCAGCAAGACAGATACGTGACGAAGTCAACAATGATAAGGATTCAATTGTATAGTCATAAGTAGATAGCTTATACGGATACAATATCTCTAACTACTTGACGTTGAGGCGTAGGATCAAGTCCTAAAATTGAATAGATTGGTAGATAGGATGTCATGTCTACTTAGAATAGAATGTTCGTATAACTGTTAGTCCCGTCATTTTCTCTCTAAAGGGACAGATTGAGACTATATGAAAGTATCTAGGTAGTAACCAATCAACGTGCACGCATGAAGTGTAATTTAGCACTGCTAATCTCTTTGTTTTGGATAAAGACGCTTGTGTTGAGGCTCAGAGCTTACTTACCCCAGCTGTGCCCCGCTTTTTATAGTTGTCTAATACGGATATGCCTTGCAAATTTATGCCCTCTTTTTATAAAAAGCTCACGGGCCGAGGCTTTTGTATAATAGTCCCAGATCATGGCTATTGCATATCACCTCTCTCTACTTATAGATCCGCTTGAGTCCAGTGAGCACAGCAAGAACCTATGCTGCTCCTCCTTTACCATCAGCCCTCTGCTATTCGTAATCATTTCTAATAATGTTTAATACCATTCCCTCTTTTGGACCTCGGAGCCTTCGTTGGCTGTTGCTGTGGCTATTAACCCAAGCAATTCTAATCGGCGCGTCCCCCAGACCAGCAGCTAAGGGTGTCGACAACTCTATCGTTAAGCGAGCCGATCACAAAAAGCTATATCCCGAGTTTGCACAAACCTACCTCGGCCGCGTTGAGAAGGGTTTATACTTTATGGAGCTTCTGCCCCTGGGGAACAAACAAGCGCAGGAGCAAAACCGAGGTGTTTCTGTCATCAGCCCGTTCCAGGACTATAAGGCCTTGGAAAGATGGGGCTGGAGACCGTCCGTCTCTAGGTACCCTTACGACTCCAACTTGGTTGGTAACACCCCTGTAATACCGGTCTTTACTGGGAGAATGGACGATGTATTCAAGGATCGAGCGCTCCCGGTAGATGAAAGGGCAAATATTGCATACTTCTTCGACAATGATATGCCGTTTAAAAAGCATTCATGGTTGCCGAGGGTAGAGGTGAGTTGTCCAACCCTCCCGACTGTCTTGCGTATTGTCGAAAGATGCCAATGTTATCTCGTTGATTCAGCCATCGGACGGATCGTACAAAAACGTCATGAACCCGAAATATGGTGCGATAATGTTTGACGTCAATTGGAGCCCACAGTATAAAGTAGCCGAGAACCACAGAGGAAACGTCCCAGACTTGAGCGCACTATCAGACATTGTCTTCTTTCAATGGTTGCATGCTTGCAAGATTGAAAAAGTTGACCCTAAGAAGCTCAAGGTCGCGTATCGATTTACTATTGTGACCGAAAGCACAACTCAAATCATTGATCAAGCTTTGCGTCAGGCAAAGCATAAGCTGGTTCCAGGTTGGAATAATCGAATAGTGTTCAGCACGGGGCAGAGCGGGGGTGCTGCGATACTCGGTTCAACGCATGGAGCTGGGATAGCGTGGCTGTTAATCCAACATAAAGATACCCTTGGGATAAAGACAGTGACAGAAGTCGCGGTGTGGAAAAATGTTGGCAGTAGTTATTATAACCTAAGATTTACAATCAAAGACGTTTAGATACATATTTTGTTTTCTTTTTTCTTTTCTTTTTCATCCCCCCTTTTCAAAAAGTGTGTATTGAAGAGTGTAAGAAAGGTACTTTCATCTAATTCCTCAAGAAATACCGTCATTCTGAAATGCTGATATATTCGCAATGTACCTTTATTCCAGACTCGTTTCACGAGTCTGTCTTTTGAAAGTAGCTCCTGGTATGCTAGAATCATGTCATTCCAAAGTTATGGTACACTTCTAACGCTTTGATTCCACCATTTTGGCATGATTCTGTTTCGTTGAAGCCACAGGTATTCTGGGATTGATTATCCTATCCCAGAATTAAAGTAAATCCCGCGACGCACTGCAGTTCGGAAATTATGACTCCTTCTTGCTTTCTCGGCCAAAGCCATTCCAGAATTGCTGTATAGGTGTTAATTGCCACGGGACCAGTCAGGCACGAGACTTCGTGGTAAGGTGGTGCTGATGATATCGCGAGTCATGGCGAACCCCTTTTCTAGAAGGGACGTCCTGTCATTGGTCGGTTCGGTTTGCCTCAGCTTGGTAGTTCCCTCGATTGCAGGTCTTCTGTTATCGGGATTCAAGGTGGCTTGGCCCGCCGGCGTCGCGCGCGAGGATAATCGTGGACTGGTGACGATGATCGTCCCTAACCACAATCACGGGCTCCCCCGTGTCTGCCCATTGCCGGTTGCGTCGTGTTGCGCCACGCTGTGTTCGACCAGCTGTTTGTGCTCAAATCAAGAGACATTTGTTCGGCTTTCTTTGTTAATGAACATGATCCAGGGAGCGTTGTCACGATTGTGCCCAGCACTAGGGATCTCTACGAGGCGCACCGAGGTGAGGCTTGACATGTACAGCCTAGGTGTCCCGGCCGGGCACGTGTGCATTATGCGCTTCGGCGCATGACCCACCCAGGCGCCCCGCACCGAACTCCGGCAGGGTGGCGGATGTGGACCTCGAGGATGCGCGTTTCTGAGTCTTTGTCACCGGCAGGCAAATGTGATTTTCTGGCAAGGCCACCAAATTGACCGCATCCAAGTTGATGGTAGGCAGCACGAACTATAGGTGGCCGACTGATATTAACAATGTCCGAGATGTCCCGCCTGTGGGGCCCTAAGCGCCTAGCCCGGTCATGCTCCTGTTAGAGGGTTCTCCATCTATTAATTTATATGCAATCAGCAATACCTATCTCTACCAGGGAGGTGCTCTGCCAAAGGACGTCATCATGACTAGTGTCTATCGTGTTAATATGGAAGGGTTTCAAAAGAACTACATTCCTACTGGTAACGGCCCCCAAAGCGCCCGCAGTCTGGTTGTACTTATGTCTGTTAGCCGGGTCCGCTCCTTGTAAGGGCATGTATCAGCTTTGGGCTCGGTCGTGCCCCGGGACTTCAAAGTCATCGCAGTCACCCTATATTGGGCGCCGGAACATAACAGATTGCACGAGATAGTGAACATGATGCAGTCTTCTGTCAATACATGTATCTACCTAGCGATGCTGAGTGCGTTGACTCTAGATGTCCATGAGTATGCGACCTCCATCGCCTTTTGTAACGACCCTGGTCGTCATGGCGTTTGTCGCAGTCATGTATCCAATAGCGCAACAGCCAGAGAACGACTGTGGTGCTCGACCAACCGGTGTGATTCAATTGAGGGAGCGTGAGTCCGTGTCTTCTGACTGTTCCTAGATGCCCAGATAATGATTCAATTGGGCGATGCGCTTGGCGGTGGGAAGTTCTGCAATGTGAATCCATGTGATGGCATTTGAAGATTGAAATGGTGTGTCTGGGTATATTCGTACGATGCGCTACAAACTAATTACTCGTGCCTCATGTTCCTTCTACTCCCCTAGCCCTTAACCGTCCTAGCCAGGTTCAGTAGTCACTATACAAAAAGATACCTAGTTAGATGTCTTAGCCAAAAGGTTACCGTGACAAGAGGTAAGATAAAGCATTGCTCTAAAGTAACTTACTTTTATTGGAATGCAAATGAACATTTAGACTTTACTCCGGTTCGAACTCCTGGGGAGGTGCTGCAAGCATTGATGATGGCGGGATCGTTCGCCGCAGCGTAGCACGAGTCTTCGAACTCGTTGCCTCCGAGGTATGGTTTTGGGATGATGGGCCACTCGCGGGTGCTGTAGCACTCTTGTCTCTTGTAGTTCATCTTGGTGATTGCTTTCGCATTCGGGTCGCCGTATTCATAGTGTACGC
This sequence comes from Colletotrichum falcatum, assembly GCA_019425465.1. Taxonomy (NCBI): domain Eukaryota; kingdom Fungi; phylum Ascomycota; class Sordariomycetes; order Glomerellales; family Glomerellaceae; genus Colletotrichum; species Colletotrichum falcatum. The sequence goes on along the minus strand of SWKJ01000206.1, from coordinate 430,623 downwards.
GGAAGAACTTGTCTTGGGGGTATTTCGCGCAGGCGCCTTCGGTCAGACAGACATCACGGCCTTGGGCCTGGTCGCTTTCACACCAGCAGAAGTGGTGTCGGTTGGCCACGGCGCCTAGTGCAAACGTGCACAAAACAACAAGGAAGTGGCTGAAAAACATGGCTGATTCCTCAAACGCCAAATGAGTGCGGTCGAAGCTGGATATGAGATGTTTCGACTTCCTGTGGCCATCGTCGAGGCCTTCAACCTGATATTATCAAGTATTTGAGGACCATAATGTATGCTCACTTACAAAAATGAATTACAAACCAGTATGACTGTCAAGAACGAATTACCCACAAATTTGGCCCAGGATCGGTGTTGCCGAAGGACGTGGGGAGCCCACGGCAGATCCGTTCAAGGTTGGACGACCTTTGCCTGGAAGCCCCCTGCGAGATTTATATATTTCCCCAACACCCCAGCTTACTTGCTGGGATTATGAGCAGCGTAAATGATTCTGATGTAACGCCACAATCGCGTGCTCGAGCTTCGAGTCCCGTCACTGCGGTATCCTATTGGCAACCAGCCATTTGAATGGCTTTCTACCTGGTGAAGCCCGCAAGGCTACTCGTTACTGTAACCTAACCAAAGAGGCGGCAAGGCAAGACGTAGCGGGCAATGACGAATCCACCCCAGTAATATATGCTTAATATAAGTATTTGCTAATTTAAGGTGTGGTTAGACTGGTCGAGTGTGTTATCGCCCTTGTTTAACTCAAATGTGGCACTTTACTCGTGGTAGAGATAGCATGTCTTGGCGCGGCGGCGTGAGGGTGGGCCGAGCTTGAGCCAAAGCGATTGATATATTATTGTTAAGGGAAGATTTGATGACCTTCCAGACTACACATTCATCTGCAATTGATCGTTTGGCGTTCCATATACCCAGTCCGCAGTTTCTTTGAGCGTGCTCTTGCTGTCCTTTTTACGCCTTTGTTTTTGTTGAACGCTCACGACTTTAACGATTTTGTTTTGCTGCACGTCCACGATGCGTTACCAGTCTATAGCCGCGACATGCCAGGCGTTATTCATGCTACAAGCCGTTGCCACGCCGCTCTCGATACGCCAAATCACACCTCAACCCGTGGTATCCTGTCCCACGAAAGAGCTCTCCAACACAACATGGATAGAGGAAGACGTCGACGGCTTCCTAGCGTTAGCCTCCCAGAATTACAAACAGTACCCCGATAATAACATCCAGGCCTTGGGCACCTATCTCGGTGCCCCCAACTTCTTTTGTGGCGTTAACGAATTTTGTAATGCGGGACAACCTTGTTTGCCTGCTACGCTTCCTGGCTGGTACATTACACCCTTTTGCCTCATCATCTCCCGACCATCAGCTGACGATATGCAGGTATGCGCTTATGGGCATCCAGCAGTGGAACACCTACGTCAACAACCTCAACCTCGCTTTGACATACACAGTAGCCATCTTGGGCATGAAACTTCCCAAATTGGTCAATGAACTATGGCCGAAGCCAAAAGATAACGTCACCCCAGTCAAGATGGCCATGGCGTGGTTTAACGGTCTCACCAACGCCTTTCCGATCACGGCAACTTTCGGAGCCGTCGCCGGTAGTGCCGCTGCGATGGTACAGGGAAACAACATCATTTTCGGTGGTATGATGCAGACGCCACAGTCAGACTACTCATACGTGAAATGGAGCACCATAGCCGACCAGCTGGGTACCACGTTGGACAAATACAAGGGAGCCGTCTCCGCTTACGCGCAAAACGTCATCAACGCGCCCATCAACGACACAAAGTATGGCATCAACTCGGTTGTCCATGGTGGCAAATACCTCCTACGCAACAAGAACTTCACACAAGACGACATCGAGAACTGGATGTACAGGACTGTCAGCGTCAACGCAATGGGCATGATCCTGCAAGCCCAGAACATCTACATCCTCCGCACCTACAACTTGTCGGACTGCGCCACGGGAAAGTACTACGAGAGCGCCTTCTACTGTCAGCAGCAGCCCAACAACCTGTGGACCAGGTACCGGCTGACCAAGATGGGCTCTCTTGATGTTGTGCCTGAATGGCGTGTCGCGTCCACGCTAATGAACACCTACAATCTTACCAAGGAGGACATCTTCCTGGGGCCGACCAACTGCTTCGACACGCACAACCACGAAAATCTGTATAACCCCTGGGAGACGGCATCAGATGGCTACCTTCTGGACCCATTGGCGCCGTGCAATTTCAATCTCAACGTTTGCACCATCGACGCAGCAGACGCTGACCTGTATGGGCCCACTGCATACACAGAAACAGAGAACAAGTCGGACTGGTGGTGTGAATTACAGGGCATGCAATGGGCATAATGATAGACTAGTAAAATAAAGTAATATGAACATGAATCTTAATAGGCAGACAATCCTTTGGCAGCCAGTGATTGATTCTTCTTTTCCCGAGTTCCAGAGGGCCAATCAAGTAACAGCAACGGGCTTCATGGCCTTGATTTTGCTTCTGTCATAGCCAAAAGTGGGTCCACAGTTGCCGTGTTGCAATTGTGGCTGATGATAACACCTTGTGACAGCTTCTGCTAAAATTTCTTTTCGTTCCTTCAAAATATTGATCAGACCTCTGCATCTAAATCTCTCTCACTTGGTCCTGCCGGCGCCTTGGAGCATGCAATAGAGTTGTGTTGACTACCTAAGTTACTTGCTACCTTGTTCCCTTCCAACAGCGCGTTTCTTGCCGGTGGTTAGACAAGTCGCACGGGCAATGTAGTTTACTTGGCAGCATTCCAGTACGCTCTATTCAGCACTGCTATCCGGACTCGGGTGAACCAATAAATCCAAAGTCGAGCGCGCGGGCTCCAGCATCTCGGGACCGAAGGTCGACGACAGGGTTCAGGCGTCCTACGTAGTGCTTGGCGCAGTTGCTTATCACTCATTGTACCTGTGCGGCCTTGTGAGAAACCGCCTTGGCAAAGCAGGGACCTAAGCTTGGCGCAGTCGCTCTACGCCGTTGTAAACACGGACACCCGGGCTTTCATTTAGATCTACAAATTTAGCAAACAGTCGGCGTATCTTGGGTTGGGACAGATGCGGTGATTAGTAGTTGTTAATACCCTTGCCTGGGTATAATTACATACTTCAGTGTCCAGGGAGATGAGGGCTTAAAGTTAGTCTCCGCAAACTCTTAATAGGTAGTGTTATTGTGGCACGGCGCAGGCTTAGTCTGAACCCTGACCCCCACGCAACCGAGGTGATTCGCCAAGGCGGTATGGCGATAAGCAGCTGCGCCAAGAAGTACGTGATAGGACACCTGAGTGTGCCAAGCTTTGGTTATCATTCGTCTGGAGCGAACGACTCAGTCAGATTGCACGTGAGTGGAAGATATGCCAATGCACGGACATGGGTATATCCGTGAACATGGTGAACTGCTGATAAGCCAATGCCCATTTCTATTGGTTGGCCAAGAACATGGGCGTTTTGTTTTTATTACCAATGCGCCACACTCTATTTTACACGGTGGCATAGCACATGTACCTAGGTACCCTTAGTGCCGCCGGCAAGGCTTAATTGCGCCGCGCATCCCGCCCCCGGAACTGGTGCCGAACGACCGCCGTTGACTAAGCGGTTGCCCCCGAGGAACATCCCTGTTGTTATCCAGCCCCCGGCGTTTGTCGTCGCTGGCGGTCCCGGCGTCGACATTCGATCGGCTGCGGATCCGTTCGTTCCGCGACCGAGTGTTGGAATATTGGGAGTACATCGCGCTGAAGGTCTCAGGTCGGGGTTCGTCGCAGCCCGTCGGAGCCCGTCGTTGGCCTTTGGGGGGGAATTGGGGGCAGGGGGGGGGGGGGGGGGGGGGGGGGCAGTATCGGCGCCGTTTGCCGCGTCATGCCGTTTGGATTGAACTCAATGGCTGCCGTGGTCCCGTGGGGCATGTTGACCTGACCCATCTGCTCGGGCCGGCCTGTCAGGCCTATCGCCTGGATTTTTCTCCAGCCTGTACCGTTCATTGCTACTGTCGTCGCGATAGTTGCCGCCGCCGCATACTTTCCCTGTTTACATGTATGCTTTCCCATATGTCTCTGCATCTATGTTGCGAATCGCAGCCTCTGAGTCCTCTCGAGGTACCGCTCGCTATAGCTGGGACGAGACAGGGTTCTGTGCAAACCGTTGCCGGTGGCCCTTCTACTTACGGACATCGGGAGGAGCGCAAAGCTGGTTTCCTGGTTGATGTAGAATTGGCAGTGGGAGGTTCATGCTGTGTAGCCTGTATGTTACGGGCTGGGCGGGCGCTACTGGCGTAACCTGGTTGCGTAATCTAGCCAAAATCTGTCGTCACTGGACAAATGACTCGCTGCCGACTTGTCAGGGGCTCGTGTCTGTTGCGGCATTATCCGTATACTGTCTGGCGATGGAGCGATCAACACGAATGAATGCAAGACACGGCTTTGTCGGGCCGTGAGCACACGCTCTTGCATTTGTCGTTGTTGATATCTTCTCCTGGAGACTATGTGACGGTCCCGTTGCGCGCCACGGTCGGCGCAGATGCATGGTTGAGGGACATAAATGCCGCGAGAATCTGCACGCCAAGACTAGTCCTGCCAGCCCTGGCCTGCCATTAGCAACTGGTTTGATAAATGACGTGCTGCTTCCAAGCTTTTACGACCCATCTTTGGGCCTGTGGCCTCGTAATGGATTTTTAGCGCTTCTGGTAGCGTGGTTTCTCCGACCAATTCACCAGCGAGCAACATTGTGTTATACGGCTTCAACAGTTGATGAGCATGTGACTTGCGACGGGTTGCAAAATGAAAGCAATGTTCGATTATCGCGCTTCGCAAATACTTCCCCCCATATCCTCCGTACACTTAACCACACACTCGGGTTAAAAAAACAGGATACCTTTCCTAAGCACCACCCACCACAATAGGCTTCAAAGATTTTACTACACGATACGCTTTAATATATTTACATACCTTTAAAGATGAACGTATTGAATATAAGAAGAGGAGCCTTTTTGATTTTCTTTTCCTTTTTAGTACATAGATAGTATGGCTATGAGGGCGCTTGCTAATTCGTGTCCTAATGGTAATAGGAAAGGTATTCTGTTTTCTTTTACCCGAGTGCCCACACTAGATGAAATGCTTGCCATTGGGGACTCAGCCATGCCGAGCAACCCGGCTATTTGTGGTCGGCCGTCGATCAGGTCGCCACCGCCACCCTCCAAGCCAGTACGACGTCCCCGAGTACTACGCGCCGTCCCATAACCCAGGCCTTCGGTCAGGCCGTCGCCGCAGTCGGCTAGTGTTCCAAGCATTTTCACACAGCATCGCAGCACAACTTGCCCATCTCCGACAAGCTCACGAGGCATTCCGATCCAGTCTTCTCAGCCACTTACCGTAGGCCTCGGTGGCCTACGCCGCCGCGTGTACAGGCTTAGCAAAGTACTCAAGCTCAGCTAGGCGTTTTGTTCTAGTTAGACTATTAGTAAACTTCGGCGTTGAACAATATTCGTAGACCCAGATTATCCGCTAGACCCCAGGGTTAGCCTAGTCTTCAGATAGGAGTTCTAAGCTAAATATAGCTACATGCGTTTCTCTCGGTGGCCAGAGAGAGTGGGAGAAACTTACTCTCCTTAACGATAGCCCAAACGCTAATAGATACGGTATAACGGATGGTTCCAGAGTGGTCCCTCAACGCCGCGTGTCACTCATAGTAATCCCTGGGCTATAGAACACCCCATGGGTTTGCAACGATTAGTCCTAAAGTCATCTCAGTAGAGCGATAGGATATTATAAAGAATCGGACAATAGAGAGGAAGAGGCTGGAGTCAAACGTGTTGCATTCAGTACAGCTTGGTCCGGCGAGGGAAACCGAATGCTGATGATATAAGCTGCACAGCCACTCTTAGCCACCACATACGACCATACCCACTGGAGAACTCGGGATCCCGTCCGCTCTCCCATAGATAAGCCGGTGAGGGCCGGAGTAGTAGTCGGGTCGGTGACGACCGGCGAATGCCCGGTGTTGTATGTTTTTGTGTTGATTTCAAGTATTTTTAGCCGCGGCCAGCAAGGTCATTAGCAGGAAGAGAGTAAAGACAGTTTAGCACGGGTGTTTCAGTAATTCATTACGTTACAAGTAAGTTAGTCACTCCGTCGGGAGTAAAACCATCACGAACTTGGTAGAAATCACAACATCGTCACCGACAACATACCCCGACCTTCGCAGTAAGTTCAACAGAGACATAGTCACCGCGTTCTCCGTGAATGTTCCCGACACTCGTGGCCCAAAGGAACCATCCTCTACAGGACACCAGTCACGCCCTCATCGTTCAGCGTGGCTCGTTCGCAAATCCTCCCAATCATCTTCATCTGCCATCGCCAATGAGCCGGCGTCCAAAGCTCGCACTAAAACTGAAGTGAAGTCGGATTGAGCAGTTGATCTGCGTCATTGGGTTTTTAATACTGCATCAATAGATGAGTATATGAAACAGGTCAGAGGTGCAGCGTGTTGGATTTATACGGATAGTATTGTCAAATAAAATGTGAATTGCACTAGACTGGTGTGCTATGATGAGCGAGGCAATATTTCACATCAAATATCTAGCTTGGCGCGATTAGAAGCTCCTTACCCTCTATTTCAATGAAAGTCTTTCCGCTAGCCCACCGGACGACAAAGATTGCTTCCTCCCATTTTATAATAACTGTCCAATTGATGATATAAACATGAATATATTCTGGTAGTTATCTAACCGCTGGTCCTATTAGCTGTAGATATGATAGGGTCCACCCGGATGGGGTTGAAACAAGAGTAGTTGTGTTAGTGCTGCTGTTGTTGTTATTGAAGAATAAGAAGAAGAATGACGCTGTATCCGTTTGCCAGCGTCGAAAGCGTGCATGTAGGGGTCTGGCCGAAGAGGTGAATTGTGTCGACTTCGGCGCGGTCACGTTATCCATCCACCTCAGGATGCCCAGCATCCAACACTCACTGTACCAGCCCACTCGTTGACCAACCCATACGTAATCTAGAAGCGTAGTCATTTGTCCGAAACACAGACAAAGCCGCACGTTAGCTCATTCAACCCGGCTTAATTCTGCAGGTAGGTTGGCAATCATCTACAAGCCATCAACCACAATGCCAATTTCTCGTCAACACGTGATACACAGATTATATGGTGCTTTCTGACAGCTATTCTAAACTTACATACATCGTCAGTTCAGCATGTCATCTTTCCCTGGTGATAGAAGATGCACTAACATACAACTACCCGCTGTTCCATCATATTCGGCAGTTAGTTAGGATCACACGTGGTTAGGGGCGGCGTAACAATGGTTGATATACCCATGCATCAACTCGGGTGTTGTTACTTCAAAGAGGTTTGTCTATTAATTCTTCACTTTCAAACGCGGATGGATCTGCGGTATCCTGAATGTCTATGGCGGTTGGAGCTGGTCGTCAAAAGGCGAGCAGCCCATCCGATGCCTCCAGAGGATTAACTATACAAGTCAGTCTGCCGTATTCTCAAGGATTAGGGTGGAAAGAGGAGAAGCAGGCCGTCCGTCGTGGGATGCCACAAAAGAACCGAGATGCCGAATCAACCTCGTAAAAGGCCTCGAGAGGCTACAGTAGATCAGGGCGCTGGCATATCTTTGTCATCATCAAAGTGTAGATCTAGGGCGGTGCTGACATAAGGCCATCCCTTGTAGGGTGACTAATCAGTAGCTGGGGCAGGTACGTACCGGTAGACCCTTGGACCCCTAAATACTCACCCGCGCACGTGCCGAGATGGGTCTGGGCGCGCCAAGTGGCGAATCACAAGTGTCAAATAAGCGAGATGAGATTACCTACCTAGGTTTATGGCGAGTGCGCATCGTGGAAATTCCGGGGGGGGAGGGGGAGTCGCGCTGTTTTGTTTTGCGATCCGGTTTCCCGATCCCCTCTTGTTTCTTCTCTTCTCCGCAACCCACACATCATTCTTTCGAAACCATCGGCGAAAGCCGCACATCGTCGATGATGACCTCATTCCTTTGAGTCGCATGTCGGCCGCAATCGCGGCTGGCACCAGTCCTTATCGCATCAGTCACTCATTTACACCATTACCTCGGGGCTCCGCTCAGCTCAGCTGCCCCCCCCCTCCAACCCCCCCAACCCCCTGTCGATCTTTTCCACCATGCGCGGCGCCGCCGCTGTCTCGTCGCCGTCGCGGACGCTGCTTCTGCCCCTCGTCCTCGGCCTCCTCCTCGTCGCATCTTGGACGCCGGCCGCCGTCGCCGACGGCACCGTGTGGGCGACGCCGCACGACAGCTACTCGTCGTCGGTGGGCGTGCTCGGCTGCAAGATCAACACCGACCGGGTGGCCTACTGGCCCGGCGCGGTGGACTGCAACAACCTCTGCATCTCGCTCAGCTACGACGACGGCGTCACCAGCAAGCGCACGGTGAAGCTCCTGCGCGTCGACCAGTCGCAGGGCGCCCACGACGTCAGCTACGACGCCTGGAACTACCTCTACACGGGCAACTCGGCCAAGGACCTGCCGGTCGCCGGCGGCGCGCTCCCGATGGAGTACGCCGAGCTGCCCGCCGACGAGTGCCGGTCGCTGCTCCGGACCAAGGACAAGAAGCTGGCCCTCAGCGCCTCCAACAGCATGAACTTCCTCGCCAGCTGCCTCGAGCAGCCCGACAGCTGGGTCGCCAACAACTACGCGCTCTACAACATGCTCGACTCCGTCTGCTCCTGGGGCTACGACGAGGTGTGCAAGCTCGACTGGCCGGCGGCGAACCAGCCCACCTGCAAGCACTCGCTCGGCACGCCGGTCGCGCTCAAGGACGCGCCCGTCTACAACGTCCAGTACCCCACGGGCGACGTCGTCGTCGCGTCCACCGGCGAAAAGGTGTCCTCTCCCGGCCACAGCACGAGCGCGGCCCCGCCGGCCCCGACCCAGAACGGCGGACCGGGGCGCGCGGCGATGGCGTGGGCGATGGCGGGGTCCCTGTTCTGGACGTGTCTGGTGTAGGGTCCGTGTCGGCGTGGTTTCGGAGGCCCGAAGAAGGGAAGAAATGTTGATACTATACGAGATACCATGTATACCCCCCCCCCCCCCCCCCCCAGACGTCTTCCGACGATAATGTTAAATAACCGCTTTTCAAAAGGGTTTCTTTTCTTGTTCTTTTAGTTCCCGTCGTGTCGCGGGTAATAAGCCCGGTCTCGCACTGTTGACCGTTTATTGTCTCGGGTCTTTCTTGTTTCGCCAAGCAAGCTGCATGGCGCAGAGCTCAGATCCACAAGAAGGCGGCGCACAGAAGCAGTCATCCGCCGGAGATGCTCACAGTTTGGTGGCGAGGGAACGCTTACCGAAATAATCAATTAACCGGATTATATATAGCCCGGCGTTTGTTCTTAAATCAGAGATGCCCAAACGGCCCCGACCGCTTTGATTTCGAGCCCCCCCCCCCCCCCCCCCCCCCCCCGGAGGGCTGCTTGCTTTTTGTCTGAATGCCTCGCTACAGTTCATCCCAAAGGGGGAAGGACAATAAAAAAGACAGAACTCGCTCTCGTGCCATGTGTATGATGTAAACCCACGAGGGAAAAAAAATCGACAGTCTACGCTCGGCAGGTGATGCAATAAAAAAAAAGGCTGGCTTGTGAGACCAAAAAAAAAACTCAAAAACTCTTGAAAGCTCGAGGCGCGCAAGAGGTTCCTTCTCTTTTCTTTATTGGAGGGTCATCCCGCCCCCCCCCCCCCCCCCCCCCCCCCCCTACTTGGTCTTGCTGTAGCCGCGGAACTTTTCGCGGATCTCGTCCTCGGTGAACCTCTTGGTGTGGCGACGCAGCATGGCGGCGCGCTCCTCGAGGGTCATGGGAATCTGGTCGCCGACGGGGACGAGGCGGGCGGCGAGGTGGAGGTACTGCTTGCGGAGCAGGCGGACGGTGATCATGAGGTAGTCGATGTCGTGGAAGACGAGGGCCTTTTCGCGGATGTACGTCTTCTTCTGCTGGAGGAACGAGGTCGGGTGGTCGCGCCAGTGGCGGCGGGGGTTGAGGTGATGCGAGGTGTGGTAGCCGTCGTTGTAGCAGTAGCGATTGCTCTGGGGGGGGGGGGGAACGTTAGCTTTATTTTCATACACTCTAGTACGTTCTTATAAGCCCCGTCGGAGGGGGGAAGAGGGGTGCTCACCGGGACGTCGATGAGGGTGATGCTGGAGCGAAAGTCCGAGTCGGGCTCGTCGGCGTCGACAAAGGCGTGCTGGCCCCAGTTGCCGACCATGAGGCCGAGGCGGAGCAGCAGCAGCGGGGCGAGGAGGACGAAGGCGGCGGCGCGGGGATTGGCGCGGAAGAGGGCGGCGATGAAGGCGTAGTTGCCGAGCTCCCAGAAGCCCGTCTTGAGGGCGTTGCGGAGCTGGCCCTTGCGGAAGAAGTAGCGGGCAGGTCGAACCAGACGAGGAAGAAGAAGCGGGCGACGTAGCGGACGAAGTCGGCGGGGTCGTCGCGCTGGTAGCGGATGGTGGACGAGAGGTCGTGGGGGCCGTTGCCCTCGACGTGGTGGTGCTTGACGTGGTGGTAGTAGTAGGTGTTCCAGGTGTGGCCCATGAGGGGGTCGGTGACGTAGGGGAAGGCGGCGTCGAGGAGGCGCACGAGGCGGCCGCGGTCGCGGGAGAGGATGCCGCCCATGTGGATGTGCTGGTGCATCATGAGGGTGTAGGTGCCCATGTAGTGGAACTGCAGGGCGGCGTGCAGGACGGCGTGGAGGTAGCTGAAGCTGCGGAACAGGGCGACGGCGCTGGGCACCGAGGTGGCGAGGTAGAGGCCGAGGTGGGTGAGCATGACGACGTCCGTCTCGTGGCGGACGACGCCGCGCGCCCACGCGACGTAGGGCAGGACGACGCGGCGGTGCAGCAGGGCCGGGATCTTGGCCGGCAGGTCCCGGAGGTCCACGGACGACAGCACCGTCGGCTCAAAGTCCGGGCCGGCGGCGTCGCTGAGCGCCTTTAGCTTGCGGATGTCCTTGGCGTCCCTCTGGGACGACACGCCGCGGCAGGCTATTTCTTGGGGCGGCAGGGTTTGCTGCGGTCAGCCGGGTCGGTCTTGTTATGGGAGAGGCGCGAGGCCCAGAGGGGGGGGGGGGGGGGGGTAATGGACTCACGCTCGTCATCTTTGTTGGACTTTTCGTCGAGCGACTCCTGGCTGGCGTACCCTTCGTCGCCGTCGGCGGGAGCGAGGTGCTTGTCGTCATAGCGCTTGATGTCATCGATGAGGTTCTGGAGGACGATGGTGTCTTGAACCGTCAGGTCGGGGCGGACGACGAGACCGCTCATTGCATGCAGGTTGTCCGGTTCTCGGTATGTATGCCAAGTTCACGGATCACACGGGGGAAGAGTCGAGGAGGAGGATGTTGAAGGAGAGGGACAAGTACACGAGACAGACAGACAGACAGACAGACAGACACAAGCACACGCGAGGTGGGCCGTTGATGATTCGGTTGCGATTCGGGCCGCCCATTTGAAGAGGCCTTTTTTTTTTCCCTTTCCCTTTCCCCATTGCGGCTGGAACGGGTAAAGGAGCTTTTTTAGGGGTCTCCCGGGATTAAAAAGTGGGATGGCAGAAAGAGAAAAAAGCCATGACAGCGTTATCGTGTCAAAAAAGGAGGTGACTAGTGCTTTATTACGGGTACCCAATCTCGTTACCCCCATGTCGCGTCTCTGTTTCGCCTCATAGAACCGGCACTTTCAGGGTCCAGGCCTACTGGCGCTGGCGGGGGGGAGAGACATTGACACCCATCCCGACGGGGGGGGAGGCCACGTAGGAGCCGAGCCCGTAGGATGTCATAGTATTCGTATGAGGATATCCGTACACATGGTATGATGCAAGTATTGTATGTAGTGGTTTGGCGGTCAGGAGATGCGGAGAGGGGGGAAGGGGGGCGGGCCCAATTCATCAGACCGTCTTCATTTGGTTCCCCTGAGAAAATGAGAGGGAAAGAAGAAAAAAGAAAAGACGACTTACCAAAGGCGGTGATGCGGGATGCCGTCTGAAGCTATTGATTGGTCCGGCAGCAGCTCCGAGACGAGCTTTTCGCCTCATCTGGGGGGGGGGGGCGGAACTCTTCTTCTACGCTGCCAAGGCCGAGAGCCACGTGCCGACATTGAATCGTGAGAGTTGGCGGCTTGTCAGACTGGCTTGTTTTCAACGGCGAAGGGTTCCCAGTCGACGAGGCAGTTTTTCTCTCTTCTTTTTGTCTTTCTTTTTGTTCTGCTTTTTTCAGGGTCCTCGTAGACCCCTAAAGCTACGCGCGGCGCCGGGACGCCGGGATCAAGTTACCGGGAGGCTTTCGCAATCCTGCAACCCCGAAGCGTAAATGCGGCGGTGACTCGAGGGGCTGTTCACGGCCCAGTTCGTGTCGAACATGGACGGGTAATCTCTCTGTCTCTCTCTCTCTTTCTCGCCCTTACCAGTGCCCCCGCAACAATTCGTCCATTGCCTGCGTCGGAAAGACCCCAACTGCGTAGTACTTCGTACCGGGTTCTAGAACACCGTTAGCCCAGGACATCTTGGGATGGGAAGCTTGCGTTTGACAGGACACACTTGCAACACGGCTGCGGCCTGAGTCGATGCGCCCTGGAGATGAAACGGCGCGGAAATGGAAGAGAGTTTAACGGATACCGCACGAAGTACTCCGTACCTAGGTATTCGTAGGTACCTATTGTATTGTACAGAGAGGTACGTGGCCCGCCGACAGGGGTCCTTTCTCGGTCCGTGGGTTCCGGTCGGTGGGAAAAGAAGGAAAAAAAAGAAAATGCCATGGCACAGGAACCACAATCTGGCCAATCCAATTTTCAGTAATCTTGATAATCTCCCCTTTTCCCCATTCGAATGAGGCGGCCTCATTGATATCCACACCTCAGGGTCGCTGTGCCAGGAGTGCGGGCCGAGTCTTCAGGCCGGCGGCGGTCTGCAGCAAGGGTGCTTAGTAAGCCTTTGTTTTTTCTTTCTTCTTTTCTTCTGCCCCCTCGGTGCTGGTGCTGGGGTATTGGGTGACGCGGCGGCGGGTCCCAGACGTTGGAACCAGCAGGGTGTCACGTGCTCGATGGGACAGAGTTTCTTCTCGGCTTGGCTGGCATGCTGCAGAGCTGCGACATGGATGCTTTTTTCAGCCATCTCCCCGATAATGCCTGGATATGTGCACATCAGACAACACCGTGGCAATAATTGCCGCCACTCGATCAAGCGGAACCATCCCCGTGGGGTGGAACAAACCCCGACGTCCGTAGTGCGACTGCTGCAGCGGCCCAAAACCGGTGCGATATGTTGAGACGAGGGCGACCATGCCCACCTCGTGCACGGCAGGGGGAGGCGAGCATCGAGGGCTCGGGGCCGCAAAAGGGCGCCCCAGTAATCTATCCATCTCTGTTGTCCATCAGTGCTCAGATGGCAAGTTGCTGCACTCTGCTGCTTGTTGAGCTTGAAAGGGAAAAAAGTTATAAGCAAGTCCCACGACGTGCTCTCGCAAGTCCTGCCCCTCCAAATGTTCCAGCTTCCAGCGATACGACGGTCAGTCTTATTCTTCTTTTCGTCGGCAGGCTGACAGGCAAGGAGAATGGTCGTCACAAACATTACCATGCGACTCAGAGGCGGCGTGCATGTCAACCGTTGATGACGAAGAAGAACGTACTTTGAATTTTAGTTGCTGGTGACGTACGGATCACAACGGTTGCTTTGAACTTGACAAAGCACGTCCAGATCCCTGCCACTCTTGGCGGCGTCGGCTGATTCCCCAAGAGACGAGATGCTGTCAGGGCCAAATAAGGAAGCATCATTCTTTGCGAGGAGGCCGTTGAAGAGTTTTACCAATCTTGACGGCTGAGATGCTTGAGCCCAAGTTGACGCTTCCGCAAGATTCGCCTCACCTTTGGCTGGACTATCAAAGGTTGCATGTCATCGAATGAACTGGACCCTGTCAAGTTCGCCCACGACTTGGAAACTTTGGCGGCGGGTCGCCAGCGAGATGGGATGCCTCCCAGTCCTTGAGATGAAAAGTTATAATCACTACTTCAAGAACCCGACCTGTGTAAAGGTTGTGCAAACACTCTCTGGTATTGCCATCTAACCTTCTCTTCCCGTGGAAAAGGTCGTTGCGGCCAAAGACCTTGCGCCCCATCTTTCGTCACCGCATTCGTCCCGCCGTTCGTCTCTTCGCTCATCTCTCCATCTGGTATTTTTTTTTCCCGTCGGGGTTGCAACGACGCCTTGCACCAGCCTCATGACTTGGATCTCTCGATCTGGGCGGCCTCGATGTTGGCCTCGAACTTCTCGTCGCTGATGGACGGGGACCTGGCGCGCCCGGGCGCCAAGATCGGCCTGCCTCGTATCTGCGCCCACACCGTCTTGTGCGTAGGATTCATGAAGAGGGCATCCATGTCTTCGAGGGTCAGGCCTGGCTCATGGGTTAGTGGACACATGATTGTGGTTAGAGTTGGGGCCAGGAGGGTTTGGGAGAAAAACGCACCCTTGGTCTCGGGGACGAAGAAAAAGGCCCAGACGCCCATAAGTATCAGGATACTACCGAAGAAGAAGTAGGCTCCGTAGCCGAGGTCCGAGATCATGTACGGCGTAGACCGGGCGATAATGAAGCTACCGAGCCAGGTGGTGGCGGTCGTGATGGAGACGGCCAACATCCTGATTTCGAGCGTCTGCACTTCCGACGCGTAGAGCCATGTGATTCCCTGCCATGTGGCGCAGATGATAATCTTGAACAGACCGCGTTAGCATGCGTGCAGCTTTTCCTTTTTTCTTTTTGTTTTCTTTTTTTTTTTTGCTAGATCGGTGCCCACTCACTCCGTTGATGTATACGCAGGCCATGGCAAGGTAGCCCCAACCGTCCCGGTTGATGACACCCTCGGCAGCAGCCCTGGCAGGATCGTTCTTCATCACAAAGCCGCCGATGTACAGCATCGGGATGCAGCCGAGAGCGGAGCCCCAAAGAAGACCCTTCCTCCTGCCGACCCTTTCCGCGACCCAGAAGGTGAAGAGGAACATGCCGAATGTCTTGGCGATGCCGTAGAATCCGGTGGAGAAGAGCTTGGTTGAGGTTCCCGTGATGCCGAGGGTCTCGAAGATTCTCGGAGCGTAGTAGGTGATGATGTTGACGCCTGATGCTCGTTTTAGACTAACCATCTGGAGGTGTAAAGGGGGGGGGGGGGGGGGGGGGTTCTCACCGGTGAAGCTCTGGAGGAACATGAGGGCCATGCCCAGGCCCATGCGGTTTCGGATGCCCTTCTGGAAGAGCTTCCGGAACATTTGCTTCTTCGTCATCCTGTTGGAGGTGCGCTCCTCGACCTGTGTGCGGATGTCGCTCATCTCGCGGCGGATGTACTCGTGGTCGGCGGGCAGGCCGCGGATCTGGACGAGGATGCGCTCGGCGGCGTCGAAGCGGTCGCCGCGGGCGAGCCAGCGCGGCGACTCGGGGCACCAGATCATGCCGAGGGCGAGCCCCAGGCCGGGCGCCAGCTGCAGGCCGAGGGGCACGATCCACTGGGCCGGGAGCCGACGTCGATGGTGCGGTCGGTGGCGTAGTTGATCCAGAAGCCGAGCATGCCGCCGCCCTGGGAGGCGATCTCGAAGATGCCGACGAGGCGGCCGCGGATCGAGGGCGGCGCCGTCTCGGCGATGTAGACGGGGACGGTGAGGGAGGACGCGCCGATGCCGAGGCCGGCGATGGCCCGGCCGGCGTAGATGAGGTTCAGGCTGCCGCTCGCCGCCGTCATGAGGGTGCCGCCGACGAGGAAGACCGTGCCGGCCAGCATGACCGTCTTTCGCCGGCCGAACTTCTCGGCGATGGGGAAGGTGAGCAGGGCGCCGAAGAAGCAGCCGGCCTGCGTGTTTCGTCACAAAGTCAGACGGGGCGGCGGGGGGCGGGGGGCAAGGAAGCAGCGAAAGATGCTAGAAGGGGCGGCTGCGCGTACCTGGAAGGTCGAGACAATGTTGCCCTGGATCGTGTCGCGGACCGAGGAGTTGACCTCGTCGAGGTGGAAGTCCCTCCGGAACGAGTCCAGCGCCATCGTGCCCCCGATTACGGCGGTATCGTAACCCACTACAAAGAGGCCAAGTCAGCCGGTATTCTGCAGATTGGAAGGACACCCTTTGAAAGAAAGGGGGGCCGCGCTCCGCTTTCCACCGGACATGTACGCGGGGCCGGGAGATGAACGGTTACGATCATCCGATCACCGCCCCGCGTACAGCACTGGCAATACATCTGGGGCGGTGGGTAAAACAGCACAAATACTTTGTAAAAAATCACATCACATACTGGCCAAGGCGGACATGCTGGCAACGAGCGCAATCAAGTGGATGCGCCAGTTCCGCACCTCGGGGGGTCCTGCGTCCCGGAGGCGTGGGTGCTGAAGAAGCCCATGCCGGGCAAAGCAGGCAAGGAAGATTTGGCAAAGGGGAAAGAAAAAGGGCGGAGGAACTGTTCGCGAGAAAGGAGAGCCCAATGATAATGTGTGTGTGTGTGTGTAACACACGAGAGGTTGCGTACGTGAGCGAAATAAAACCCAAGCGGGCGGTAGAGGAGGCAAGCTTTATCTAGGCCAGGCCGTGACGTTCCCCCACCCCCCTTCTCTACCAGATGAAGAGCTTGAAATGCACTTGCGCCGAATGGCCAGCCGGTAATCGGGAGCAGTCTCAGAAGTGCAGTGGTACTGTGGGCGGAAGGGCGGGTGTTCAAGGATCGGCGGTGTTTACCCCGCGATGAACCCCCGTGGGGAAAAATAAGAAAGGGCACAGATGTGGCCCCCGGCCGTCAAAACTTGCCTCGGACCCAGATGAACAAGAGCCAGAGGGGGGGGCATCCCGGGAGGTAACAGAAATAAGAACAGTCACACATGCTTGTTGGCTCGGACGGTCCAGCCATTCAACGTGCATTCCACACAGGTTGGACGGGCTTGGCAGAGAACACTTGGCGTCAGCAGATGTGTGGATCAGCCAAGACATGTTAACGCTGGAAAGGAGGGGGAAGCGAGTATGTCATGGATTTTTCTCTCTTCGTACGATGCCCATGGCGGGACGGGGTTTGCTCACGTTCTTCCGCTCTTTTGTTGCGCCGCAGGGGAGCGTGTGTGTCTGCTTTCGAAAACCTCCCGTCGAGGGGGGATGGGGAGGGAGACTTGTTGCCCGTCACGTCAGGGTGTAGAGCGCCAAGTTTCTTTTCCGTTACAAGTAAGTGCACAGCCCGGTGCTGGGAGTCTGTCCCGGGGGGAGGGGTCGCACCTCGTGATGTTGGTCGGGTGGGAATACGTCGCGCGGATCCGGTCGCAAACTCTGTTGTCGGTGCTGCAGAGACCGAAAGCCGTCTTCCCATGTTCGAGTCCCCGAAAGTGAGCAGACTGTTCCCCCCCCCCCCCCCCCCCCCCCGATAAGAAGATTCCGTATACATGTTTCCAGCACAGTCGGATGGCTCTGCTTGTTTAAAAAAGTCTTGCATGTACGCGGATGCCAGAACCACAGCCGCGAGACCGCGCACGAGGATATGCCAGCCTGAAGACGACGTCGCAAGTTTCGGTCAAAGGTCTGCCGAGACGAAAACAAGCGGAGAGAACCGGACGCAGGAGGGCCAGCACGCATCTTGATGTCCTCTAGGTGGCTCTCTCTCGCGAAGAGCCACCCTGATACCACGGAGCCGGACCGGTGGAAAGATGCGGGCCCGCCGTGAGAGGTTGGATCAAGGCGTTGTTGTTGTTGTTGTTGTTGTTGTTCTATTTAACGCCTGTGACGTTCCTGAAAAGGACAAAGGGCGCCTAGGTAGCTTAGCTAGTAATATATATATACTTCTAATATCGCTAGGTCTTCTATAACTAGTTTAGCTATACGTATCTATATCCTATATTTTACTATATCTAGGGGGTTAAGCTATTTTAGGTGTCTTACTATTAATACCTAAGGGCTCTTTATTATCCTAGATCTATATAGGATATCCCTATACCTTACTAAAAAGCCTAGCTTAGGTTTTCTATATATTCTATTATATAGTACTATTAATATATCTATATTAATAGAGGAGTAAGGGTAGCCTTACTCTATGTTTTTAGTAGGGGAGTAATAGGGGGAGGAGAAAGGGGGAGATAGTAGTATATCTATAGATAGTTTTAGATAGTCTACACTAAATACTACTATCCTATTATTTTACTATAGTAGGGGGGTACTTTATTAAAGTAGTACTAAAGTAAAACCTATAATAAAGTCTTATTCTTTATAGCCTACTATTTTAGTACTTAATAAATACTTATACTAGCTACTTATAGCTATATATCTAGGGCCTATGCTAGGGAATTAGTTAGGTGTTAGTATCTAGTAAAGAGTTTTTACTTATATATCTAGAGAAGGCTTAGACTACTTAATAGGTAACTATTACTACTATAGAGTAATAGGGTAATATAATAAGGATATCTTTATATCCTAAGATATATTTTTCTATAGTATTTATTATATTTAAGGAGCTAGATAAAGGCCTTAAACCCTTTAGATAGTAAGTTATAAATATATTCTTTTTACCTTAGCTAGGGTAAGGGTTTTAGGTATTATATTCTTTAGTAGTATAGGGGGTATCTAGGGGACTTTCTTCTCCTATAAGAATATAATTATTTTATATTATTATATTAAAAATAGTTATAGTAGTTTATATAGTTACTATAACCTATCTTAACTATAATAACCTAGTAGAGTTTTTCTTTAGTTAGTATCTAAAGTTTAGTTATAGGCTTAAGGGTTACCCCTAAGTTAAGGTTTTTATAGGTAGTAAGTTAGTTTTTTACCTATTATTAGGTAAAAGTATTATACTAAGAGAGTTTAATATCTTATTTTATATAGCTATAGGTTAAAGGTTTACTATTAAGGTTAAGGGGGTAAATCCCTATACCCTCTTTAGTAAGTTTATCTATAAGTTTATTACTTAATATATCTATATATCTTAGGACTTATTATACCCTTATATATTCTTTATATATATTAGTAGTATCTATAAAGTCTAAGAAGGCTTCCTAGGAGGACTAAGTTAGTACTCTATTAAGTCTATAGATAACTACTAAGTTATTAAGGTATACTATAATACTATTTATTCCTTTATCTAGGTGTTAGAGAGCTACCTATAGGCTAGCTTATACCCCCTCTACCTCTATATTATAAACTTCTCCCTAAGGGAGTTATTAGTAACCCTAGTAAATTAGGTCTCTACCCTAGAAAATAGTATACTTAAACCCTATAGTGTCTTAGTCTACTTATAACCTATTAGTATAGATAACTATATAGGATTATAAGAGGGAGGCTAACTATATCTTATATTTAAGGGCTACTTATATTTTTATTTAGTCTTTAGCTTAGTATTCTATAAGGTATAAAAATATTTTATATTATATCTTAGGTCTTAGGAAGTAAAGAATACTCTATAAAGCGCTTATAAGTATAGTAAGGTATATAATTTTACCTTTTTAATTAATATATTAGTAGTTTATTACCTAGTAGGTAAGTAGGTATTATATATTAAGTATCTTAATATAAAGTCTATGTCTTTATTTAGCTACTTCTAGGAGTAGGGGGATAGGGGGGGTACTTAACTTTTAGTAAAAGGTATTTATAGGAGTAGTTTACTAAGCTAGAAGGTATTTATAAAAAGCTATATTTATAGTAACTTATAGTTTCTATATAGGGCTATTAAGGCTATATTAGACGTTAGAGAAGCTATTACCCCTCCTTTTAAGTCTTAGTTTATATAGGCTAAGATACTAGACTTTTAAAACGTAAAGTACTTAGGGGATAATAATTATATATATTATTTTTTTTATACTAATTAAGGGGGCTCCTCTATAAACTTTATTTAAGCCTTAGATATACCCTACTATAGAGTATACTATAGCTACCTTCTTTTTAATATATATCTTAAAGGAGAGGAAGTAGTCTAGCTAAAGTCTTAGCTATTATATTATTAGGCTAAGGGGGACTACTTAGTCTCTATATTATATAGTTATATTTTCTATCTTTTAATAGTAAAAGAAGTATATTAGTTTTACTTTTCCCTTATTAAAAAGTATACTATTCTCTCTCCCCTAGTAGATAGTATTATCTAAGATATTCTATACTCTCTCTTAGCTTTCTTCTTCTATATTATTAATATAGAGAATTATATAGTTATTTATATATTTAAATCTAGAGATAATAGACTTAAATTAGTATAGTAGCTTAGTATAGTATAAGTAAAAGATAGAGGATACTAGTAAGCCCTATAGGAGACTATACTAAAGAGGTATTATATTTATTAAGTAGTCTTTAAACCTTATCTTTATTTTCCTTTAGGTTATAAAGGTAATAGCTTAGTTAACTAGGTTATTTAGCTAGCCTTATTCTTAGAGGATTTTAGTAAGCCTCCTACTATTAACTATATTAAAGGTATCCTAAATATTTATAGTAATAAGTATATAGCTCTTTTATTAGTCTAGGGTAAGTTTAATGTTATATACTAAGGCTATAATAATATTAGTTACTAACCTTTTAGGTAGAGTACCTACTACCTAGGGGTATAAGATATCTTATTTTATATAGGTTTTAGCTATCCTCTTAGTAATAAGTCTTTTTAAGCCCTTCCTAACTATTAAGAGTAGGGAGATTAGTCTCTATCCTTTAGGGGTACTTATATCCCTATTTACTTTAGGGATTATAACTATCTTTACCTTATAGAATAGGAGTAGGTAATACCCTTAGTCTAGGTATACCTAAAAAAGGGACTAGGTGTAGTTTCTTATATATAGCTAGGAGGCCTAGAGTATTATAATAGTAATACTATTAATACTAAGGGTTATATTACTTACCCCTAAAAGGGTAGTCTTTACTTTCTTTAGGCTAACGTAGGGGTCCTATAGGACTACTCTCTAGGGGACTATTAGGGTATATAAGTTAATATCTATATTAACACTAAAGTACTTTAGGAGTCTTTACTAAAGGATATTTACTTTCTTAATAGGTATAGTAATAACTCTATTACTATCCTATAGAGGAGGTAATTAAAATTAAGTTTATAATTTATATTAACCTATTACCTTATATAAGTCCTTATCTATTTTTATTTTATTAATTTAGTTAGTTTAGTATTAGGCTTTTACTTTATATATAACTTAGTAGAATTCTTAGGCTACTATATTTATATCTCTCTCTTATTTTACTCTATAGTATATCTACCTTATATAGGTATACTTCTTATTCTACTAGACTATAGAGTAGCCTCTAACTTACTAAGTACCTATAGCTACTATAGTAGCCTATAGGAGGCCTATTAGTATAGTAGTTACTTAATTAAGGTCCTAGGTAGTATCTATTTTATTAGGAAGTATTTATACTATTTACTCTACTTTTTTACTAAAGTATTAAATCTTCTTAGTAGTATTAATCTAGATAGTAGTATTATTTCTTTTTAGAAGTAGTCCTATATTAATAGGGATTATTATAATTATTATTAAGTAGTTAGAGCTAATATAAAAGTACTTTACTATCTTTACTATTACTAGTAGGATATTTAAGAAAATAAGGTTTAGTATATTTCCTCTTTTATATATTAGTATACTAGGCTTATTAAGTAGTAAAAGCTAGTAGTTATTTACCTATTCTACTAGCTAGGTAGTACCCTAGTTAGGGTTTATATTTAGCTACTAGTTTAGGTATTTTATATTAAAGTTACTAAGGACTACTATCCCCTTAGGAAGTATCTAGTTTATTAGTATATTTAGTATTATCTATATTTATAGCTTATAGTAGATATTATAGTATAGATTACTATATAGAGAGATCCTTAGTATATCTCTTAGTAGTATTATTATTAGGTAGTAAGTATTTACCTCCTTATAGTCTCTTTAGATATAAGTAAAAACCCTTAGTCTTATATTTTAGTCTACCTAGTTAGTAATAAAGGAGTATAGTAAGTAGTTTTAGTATATCTTAGTTATACCTATTCTATATATAGTTAAATACTATAGTTCTTATATTATAATAATATCTACCCCTTCTAAGTAGGTAAAAGTAAGGGTAATATTATATATTAGCCTAGATCTCTTTATATTAACTTAGAATATCTAGATATCTTTTTTTATTTATAGTCTAGGGAAGAGGTAATTAATATACTAAGTTTAACTAGGGGGGGAGTAGTTCCCCCTTTTAATATATTAATATTTTAAAAGTTAAATATATAGTTTTCTCTATTAATATTTAGTATTACTACTATAGAGGCTTAGTTAATAGAGTCTAGGCTTTAGGTTATTTATTTATCTATTAGGCCTAAGGTAAGGCCTAATATACTAGTAGCTATAGCCTCCTTAAAGCGTTTTCTCTCTCTTTATCTTATAGTCTATTTTTACCCTCTAGAGGGTTAAGTAACTATACCCCTCTTAGTCTTCTAAGGGTATAAGGAGTAGTCTTTATATATACTTTAGTATAAGCCCTTATAGTTTATATATTAGACTAGTTTTATATATACTTTACTTCTATATTCTACCTCTAGGTTACTATAGACTTTATAGAGCTATATCTTCTAGTAGGGGTATACCCTATACTAGTTAAAGTATACTATATACTATTATAGTTAGAATCTATCCTTTAGGCGCCTAGAGAGGGTACTATTAAAAAGTTAAAATAGTATTACTTCTTCTATAAAAGTAATAATCTATATTTATAAGTCTTTATCCTCTATATCTCTAGTTATATAGTATTATTAAGGTTACTTATTAGTAGTAATTTAGATCTCTATAGCTATAATAGTCTAATTAACCTTATACTTTATTCTCTTATAGTCTATATAGTAGCTTAGGATATTCTTAACTTTATAAAAGGCCTATACTTATATACTATTTATAATATCTATACTAAGATATTAAAATAGCTTAGTATAGTTATTAAGAATAGTCTATTTAATTTTATTACTATTTAGGGTAATTATATAACTAGTTAAAACCTAAGTAGTCTTTTTAATATCCTAGACCTATATCTTATAGATTTAAGTAATATCTTAGTAAATAAGGGTAGTTAAGATACCTCTATTTAGTATATAGATAAAGATCCTTTAGTTAATATTATAGTAGATAAATTAGCTTTATATAGTACTTAGTCTCTTTATAGGTTCTAGAGGGTAACCTATTATTAAGATAGTTATAGTCTATTATTATTTTATAGGTTTTTACTATACTAGCTAGCTTAGTTATAGTTACTTAGAGGGTCTATCTTTAAGAGTAAAAAAAAGTAGCTTAGTATAGAAGTTAATAATAGTATTATACTATTATTCCTCTAATTTAAGTTATTAAAGGGTTTACTAAAGTACCTCTATAAAGGTATTCTTAATATATCTAAAGCTATTATTTAAGGTTATAATCTTACTAAGTATATCCTCTAAATACTAACTTATATTTATTATTAGTCTATATATTAATATATTTAGTTTAATTCTCTACCCTAGGGCTACTAAGAGTCTAGGAAGTTTACTAGCTAGCGATAGGGGCTCTAAAGAGGGTACTACTACTCTCTTACACTTTAAGGGAGAACCTTTTATTATCCTAATAGGACTTAAAGTAGTAAGGGTAGCCTACAATAGGGGGCGTAAGCCTAGGTGTTAAGGCGTAGCTAGCCTATTAGGGGCTAGCATTAGATTAGGGTGGTTTATGCGTAGATTCTAGTGTTAGGGTTTTCTGTGGTGTACACGCCTCCGCACTAACAGTTCGTGCGTTGACGGATAAATAGGAGGGAAGGTTGGATCAAGGCGTGGGTGACAGGCGATGGCGGCACCGGGAGGGGAGAGAGGGAGGCTTTCCCTCGGCTGGTATTAGGTAGTTCATCTGCGCCCGGAGCGGGCCTGGACCTGCCATGCCCCTCCAACCTCCTCATCGGTAGTCAAGTTTGAGTTCCGAGACCACGGGAGCCACTGCGCTGTCAAGAGGCGGCTCCATCGTGGGCCACTCATGACCCCTGACGCCCATGGCGACACCCTCCCCGAACCCCAAAAGCCTTTTTGGCGTTTCTTGGCTTCCTGTCCGTATCGTATGCACCGGTATTGCCCCAGATCTCGTTCGGGCATGTAGGGCTCCCAATCCCCGGAACCCCCCTTCCTTCCAGTGGTCTGCCAACTCCGGTCCAATTATAGAGCCCCGTTGAGTCTGCGTGCCCGTTATGCTAGCTGCCGGCAGCCCGGTCATGGTAGGACGGGCTTATGCGTGCTTCCTCGCACCAAGACGGGGGCCTGTCGTTCTTCTTCTATCGCCGAGAGACACTCCCTCCCCCTCACTTGACCTGTCGGTTGAACGAAACTTCCGATGGCCATGCTGTATCGGTTGTACTTGGCTGCATGCCGCGGCTCACTGGACATTGCACATTTCCACATTATTAGCTGTGCTCAGCCACCCCCAGACTGGGGATCACTCAAGATTTGAGCTAGATATGGAGAACCTGGTGGCTTGGCACAGAGTTCGTCCAGGGTTGGGGGGGGGGGGGGGGGGGGGCGCTTTTCCGCCAGAGTTCCGTGTGTCTGTCTCTCCCTTTCCCCAACATGCCAGCTGCGCCGCGTCGGCAGTATGCAGGTAGTCGTCCCAGCGTTGGGTCACGCAACCTGGGCTTATGGTCACATTGATTCAAGCGGGTTCAAGCCAAGCGCATAAGATTACGACATTCAACAGCTTCACGCAGCATCAACGAAACCTCGCCCCAAAGTATGAGAAGTGGCTGAAGAAGCTCATCTATCAATATCGATGAGAAGGAAAGGAGCCTCTTTCGGACAGGGAGATTGACATCGCATATCAGCTTGCGATCTCCTTGTCCACTTGCACAGCGTAGCGTAATCGGCCTCCATCCTTCATGGCGTCCACGAAACAGACAACTAGCAACGGACCTGACAGACCGCTGGATCATCAGACCAAACGTTGCGGCTCCCAAACCTCGTCTCGGCTTGCGATGCAGCTGACCACTAGCGCATCCTGATGGATGGCACACACGCCGGGGGCCGGGCATGGTCTACCGCTGCACACCCCCCAATGAAGCCGGAGACACTGCCGGTATTCACGAGCCCTTCGGGCAACTTCCGTAACGTGCCCGCGAAAGGTGGTCCGGCAGGTCAGTAACAATCGTCTTGAGTGCGTGGCGTGATGCTTGGCGACTTCATCACAGCGCGTAATACGGGCTTTGTTTTGGTGGAATCGCGACCGCTCTGCTCTTGTGTGTAATCTGTGAGGGAAGCTGGAGACTACTCTCCGGGTACCTGGAGACTCAATCTAGAATGAAAAACCACATAGGCTTGGATTGATGGTGGTAGCTTGATCAGGGGCCAAAATTCTAGAGGACAATGGAATGCCATGACGGTGCCATGTCATTCCACTTGGTCAATGGATAAGCCCATCAGGTAGACACCCCTGGCTAGAAAACTCCAAAATGATTGCCCATTATGTTTGCACACGCTCCGCGCTCACTTTCACTCATCCCATGGTTGTCGGCGATGTCGAAGTTGAAAACAAGATTGGTAAAGGGGATATGGATATGAGGTGGATTCATGCTCGAACGACGTCCAAGGGGCGCCTCGTGGCAATGGCACCCGGTGCCAAGCTTACTTTGGTGGTTCTCAGAACCACCCGCGACGGTTGAGAAGTCGGCAATATACTCTACATAGTATAGCTGGAAGCATTGGTATCGACTAAAACAACGCCCAGGAACCGGCCCCGGGCAAGCAGCCCACGCAACCGGGTGAGCCAGGAGGAGTTGGTGCACACGCAGCGCAGAAAATTCTGAGGGAGTGGGTTCGATTGCAAGCTTCCCCACATCGTCGAGTGACAAGGGTTGATGGAAGAGGGAGTTATCGGAACCGCCCTCCCCCCCCCCCCCCCACGCGCGCCTTTCCCCAGCTCTGGGCAAACACACGCGCTCCTCCACATCCTGACCAACAAACCACCGCAGCCAGCGCCCCTCCAGACCTACACGGGCTGGCAGAGAGACAGAGAGAAGCGTTTTGGAAAGGGTGGCAAAGGGAAGAGGATGTCCGCCACTGCCCACGAGCCCGCACGCGACTGTCACCGCAAGCATGCAGGAGAGTAATAATAACAGTGGGATGTCGGCTCTGCCAAGTTACTGCCGACCACTGAGGAGATCGGTGAGGTCCAGGGAAGGGTGTCTGACCTGCAAGTGAGTAGTTCGCCACGCCCGCCCGCCGATTCATGCCCGTTCCCTCGCGCCGCCGATGGAAGGCCAGTCGAGGAGGGGGGGAGGGGGAGGCAACCTCCCCGACTCCCAAAGGGGGTTTCAGGGCTCCCGACCGGTTCGCCTGGCAAAGCTCGCAAACCTACCCAGGTACGAATGCGAAGGACCGTCGCGCTAACCACGAGCCCCCACCGCAGACGCCGGAAAGTCAAATGCGATGAGTCCAGGCCCAGGTGCAGCCATTGCGAACGGCTGAACCTGGAATGCAAGTGGCGGCCACAGAGCAATGCCGCCGCCCACTCCGTGCTGGCAGCCGCGGGCCCCTCTGGGCCCGGTCGCAGCCCGGCCATGCCGTCCCACGCCACCGATGCATCCGTGTCTCCGGCGGCGTCCGTCTTCCAGCCCATGCAGGCCGTCGACGAGATCTTCGACTATGCCAGCTTCATGTGGGACACGGGCGATTCCTGGCAGCAGGTCAGCCCCGAGTCGGGCCAACCGATGAGCCTCGGGGACAGGTCCTAGTATGTCTTGTTGTTCTCGGTTTGGTTTATTAAGCTCTACGCTAACATCGCATAGCGAAGTCAATACAGTGGCCAGCCCCTCGGAGGCCGGCAGCCACAGTCCACGTCGAGCCCGCCGAACCTCGGCTTCCCAGATCGAACCGCCATGGACAGTCTGCCGGAGCCGTCATCGGTGCCCGGTGCAAGCAGCCAGCCAGAGCAGGCCATGGCTCTGCAGGACCCGACAGAAGACGACCGGCTGATGGACTATTTCAGCCGCGTCGTCGTCCCGCCCATCCTCGCCGAGGTCGAGACGCAGAAAAAGTGGCTGGCGATCCGCCAGGTCGTCGTGGACATGGCCGGCGCGTCCCAGATGGTCAGGTGGTCGGCCCTCGCCTTCTCCAACCTGATGCTGTCTCGTCGCGAGGGGTCCTGGCTCGCCAGCCCGGACGACCACTACCAGAAAGCCGTGTCGGAAGTGGCAGCGTGCGGCGGCGGCGGCGGCGGCGGCGGCGGCGACGACGACGAGTCGTCCCCCGCGATCGACAACCCCGGCGGCTCCCGCCGAGAGCACCTGCTCGCGACGCTGTTCTTCCTCAGCTACGTCGACATTCTCAGGGGTCAGATCAAGGCGGCGGATTCCTTTCTGAAACGGGCGTACGGGCTGTTCCAGCAAGGCGAGAAGAGCAGCTTCACGGCCGTCGAGAAGCAGTTCCTGCAGTGGATGCGCCTCCTCGACGCCCGCGCCGTCTCCGCCGGCGGCCAGGGCCTGCTCCTGTCCAAGGACGACGAGCTGCTGCTCGTCGAGGCGTCGCCCGCGAGCTTCGACGGCGCCGACCCGGGGAGAGAAGACCTCGCCGACGGCGACATTGAAGACGTCCTGTTCCAGGTCCTGTACCAACCCGGCATCGTCTTCTTCCAAAAGGTGCAGAGCTTCATGGGGCGGATATCCAAGATCGACCCGTGGCACCGCTCGCGCGGCACGGTCGAGGACGAGACCGAGGTCATGAACATCGGGGCGGCCATCGCGGCCGACCTCCGGGCCCTGTACGAGCAGCGGCCGCCGCTCATGGACTACGCCGTGGCGGGCAAGCTGACGGCGCCCCACGTCTCGGCCCACCTCGCCTTCGTCATCACGCGGGCCTTCCGCACCTACCTCGCCAACTACCACGCGAGCAAGGTCCACCTGCACAGGGTGGCCTACAAGTCCTTCCCGCTGACCAAGGAGGCGGACGACGCGCTGGGCCAGATCCGGCGCCTGGCGAGGCTCCTCGCCGACTCCCTCGGCGGCACGGACGACTCGCTGCCCGTCAACATGCTCTGGCCCCTGCTGATGCTGGGCTCCGAGGAGCAGGACCCCCGGGAGAGGGAGTGGATCAAGGCGCAGATCCTCCGGATGGAGAGGGTCGCCGGCAACGCAAAAATCACGGCCCAGGTGCTGGAGGAGGTCCAGGCCAGGCAGGACGCCGACAGGGTCCGGGTCGACATCCGGTCCGTCATGCACGCCATCTTCAACTCGTGCTTCGCCATAGTCTGATGCTCAAGGCGGTGGGGAAGATCGACGGGACTGGATGAATACGCCGACTGGCGATGACATGGTAGAACAGTCAGAGTCACGAGCAATGGGATCGCTTAGGGGAAAGGCGCAGCATAAGTATCTAGAGGATTGGGGGAAGTGTTGCTCTGTGACGTCAAGACCTGGTGAGGTAGCCCAGGGTCATGATTATCTCGCATCGGCAGAGGGATGGATAACATGACCAAGATATCCAGTCTGTTTATCAGTGTACAGTCAACCCCACCAACCAAACTTTCGGCATGGAACCTACCGCATACCCGAGGCTAAGTGTCGGATTCAAAGGCCCTCGTTTCCCAGTCCACCCACGCGACCGGGACCATCGGCTGAGCCGACAGGCCCGACACTAGCGCATCCGACGCCGGTGGGTCCCGATCGGGAGATCCACTTTTACGGGGTCTCCTCCGATCGGGAAACTTGTCAGGCGCATATCCATATCTGATGGAACATTCCCAACTGTCTCCTGTTTCTGCTAGAACAAGTGACCAAGGGGGAAATGAGGGGTCGTGCGGGATGCGGGATACGAAGCGAGCATTGTACTAGTCGCTGGACCGCGTCGGCTTCCCTTCCTCGAGACGGCCCCCCCACGGCATTGACTGACTCGTCGCATGGGATGGGCCTCATGCCTATGCGAAGAGAGGGTCGGCCTGTCGGAACCATGGCCCCCTTGGGAGACCCCGCGCTTCGAGGTTCGAAGCGCGGGGTCGAAAGGCTCCGAGCCACAGAGCTCAGGAGCTACTTCTATTGACTCCCTCCATCACTCTCGTTCCCACGGATTCCTGGCCCAGATCCGTTGATATCCCAAGCCCCTTAGCTCGTCTTGTGTCCAGAGTCACCTCCCGGCTCTCGTTTTTTAATCGACCCTTCGCTTTCCCATCGTCTACTCTCGCTCAAGCTTCGTCGCGATGGCTCCCACCAAGTCCTTCCCCGCCGGCATCCACGTCCCCAGTCTGACTTGGTTCGGCGACGACGCCAGCCAGGAGATTGACTGGGCCGTCCAGACCGAGCACATTGAGTTCCTGGTCAACTCGGGGCTTCACGGGAGTAAGTTTTCCGGCTCTGACGTGCCCCCCCTACCTTTCCTCCCGGGGCATCTAGTTCTAACGGGACCTTTGCAACAGTTGTTCTTGCCGGCACCAACGGCGAGGCCGTCACGCTGACCAACGAGGAGAAGACGCGGCTCGTCAGGACCACGAGGGAGGCCGCCGTCAAGGCCGGCCGCCCCGACCTGACCATCACCATGGGCTGCGGCGGGCAGTCCACGCGCGCCGTCATCGAGGAGACGCGGCTCGCCCGGGCCGCCGGGGCCGACTACGCCCTCGTCCTCGTGCCCAGCTACTTCCACTTCGCCATGAGCGAGGAGGCCATCGTCGGCTTCTTCGAGGAGCTCGCCGACGCCAGCCCCGTCCCCGTCATCGTCTACAACTTCCCCGGCGTCGTCGCCGGCCTCGACGTCAACTCGGACATGCTCTCCCGCCTCGGGCGGCACCCCAACATCGTCGGCGTCAAGCTGACGTGCGGCGGCATCGCAAAGGTCGCCCGCGTCCGCGCAGAGTTCGACCCCTCCGAGTTCTTCGCCCTCGCCGGCCAGAGCGACTGGCTCGTGCCCGCCCTCTCCGTCGGCAGCAACGGCACCATCACCGGCGTCGCCAACCTGTACCCGAGGTACTGCATCGAGATCTTCGACCTCTACAACGCCGGCCGGCTGCAGGAGGCCTCCGCCGCCCAGATCAAGCTCGCGCAGATGGAGTGGGCCTTTGGCAAGGGCGGCATCAACGGCACCAAGTGGGTTGTCGCCAAGTCCCGCGGCTACCCCCTGACCAGCTGCCACTGCAGGCGGCCCTACCCCCAGTACACGGACGAGAAGAAGCAGGCCTGGATCTCCGCCTTGGTAGCACCCCTGGCCGAGGAGGAGGCCAAGCTGAACCAGCGTGCTTGATTTGCAAATGGAGGGGGGCACATGGAGCGAAGCAAAAGCATCAGACGGTGAATCTCGGCGTTTTGGGGCATTTCAAAAAGAACACAAAAGTATTAGCTATTTACAAGTAGAATAAACTACCGTTATGATAATGACATTCAAATCTCTGCCAAGTGAGCAGCATGATGCATACGTGGTCTATCATCCCTCCCTCCGATAAACAGTCAGTGGTGTTTCGAGCAACCCGCACGCACGTATTCGGTCACCTTGCCTGGCTTTTCTTTTCTCCTTTTCCTTTCCTTTTTTATAAAAAAAATCTTTTGGTTTATTTTTGCTCAGAACAAATTGCCTGTTACCTTGTAGTGTTCGCAGATTCTGTCAGCGATGCAATAGAAGAACATTACAGCTGACGGGTGGGGAGCCTGGCTGGTCGAATGTTGATCATCAAATACCCAATGAATCGCTCTCGATTGCACCCGGAGAAGAGTCCTTGAAAATACGTGTTCAACAGCTCTGTTTAACCTTCCCGATTCCGAACGATTGGACGTTGGCTTTGCGAGCTCTCACGTCTGGGTATATATAGTATACAACTGCTTCCCTTCAAACGATCCGACCTCGGATCGCCCAATTCCGCGGTTCCTCTCTCCTCCCCGCTTATTCACGCAAGCCCTCATACAACCTCGTCATGTTCACTAGACTTTGCCTTGTTATCATCCAAGGCCGCGTCGACGAGCTTGGCGGAGGGCTCCGGGCGGGCATCGTGGGCGTAGCCGCTGATGAAGAGTCAGTATGCGCACAGTGCAGGACGGCGGTGCCGGACACGGGAATCACGTACAAGATGACGTCCATCTGGTCCATGGTAAGGCCCTTGGTCTCGGGCAGGAAGAAGTAGGCCCACGCCGTCGCGACGATCATCCAAGACGCGAAGAAGAACCAGGTGCCGTAGCCGAAGGAGCTGAAGATGTACGGCATGGCCTTGGTGATGGCGAACTGCGTGGCCCTGGGAAGACTTGTCAGTGACACACGCCCGAGACAAGCCGAGCCGGGGGCGGGTCTTTCAACTTACCAGACGACGAGGGCGGCGTAGGTCCCGGTGAAGTTGCGGAGAGCGCCGGGGAAGATCTCGGCGCTGACGATCCAGGGGATGCCGTTCAGGCCAAAGGACCAGCTGGGACGGTTGTTAGGTTGGGTTCGGACCGCGAACGGTGATGACGGGGGGGAGCGCATACCAGATGGAGTAGATCATGATCATCCCGGTCGCCGCTCGACCGCCCGCGGCGGTCGAGGCGGACAGCTCCTGGCCAGCGGCGATGATGTCGGCAGGGTGGCCGACCTTGACGTACGTACCGACGATCCAAAGGCAGAGCGAGCAGACGAAGGAGGAAACGATGGCGGGCCAGCGTCTTCCGAGGACGTCGATCAGGAAGACAAAGTATATGATGGAGGCGATGGCTGGAAGGGGGTTTTCCCGTCAAGTCAGTCCAACAGGCCTCTCAAGCACACGCGCGCGCGCGCGAGTTTTTTGACTCGACGATGCTCTCACCTTTTATCAGGCCGTAGATTCCCGTGTAGAGGGAAACATCGGTGATTCCGATGGATTTGAAGAGGGTCGGCGAGTAGTAGTTGATGGCTAGGCGGGGAAGATTAGTCGCCGCGGACCACCGGCTCCTCGGCCGGGTTCGGGAATGTTGCACGTACCAGCAGCGCCGGAGAGGTTGTTGAGGGCGAAGGCGCAGAAGACGAGCACCAGGCGGTTCCGCATGCCCTTGCGTGACAGCATGTTGGCGACGCCGCGCAGGTATGCCCACTGTCCGGTGCCGTACTGCGCAGCCACGGCGCGTTCCTCGTCAATCTTCTTCTGGAACATGTCGAGCTCCTCTTGCATGTCTGCGAGTATCAAAGATTAGCGTTCCTCCTGAAGAGAAGATAGCCCGAGTAGGCCCGGAATGCCCCCCCCCCCCCCCCCCAATCCGTGCGATGCTCACATTTGTGGTCGATGGGCAGACCCCTGAGCCCCTCGAGGACCTTGTGCGCCCTCTCGGTCTTGTTCTTCCGCAGGAGCCAGAGGGGGCTCTCGTGGATGAAGAAGCAGCCGGCCAGGAGGATGCCGGCGGGGACCAGCTGGAAGGCCATCGGGATCCTCCAGCTGACGGGCAGGTTCGGGTCGATGGTCTGGGTGATGCCGTAGTTGATCCAGAAGCCGATGACGGAGCCGATCTGGTACGCCACCTCGAACAGGCCAGTGAGGATGCCGCGGATCGAGGGGATCGACAGCTCGCCGATGTACGAGGGGACCGTGGCCGTGATCCCGCCGCATCCCACCCCCGTCAGGGCACGCCCGGCGTCTGCGAGCCGTCCGGGGTCAGCCAATCTATGCTACGTACGGTCTTTTGGGGGGGGGTGGACGTCGGGTGGCGCTTCCTTACAGATGAATGACAGTTGGTCCGTCGCGACGGTCATCAGGATGGCGCCGACGACGAAGATGACGACGTTAGCCTGCAGGGTCCATTTTCTGCCCAGACGCTCGGTGACTGGCGGCGAGTTAGCCTTTTCTTTTTTTCTCTTTTTCTTTCCCCCCCTGGCGTCCCACGACAAGATTGGGAGATTCGTACTGAAGAAGCAAAGGAGGGCGCCGCCCAGGGCCCCGGCCTGGAAGGCCGAGGTGATGTTGCTGGAGATGTTGTTAGAGTTGCCGGCGTCGATGCCAAAGTCCCTCTTGAAGCTGTTGCGGGCGATCGTGGTCCCGATGAAGGCCGAGTCGTATCCGAAACTGCAACGACGAACAAAGAGTGAGCCCCCATTCCTCCTCAACCCCCGTTTCGTTCATGGCGAAAGGCGAGAGCCTCTCGGTCTTGACTTACAGGAAAGAGCCTGTGGCGATGATGGCGGCCTCGATGTAGAGCTTCCAGTTGTAGACCTCGCTCGGCGTCGGGCGATCCTCGACGGCCTTGAAGCCACCCATGATTGCGGTGCCGTGATTGTTTGGCGTGAACTTGAGGCGGTTTGCTCGAATGGTTTGGTCCAAACGGAGGGCGGGCTGGGGTCTTCGATGGAACACACGCAGCTCACAGTCACATTTTGCAAGGAGCTCTGGCTGCCAAAGAGTATTTATCCTGCCCTCCCTTTACCACCCCGTCGGATGGGCGCATCCCCATGGGGTAACACAGGTGTGGAGAAAACATGGAGGGCTTCTGGAGTTTGGCTCACTCGCGCGCAGCCCGTTGCTGGGGAATGCCTGCTAGTTTGACTCGCGCTGCCAGGGCCTTGACCAACTGGATCCAGGGTGTGCGCCTCTCCTCGGAAGTCGTC
Source organism: Colletotrichum falcatum (assembly GCA_019425465.1). Taxonomy (NCBI): domain Eukaryota; kingdom Fungi; phylum Ascomycota; class Sordariomycetes; order Glomerellales; family Glomerellaceae; genus Colletotrichum; species Colletotrichum falcatum. The sequence continues at coordinate 397,129 of SWKJ01000206.1, read as the reverse complement.
CGTGAACGATGTCATCAACCGTCTCTCGTACCCGAGCGAGTGGATCGATTTCCTTGACGCTAGCAAAGCCACATCAATGTCCTCGTCGCGGGCAGCGAATGGGTATTGTCTGTCGACGCCTCCTGCTCGAGTCTCGCCGGCCTACCATCAGCCTCTACACGGCGGTAGAGGTGCCCACGAGAGGCCAGGTGACGGTCTTGAACGTCTGATCATGATCGGGTTGCTCTGGCTCTGCTGCCCCCCTCCCCCCGGTCTCCCCACTATGGGTTCCGACATGCGAGCCGACATGCGAGCCGACGAAAGGAAAGCAGCCGGGGTGCGAGTCCGCACCGCACGTGGGAGGGAATGCGGTGAGGTGGTGAATCTTGGTACAGAACCAGGTTTTCGGGCCCGAGTTGCGTGGCATGATATCAAGGCGATCTCGTGGGCGACCAATGCGACATGGCGCGAAGAGAGCCAGGTTAACAAAGGCCCATCCGAGGGGGGGGGGGGGCAGGTTTCCGCACTCACTTGCATTGGGTCGGCAAGTTTTGACAGAGGCTTCGCTCGGAATGTCGCCTTTGTGTAAACCACGCACGGCCTTGCGTCGTGTTTGGTTATTAGAGGATTTCTTTTGCCCATTCGTGCTGCAAGACTTTCGAACTGCCACGTTTCGAGGTTGCATTTGGTTCTTGTTGAGATCGAGGCTACTTACTTTTATTGCACGCTTTGTGAGTAAAGCAAACGAGGTCCAGTCCCACACCTGGAACACACCTGTAAGTGTTCAAATGTCAGCCTCTACTGTGAGTTTACTTTAGGTATTGGGAGAAGCCAGGTAAATAGATTATCGGCTACCCCTCTGGCCTAGCCTGGACTGCATGAACGTCAATCAGGAGCATGAGAACAAGCATAGATCCCAGCATCGAGGGATCACGCTGCACGAAACATGGATTATTGCTGGGGCCCCTTTGTTACGAGCCCAATCCGCCTATTCGGCGTCTAAATAAAATATTACATGTACAGTGTATGTGTTGAAAAATATGTCTATACGTCATCAAAGGTTTCCGACACCAGGGCCGGATCATCATTAGGCATAACAGTGTATCCATGATGCTGAAGGATTAATCCCAGATCCAGCTGACAAAGCGAACGGGACCGGTCTTCTTGACTTCGGGTTCCTCGGGGTATGCGTCGGCCTGTTCAATCGCGTCGTGGAGCGGGATGTTCTCCAACGAGACGGCTTTCGTCTTCTTGACGAACTTGTAGACGAGGAAAGCCAGCGTGACAAGCGGGATATCCCTGCGCATTGGGTCAGTAAGGGGCCGCTTGCCATGTTCCCTCGCGACGGGGTGGACGAGAGACTCACAAGTACGAAGAGACGAAGCCGGTGGCGCTCCAGTTGCCCTTGGTGAAGACCTCGAACCCGCTGGTGAAGAGAATGAGGATGCACACGAACAGCGCGACGTGCGAGCTGTAGACTAGGAGTATTCTCTTTCGTTAGCAAAAAAACAAAAAAAACAAAAGAGGAAAAAGGAGGGGAAAAAAGGGCGGCGGTCAGGACCCGGGAAGGCTTACAGGTCCACGAGTTGTTCCACGGCAGTCTCTTGAACTCGATGCCCTGTATCCTCATCGCCCTCTTGAGGCGGATGTGGTTGAGCAGGATGGCGGACCACGAGACCAAGACGCCGGCGGCGGTCAGGTCGACGAGCCACCAGAAGACGGTCAGGGCGCCGCTGGACAGGCTCATGAAGCTAAGGAACATGAAGGCGGTGAAGAGCAGGACGCAGACGTAGGGGGTGCCCCAGGAGGTGGTGCGGAGGAAGACCTTGGGGGCCTGGCCCTTGAGGGCGAGGGCGAAGAGGACGCGGGTGCCGGCGAGCAGGCTCTGGTTGGAGGCGGACCAGGCGGAGGTGATGACGACGGCGTTGACGAGGCTGGGGATGGCGGGGATGCCGGCGGCGGAGGCTGCGATGACAAAGGGGCTCTGGGCGGCGGTGCCGGAGGCGTCGTCGAGGCGGGGGTCGTTGCTGGCGACGAGCATGCCGACGACGAGGACGGCGAGCATGTAGAAGAGGACGATGCGGGCGAAGACGCGCTTGCAGGCGCGGGGGATGGCGCGGCGGGGGTTCCGGGTCTCGGCGGCGGCCATGGCGAGGGACTCGACGCCGGCGAAGGAGAAGACGGCGCTCGTCATGACGCCCCAGTAACCGAGGAACTTGCCCCAGTCGCCGGCGGCGACGTGCTCGACAAAGGGGCCGGGGCTCTGCCAGTAGCGGAAGCCGATGCGGGGGGTGCCGGGGACGCCGCCGAGGTCGATGACGAGGCCGAGGACGATGAGGAAGACGACGAGCAGGACCTTGAGCAGGGCGAAGACGAACTCGACCTCGCCAAAGACGCGGACGAAGGCGATGCCGACGACAAAGGTCAGGAGGATGAAGACGGCGATGAAGACGGCGGGGCTGAGGTCGGTCCAGAACTGGAAGAGGACGCAGATGGCGGTGATCTCGGAGGGGATGGACAGGACGTTGCCGTAGACGAGGTTCCAGCCGACGGCGAAGCCCCAGGCGGGGTCGACGAGGAACTCTGCGTGGCGGACGAAGGAGCCGGTGACGGGCAGCAGGGCCGAGACCTCGCCGAGGGCGAACTGGACGGCGCAGACGACGAGGCCGACGGTGGCGTAGCCGAGCAGGGCGCCGAGGGGCCCGCCGGTCTGGATGGCGCCGCCGAGGCCGAGGAACAGGCCGGTGCCGATGGCGCCGGCGATGCCCAGCATGGACAGGTGGCGCTGCTCGAGGCCGCGCTTCAGGTCGCGGTCCTCGGCGGCGGTGACGAAGTCGCCGTCGTGGTCGTCGTGGGGCTCGAACAGGCCGCGCCGGCCGCCCGGGCGGCGGCGGCGGCGGTAGTGGTGGTGGTGGTGGTGGCGTCGTCGGCGGCCTCGGCGGCCTCGAGGTCCTCGGACGTGATCCAAGCGTGGCGGGTGATGTCGGCGATGCCCGGCGACTTGGCGCCGGGGAACGCAATGGTCTCGGAGCTCATCTTCCCCTCTCTCTCTCTCTCTCTCTCTCTCTTCTCAAACGCACATGCAACACACGCTTCGGGTTCCTTCTCAGCTGCGTCCTTCACCGAGACCGGGGCTGGGCGGTATGGAGAATGAGAGCTGGAGAAAAGGAAAAAAAGAAAAGAAAAAAAAAAGGTTGATGGCGATAAGACCAGTCCAAAGGGATTCTCTTGCGAGACAAGGATTATGTAATCCGCAATCTCACCGGTTTCCGCAATCGCACAATGAGGTGATCGAATTAGGCAACCCGGAGTTGGTTCTTCTCTTCTCGTCTCGGCAGCAAATGTCGACAACGTAACCGTCGTTTCCTAGCGCATGCGACTCTGGCCCACTGCTGGCTTGCCAAGAGAGATCGCACAGGGAGAAATGAATTAAATTAAAGAGAAAATAAAACAATTACAAAAACATAAAAATGGCCCGCCGGAGACTCGTACGGGAACGGGTACAGAGACGGGGGATAGAGAACAAAAAAAAAAAAAACACAAAGAAATTGCGCCGTCTTATCGCGGGCCTCGATCCGGCAAGGTGAGATTTTCTCATTCGATGGTGCCATGACGCCAAGCGGGGTCGAGATCCACCCGCACCTGCGCCTGCGATAGAAGCACGTTCCCGATGGCCGGCCGTGGCCCTTCTCACTGCTGTTTCGTTTTGTATAAACTGACTCATTACCGGTCGAGGCTGGCGTCCCTCCCCCCGATTGCGCCGGCCAACGTCTGCGTGTTTAACCAAGGTCAGCAACTGGATTGCTCGTTCGGAAGGGAGGAAGGGGGAAGCTCTGAGCCGCCGCTGGGTAACGAAGCACTCGCCCGGGACCCCCCCCCCCCCCCTCGCGATAACATTTTGTCGGTGAAACTCACCTGCATGCCGTTTAACCGGGCTGCTATCTCAATCCCTGTCGCGACACGCCCAACGGTCGACGCGCTCGACTCGGTTGAATCTGGCTTGACAGATACAGCTCGCCAGCCAGGTCGCCAACTCTGGGAAATGAGCTACGCCGATGCAAGTCGACAATCTCTCTGGGTGCTGCGCTGCCATCTCTGTGGTGGTCTCACACATGTTGGGAAATTCTGTCCCTGCACCAGTATGCTCAATCGCCAAGTCCATCGGTTCGGGTCTAAAGCAGATTTCCTGCTTCCCGGACCACGGCACTTGTATTGTTGTCAGCCAAAGCAGAGCACCAACAGGCCGCCAGAGGAGCACACAATCATGTGGTGATCATTCTCCTTGATGAGAGGAGGGAAGAGGTGGGAAAGGGAAAAAGAAAAAGAAAAAGAATACCCGTCGCTGGTTTCGTGCCTTGAGTCATACCAAACGAGGGCCGCTGAACAAGAGGCGAGCGACAGACTGTCCGTCCCGAAAGGTGGACGGGAGCGGGGCTAGGGCGCCTGCGGTCGGCCAAACCAGCGCCGGCAGCCCCCCCCCCCCACACCGCCGTCGGGCGCCCCGGCACGGAGCTCTCGAGGGCAAGTAAGTGGTGAAGGCGACGGGCCCCTATGAAGAAACGCCAGATGGAGGCAGACAGCATTCCGCTGGAAGCTGATGCCAATTCCGAAAGAATCGGTTCAAGATTCGACTCATACCCAGGCTGGATTCCGGAACGGCCAGCTTCAGTGGCGCATCGGGCTCGACCTCTGCAGGCAGCTTCGACATAGTGGCGGTACCAGCGATTCTCCTCGCAAGACCAACACACTCCAAAGCCAGGCCGGGGGGGACTCTGCGCCTGAGATTCGGTAGAAGAAAGAGGCCTAGCGAATAAAAAAGAAAAATTAAAAAAAAAAAAAACACCCAGCAAATGACGATGATACCTTCTTCAAAACGTTTAATATGTATGTATGTTATGTATGTATGTAGTATGTATGTGTCTGACGTGGCTGCAAAAAACGACGACAGCCAAGCAAAATGCAAAAAACGTTCCGAAACCGAGAATCGAACTCGGGGCTATGCCTAACCTCTCACTGAGATGAGAGGGCATCATGTTGGCCACTACACCATATCGGATGTGATTGATACAAGAACTCGCCCGATTGTTCATTATCACCTCTTCCATGTGTGTATGGCGGGGCCGGGCCCTACCTGAACCCCCACCCCCTTGCGCCTCGACAGCAGTCTTCCCCGTTTGCACCACTCAAGCCTGCGACAGTGAGCGACCAGGCATGATCCCAGCTTTCTCGACAAGCTTGTGATCCAACGGTTGTCCTGACTGGCCGGCCAAAGGAGGGGGGCGACGGGCGAAGCAATCGGGATTGAGACTTGAGAGCCTTCGACCCCCTTTTTCCTACCATCTCCGACCAATAGTCCCCGGTACCACGGGAGGTGGGGGGGGATGGGAGGCCGTACTGCGGTATCAGATAGACCATCTCAGCCCTCACATCTTTCGCACCTTGGACCCCAGGGCGCGAGGATCAGAGCTGCCGACTCCCTCTAGAACCAACCGACTCGTTTGCATCGGCACGTCTTGAGACAAGACACAAAAAAACACCAGCCCAGCTAGGCCCGCCCAGTTTAGCAGCAGCGGCCAAGTGCGAAACGGAAACGCCAGTCGCCGGACATTCCCTCATCGGATGCCCGGCGAACGGACCCCCTGCCCTCTTCCACGTCATGTGACTCTGGGTGGCTTTTCCGATCGCACTACGGAGTACGGATATATCCATGCAGAAAACTCATCGGATGGACAAGTCGAGCCGATGCCGCAGCTGCTCCGGTACGGTGCAGCTGCCAGACTTTTTGCACATCAGATGGCTGGCTCAACAGGAACCAACGACAGGTCACCGAGGGGCCTGCGGGCAGGGTTTGCTCCTGGGCTGCTGTCCATGTCATCAGAGGCCAGGTAGTCACCGAGAAAGTCAGGCAGAGAGAGGTCCGTCGGGGCGTCCTGCCATGTGATGATTGATCATGCTTGTATTGTGTGGGATGGGCAGCATCACAGATGCCTTGCGGCCATCACTCAAGAGACAGAAATCCGCCCATGACCCGGCGAGCTTGCGCTTCGCCGGGTCCGTTATGCAACTACCCCAGCCGCCCCACGGCTGGCGCATGGTTTGTTTTTTTAGGTAGCTGGAACAGCACAGCTGCATACACATGCAGCAGCAGACGGCCATACTGAAATGGCGTCGCTTTGCTGATTGCCCGAATCCCATACTCTCCTTCGTTTCCTCAAAGGCGAGATCGTGATCCGAGTGAAAAAGGGGACATCGTAGACCATGAGCTCGTATGTCCTCAACCTCTCCGGGCCAACGGTCAAATGAAAAAGTGCCAAGGACGCAACGCCATGCTTGCATATGGGCCTGAAGAAAACCCAAGTCGTCGAGATACGGTCGCCCCAGAAGGATAGGGCGAGAGAGTGTTTCCAATCCGACATGTTCCGAGAAAATAAAACCAAAAACAAAAGCCACCGAATAATACCCTGCGTCCGTACAAATGCAGCAAGAGAGCATGCAGTATTTTTTTTTGAGTCTGACGGTGCCCCTTTTACGAGGCCGGCACTGCCAACTACCGGCGTTCCGGCTCAAAGGGGTTCTCGCGTTGGTGTGGTTGGCGTTCGGCTTCTTCAAACGGGTTTTCTTGTCCTCGCTGGGCGTGCGGCTGCCATGCGCGCGGCGGCTTGCCCATGGTCGGGTGGTCGTCGACTTCTCCGTCGATTTCCAAGTCGATGGCGTCCTCCTTGCGCTCGAAGCGCTGCCTCCTCAGGTGGAGGAAGGTGAGCAGAGAGAGGGATCCAATGATGAGCACGCCACTGGGAACGGTGTTAATATGCATGTCCATGTGGTGATGGTAGTTGCTATCCGAAACTTGGGGGTGACGGAGTTAAGATAACGTGGTGGACCTACGCTGTGATGCCGCAAGTAATGCCAATGATCTTGGGCGAGTTGAAGGGCTTCTCGCAGCGAGCGCTGTCACCGTCGGCCTCGCAGTCGCGCGCGATAATATGGTGCACTGCGCGAGCGACGGGGGCCAAAAGGCTCGTCGTAGTGGTGGTGTAGGAGGAACTCATTGTGCAAATGGTTTGTTGTGGTTTGATATGATACAATGCGACTCAAGAGGGTATTTTACGTTATTGGGTTGGCGTCGTGATAGCGGCCTCTCTCGGTTCCGACTCTAAATCGGATAATCGTCGCCACGTCGCGTCGGAGTAATTGATGGCTGGCTTGAGTATTTCCTCTGCGCGGTGTAGCTGTGCGTCCCTCGTGTTGATATGGCGAGCGATCCCGGTATTCTCCTTCGTCTTCTTCTTCAGAAATCTTCGGTTCGGGAAATACGACGGGTGGGCGGCGGCGGGCTTGCCTGCAATGAGTGGATTCCCCCTGTGTCGGTTGTTGCTGAAACCGGATTCGATGCCCCTGCTATTCGTATGGCATACGCCCGTGTCCAACGGTATTTCTTATGCAAGGGAGTGACGTCGAAGAGGGGGGGAACGGCCGAATAAGTAAATTGACGAGCGCCGAGTCTGCAAAGAGAGAGAGAGAGAGACAGAGACAGAGACGGGCTCAGCAAAAGAGTGCAAAAGAATGAATGGTGTTTTGAGTTGGTCTGAGAAGCAGGAAGGAATGATGGTTAGATAAGGTGGGAGGGGGGGTGGAAAGGAAGGAGGAAAGAACAGAAAGGGGATGGAGGGATGATCTTGGAAGGAAGGAATGAATGAATTGAGGTTAATGAATGAATGCAGGAAACGGATGAATCAATGGGGGGGATGGAATTTCGGAAAGAGTACGGAGTAATGTGAGGTAGGTAAGGTAGGTAGGTAGGTACCTAACTACCGAGTAAGGAAGGCATGGCAAGGCAAGTCAAGTCAAGTCAGGAAGGGGCCCGGCACCTTCGAACACTCGGGGAAGGTGCGCGTCCCTTGATGGGACAGCGGAAAGGCAGGCAGGAAGGCGAGAGGCAATCTGCCACTTTGAGAGGCCTGTTCAGGGGAGGGGCGCGGTTGTCCGTCTCAGGGTCCAGGGGGAAGGAGGAGGGGGGCGGAGGGAGGCAGAAACGATGAAGACGACTGATGCAAAATGCAGGTACGGACCGGACGGCAGCGGCAGGAACGAATGTGCGTGTGTGGGTGCGTGCGTGCGTGCATACACATGGCCACATCCTCTACACTATTGGTAGGCCCTATTTCGTACCATTAGGTACCTACGAACGGATAGTCATTCTCTCTCTCTCTCTCTCTCTCTCCTCTCTCCGACGAATAATACCATGTATGTACACACATTCTCAGCGCATTGCAAGAAAATGCGCGCGACAACAGGGGGAATGTGGCTGTGTTTCACTCCGCTTCGTTCTCAATCACAACGCCGACATAGCCGGGATTGGCTGACACGATTGGCCCCCGTCCCCTTTTGACGGTCCTTGCTAAGTAGTCTCACCAGGCTAGTAGTAAAGTAAAGTGAGTGCCATGCAGGTACGTACCCCCAGGAAGAAAAAAGGGGATTGGCGGCCGTATGGTCATCGACGCGGCCAATCAACGACCAATTCCGCCCCTACCCAATCTCCCCAACTTAACGCAAGCCGAGCACACAAAGCTACCTACGATACGCAGTCATGCCGAGTACATATGTACGCAGACGGTGTGGAGGCGAGTTGCGCTGCCGGGGCTCTATCATGGTCATCAGCCAATTGACAAGGTAAGAAGCACGGGAATGTGTCTGATCGGATTCAAACTGACCTGCTAAAGAAACAGTCTTGCGGGGGAAATGCTTGTCTCATGTTTCATCTTCCTACCGCATTTCTCCCAGCGCCGAGACTGCAATCCCGAACCAAGCTAGGCATCTTGTCTCTCCCTCGTTCTACTGCTCACTTGCTTATTACCGAGTGCTTTCCTAGGCATTCGAGCTACACGCCAATTGGCCCTCCTCATGGCTTGACAAGGCCTTCATTCCGCCGCCGTCCATGGCTGAGCGACAAACCCGGGATTTAGAGTTCATGCCAACTGCAACCTCAACTCCAATACGAATGCCGGGCCATGTCCATTGCCGACGCCTACGTCTGTCTTCCCGCAGCAAATCTTCCACCGCCAAGCGGCCACGACGCTTTCACTTCCAGCATCGCTCCCTCTTATCCTACTCAGTGCTTCTCCTACCTACTCAGTATCCGTACTCAGCAAGGCAAAGCGACTCAGTGACAGGCCATCGTGCGACATGCTTCACCCCATGACTGTCACACCTTCGCCCCCCCACGAGGCTTATGTCTAGGGCCGACGGGATGCCAACCAACCGCCTGCGCCTTTCATTTCGCCTACAGGGGCCTGTGTGCCAGGCTGCCAGTCTTCCCACTCAAACCAACCCAAGACGCACTGACCGGACACCACATGGATGCCGAAAGTGTGCTAACAATAGACCGGAAGTTGTCTCTCATGAACTCTTATTCGAATCCCCTGGCCTATTGCCGACCGAATTGCTGCATGTCATCTGGAATTCCCGACTCCCCTTGTCTTGTGGAGATTCGCCGCACCGACGCTACCGTTTATGGGAGGGCACGGCACGAGACAGACGGCATGCTGTACCCGATGGCCAACTTGAATCGCCTTTCGCAATTGCATCCGGATGGATAGAGGGTAGTGCCGTCTCAATTGATGTCTGGAGGGCAATGGCCACAGAAGCACATATTCCCCTCGGGGTTTTGGCACGGGAATGCAATCAATCATCAAGGGCCAGGTCCATCTCAGCCGTCCACTCAGATTTCCCGGCCGAGGCTTCACGGCAAGTGTGGGTCAGGGCTCCGGGTACACTCGATCGGACAATAGAAGTGCGGAGCCGCATGTGGAGAAACGCGAATCCGATGCCCTCAGCCCGAGTGGAGATGTGCGCCGTCCCGTGCTGTGGTAGGAACCCACATATCACCGCCCCGCCTCCGGCCACCTTGAGAGCCTAGAAGCTGGAAATCTCAAAGGACCCCAATGGTGGCCGGAACAGTCTATGATTAGGCCACGATGCCCTCCTCATGAGGACATTGGATCAGAAACGCATTCTCTCGTCTGGAACAACTTGAAAACGAATAACAAGGGCGCCCGGCTCTCAAAACGCCTTGCAGTGTCCGAACTGAAGCGAAACGCTTTCCCTCTTGCTGACTTTGAGCCGACATCAGATGGATATGCAACACACCACACGGACGAGGAGGCAAACGTGGAAATCACGAGGAGGGCGGGTGGAAGCGCTTGGCCTTGTTCGATGATTGGGGCGACAACTCTCCGATGCAGATGATGTCCCTTCATTGGCGATCCGACGCAACGTCGTCGCCGCTCTGGACTCCAAGACCAAGACTTTTGCCACCACTCCCGCGCGCAACATGCGAAGACGTGTAAAAGGCCTTTCCCCTCCCGAAACACAGCCCTCGACACCCGCGCCCGTGGACTGTTTCCGTTTCCTTTGTCCACCCCCACGACAAGGCCAAACCTCACGACAAGAGGTTCACAACGGGCACGAAAGCCCAAGGGGCTGGCGTAGGGGTCCGCAGCCCAGGCCTCTTGGGCGCGAACAGATGAGGGCCATCGCGATACAGAGATTCCACCCTCTCCCCTCTTCGCTTTTGTCCGTTGTACCCCAATGGAAAGCTTGGCGGTCAGCGAGTGATCTGTTGAAGGGAGAGCAATGCGCCAGTCGGGGCAGCAACAGGGCTAGCAGACTTTTCCCCTTCCTCGCTTGCGGTTTTGCGGTTTGTGGTTTGCGGTTCGCGGTTCGCCTCCCACGCCGAGCCACGGGTGTTCGTGGCCGCCCCCCTTGTGCCCGACTCCATTATGCAACAGCATCACGGTTTTCTTGGTGCGTCCCGACGTTTGGTACCAGTGTTCTAGGCCCTCCTTGGAAGCTTAGTCATAGGGAAGGAGGCTCTTTGCGGAATCCAGACAACGACGAGGCCGTGTCTGAAGTCCCTTTTGACCCGCGAAGGGGGTCGGTTGCGGAAGAAGAGGGGATTGTGGGGGTGGGGTTCTCCGTTGTCTTGCAAGCAACAATCCAAATTCCCAGACCCGAGGAGCATCGAGGAGCTAAGAAAGAGGGTGTAAGGCGCTAGGAATGAGTGAATGGGCGGTGCGTCCTGTTCTACGTTCCTAAATGACATTGTCTTGGACATCTCCGAGGGAGAAGGTGGGGTCGGGAGCCAGCTGCAGCCGAGACAAGTCTACAAAAGTAGCAATGAATGAAAGCGAAGCTGGGAACTTGGGGATGGGGGAGCTGCTTGGTCGATGCGGGGAATGGGCTACTGATATGCAATTTTGTCCTTTTCCGCCGTGCCGTTGGTACGGGTTTTGTCCTATTTATGAGATTCCTCTGTTTGAAACCAAGCCTCGGGAAGCGCCCCCAGCGTCTCAAGCCACGCCGAGGGCCTGGTTATGATGACTTGCAATCCACTATTTTTTACATATCGAAATAGATGAATAAAGTACGGGGGTTTCTTTGGTGCGACTGGAGGAACTGTACGTGACGACTGGATCTGAGGAGGGGGGAAAACCCCATGCGAAACGGCTCACATGACGCGACGTTCCATCCCGCGGAGATCAAAAGATGGACGCAGTGCGCGCGTTACGCCGACTTTTTTTCTTGTTCTTCTTTCTTCTTCTTCTTTGGCTGTAGCTAGTTGACCTTAGTTTACCTACCTAGCTTCGACGATCACGGGTCTGCTATGGGAAGGGGGCAAAAATGCGGGGGAATGACGGAACTCGGAAAACCTGGGGGGACAGGAGGCGGGGAAGATGCACCTCTCACCGGATGGGGAAAAGGGCAAACCTGAGGGGGGGGGGGGGGAAGCTCGAGTCGCAATCGGTCTTGGTCGTGGTTCTTGTCCGCGCGGGGTTTCACTTGGCCGTGGTGGTTTTTTTTTGGTTTTTTTTTTTTTTGCTTGGCGGCGTCGTGGAATCAGGATACGAGAGAGTGGGCTTACTTACCACTGGGGAGGGGAGCGCTGGGATGTGCGCTGGGTCGTCTTTGACCGTCGGATTCACAGACACATGTTTCTGTTGCCTCTTCTCGAAGGGGAGAAGCGGAAGTGGAAGTGGAAGTAAGAAGAAGAACAGTCCGAGGTCGGGATATGTCATGGCGCAGTCTGGAGTTTGACGAACGGCGAGGTGGGGGGGCGGGGGACGGGCGTAGCCGTGCAAGCTCGTGGCGATTTGAGACGGCGGAAAGGGGGTATCATCCTCGCCGTTGTTTCTTTGTTGCTCGAAAAAGGATAGAATAAAAATAGGACGGAGGTGGGGGGGAGGGGCCGGACGAGGCGGGCGGACTCGGTGCGCCGTCGGTTCTCGTGGCCGTTCCCGTTCCCGTGGCTGATTCTGGAGGAAGATGCGCCGCCGTGAGGGCCCTCAAACGGGCGCGGGGATGGACACTCGCTCAGAGTTTCCGCCAGCAGAGTTGGGACCACGGCGCCTGGTTCCCAGGTTTCAAAAGAGGAACGTTTGGCCCCTGCCGTGTTGCCCGCCCGCCCGGCCGCCCGCTGTCAGGCAGGGCAAACGCTCTCGATCGAGCATGGGACGGTTCTTCCTATACGATTTGGGCGGTTTAAGAGGGGGGGGGGGGGGGGCTTTGGCCTTGTTCCGCCGGGCTTCTCAAACGGTCCGTCCGCCGGGTTGGGTCGGGGGTGTTTGTGCCGCCGTCGTGTCCTGACCGTCCTGTTGTCGCATCGCAAAAAAGAAGAAGAAGAAACAGACGGGCAGGCTTTGAACGTCGACTTTGCTTGATGTAGATATATACACGTGGGAAGAAAACTGACGGCATGAGTACGGCCAAGGCGGGGGAGGGAGAGTCCCTAAAGCTTCGGGGCCAGGGCCGGCAGGGCGGTCGGGGTAAAGCCTCGGCATGCCTTCCGGGTCGCCGAGCAATGACCCTGGCCCGGCTCGGCGTCTCCCCGTCGGCTTCGCCGGTGACAGTTCCTCGGGGGTCAAGTACATATCAAGCTCAGTACTTGACACGTGGAACCCATGGAATACTGTAACCAAACTAGATGACGAGGCTTGGCTGCAGTATTCCATTGGTCATTCACGATTTACCTTCAAGGTGTCGAGTACCGACGCGTGGTACATTTTTGCTTCTTATAGTGTACGGATAGACTCATAGTGTGCCCGTGTGACTATGGGGGAGCGCCTTGTACGTGCGCCTCTGGACCTACCATGATACTGATATGAGGCGTTCCGCCATGTCGCACAGGTGCACTATGAATACACACTATAAGAAACAGTAAAGTACTGTACTTGGAGCTCAACACATTGAAGTTGACCCTGCATAGTGTGCCTGCGAGACCTTACAGGAGAAGGCCTCGTGTTTGTGGGCATCGGCATAGAGGGGTCGCGGAAACGGGAAGGGGAGACATTCACCAGCGGGGGAAGAATGACCAGCGACCAAGGGAACGCAACCGGGAGCAAAATCCCCTTGAAAAAAAAGAAGAAGAAGAAGAAGAAGAAGCACCCAGAAGGAGTGGACGCGGGGCCTTGGGCAACAGTTCGATGCGATGCTGACATCATGTTGGTAGGCCACACACACGTTGGCATACAGTGCGTATGCCCCCCCCCCCTGATCGTATAAAGCACACGGTACGGTACGTACAGGTAGCAGGGCTGCAGGAACTGTGGTTCGTTGCCTGGATGTGGGATAGCGCCGGGACCAGAGGGCCTGGGCTGAGGCCGTGGATCGTGATGGAACGGACGGATCTCCTTCCATGTACTTGTATATATACTCCGTAAGGCATCCTGACATTGTACAGGCACAGGACAGGACAAGTGGGGGGAGGGGGGGAGGGGCCGGAAAATCCTTCCAGCTCGACCTCCAGCATCTTGAGCTTTCTGTGCCCCCCCCAGTCCGCAGCCGTGGCAGTGACATGTGGTGGGCGTCAGGGGATGTCATCAAAAGGCAATGAGCCAGGGCGGGGTTGGCGATCCCCCTCCCATGTGTGTGTTTTTTTTTTCTTCCTCTGTTCTCTTTTTTTTCTTTTTTCTTTTACTTGCGAGGAGGGAGTGGGAAAATTTCCAGGTCTTTTACGTGGTACCTGCATTGACAAAGGCGGCAAGATGAGCCCCCCCCCCCCCCCCCCTTTTTTTTTTTGTTTTGATATGCGCAGCGGCGTTGTAGTCTTTGAGAGATGACTCTTGACAGAGCTCCGCCCCGGGAGGCGCCTCTGGGAAAAGCTCCTTCCATACGTAGTACGATGTACATTGTAGAAACGGCGCTCAGTCCGTTCGTTCCAGAGAAGGGAGGGGAGAGGGGGATGGCAGGGAGGATCCTGGACCGGGTTGAAGGCATCGTGGGCCGAGAGTCTCGTTTAACGATGGAAATCGTCGGATCGAAAAATTCAAACCAGAAAAAAAGTGAAGAAGAAAATTCCAGTAGAACATGGGTGCTCCCCTACGTAATGAGAACCGACGTGAGTGGCCGCACGGCCTTGGAAGCGGAGACGGAAACCCGTGGCCCCTTGTTTCCCGTCCTTGCGGCCGGGGGGCCTCTTGGTTGTTCTGTTTTTCCTCTTCTTTTTCCCCCCCTTCTTCTCCCCCTTGCAGACGGCGGAAGAGAGACGCGCCCGCGATGCTGTTCGTGGGCGGGGCGAAGGGGGCACGTCCCCTCGGCGGAGGACGACGACGTGCCGAACGCCATCGAGGGGGGGAGGGAGAGGAGGAGGAGAGATTAGAGACAGGGGGGGGGGGGATATTCGGACATGAGGCCCATCGTGAAGTGTGACAATCTACCGTGTCCGGTATCGAGCATGATGTTTTTTACCGTGTTTTTACGACTGTGTACGATGCGCGGCCACTGTGGTGTGTACCTGCGCGACCTGACGAGGGACAGCCTTGTAACAGTACCTCGATGGAATATCGCGATGGCCCTTTTTTTTCTTCTTTTTTTCTTCTTTCGATCTCGGGCCAGACCGACACAGCCAGACCGGGGGGTTCGATCCGTTAACGGAAGGGGGGGGGGGGACCGGATGGGTGAGAATGCACTTATTGCAGGTAAGTTGACTGAGAAACCGGGGGGCCGGCGTAACAGACAGAGGAGGACGGGGGTGGGGTGGGTTGCTCCGTCGGTGAAGCAGGCGCTAGATCAGATCAACCATGGAAGCCGGCAACTCTGTGCGGGAGAAAAAAAAAAGAAAAAATGGGGGGGGGGGAACGATATTTGGGCTGCGTTCTGCTGCCGCAGCCGGCGGTGACGGGAGACGGGGGGGGTTGGTTGGCGGAGGCGGCGGCGGTATGGCCCGGAGCAAGATGTGTGATGTATGGTACGCGATGGGGGAGGGGAGCATTCACGTAGTACGATCTTGGATCTGTCCGCCTGAACCCCCTTTTCCCCTCTCAAGGGGGGGGTTGCAGCACCAAGGGTTTTTTTTTTTCTTCACCCCAGCGGCCCGAGATGTGCACGATCCCGCGAACCCTTGATGGACGGTTGCGACGCGAAGAGAGTATGCGATGAGTTGGGCTGATGTTGTCTACGCCTTGGCGTCGGAGATCGGCTTGGCTTGCCGGAGAGGAAGAGAGAGAGAGAGAGAGAGAGAGAGAGAGAGAGAGAGAGACAGAGAGAGACGGCGACTTACACCGGGTGAGGCGGCCGGCTGATCCTGGGCGGCGAGTCGTTCAATAGACGGGGGGGGGGGGGGGAGAGAGACCGGAGGAACCACTGGCTAACGGGCGGTTCGCGGGCGCGCATGAGCCAAGTGTCGAAAGTCGGCCCATCTTGGTCTCGTCTCCCGGCGCCGGCGCCGTTTCCCACGTCTTGTTTGCATGGAGTGTCCCCGTGTACGCGGTCCGGCGACGTCCCTCGCGGGCGACCCTGTGCGATGGCAGCAGGATCGTACCACACGGCATTGCGCTCGGAAGGGGGGGGGGGGGGGGGGGGGGTGTTTGCGAGTACTCTTTGCACATCGGCCAACCTCATCCCCAGGGGGAGGACCGTGGTGTCATCCCCAGGGGGGCCGCGCTGCATTGGGACATGATACATCGTACAATCATACCTGCCAGTCCGAGATGAAGGTGGTGGAAGGCCATGGTGGGAAGGCAGGGAGAAATGCCGAGATGGGCCTCGGCCGTGGATCTTGTCACCGTTTGCGTGGTGCAAACACACCATCTACAAGTACGGAGGTGTGCAGTAGTATCCGTACCCAGCCCATCAATTGCACGGTACAAGTGTGTTGCTAGAAATAACCCGGATGGCACACACACACACACACACACACACACACACACACACACACAAACGTTGAACATTTCCCTAGCCGGAACACGCCGCCCACAGTGGTGTAACACGACATGTTGTGCGCGAACGCTCTAGGTCCCCCCCCTTCCCCACACCATCGTCAAGCTAATATATCGTGTGTTTCTTCCTCCCCCCCCAGTCGTCTGTCACACGTGTCTTGCGTCTTGCGTCTCCGGCGGCCGGCTCGAAGACGGACAGTAGAGTCACACAGACTTTTCGGGGAGTGTCTCCGTCCGTCTGCGGAAGGTTTTTTTCTTCTTCTTTCTTTTCTCATTTTCTCCCCCCCCCCTCCGTCCCATCGTCCGGTACGACGTTGTGTCTCCCCCCGTTCCTTGGCGTTGTTGCGCAATTGTGGGAAAACCGGGCACCCAATGTTTCCCTCCATGGCGATGGCGGCGTAACGGCGAGGAAGAATGAGAGAGAGAGAGAGAGAGAGAGAGAGAGAGAGAGAGAGAGAGAGAGAGAGAGGCCGGCTGTTCCTTGGAGCCCCGTCGGGTTACACAAGCAAAACGCACCTTGGCGTTGTTCTCTTGCAAAGGTGACAGCGAACGCATGCTCTGCCACGGGTTCAATGGCACTGATGCCAGCAGCGGCGGCCATTTGGGACGGACACGTGAGTTTGCCTGCCATGTAATATTACTATGTATGGCCAGGTCACAGAAGCGGTGTCGTCCATGGCCCGGGCGGGAGAGGGTCGAGAGCAGCACCACCTCAGCGACCAAGGCCACGACCGCATCGCATACATACTACGTGGGCATTTGCAGTTTGCAAACTTGCACGCCATAGTTTGTCACACACCCACAGCAGGCCCCAGCTCGGCTCAGCACCCGTGGCTCTCAGCCAGTCGAACCGGGCACCTGGTCGTGTTTTTTTTTTTTTTTTTGGCGCCGACAGAGGCCACGAGGCAAGCGTCAGACGGGAGACGAGATGGCCTTTCGGTAGGGCAGACTACTGAGGGAGCCTTTCTCCATTCGTACCTAGCAAGTTCCCAACCACGCCTAGTGATGAGTAGGTAGGACCAGGGGAAGGGGAGCTAACATGGTATGGTGACTCGGCTTTCCGCGGGACTGACCCATCACGGGTGGAGATGAGACTCCCTTTTTTTCGCACTTTTTTTTTTCTTCTTCTTTTCTTTGTATTAGGTTCTTTCTTCCATCGATTGCGTCTTATTCCAACTCCCCGTGGGCTCATGGTTCATTTTCTTGTACACACCTCCCGGTCGTATTTTTTTTTTTGCTGGGTCCCCGCGGGGCGGTGCGCGGTACTTGGTGTACTCTGTATCTGTATGGAGTACACTCTGGACGGAGTATCCGTACCACGTACGACGTAGGTAGGCGCCACACACGCCGTGTACGTACACAGGAACTCGGTCGCTGCCAGTCGCAGTGTTGCGCCGTGTACACATACGTAGTACGGTGCAGGGCACTCGGTATCCGTAGAGAGAGAGAGAGTGACGGCGCTCGATGCTCGCTGGACCGTGTCAGAAAAAACGCTGGAGCGGAGCGCATGTTTTGGCCAGGCACCCTCGAATCCCATGACACATAATTACCCCATGGAAAGAAAAAAAAAAGCTGGACCATCACGAGCTGGCCAGACATAATAACGCGACCGTCTTTTGCCTGTTGCTGTCAAGGGGAAGCCGCTCATGATCGTTACAAAACCAAGCCGTGGCCACATGCCCATTCTCTCCAGCTGAACCATCTGGACTTGTTGTATTCTCTGCCCTGACGATCCCATCACCGACGACTTGTTGCGAACGAATCTCCAGTCGTCCAAGTACCCACGAAGAAAATCTTGTGGAGAACCCAGTCGCATCCACACATACACACACACACGCCATCGTTAAGCGCACCGCTGCTGGCAAACGACTTACACCAAGGACAAACGGAAACCTACGAGCCCAAAACGACATCATTTGCTCAAGCCCCTCCTCTCGCGCCAAACACACACACACACACACAAACACTCCCTCACACCACTCCAAGCCCAAACCGCATCTGGCCTTGGCTGAACGCTACCGGTCCATCACCCGCAAGAGGAAAGAAGAAGAAAAAAGTTGCGCCCAGTGCCACCACCCCGCATCTTTCGCTCTCGTTGCTTTGACCCTGTCTCTGCATCTCATCTCATCTCATCTCTCTCTCTCTCTCTCTCGAGCGCCCACGGCGGAGACAGATCCCGCCCACCAATAGGTACAAACACAACCCAGCCCCCAAAACAAGCTTTGTTCTTGTCTGCTCGACGCCAAAGACACCCCAAACGGGCGAGGGACAAAAAAACGCAACGCTGGAATTTGGACCTTGTGGCCCCCTACCACAACACCCACCACATCACCTGGACCCGACGCCCTTTGCAAGGGTTTCGACAATAGCTCGCTCTTGTACCTACACAAGGCCACCCCTCCTCCTCCTCCTCCTCCTCCCCACACTCTTCCAGTCTGTGTCTCGTCAAGTCAAAAGTACAAAGAGAAGAGAGGCCCCGGGCATCGCCGTCTCTCTCTCTCTCCCTCTCTCTGCCGCGCCATCAAGACCCCATCCACTATTCTCTCCATCACCAGTCGTATCAGTCATCAGCCGAGCAAAGGACATCAGCAGACAACGGAGACAACCCCTACCGGATTCGGCACATCAGCTCATCACTTGCTTCTGCACTTACACACGCATCCCGCACCGCATACCCTTGCCCCCGTCGCCCTTTGTACGGTCCCCCCCCCCAAGCAGACCCTTGCGCGTGCCCGCAGCAAACTCGCCCGTCCTTCGGGATCCGGCAAACAGACCGATTTTGTCCTTTTTTTTTTCTTCTCCCTGAGCACACACCACCCCCTGCGCTCTGAGGGGGAAAAAATAGAACGTCACGCCACCCTACATATACTCTGCGGTTCATCCGCCACTAACTCTCTGACCCCCCCTGTCTAAGGTGTCACCCATCTTAGCCAAGGCCCAGGCAGAAGAGAAGAAGAAGAAGAAGAAGAAGAAGAAGATAGGCAACGTTACTGGAAATCCGGGGAAGAAGCGTCACGCACGCACATAATATCCAGCCATGCCCCACCGCGTAGCAAACTTCCTGCGCAGCTCGACCGAGAACTTCACCGTCTCTGCCATTGCGAACCTGAAGAAGCACAACCAGCACCAAAACAAGAACAGCAACAGCAGCAGCAACA
The DNA here is from genome assembly GCA_019425465.1 of Colletotrichum falcatum. Taxonomy (NCBI): domain Eukaryota; kingdom Fungi; phylum Ascomycota; class Sordariomycetes; order Glomerellales; family Glomerellaceae; genus Colletotrichum; species Colletotrichum falcatum. The sequence goes on along the minus strand of SWKJ01000206.1, from coordinate 377,781 downwards.
ACGTGCATGACCAGGGCCTTCTCCGCAGGCTGCCCCTCGACCGCCACTCGTCGTACTCGTCCGATGACGGCGAGCACATCCCCTACCACAGCATGTTCGCAGCAGAGCCCGCCGCCGCCGCCGAGCAGCACCCCAAGGAGAAGAAGCACCACCACCACCACCACCGCCTCTCCCTGCCCTTTGGCCGCTCCAGCAAGGACGCCCAGGAGAGCCCGCACGCGAGCCTCGACTGGAAGATTGAGAGCCCGCCCATCGTCTTCTTCGGCGACGCCGAGAGCTCCTCGGGCGCCCTCGTGTCGGGCCAGATGCTGCTCGACGTCAGGGACGAGCAGCTCCGCGTCGAGTCCTTCGAGGCCCGCCTCGCCATCCACGTGCAGCACAAGCGGCCCTTTGCCAACCACTGCGCCGACTGCGCCAACCAGCACACCGAGCTCAAGCGCTGGACCTTCCTCACCCACCCGGCCACCCTGAGGCGCGGCGTCCACCTGTTCCCCTTCTCCATCCTGCTCGAGGGCCACCTGCCCGCCTCCATGGACACCCCCGTCACCTCCATCGCCTACGAGTTCAAGGCCGAGGCCGCCGTCGCCAGGGCCGGCGCCGCCCCCGCCGCCCCCGGCGCCCCGCAGCCGCCGCCCGTGCGGTTCGAGCGCAACTTGGACGTCAAGCGGTCGCTGCCGCAGGCCGAGTTCCCCACCACTCGGTCCGCGTCTTCCCGCCGACCAACATCAAGGCCAGCGCCCACTACAGCCAGGTCATCCACCCGGCCGGCACCCACAACGTCTCGTTCCGCCTCGACGGCCTGACGACGGCCAACGCCGCCAACAAGACGATCGAGTTCTGGAAGCTCAAAAAGGTGACGTGGAAGCTCGAGGAGACCATCAAGACCGTCGCGCCCGCGTGCGAGAGGCACGCGCCCGCCGGCGCCGGCGCCGGCGCCGGCGCGCACCAGCAAAAGGGCGTCCCGCGCACCGAGACGCGCGTCCTCGGCGAGAAGTACATGCACGACGGCTGGAAGTCGGACTACAGCAGCGCCGACGGGCACGTCGACTTCGAGTTCGACTACGGCGTCCTCGCCGGCGGCGGCGGCGGCGGCGGCAAGCACGGCCACGGGCCCCGGTACGCGTGCGACGCAAAGTCGCTCGACGGCACCGAGGTCAGCCACGCCCTCATGATCGAGATGGTCGTCTCCAAGGAGTGGGCGCCCGCCGGCAAGCCCCTGCTCGCCACCCAGACCGGCACCGGCCGCATCCTCCGCATGCACTACCACGTCATGCTCACCGAGTGCCCCGGCCTCGGCGTCAGCTGGGACAACGAGGCGCCCCCCGTCTACCAGGACGTGCCCCCCTCGCCGCCGGGCTACCCGGCCCCGCCGCCGCCGCCGCGCCCGCCATCGACTACGTCAGCCTCGAGCACCTCGACGGCCAGACGCACAGCGGCGCCGCGCACAGCAGGGAGGGGTCCATCACGTCGCCGTCATAGGAGGAAGGAACCCCCACAAAAGCCCGGCTTAATAATCATGAGAAGCTTACAGTAATTCTGGCAAAAGGATCAACGGGACGAGAGGAAGAAGAAGAAAAGGGGGGGGGGGGGGGACACAAAAGTTTATTTGCTCTTTTTTTATTATTCTTTTTTTTTTACGCCGGGGAAAACGGGCCTTGGGAACCACGCGCATTATACCCCATCCGGGTCCACGGACCGGACGCTTTTCCTTATTTTCTTGGATATTCTTCATTTCCCCCTTTTTCTCTACATAAGCTGGCGGGGGAAGGGGGGAGGTCTAAACACAATTTGGCATTTTCTTCAAACTCGTTGACGGTGAAAGAGGAAAGATGGCATTCCCGAGTGAAGCGGCCACGTGAGAAAGAGAGAGAGAGAGAGAGAGACGCTGGGAGGGATGTGGTTTGCATTGCGAGGCGTTTGGGAGGGGTTGGAAGGGAGAGGTTTCTTTTTTTTTTCTTTTTTTTTTTGAACGGATGACGGATGCATGACGAGGAAATCAACTTCCCCGTCAAACGATGCTAGCTTTCACAGTTGGCTAGCTTGTCGAAATCACGACACAATTACAGGGCACAGAAAGAAAGGAAGAAGAAAAGAAGAAGAATCAAGATTCGTCCATCAGACTTTCTTTACCGCTCTCACTCTTTCCTATTGCCAATCTGACTTCCCCCCCCCCCCCCCCCCCCCCGGCAAAACGGCCTCCTCGTGCCTCGTACAAGACCAAACCGCGATGTGAAATCTCAACGTGTGCGCGAGCCCAACGCCTACAAGTCCCGCTGCGTCCCTTCCACCACACACCGAGGCGTATCAAGCTGTAGACATACGTCCAGGGGTGCGGCCGGGTCGGGATTTGGGCGACAGACAAGGCACGACAAACGCCTCCAAACCGAAACGTCGCACGTCGGATATCGCGCCGGGCTCGATTGGGACCCTTTCTCGCCCCAGGGGGGGTTGGTGACATGTGAAATTCTCTCGAGTCAGAGCCCCCGTCGTGGCAGGTCGGTTCCTTTGGGCCAGTCTTTCCCGCGTATCCGTACCTTGCGGCTCGTTTCCACGTTGCGCGTGCGGTTAGCCGGCGGTAAGCGGGAACGCGGTACGCAGTCGGTTTTTTTCTTCTTCTTCTTCTTTTTCTTTCTCTCCCCCTTGGCTTGTTTCATTGGAACGGGACTGTCCCGGGGGGTCCTTGGACAGGGTGCTGCTGTTTCCCGAGATCTGATCAGGCTAGTTTCGTTCATCTTAGCTAACTGTTACGTGACAAGTAACCACCCCTCCCCCGGGGGTGTGTCTGTGTGCGTGTGCGGTGTTTGGAGAAGTTTGGAGAACTCTGGGATCGAAAGAAGGGGGGGGCCTAGAACGTCCAGCGTTCGACGGTGGCGGGGTCGGGTTTCTCTAGATCGTGCGTCCCTTTTGGTCTCGAGCCTTCGCGACGACACCTCCAAGTGGGTTGGCTCGGGTTCGGCGACAAGTCTTGACCACGGCGAGGTCGAGTTTCGACGGGGGGGGGTCTCAACTGTTGCCCACAGGCAACTGAGGGAATTGTGATACGTAATGAGGGCATTCCATTGGGGAAAAGGAAAGAAAGCAAAAATAGAAAAATAATAAAAAAAGGCCAAGGAGTGCCTCGCTTGGGGCAGAGCGTTGCGTTGCCGCAAACGCCGCAAACGGGTCATGCTCCTTGGGGGATGGCGCCGTCGTTCTCTAAACGGACGACGCCGAAACTCTGTCCACGATGGTGCGCGGCGAAGGCGTCGCGGCCGCAGGACTGACTGCGTGCGTCCCCGTGGCTGGGCGCCCCGGCCCGATCGGCGGCCAGCGGTCGCGGCCCAGACGCCGCAGCGCGCCTTTCAGATGCCATCCCGGGAGGAGGGAGGTGACATCACTTAGGTAAGAAGAGCCCCCCCCCAAATGAGTCACGTCTGGCCAAAGTCATGCCCTGCCCCCGATGCTGTATGCGTTTGGGATCTATCGTCTGGCAATGTCGGCGCCTAGACCAGGACCACTTGGGCCGGGGGAGAGTCGAGAAGGGCCGGCCGTTCCAGATCTGTCTTGGATCGGAGCCGGCCGTTTTTGGGACGGTCCTCGCGGGCTGCCGCGACTTTTCTTTTCGACGGTTCGCAGGCGCAAACAGAGAACCGCGGGGCTCGGAATCGGAGGCCGCCGATTCTGGGAGAAGGAAGGAGAGGGGGGGGGGGGGCGTGTACGGGTGTGTATGGTATCCGTAGTATTCGTAGTATTCGTAGCAGCCCACCCGAGGACGGTGAGATGGTTTCCGTTACGTGATTCCACGGGGCGGTTCTGCCGGACGCTCTCCCGGGAGGCGTCCAAGAGCCTCACAGGCAGACTGGGACGGCCAGATGCGCAGCATTCGGCACGCCAGCTCCGGGGCGTCTTGCCCGACGGCGGCGGAGCTCCGAGACGGATAGAGAGACGGTGCGTGCCCGTGTGTATCCTGTATCCTGTATACATGGCGGGCATGTTTCGTCGGCCGACGGCGTTTTTGCAGCGTCTTTGGGGGGGGGGTTCCCGTGTAAGACGGAAAGGCGGAGGATCCGCCGCATGGATGCTCCGTATCCCTGGTGTACCCACGGGTGTACAGGTACATCCCATGTACATAAATAGTACGGTGCCCTGCTTGTTTGGGACTTTTCGGGGTTCCCAAGAGGGAGAAATTTTTCCTGAAGAATTTTCTTCTCCTTCTCTCTCTCTCTCTCTCTTGTTGGTTCCTTGCATGAACATCCACAGCAGAACCCGCCCGAGCCCCACTCGTCCGGGCTCCAGCTTGTTTGTTCCAAGTCGGATGGATCGACACGTGCTGGTTTTGGTTTGCCTTGGCCGGGAACTGCAGCACGGGGACGGACCAACACGGAGATTTAAAGAAAAAAATGTAAAAAAACAAGAAGAAACAAAGAAATCTTCCGGCAACAAACAAGATGTTCCGGGTAGAACCATTGCGTCAGGAACCCCACCAGTCAACAACCCCCTTGCTACGATGTACCTCGAGTTTTCACCTCGTTGCAAGCCACCGGATTGGCACCCCCCCCCCCAGCGTGTTGCCCAGCAGAAGCTATCCCTGGCCCAGCACACGCAACTGGGAAAACATAGCTTCGTTCCTGCCGCTCGCCGACATCCCCACACGAGAGATCGTGTCAATCTCTCGTCCGTCCGGCCGGCTGGCTCAATGGTAGAGCATCAGACTTCTACCCTCTCGCGCACCCCGAGACGTAGTTATCTGAAGGCTGCGGGTTCGAGCCCCGCGTTGGTCATTGCTTCGCCTTTTTGGCGTCGCGACAGGTGAAGCCTTTTTTGGGGGGCGTCGAGACTTGTTTTCAGACAGGCTAGAGCTACGGACTGGGAGTCGCGAGTTGGGCACCCCTTCAGGCCGGGCTTAATGGCAAAGTTGAATAAATGTCTTGCACTTGCACTATAGAAACTTGCCTACTTGATGACGAGTATATATGCCTTCCGATGTGCATGGGAAGATGGCTCCCTCATCCGTGCAATGTCATTAAAGCTAAGAAGAACAGTTTCCCATTGCAGTGTCAACTCAGAGCTCGGTTGGAAACACAACGCCCAGTGGACTATGCACGAGGGGTTTGTTAATAATATCTGAATAGTATGCTGACGGTTTCTCCATACATGACGGCTCAAAAGGAACATGTACCACCTATTCATCACTTCATGGATGTTGACAAGACCGCAGGCATTGGCGCAAGTCCCAATGGCCGAGAAACTTCAACGGTAACAAGATGGACCGGTCTCTGACCGTGGAGTCTTGTTCGATCTGCCCGCAGTGGGGCCCTGAACGATGCACTGTCGGCTTGCGTCTCCACTCCAAGATTCACAAATTTCTTTACGGGGGGAGAAAATCACAATCCGTAGTCCGATATGGTGTAGTGGCCAACATGGTGCCCTCTCATCTCAGTGAGAGGTTAGGCATAACCCCGAGTTCGATTCTCGGTTTCGGAAAACAGAGCCTGCGTGAAGGTTTCATTTTTGGGTTTGGTTCATCGCCAACCACGCAGTGTTTATCGAGCCCCGTGACTATTTTGTGTTATTTTAGAGTAATCCCTCAAACGTAGATGAGAAGCAGGCATCGCATGGTTCCAAAGAAACACGAGATCAACAGGCGATCAGTGAGGATGAGAGATAATGGGTCAATGTAAATACAGTCGCGACTCGCACCCTTTTCAGGTGAGTCGCACACGGCAGTGACGGGCTGATGACAGGACCGCCACACATACAAGAACGAACTGCAGGATGAAAAGAGCTCTCAAGGTGCGATGAACAGGAGGTGACCATGACGTACAGACAGACAGCCGACAGTCGGGGATGGATCGGAATGTCTCGACTCGCCCCCCGGGCGGCCGAGTGTCGGCGATTGGAAATCAAGCCCCGCAGTTGCCGCCGACCCGGGAGTGGGTCTCGGACGCTTAGAAATACGGAATGACTGACTAATCCGATCTTGCTGGTGGGACGGAAATCATCGCCCGGCTGCCCGCCATTCATTGGTCTTCTGCCAAGTTCGACTTAAAGCTCGCTTCCCTCCTCATCATCGACATATCCCTCCCCCTACCCATCCCGCCTCGGACCCGGAATCCTCATCAGCAACACTGCATCAGACGTGAATCCGCTCTGGTATGAGCACGACCCTCCGACGCATCCCAGTCCTTCAAGCATCGGCACTCAAACCCGTCCTCGGAAACAGCGGCGTTTCCCGCATCCCCCGCACCACCACCACAGCAGACCCCTCGCGACGATGACGACCGGCAACTTCCGCTACCTGGACCCCGCGACCCTGGGCGGCGCGGGCAGCAAGCCCTGGGCCAAGGTCGACACGGACGTCACCTCCTTCAGCCGCACCGAGCGCCGGCGCTCCGTCGCCAACATCCGCGACGCCGCCGGCGAGGACTTTGGTACCGACGTCTCCGGCTTCGCCGTGTACACCGCCCCGGCTGCCGAGAAGGACTTCACCGACGACGCCGCCGTCCGCGCCGGCTACTACCCCGAGGTCGAGGCCCTGCTGCGCGCCAAGCTGCCCGGCGTGAAAAAGGTCGTCATCTTCGACCACACCATCCGCAGGCGGGTCAAGGACAGCCCGAGGCAGCCGGTCCAGCAGGTGCACGTCGACCAGACGCCCGCCGCCGCCGAGGCGCGCGTGCGCAGGCACGTCCCCGGGGACGAGGCCGACGGGCTCCTCGGGGGCGCTACCAGATCATCAACGTGTGGAGGCCCATCGGCCACCCGGCGAGCGACTTCCCGCTGGCCGTCATCGACTGGCGGACGACGGAGCCCAAGGACCTCGTCGCGGTGGACCTGCTGTACCCCAAAAGGACGGGCGACGATGACGACGACGACGACGACCGGGGCAAGGAGGTCCTTCCCGACCCGAGCCTGGCGCGGTCCACCGAGGGCTACCAAGTAAAGGGTGAGTTTTTTTCAGTTTGTTTTTAGTTTGTTTTTGTTTTTTCCCCCGTAGTCGAACCCTGGGAAGACCTCCCTGCTGACAATGCTCCCAGGCGAAACCTTTTCTGTCGCGCCGAGCGACAGGCACAAGTTCTACTACGCAAAGGACATGACGCCCGACGAGGCCATGTTCATAAAGTGCTTCGACTCGCGGAGTCAGGGGCGGCCCGGAGGAACGCCGGGGGTCGCCGACTACACGCCGCACACCGCCTTTGTCGACCCCGACACCCCGGCCGACGCCAAGGGGCGGCAGAGCATCGAGGTCAGGTGCCTGGTGTTCTACGACTAGGCGTGCCCGGCGCGTCTGTCGCCCTGCGGCGTGTGGCATCGTTTCATCACGAGCGGTATGAGTCCAAGACGGAACGAAGTAGAATATACATCAATCATTGGTTCTTTTTTTTTTCTTTTTAAATTTTGTAATTCAATTCGAGCACCGAAGCCCGCAGACTTTGATACGTGACCAAAGACCGATATTGGGTTTCCGTGGTGGTTCAACGAGTGTGATTTATGTACCGCGCGGTGGACAAAGGGGGTATGTTATCCAAGTATGCACAAGAACGTAGGTATACAGCGGATGACGAGGTCGCAGGAGCAGGCAGCAACGGACAGCCTCCCGAAGAAGAATAGACAACATCCAGAACCCGAGCAAAAAAAAAGGGCATCGGAAAAGGAAGAAGGGGATAAAAAAAAGCCAGAGAGGGTTCCGGTGCCTACTGAGACTGGTAGACGGCAACGTAGGCGGTCTCCATCAAGCTTCCCCATCCGCCAACGGTGTTACCGTCTGGGTATCCGGGCTACGTTCGGATCGTCAGCGCACATGTTGGGCCCCAAGAGAGGGTGTGTTTCACGCCGAGATATCTAAGAGGAAGAAGGAGGAGAAGAAGAAGAAGGAGAGGAAGACAAAAAAAAAAGGACTCACCCAGTCACCGCCAACGGCGACGTTGAGGATAAAGTAGACGGGGCGCGGGCCAGGGTGTTCCAGATGCCCTCGCTGCCGATCCTCGCGCCGGTGATCTGGTGGAACTGCTGGCCGTCGCGGAACCAGGTGACGGTCTCGGTGCGCCAGTTGCCGGAGCGGCGGTCCCACTGGATGCGCCAGGTGTGCCAGCCCTGGTCGGGGATGGCGGTGGTGCCGGCGATGCCGCTGGGCTCGTTGCAGGCGCCGCCGGGGTAGGCGTCGCAGTGGACGGTGCCGTAGCCCGTCAGCTGGCCGTTGACGGTCTCGAGGATGTCGAGCTCGCCGCAGCGGGGCCAGCTGACGCCGTGGCGCATGGCGTCGCCGAGGAGCCAGAAGGCGGGCCAGATGCCCTTCTTGTTGGCGATGGGCGTGTCGCCGAAGCGGATGAGGCCCTCGGCCGCGGTGACGCGGCCGGCGGCCGGCGTGAAGGTGTACTTTGACTCGATGCGGCCCGAGGTCCAGCGCCCGGCGGCGTCCTTTTGCGGGATGATCTGCACGGTGCCGCCGCCCGAGATCTGCAGGTTGCTGCGCGACGTCGTGTAGTCCTGGATCTCGTTGTTGACGCGGATGTCGGTGATGATCTGCCAGTTGCCCTCGTTCACCCCCGCGCCGGCGGCCCCGGGGAAGGTGTCCTGCCAGATCCGGGTGAAGCCCGAGTAGTTGGGCGAGTCCCACGCCGAGGCGGCCGGGACGAGGCCGAGGAGGAGGGCGGAAAGGAGCGTCTGGGGATGCATGGCTGCTGATCGTGGGTTTGGGCTTGATAACTAGGCTTCAGGGGGCAAAAAAAAAAAAGGAGTGTGGTGTTTTCGAGCGGCCGTTCTGTATGTCTGTTTGGAGAGACGCCAAGGAGTGAATGCAGTTTGATATGAGAAGGCCGAGGGGGGGGGGGGGAGGCTTTCTCGAGTGACACTAGAAGGAATGTGGTGCAGGATTATAAAGAAGGACGGAAGTTTGCTGTTAATGCTTAAAGAATGGCATGTCTTGGTGCAGCAAGATCACGATGTTGGCGGCTGTCGAGATGGTCGCACGAGGGATGCGGTGACGGAGGGGGCGGGGGGACCATGGGAGCAGAGCAAGAGTATCGTCCATCACGGGGCTTACAAGACACATATATACACACTCACACGCACACACAGGACGAGTGTGGAAGGGAAAAGGGACATGCTGCGAACAACGCGTGCCGCGGCTGAGCAAGGGGGGGAGGGTTTTCGCTCGGCCCTTGTCACCACGGTGGTCACATAACAGCGTTATCGCCAAGAAGGGCCTGCTTTGTCGAGATGTTTGCCCCCAAGGAAGATGCGCGCCCGCGCCGGCCAAGGGTGGGGTGGAAGGGCATATGGAAATGGCCTTTTCCCTTCCCTTACCTCCTTCTCGAAATTATCGAGAGCGCCGAGGTCTCGGAGCTGCGTCCAATCTTTAGCAGAGGAGACGACCCCCCCTCCTCCAGGTGGGCGGATGCTAGTCTGGGTTCATATAGCCCCCTACCCTTACTCGAACCTCTCTTGTCCGTCCTAGCGTCGCACAAGACCCGGCGCTGGGGTGCCCGGGACGTCAGATGGCAGCAGCTCTGGAGAGGAGGGTTGACGGCGGCGGTCCGAGTAGTCCACGGGAATCCTGCGGCACGCGGCACGCGGCTGGCGAGCGGCGGCGTGCCTTTTGTGAGACAGGAACCCTACAGCCCCGGCTGGGGGGGCCACGCGAGGTGAGATCCAATAAGTTGCGTCCCATTGCGGTCACGGTCATTTGGCGTTTTTGCCAATCTAGACGTCGGGCCTCAGCAACGCCCAATATTGTGCGAAGCGAGGCGGGCTGGCGGCCGCACGAGCAAACCGGAGGAAATCGTCGCTGGCTCCGAAGAAAAGGTACATGCAAAAAAAAAAAAAAAAAAAAAAAAAAACCCAGAGCGAAAAAGGAAAGAGGCATGAAAGCGAAAGCCGCATGGTGCGAAGAATAGAAAGATTAAGGCTCATCAAGGGTGGCCAATCGATTGTCGGCATCGCCCAGCCGCCCCCGATCCGAGCCTGTCCGAGGGAGGGGCATCGAGAGGCTTTGGAGGCGTCCGCCCCCCTCCCCGTCTGGGAGATGCACCGGGAGAGGCTTCGATTCATCTCGGGCGTCTGCCAATCGCGGCAGGAGACGAACAAGAGCGCCCCCTTCGCGACCATGGAAAAGGAGGACATGGGGTGGGCGCTCGGTACCGGTGGCGCGAGCCGAGTGCGCCGTTCGCGGCTCTGGTTGGTGGAGGTTTGGATTATCTCGTGGCTGCGTCCTTGGAACCCTTGGATCGCCACGCGGGAAGTGACATTTGACAAGCCCCTTGATCCTTGGTAGAACCGCAGGAAAGTGACGGATGGTCTCAAGGTCTAGACTCTCTCTCTCTCTCTCTCTCTCTCTCTCTCTCTCTCTCTCTGTCTATCCCTCGCTTCAGTCGCTTGAGTCGAGATGGGTACGGATCCCGTCGGGAGGGGGGGGCTTCTGGCTTACTATGTACACCATTTCGCCAAGCGGTGATGATTCTGTGAGCTTTGAATCCCCTCGAGAACCCTTGTTTTTTTTATATCGAGAGACACCGAGCGAGATGTATTGGTGACTCTGTGCGAGAGCGTGCAACAGAGCGACCGGAAACCCGGTATCCGTACCCGACTAACACCACATGTACATTGCGCGCCACCACGCTAGCGGCAGTTGTGTAATGGTGCCGCCGCCGCCCAGCACCGATACCTGGCTATTAGCTAGCTGCCGGGCACATTGGTTGTGTTCCCGTCTCGCCTTGGGCCGGTCTACCTAGGCAAGCTGGCAGGCAGCTAGCAAGAGTGGCGGCTAAAGAACGGATGGCACACCACCACATACCGCGGCCTGCACGTGGTGGCCAGCAGCTGTGTGAACCTGTCACTTTCGTTTCTGGGCAAGTGGCGCTCATTAGAGAGTCTTGGCCGGGGGGGGGGGGGGGGGGGGGGAGAAGCCTAAACCACTTGGCAGATGATGTCGGCTCTGCCCAAGCGTAAGAGAGCGTTCCAGGGATCCCATGAACAAGAACAGCCCCGGGCAACTCTTCTGCACCTGGCCATTCGTCCATCGTCCGGATGGGAAAAAGGGCAGGTGGGAAAGCTCGATGACACCTTGCCAACATGGGCCCTAGTGGTGTCCCTCCCCCCCCCCCCCCCCGGAGAGGCGGCTAGGCCAACGCGGGCAGCTCCCTGGGTTCGTCCCGAATCAGGGTCTTATTGGTCAGAAGTAAGAGTGCAAGGGGGCGAGGGGAGAGCCGTGATCCGCCTCAAGGGGAGAGATTTCGGGTTGCGTGTGGACGTTGGATGCGGATGTGTAAGACTGGACGCGTGCAGCGTGCATGGCAATCTGGGTAGCGATGGAGGAAGAACAGACTGATGGGAAAGAAAAAAAAAAGTCCCAGACAAGGCGCGTCTCATGACTCGCGCAGTCTGTTTCCTTCAATCGCAGAGCGGTTCATCTTCGTCATGACGCTGCCAGTCAGCAGCCCCCCGGTCACTAGGCCGGCACCTGGTGGCCTTCCCTTCCATCCATCCCCCCCCTTTCTTCTCCGAGCGGGTAAGCCGGCGCTAACCCCACAGTTCCCCGCGGTCTTTTGGGTTTCGGCGTTGCTGGCATCGCTTCGGGACGATGGTCGCGTCGGGGGGGGGGGTGGTCAGGCGACACCGTCACGGCTCGGGGACGTTCTTGTCAGCGCACCGCTTTTGCGCTGCGACTTTTCTCGAAAATCTTCAAAGAGCTTTTTTGGCTTGCTCTTGGCGGCCATGTCACGTTGCAGGTGCCGCTGCAAAAGGCCAGGCGGGCTCGGCGACATCAACTGATCTGGTGGTTGTTACCTGGAATGAGATGTGGTGGACCGACTGTCCAAGGCGAACCGGGGATCAGAGAGGTGCAGCTCGGGATTCTCATGAATTTGAGGATCAAACCCCTTGAAATTGACCGCTTTGACGCGTCAGGGTACTAAACGTCGGGCAAGCGCAACTGGAATTATAATTACCGAAACAGGCTCTCCAATATTGCAGTTTGGAAAGCCGAAGACGGGGATTGAAAACTCGCAGTGGTTTTTTGCTACGATAGGGTGCAGAGTATGCATTCGAGCATCTCCGAGGACCTGAACGTGGCTACAGAATGTAAGTCTTTCGTTCCACTTACACGAAACTTTCGGGAGTCAAGCTGGCCAAGGACTGGAATAAGCGAGCTCGTGTACAGTCGGGGGAGCTATGTAGTCTCGATCACAGATGGTTGATCTGAGAGCCCGATCAAGACACTTGCAAAACGCAGATGCAATGATGCTGCAGTGCATCTCTGCAACTTTGTCAACAGACGAGGATTTTTTTTTGGATCATCGTGATGTTTGTTCCACGCAGGCGGCAGTCCGTCATCGTGCCATGCGGTCTGTGGTCCCACGCGAAGAAACCCATCCAAAGCGCCAACCACTCTTAAGCACCTCGTCTCTAACAAGAGCAGAGGAAAATTCATTACTTGAAAGAAAGGCTACATCTGCCAGGCAGGCCGCAGTCCGCGAAAGGCCCCAACATGCTTCTTCAAATACGGTCATATTTCTCGTGGCTATGCAAATCCCGTCGGCAACAACGCAGCCGACCTGCGTTTTGCTCCGAGACAACATGTTGAAAGTGAGGCCAAAGTGAATGACTCATCGTCGAGTGATGGTCTCCTCTGATGTATTTGGCACTGGAGCGACGTTGCCACTGGCAGTCTTGTCGGTTTCATATTCCAGAGGGTTGCTGCGGCCGGAGTCTCCGTCATGGTAGCCCCCGTTCTCGACGCTTGCAAGTTTCGCTGCCCTGTTGTTCGTGTTCAGCATCATGAAGCGCTACTCAAACGGGGGGGGGGGGGGGGGGGGCAGACTTACTCCTTGCGCTTGATGTACATGTTCAGAACGTGGGTCGCGACGATGAGCGCCACCGCGCAGCCCAGGCAAAAAGAGAAGCCTTTGGGGTAGCTCGGGGCTTCGACGGTCGGGAAGGTCAACAGCGGGGTCCACGCCGTGGACGACTGGGCGATGATGGTGATCATGACCAGCGTGAAGGACCGCTGCTCGGGCGAGTCCCGGAGGATGGTGTTGACCCAGCCGTGGAGCACGCTCGAGAGCGCGTTGGCCCAGTACATGGTCGAGAAGGCGAACCACTTGCCGCCCTCGGGCACGTCCCACACGACGAGCACGACGAGGCCCGCCGCGTTCCAGAGCGACGACAAGGTGATGGCCCACGCCGGCCCCACGACGAGGTCCGACAGGAAGCACGCCGCGAGGTTGTACAGGATGCCCAGCGCCGGCGCGATGGTGCCCAGCTCGTTGACCTCGGCCGGGGTGTAGCGGCGGAGGCTCTTGATCCACAGGAGGAAGCTGCCCGTGCTCTTGTGGATGCCGGCGTTCCAGAAGAGCACGTCGACGAGCACGACGGCCCAGAACTGCGGGCTGAGCAGGATCTGCGCGAGGTGGGCCGGCCTGAACTTGCCGCGCGTGACGTGGCCGCCGCGCTCGAGGCGCGCCTTGGCGACCCCGATGTCGTGGTCGTTGAGGATCCAGCGGTTCGGCTGCTCGACGGTGCCGGGGAGGAGAAAGTAGCCGAGGACGCCGACCGGCACGGTGATGACGGCGCAGATGATGTACATCCAGCGCCAGCCCGACATGCCGTTGACGCCCTCGAGCCGGTGCGAGGCCCCGGCCGCGATGAGGCCCGCCGTCAGGGTCCCGAGGTTGAGGCCGGTGTAGAAGATGCCGCCCCTGCGCGCGATTTCGTGGCCCCGGTACCAAGAGCCTGGGGCAGTGTCAGAACGGGCAAGCGGCTCGCGCGCGCATGGAGCTCCAGATGAAACCCCCCTCCCCCTCCCCGGGACAGAACTGTGCTTACCAAAGACGTAATGCATAGCCGGGAAGAAGGCGGCCTGCGATGGCATGTCAGCGGGCGCATCGCAAGCGATCCGCGCCGGGGGAAAGCATCATACCTCGAAGAAACCAACCAGGAAGCGGTACGCCGCCAGCTCCGCAAACGAGTTGGCGCGGTACTGCAGGAGGGTGAAAAGCCCCCAGAGGATGTCCATGGCGGGGATCGTCCAGTACATCGGGATGTACGTGAATACGAACATGAAGGGGGCCATGCCGACGACGGCGCCAACGGTGTACATGGTTTGGAGCTCGACGAGCTCGTTGCCTTGGAAGCCGAGCTCTTCCTTCATACCCCCGACGTAGGCGTTATCTACGTTGATCAGCACATGCATTCTCGCCCGCTGGTCGATTGGCCGAGGCGTGGGACCTACTCAGGTTTGCCTGGTCTGTGGAGAGAGGGATCGATTAGTTGACGAGTCGTCTATAGTTTGCGAGAGGGACTGGCCGAAACCGTACCGATGTATTTGACCCAATAGGCGAGGACAGCGTAAGGGACTATGATGAGGTCCAGCTTGACGATGAACTTGCGCTCCTCGGGCGTGTCGTCGTCGGAGTACCATTGAATCTTCCACCACTTCTCCCTCGGGACCGTGCCGTCTGCCATTTTCTTGGACCGGCGCAAGTACACTGTGTGCTGCTTGGCTAATTATCTCGGGAAGGGTTGGCCGTCTTGTTCGATGCTCCGAGGCGGATCTCCAAGATCTCAAAGGGCCTTTTTCGAAGACGGGACTGTCGGGCCCTCCTACATTCTTTCCCGAGATGCCCGGGCGTGGCGCAACTGTTATCTACAGGAGACCTGCCGGTCGTCGGCCGTGAACCCCTGCACGCCAAACAACAAGAACGCTCCCGGGTTATCGATTACGCCAGAGCATCTCGGGGTTGTGCCACGCCATGCGATTCCTTTATCAGCCGAACCCGCCATTTTGCGGGAAACAGTCCCGCTCGCCAAGCCAGACCGGAGGGGGGGCGGTCGGGAGGCCCCGACACTTGCCAGAATAGTTTCCCTTTCGCGGGGAGATGCCGTGGCGAGCGTAACCAGTGACAGGCTCCGGATTGCTGGGGCCCAGCCGGGACTTGACCGACATCCCGCGCGTCCAAGTCGCAACGTCTGCGAGGAGGCGTCGAGGAAAGGCATGTGAGTGGGGTATGTGGCTGCATGGAAAACATGCTTTGGCGTCGATAAGATAATGTCAACGGGCTTGACGGTGCTGACCAAGACACATGTATGATGTGCTCAAAGGCGGGAACAAGCGCCGTGTTGGGGCTTTGGGAGGGGGGGGATTTGAATGGCAGGCTGGGAGACCTGGTGATGACGTGCTTTACAGTCGCGATGGTGTTTGATAGGCCCCTCCGCCCAACTCCAACCGTGGGTGACTATCGGCTCGTGGAAGTAAGTGGCCAGCCTCACTTCGTTTAGTCCCCCCCCCCCCATGAGGCGCCCCTCAAGAAACACTGACGGCATGATGATGTTGAGAAGAAGGATTGAATTTGAGATGTAAAGTCCGTGGAGAGTAACCTTGGGACAAAAGGTTATCTTGTTGGCATCCGGGCCCTCGGGTCTGCAGGCGGTAATAACCGCTTTCATTCGAGTACACATGCCTCGTGTCGGATTCGCGCCGCACCGGGGAATCGCAACTGAGATATCCCCGACTTCCATCTACGGGCAGCTTGATAGGAAATAATCGGAATAATGTCTGGATTCCTCGCGCATACATGTAGCATGCTGATCACAGCACATAATTGCATCCGTGCGAAGACCTCGCAACTCTGACACGGCCGTCTTCTGTCTGGGCCATCAACGATGTAGTCGATTCTCCTTCGTGAAGCGTGGCAATGGTTGCCGTCTCAATCTTGGGCAAAGATGACACTGTAGTAGTACGGCCTCGGGAAGCGTACATTGAGAGCACCGTCCATACCGACCCCCGGGGCTGAGGATCATTCCCGACGAAGAGAGAGCGGTAGCGACATTTTTGCAAACGAATCAAGAATAACATTGAGACCCCGCAACTTTGCCGTTGCCGCAATGTCATGCGTTACAGCAGCGCATGGCATCGCGATTCCAACCAAGGGCTGTCGGCCGCACCCAAGCGACGCGGAGTCTACCCCTCTGGGCAGTATCGAGGATCAAGCTGAGATGGACTGGACAGGTCTTCCAATAGAGCACTGCACTTTTGATATCAAGCCTGCACATTGGCCACAGTTGATGCACGAGCGGGAAGACTAATATCGATCGTCGCCGAGGTACGTCGCCTCGATAGCCTTCACAGATGACATTAGAATTTCCATCCATCATTCGTCTCAACTCTCAATGACTGATCCATTTCCATTAGGATTTCAAGATTATAGATAGGGTTTGCCGGGGTTGGACTCTAGCCATTGCCGGTGCTCCCGTTTGCCAAGTTCACCAGCGCTGCAACCCATGTGTGCCGAACTGTCAACCGCCCTCTCCCGGTTTCCTCGCCCGAGACTTGATGAAGACGAAACCATGAACGGTGTCTTCGGAACAGCGGGCCCGATTGACTTTCGCGTTAACCCCAGCCCGCCTCCTGTTGATCTCGTAGCTATTGTTGCTGGTTGCGGACCTGGACCGTGTCTCTGGGAGTCGGACGTTGCGTCCAAGCTCTGATAAACCTTTTGTGTGAACCGGACGACTCCAGGTGTTCCCCCGTGAGACGCGCCCCAGGTATTATCTCGTTCAGCCCGACACTTGTTTGTTGCGCAAACCGAACAGCGTAAACTCACATGTCACTCGAGCAGTTTCACGCCTACGGCACGAACCACCCCGGACCACAGGAGCTCCCGCAGCAGAGTTGGGGCATTCCGTAAAGTAAAAGTCGGAGCCCCCCCCCCCCCCCTCCCCCCTTGGGCCGTCGAGTACAAAGACACAAAAGCCCCCGTTGCCTGACGGTGTCGTCACTGTTGGTATATACGCGTAACCGCGATAGACATGGATATCCTGAAAACAGACCCTCTTTACCTGGGCGGCGCCCTTCTGTGCGTGGTGCTGGCCGCGGTACGTGATCGCCGGCACAAAGCCAGCAGGAGTGGTCAAGCTGATCGGGCGTGATGCAGTACGTCTACGCCGGTGTGACGAATCCGCTGTCGGATATCCCCGGGCCGTGGTACACGCGGTTCAGCACGCTTCCCTCGACATACAAAGTCATCATCGCGCACCACCCCGACTGGATCCACGACTTGCACGCGAGATACGGCCCGGTAGTGCGGTACAGCCCCTCCGAGGTCGACATCTCCGACCCGGCGACGTGCCAGCGCATCCACAGCGTCAAGAACGGCTTCCTCAAGTCGCCCTTCTACTCGCTCCTCATCACCGACTCCTCGAGCGTCTTCAACGAGATCCGCCCGGAGATCCACCGCAAGTACAAGAGGCTCCTGTCCAACCCCATGTCCGAGACCGGCCTGAAGGCGTTCCTCCCGCGCATAGACAGCAAGTTCCGCCTCGCCATCGAGCGCATGCGGGACGAGCACAAGACCCGCGGGGCGGCCGACGTGGCCAAGTGGTTCATGTTTCTGTCGTTTGACGTCATCGGCGACCTCGCTTTCGGCGAGTCGTTCGGGAACCTGGAGAGCGGCGAGGTGAGCCGTGTTCGCCATTGGGAAACCTGTTGAGGCGGTAAACGCTAACAATCACGCGTCCGACGCGAAGCAAAACCGTTCCATAAAAGACTTTGTCAGCCTGGGTTTCGTCGGAGGGCTTCGGTCCACGTTCCCCACAATCTCGTGGATCTCGCTGTACCTACCGATTCCGGTCTTCAAGGAGGCCACGGCCATCCAGTACCGGACCTTTGACTACGCCCAGAGGGCGCTGGACCGCCATGCCGACCGCGTCGCCAAGGCCGGCTCCGATCCGCACCCGACCGTCTTCTCCAAGCTGTACAGCGCGGGGGAGGAGGAGACGTGGTCCCCGATCGAGATCCGCGACAACGCCCAGGTCTTCATCGTGGGCGGCAGCGACACCACCGCCAACTCCATGATCTACCTCATCTGGTGCGTCTGCAAGGACCCCGCGATCAAGGCCAGGCTGCTCAAGGAGCTGGACGGGCTCCCGGAGGACTACACCTACGATGACCTGAAGGAGCTGCCGTACGTGAACTGGGTCATCAACGAGACGCTGCGCCTCTACACGGCCCTGCCGTGCGGTCTGGCCCGGCAGGTGCCCCCGGCGGCGCCGACCTCGCCGGGAAGTACATCCCCGGCGGCTTCACGGTCACGACGCAGGCCTACAGCCTGCACCGCGACGAGAGCGCCTTCCCCGACCCGTACCGCTTCCACCCGGAAAGGTGGGAGCATACCACCCAGCAGATGAAGGACTGCACCATGCCCTTTGGAGGAGGCGCCAGAAGTGAGTCGCGGACCACGCCCTCTCAAGGGTCTTGCTGGTGGCTTGTTGCTAACTTTGAGAAGCATGCCTGGGCCGGCACCTGGCGCGGATCGAGCTCCGCCTCATCACGGCGAGGTTTTTCAAGGCTTTCCCAAACGCCACCGTTTCGAACCTCGAGGGGATGTGCGACAAAGACATGGAACCCGCCTTGCACTTCCTGATGGTCCCCAGCGGACACCGTTGCCTGATCAACCTGGACGGGTGATATTCCTGCAAGCGAACCGTGCCGTAGGCTTGTACTATGTACAGAAGGTGTCAATACTTACATTGTACAGTAGATTGGACAAAAATGGTGCTCTCGAGCCTGGCGCTGATGTCCACGTGGCAGTGAAAGAATAATCACAAAGCTGCGTGAACCGTCATAGCCCCGACACGCATGATTCCTCCTGCTTAGGTTGCAAGCTAGGCCCTGCAGTGGCGACAGATGGCTAGCTCTGAGAGCCTGACCACCGGAGCCCAAGCGGAGGGGTTTCAAAGAAGTATATTCGTTGGCAATCTTGATCCATACGTTGTCTTCAGCTCCTTCACCCCTGTCGCACCTCTTGCATACTTGAAAGCGGTGAGGAGCGGAAGGTGACATGATATACTGCCGTTGGCTCTCTCCTTGTTTGAAAGTCATCAAGTCAACCGCGATTGGAAATGCAGCTTGAAATGGAAAGCCTGATAGCAAAAGATTGCGGTTGTTGCTTTTTATCTCGCCAGAAGGCTCGCCCCGCTGCATGATCCGGTCTCTCCTGCGCTCCACGGTTACGAATGGCCATGTTCCGCCTAGGCTTTGGCCAGCTCACACATTAGCGGGACGGGACTAGCAGAGGAGACTCTGAATGCAACCCCCACGAAATGGCTAGAGTAGGTGCTGATGACAAAATGGCCGTTTCTTATTCCACTTGATATGATACTAATTAGAACGAGATGTATCCGTATCGGACTCTGTTGCCCGTAGTTGCAGTGTCATAGCTAGCAGGTTGTTAGCAGAATAAGACACCGTGCCCAGGGAGATGATACCTTTGCAGCCCTGTCGCCGTACTTTTCCGCAAACCTGTGACTCCTCATGTGCTTCGCAAGGTGCTTTGGGTCCAGGAACGAGATCTGGAGCACCTCGTCGCCCATGCCGGGCCTCAGCAGCTTCCTGAAGAACCTGCTGGCCTCACGGTCGCGGTGCCAGTACGACTCGTCGTCCACGTCCTTCCGGAGGGCCTCCCCCTGCCCAAAGTCCGTCGAGCTCCTGAAGACGAACGCGTCCTCGTCAAAGACGGCCGTCGGCGAGACGAGCATCTTGTCCCGATGGTTCGCGCTGATCTCCCGGGCCAGCGCGAGGTGGTGCGCCGAGGGCCGGCCGGCGGGGTGGCTGCTGAGCCATCCGGGGGAGGGAAAGGCCTGGGTGGTGTACTTGGACACGTTAACGAGGGAGCTTATGACGGCGGCCAGGGTCGACATCCAGAACCCCTCGGGTGGCTTGCGACGAGGTGGAGAGAGAGGTGCGCAAACAGGTCCAGGCTGAGGCCCGATCCTTGATGGGCGGGATGTATGACGGTCAAGCCGGAGTGGAGCAGCGGCCCGTCGAGGGCGGCGACGGGCAGCCAGATGGCGGAGACGAACCCAATGACTTGGTCCTCGTACCGAGCAACGGCGATCACCTTGTCGTCCAAAGCGGCGGGGGACGCCCTGTCAAAGACCTGATAACTGGGGAGGGGGCTTAAGCAAAGAGCGCCCAAACGGCACAAGGAGTCTTGTAGCGTCGTCGCCTCGCCCCTGCTCATAGTGAGGCCGGGATGGGCTAGGACTTCTATCGTGTACGCCTGATGCATTCCGTATCGGTGTGAGAGGGTGCTGGTCTTGCGATTGGTGCTCTGTTCGATGGGGGGCCGCAGACATTTCATCGCGAGAAAGTCGATTGGATCGGACTGTATTGGTAATCAAGATCTAAATTCGACATCAGCCTTCCTGATAAGATTATTTACCCCCGGGAGGAAGAAGGAGAACGCAGGGAAACAGGATGCTGCATTACGTACCATGTAAGCAAGAAAAGCTATGTGGAGACATGCTTATCATACCTCACCCCCGGCCATGGGATCTAATTTTAAGGCCAAGGGTCTCAATGCTGTTGTTTGCACGATAAACCGGCACTCATTGGGCATGTTTTACCGCGGTTCTAGATTTGGCTAGATACATGCAGCACGATGAAATCGAGGTACTGTACCAGCTAACTAACTGCCAGCTTCTGCATGATATCTGCAGTCCCCGTTTGTCTTGATTTGCGAGGGAGGCACCGCTTCATTCCTCGACCATTGTCAAGGTGCCACCTGATACAGAATTAGCTGAGAGCAGTGGCATGACTGACGGATATATCGGCCTGAGGGCTCCTTAAGCGGATGCGGAACCCCCCCCCCCCCCCCCCCCCCGGCCAGCCGCCAGCCGCCGTGCCGCCCCGCCCGACTACCCCGCTGTCTTACCCCTGGCGGGAAGGATAACCCGAACCAACGCTATGACCTCATGCTCACGCCGCCCGCCTTTGTTCGACCTCCTCTTAACCTCGAGCTTACTGCAACTCACCGCCATCCCCCAGCCCCTCGAATCATCTCACCATCAGATCAATTGACGATTGACGCCTCGTATCACCCCCGAACGCACCAATTCCTCCCGCAATGGCCGACACCCCGAGCGCAAAGCGTCAGAGGTCCTCCAAGGACGTCCCCTACGAGCTCATCTACTGGCCCGTCCTGCCCGGCCGAGGCGAGCACATCCGCCTGCTCCTCGAGGAGGCCGGCGCCGAGTACACCGACACGGCGCACGTCGAGGACGGCGTCAAGACCGTGCTGGCTCACATCGACGGCGTGAACCTGGGCGACGACCTCAACCCGCCGCCGCTGGCACCGCCCATCCTGAAGCACGGCGACCTGCTCATCAGCCAGACGCCCAACATCCTGCTGTACCTCGGGCCCCGGCTGGGGCTGGCTCCCAAGCTGGCCGACGACGATGACGCCATCTACCGCGTCAACGCCCTCGCGCTGACGGCCCTCGACGGCCTGAGCAACGAGGCCCATGACACCCACCACCCCATCGCGACGGGGCTGTACTACGACGACCAGAAGGAAGAGAGCAAGCGCCGCGCCAAGGACTACATCGCCAACCGGCTGCCCAAGTACTTTGGCTACTTTGAGCGGGTGCTCAAGGGCAAGGCCAGCGGGGAGGGGCCCTGGCTCTACGGCGGCTCCTTGACGTACGCGGACTTGGTGCTGTTCCAGGTGAGTTCGTCTTGTTGTTGTGTGCTTGAAAGGTGGCGAGTAACCCCGGTATTGACACGCAAAGTGCACGGACGGCCTCAAGTACGCCTTCCCCAACGCTCTCAAACGGCTCGAGGAGAGCGGCGACTACAAGGCCGTGTTCCAGCTCTACGACGCCGTCAAGGAGCGTCCCAAGATCAAGGAGTACCTGGCCAGCAAGCGTAGGCAAAAGTACGGCGACGGTATCTACCGCCATTACCCAGAGCTGGACGAGGAGTGAGGCGGGGTGGGGGAGGAAAGAGAGAAGGAGAGAGAGCTCCTCCATGATTGGTGACAGCAAATGGGGTGTAGTTGAACATGCCATTGTTGTGAGAGAAAGACTTGATGAACAGCTCCTCTGGACCTCCGTGGCGAGATTGCTTCTCCCCCATATTAAAGAGTATCATTGCCCGCTATAGCTGTGCTTTTGCGATTTGTAAAACATGTCGCTGGTCTCTCTGTGGTCGGCTTTGAATAGAAACTTGTGAGCGAGTCGCACTTCGGTTGGTGCTTTGCATGCCGGCTTTGAAGAGTGGCCCAGAATGGAGAGGGGAAGGGAACGAAATTCCGAATCAGAGCCTCGTTCTTTGAAAAGGCATTAATTTATCGAGCCGACCGAGTTCCAGCCCACCAGGCCAGAGACTCGACGTTTCCTCATTTCCGCGCCTTCCTCCTCGAGTTCCCACTCACCCAACCCTCACCTTTGGGCATGCCCCGAAAACATCAACCGAAAAACGTCGGCTGCCAATTCATGGAACAACAGCAAGCTTCTCAAAAATAATCACTGCCGGATCGTCCGCCGTCGATATTCGCACCGCAAAGTCGACTTCAGACAATGTCCGAAACCGACCAGGACGTGATCGTGCGCGGGCGCGACGCCCAGCGGCGCAGTCGCCGATGCAAAAGGGTATCCCTCCCGATCTCCGATGACGCAGGCAGCATATTCAGACAACGCGGCCGTCGCACCGGGGAACATTCTTGCTGATTCTCGCCGTGCAGTTGCAGGAGGACCGCCGGCGGGCCAGCGACGATGGCGAAGACTACGAGACCGGCTCCCAAGAGACCGCCACTTCCGGAGCGGGCCCCGGGATTGACTGGGAGGCCCTTGCGCTCGGAATCTATGGCAATCGCATGTCCCAAATGGACGTCGACGACAGCGGCAAGGGAGCCGTCGCCGATAGCTCCGTCGACTCTGCCACCGGCGACGCCGATGTCAACCGCCCCGGCAACGACAACCGCACCGCCGACGCAACGGGCCCCAGCATGGACGTCGGAGCCGACGAGAGCCGGATTGCGGGCGGGCAAAGCGGTAGCGGAAGCAGCGGCGGGGAATACGTCAACTCGTTCAAGCCCATCAATGCCAGGTAGGTCCCATCTGAAACCGGCCGGCCTACACTGGCCTGAGTGGCCTCGTCTTCAACACCACCCACTGACTGTTTTCAACTAGGGCCGTGTAATCAGCATGGATTCCCAATTTGCCGGCTCGATTGGAGACCCATGAATCACATGCATGGGGCCGGTAGTTTTCCGATCCGACATGACGTCGCGGCTTCACCGCACTCGGCTCAATCTCTGGGGTTTAGTTTTCTTTTGCAGGACCCGATCGATAGTTTGCAGGAATATCGGAATGAGGGCATTGGGGCAAGGAGGGACGGGTTAAACAAGGGAAAAGCATCACCTGGAGGTGATACATCTCAGGAAGAACTTGGGCAAAGTAGAACGGTCATAGAATTGACGGCAACAAGAACCATCACTACAGTCCTCTTCAACGGTTAGGCCTACAAAAGGTGGTTCCCTGACAAGCATATCTGTGACGAAATGACCCTCGCCCCTTGAGCAGAATAATCTGGTCTTTTAAATATTGCCAACAGGGGCTAGACCAAATGAGAAAGACTGGGTAGATGGGAAGGAGCAAGTGTCTCAACTGCTTCCCATTCAGCCCAGTCTTTTTCACCTTATCACTTCCTTCCAACCTAAATTTTTCCACCTCAACCCGCAAACCAAACAACCCACAAAACTTGAACAAGAAACATCAAGGTCCAACAACACCGACTGTCAGAGCAAAAGGCTCTAGACAAGAATCATTCGTGCGGGTCAACACAAACGACCAAGCCCCACCACGAACAAGCCATAACCAACGTCATGGAGACCAAAGGCAAGAGCCCCGAGCAGAATGCCCGCAACGCCTCAAAGGCCGTAAGTGCAGCCTCACGTACCCTTTGTGCGGACCCTGCCTCTGACACTCGCAAAGGAAGGCAACCGGGCCCAGACCGACGGCAAGGACGACATGGAGCAGCTCGTCAAAAAGACCCAGTCCTTGGGCATCAGCGCCCCTCCCGCCCGAGCCAAGAAGGAGTGGGTTGCCGAGACGGCCACCTGGGACGACGTCTACGTTGGGCTGCCTGATGGGTTCCACTGGGAACTTGTGGCGCTGAAGAGAGTTGTCGAGCTGGGCAACATGGAGTTGTATGGTAACAAGCACGGCCGGCGATGATGGTTTGAGACGGACGGAACGCTCAATTCGGATTCATCATGGTCCCATGTAGGGAGGATAGGGAGGACCACGCATTGTTCATCCTAATCCGCATCCACAAATACAACTGAGTGCTTTGCACTTGCGTTGGCCCGAGAAACATCTTGCTCCAAAGAAGCCAGCTGGTTAAATCATCTGAACACAGAATGATGGAATGAAGCCAGGACTCCAAAACACGAGCAGGAGTGAAGTAATGAGTGATGCTGTCTACTATAAGAGCTATTTCCAGTGTTCTTGAGGTCAAAGCAGTGAATGGGTGGCTAGCTAATTGCCGCAAAAGGCTACGCAAGTGAATGAAGAAGGTGGGATGTACGCCTATAAACCTTTACAAATTGATCGCTCCAGTCTCTAGTCTGAGGTCGAATCCTTAACGTCACACAAGAACCAGTCAAGCTGTCCTACTCTTTACCTGCAGCATCCTATCTATCAGACCGCGCCAGATCTCAACCATCTCTTTCTACTCAACCCCCCCTCGCCCCCTCCCGTACTTCTTCGCAAGAGGCTGGGCAGCCGACCGCTGTTCTTCTCCTCGCAAACCCTTGATCACAGCTTCCCGCATCCGACAACGCACAATGTCTCTGAACGCCGTGTGGAAGGCCACCGAGGCCCGCTGCAACGAGATCCGCGTCATCATCATGGAATTCGAGAAGCTACCAAGGGCGTACCACGTCGTTGACGAGGTAGGCAATCCCTCTATCGAAGCTCTCCCGCTTCCCCCTTCCCGCTTCCCACCTAGGCATTAACGTCTATTGTCCGTTGCAGGACGATCACTGGCTTCTCGCCATAGCGCTCCAGAAACTCGTCGTCGAAAGACTGTACCGGCTGCGGCCGAAGTTGGAGATGGTAAAGACGAGGCTGGAGGAGGCTCGCGACGCCCTGCACCAGGGACGCGTCTCCAATTTTGACACAGACATGTCCAACACGGTTGCAGTCTTGAAGGCGCATGTGGAGGCTTGGAACGGCCTCAAAGGGGAGCAGGTCTTCCTGGAATGCTTCTCGGGGGGGGGTATGGTGGGTACGACACAGCTAGGACTTTGTAGCTTTGCGATGCGCAAGGGAACAAACGTGGCTCTAAGAGGCGCATATTGGAGTCCAACGCCGCCCCCATTCGTCAGCGAACAGTGTGTTCACTTTGGACAAGGATGTGACCGATGGGTAGCTTTGAAGACCCTCGCAGGGTCAAACCAAAGCGGAACAGAGAACAATAAAGATGCAAATAAACAAACAATGAATGCGAATTCTTCAAAGTGCCCACCTTCAAGACTGTGTTGAAAGCCGGATAGAGGTTTCATTGTCAGGCATACCAAAACGGCGTTGCCCCTTGCAACGGACATCATATCTGAGCCGGGGTCAAACGGCAGCTCCCAAAGGGACTCCAATCTATGAGAGCAAAGGACCGGGCTAGAATTAGGTTTCAGTCGACCTCCTACTGAATCTGAGACAGCAAGGGAAGCGACTGCCGCCTAGTAAAAAAACAGTCCTCAAAAGGCAGGGGTCTGTCTCTCCCGTCAGGTCAATAGATGGCGTCGCAAACAAGCTGAGTCGTGTGTCTCGGCTGGCGGGACAGGTGGCTACTGCGCTGCTAATGCTCTCGAATATAAACTCTACTCCCTGATGGAGGCGCCGGAAATGTAGGATGCGTGTCACAGCCAAACCACGAAACGGGAGGCACAAAGCCGTCCTGATATCGGCCATATCTGACCAAGGAGTTTGAGCGCCAAAGGTTTTGAGACTTGATGAATATCTACACCTGTCGTTCATCCAGTAGTTTCTGCCTGCCTTCCTCTTGGCCCAAAATATGTCCATCAGCATTGATAATAGCGATTTCGTCAAGTTCTGATCCCCCTTTGGTCCTCCATGGCTTCGAAATGCCCCGAGAAGGACATCGACAACAAGGAAAAGCGCGTTTCTCTTGGGCCTCGACGAATGAATGTAAGCAAATCATCAATTTCCATACCTGCTTCCCCTTATTTCGAGCCATATAGAAGTCATGCTGATGGCGGGATAGAGCTGGCACACCGACCCCTACCCGTGCACCGCCCCGAGGTGCATAGAGATCGTCAAACTCGTAGGTCGGTTCATGAACCTGCCCACAGACTACAAAGTCCCCGACGAGGTATGGTATGGCACTTTCCTGTCTGATACAAGGACGGAAAAAAGCTAGCATGTACGAGGACATTGGCTGATTCCAAGCATCCGGACATCACAGACACAGTACGGGTTCTACGCCGTTGTGATGGAGGAGCTGAAGGCCCAGCATGCGGCCATGGCGGCCAGCTCGGGGGACATAAAGCAGAAGATCTCGGACCTGTTCAGGCAGTGGCAGGACCAGGCAGAGACCCCCATGGATGCCGAGGTCGTCAAAGCCGTGGCAAGGATGAAGATCTTCTTGGACGCCTGGACGAGGACGGTCGACGAGATTGAGAGGCTCAAGTCTGGCAATGGGCCATCGGAAAGACAGCAAAATACGAGGGGGCCGGCAAGGGCCGGGAAATAGGTCTGCTGTGTGCGGTCTGGTCTGGCCCGGTCTGGACAGCCAAAGAATTGGGTTGCAACAGGTTGCAAGAAGAGAGAAATGAATCGTTGTATCCAGCCGGGGAAGAATGCCTTGAACGGAACCCTTCAGAAGATTGATCGTTTCGGAGACAAGGTGAAGGGAGTGATGTCTGAAAGGCACGGAAGCCCGGGCGGTGTTGGCCGTTTGCGCGGAATCTGCCAGCACGCGCGAGATTACTGGCTTTGCTGGGGACCTCGATTCTCCCTGCACCGTAATTGCCTATGGCGCGGAGCTCTGCCATCCGCCATATAAATCCAGAGGACTGGCCCGTCTAGGTATGCCACAGAACCGTCTCCTCAACCGCACCACCACCCACACCCCGTTCCGTCTCGCCAAACAATCGCCCGCCATGCCGAAAAAGGCCAAAGGCCCCAGCGGCAGCAAGGAGAAGGCGCAGCGTGCGACGGCAGAAAAGCCCGGCGAGGAGGCGGCCGCCGCGCCGGACGGACAGAACAAGCCGGTGGTGAAGGTCTCCGAAGACGACAAGGGCAGGAAGCTCACCGTTATAATGGGAACAGAGACCGTACGTCCCGGCCATCCTCCCGTCAATCCCAACAAGCCGCCAAGCCTTCGCTAGTGATGAAGATCGAGCCTGCGCTAACTGTTTCGCTTCAGGAGATGGACAAGTTGTGGTTTCGACTGCAGATGGCGCAAGCTCTGCGGAACCAGTTGATCCACGATACCTTTCAGTTCAGGTCTTCCAAGCAGGAGCTCGACGGCCCGTCCGACAACGGCCCGATCAAGATCAAGATCACGGACCAGATGGAGAAGAATTTCGAACGCCTCCAGAACCGCATCATCGATGCTATACACGAGAACAACAAGGCGGTGTTTGAAGAGTTCGGCATACATGCAATGGATCTGGTGATTTCCTCCCATCTCTCATAAGACGTGCGAGTGCTGACTGTGCCAGTTCCCGTTCTATTCACTCCCAGCTCCTGTTGCGGATGACGAGCAGGTTGTCACTGGCTTCGAAGACGAGTTGTGCAAGGCCGTGGCCGTTGTCGGGGCCCTTCGAGCCGCGGCGGAGTATTGGCGTTGACGGCGGACGGGCACGGAGGGTCCCTCCCCGAAACAGGAGTGGGGGTCATTAAAGTCACAACGTCGTTGGCTGAAGGCTGTGGTCTGATGCCTTGTCTTTAACCTCGTCGTGTACTTGTTTACAGAATCACTGATGGCTGTTTGCGCGGTTCTTCAAGGAGCACAAGGGTGGTATATATGTTACTTCGTGCTGGCGAATCTCGGCTACTTTCGTTACTGATGGGTGATTATTGAATGCTCTTCGATGTTGGAATCAAGGTCCTCCGCAGTATGCCTCGAGATGAAAATCTTGAATAGGAGTCGCGGGCATGGTCTGGACCATTTTGTGCCTTTTAGCCTTTGTACTCGCGGATGCCTATATGCTTAGACTCTTCGTTGCCCGTTTGAATGCTGTATTCTCTGTGAGCCTCAAGGGAGTCAGTAGTTGACTCGGTATAATAATTGAATGTTGTGAGCTGTCTTGTATGTGACTATTTGCTGGCGCTCAAGCTTCGATGTTGTTGGACCGAGGGTTCCGGGCATTATTGGTGAGGGAATGTAGCTTAACTAGTCTTGAGCAACATACCAGGTCTACACCAGATGAAGTCACATTGATGGTGCCTCAAAATTGGCTAGCGCTTTCGATCATCGCCGTTGATTGTCCGCAATGCAAAGTCGATAAAAGTAGCCCTTCCATGTTGGATTCATCATTCAGAAGCCAAACACAGGCTCCACTTGCTTCAACGAGACGTCTGCGTCAGGGCTGTTGAGTCCAGGTTGGCGAGATGACGTCTCTCAACACTAACACTTGCATTGTAACCATGGTGATGCCTCTCAGTAGATAATATGGGGTTACTGGGGTTCTTCTCAGGTCGTTCTTGTCGTGGACACACTTATCATCTGCATTCATTCACTCCTAATAGGTAGGTAAGTAGCATCAGTATCAACGTGTACGAATGAGCAGTGTATTTTCCAGCTCCTCATGACGACTTCTCACACTTCACCACAACAGCCGTTGCCTGAGGCAAAGATCCCTTGTATGCCATTTGACCTTGATTGCACCTTCTATATTCACCAGGTGAAGAGCACCTTCCTTCCGAGCAAAGAAAAGAACAACCCAATAGGCAAAAGGTTCCTAGGGCAACAACTATTAGCGCCTCGCACAATTCACTTGCCCTGACCCCTTTCTTCTCGCCTTTCATTTCACTCTTCAACTTCACTTGGACCCTTTTATCCAAGTTCTCTCATCTTGTGCAAACCACACCTCACTCCTCCCAAACACAACCTCTTTCACCCACAACTACCCAATTTCATCATAATCACCAAACTCAACATCAATACCAGCTTGACGTGAAAGAAATCTTCATTGTAAGTATTGAATCAACCTTGTCACTCTTGTTACCAACTTCCTTGACCCGGTCCTCTTACTCAACTTGCAGACGAACAAAACAGCCACCATGCGTCAAGCACTGAGTAACAACATCAGCCTTCAAGCTGCCAACATCAGAAAGGTAAGAGCCAATCCTCACCCGCCTGGTTAATGTGATTCAGAAACCGTATTGTCGTTATCACGGCTTTGTTGATGATGATGTGAACTGACCAATGCCTCCAGATGATGGAGAATACTGAGGCCTCCAACACCCTTCTCACCCAAGCTGCTGAGCGACTCGACGCTGCGACCAAGGCTCTCATGAGCGAGAAGGCCGATTTCTCTTTGGCCAAGGAGCAGCTTCTTGAGAAGGGAACCGAGTTTGCGTCCCTCAATCTCGAGCTGGATAAGGCCATGGCGGCCGTCGAGGATCTCGTTGCCATCCAGTGCAACAATGTCGCCTACTACGACAACGGACTGAGAACCTTGACCCCCACTGCCAGTGTTTGCTCCGGAATGGCTGCCCTCGACGCCCAGGAGTTCGCTTCCATCCAGATGGAGCTTCAGAACGAGCAGAAAGAGCTTGAGGCCGTCAAACAGGCCCTGAACGACGTTTGGGTGGACACCAATCCTTTCAATGGAAAGTCCGAGGCAAACCAGAGTGGTGCCCAGTATGTTGGCCAGTGCGGTCTCGAGGAGAAGACCCAAGACTTTGACTGCCAGAACACCGACGGATCCAGCGTCGCCCAGGCCAAAGAGCTAAAGGACCTCAAGGCGTCCATCATCGAGGAGCTGAAGAAAGAGCTCAAGACCGAGATCAAGGCCGAGCTCAAGGCCGAGCTCAAGAACAAGCTCAAGAACAAGCTCAACGCCAAGGCCGCCGGCCTCAAGACCGACATCATGGTCGAGCTCAAGAAGGAGCTCAAGGCCGAGCTCATCGACCACGTCGACTCGAACATCAAGCACGAGTTCATAAAGCATGAGATCAAGGACGCCATCTCTCACGAGATAACCGAATGCGCCAAGCCTCAATTCATCGATGACATCTACGAGGAGATGAAGGAAGCCCTTCACCGCATTGACGTCAAGGAGGACGAGCTTCAGAGCGACCTCGCCAATGCAGTGTTTTTCTTGGATCAGCAGAGCAAGATGCTCGAGGACAAGATGGCGGCTCGCATCGACGAGAAGCTGGGAGCCCGACTGGCTTCTTCCTCTGGTCAGACGCCCTCCAAGAAGCACCAGCCCAAGAGCCTTCGCGACCTGTTCGAAATGGACGCTTCCCACGCCAAGGGCTCCATCATGAGTCGCTGTGTTGCGGCCAACGCTTGCGACCAGGGCTGGGCTACCGACCAAGGCTGGGCTACCAACCAGGGCTGGGGCAAGCCTTCCGCTCACGAGCTTGCTGCGGATGGTTGGGCCCCCAAGCAGCCCGCTGAGGGATACGAGTCTTGGAATAACTGGGGCGCCGTGCCGTCCACCGCCGAGTCTGCGCAGGAGAGTCACCTGGCTGGCTGGAGCTCCGAGTCGTCCACTGCCGAGACCGAGTCCGATGAGTCTTCGGGTGGGTTCTCTTACTGAGCGGCTCGTCAAACGAGTTCGGGAAACGCAGCAGAACGCAGCGGCGTTGGCATCGTTTCTAGCCACCATGGCGTTGGAGCTGCATGGTTGAAGCCGTATCAACGGCCGTATTTCTGGTGTTTATGCAGCGAAAGTCCCCGGTCGTCTTCTCTTCGAATGTTGCTCAGACATAAACCGCAAAGACCTCAAGCGGAAAGTTGGGAAATTCGTGCCTTGGTTCTTGGTTTGACGTTATTGGGTGCGCGTTAGACGATAGACGTTTTCTAGACAGGTTCAGTAGAGGCAAGGCAGCCTTTTAATCGATTACACTCACGTCCTGGACGGTGCGTGATCTTGAAGTGACGCCTCTCAGTTCCAGGTGTGTACTCGACCATTCTGCTATCCGCTTCCAAGCAGTGAGTTCAGAAACGTTGATCAGCAGTTATCAGTGCCATCAATGACAGGTAGGTAGAGGCAGGTTGACTCGAAGACTATGGGGCTGTTCTCCTAACCCGAGCCCTTCAATTGCGTATCACATCTTATGTAGCCGATGTATTGGCAAAAGAAAACCCGCCCAATCCTCGCGCCCCCTCCCTCGACTGGGCTTCCATCGTTGCTTCATCAGCACGTGTCCCCAACGACCTTTATTCTCTCACAAGCACATAAAGCCCCGCCCATCTCCCTTGTCAGGCCTCGACGAGGCCCTGCAGCTTCTTCCAGAGCTTGATATTGTTCTCGCAGTACCCCTCGATGACGGCGACCTCGGGCGGGGCCTGGTGATCGGCGAGGTGGACGCCGTGGCGGGCGAGGACGGCGAGCGTCTTGTCGCAGAACTCGACGCGCTCCTTGGCGTAGCGGCCGAGGTGGGCGAGGTACTCGGGGTGGACGGCGCCGCCGGGCTTGTACTTCTCGACGTAGTCGATGGTGGCGTGGGCCGTGACCTCGTCCGACGCGAGGTTCTTTCACGGGGCACCGGTGGTCAGCGCCGGGGGCCGTCGTCTTGGGTTGTTGTTTTCGTTTTTTTTTTGTGATATGGGATTGTGGCTTACCAGGCAGAAGGAGAAGTGGAAGTTCATTGCCTTTTGCTCCGGGCTGGTGGGCTGCGGCGTGGTGACGATCGGTTCCATTTTGGACATTTGGTGGCTTTGGCGATGAGATTGGAGAGTCTCGAGAAATATTGTCAAGCTGACGTTTTACTCGAGCGGGTTGAGCAGAGTTGAGCAGACGGGTAAAAGTCGGGAGGGGGTAGTAGGTTCACTTGGATATCGAGTTTCCGGCGAAGCAGGAGAAAAGATGAAATCTCAAATCAAAACGAGTTGTGGAAGGGCTCATGTTGATAGTCCAAGCAGGATGACCGGGTTCGGTTACCTCGTCGACAAGGTCAGAGTTGCGTGAATACGAGCGGCTCTTGTTTGTGCCCTAAAAGCCTGCAGAGAGGCGGACCACTTCACAGTGACAATGCAAAGATACAAAAACCTGTTCACTTGAGTGATACAAAGAACTATTCAAAATAAGGACTAGGGGCTTACTGGGCCCTTGGGTCTCTGGATGCTGATATGATTCAGTCTGATATTGACGCGCCATCCCTTGTTTATAGATCCCGTGTTCTGGCCAACTTGAAGTTGTCATGGAGTATTGTGATGGAGCTGCATTATCAGTTTTGTCTAGCAGACTAACTGACGTCTTTTGGATGGACTTGAATTCCATGTTTCGTTTCTAATTTAATCATCGCGATGTTTATGATGCACTGTCACTGGCGTTTGGCTTCCCGGCTGTGTGCCAGATATGCTGAGAGGCAGACCTGTCAGTGGAGGGCGGTCGAGATGCACCGTGTTCGCTCACGACAACCTTAAGAGCGTGGTAGGAAGGTGCAACCCGAGCGTTGTGATTAATAGTGAGCTGGCGGTAGGCAGAAAGAACCAATCGAGATCACAGCGGGCGGAAGAAAATGGCCGCTTACCTCACAGGTTCGAGCAAATAGCAAACCTTCTCAGGTACATTCGATGCCAACATGGCAACAGCAGCTGGCAAAACCTGAGGCAAAACATGACAACTTGACCTCAGATGAATGCCCATCATCTTCTTCCATCTTAACCAGACGCCCCAGCCGCCCACGGCACCATTCGGCACCAAAGCAACCCTTTTGTATAATAATCTCCTTCCAAAACTTTGCCACCCGAGTCATCTCTCCTTCAAACAACAAAGTCCATCATTGCGTTGCAACTCGTGTCCGTCAACAAAGACACCATTATCGCATCCTCAACAATGACGGGCAAACACGGGCTCCCTTCGGGTCTCTCAGACGCCCCGTTCTCCCCGGATCACAAGAAGCGGCGCATCGTCAAACGACCCAAGCCATGGGAAGATGTTGACGACAGCCAAAGCACTCAATGCTCTAGCCCCAAGCCCTTCACCAGGGACGACGCCGACGCGCTCTCCCGCCAAGTGGACGACTTTGAGCGGGAGTACCGGAAGGAAAGCTGCATAGTCTATACCGACACGGTCAGTTCCCTCCTCTCCTGTCCTTGATATCTTTCTGTCTCTCTCTCTCCTCGCCCAACTGACTTGTGCCGCCAGTCCCCCGCGACATCGAGCTGCGCATCGCCCGCAGCACCCTCCACCGCCACCACCGCGCCATCCGCGACCTCCTCCGTCACACCTTCTTCCTTGACCCCTCCTGCGCCGTCCTCCGACCCCCGGCAGAGGCCCACCGCGCCCTCACCGCCCACCGCGCCGCCCTCGCCCGTCACCAGGCCCTCTGGCACCACCGCCGCGCCGCCCGCCGCACCCTGCGCGCCGCCCGCCGCCTCGCCACCCGCACCACCGCCCTCGCCGCCGCAGAGGCCGCGAGCGACGCTGACGCCGAGCACGACCCCCGCGATCCCGTCGACTCCTCCCGCCACCGCGTCGCCTTCCCCGCCGGAGGCGCTGGTACCGCACCGTCAGGCGCGACATGCGCCGCAGGGGCCAGTGGGTCTCCCGCGCGGCCCCCGGGCCCTGCGTCGAGCGGGAGACCCCCGACGTCCGCGGGGACCCGGGCGTCCGTGTGAGATTCTTCGAGCCCGTCGCGGGAGACTGGATCCTGCCGGCTCACGTCCGGGACGCGCGGGACCTCGACGTGTTGCTGAACCAGCTGGGGCTGCGGTTCACCCCGGTGGACGATTGGTAGGAGAATCGGCCATGGGCTTGATGTGTTTGGGTTTTCTTCTGGCCTTCGTCGGATGGAGAGCCGTGGTCAGACTACCGCTGAGTTGGGGTAGACGGACCTCTACATTGAAGGATGAGGTCCAGGACTGCAGTTGGAGAAACGGTCGCATCGATGCCTATCCCGAGAGTTGTGTTTGATTAATACGTCTTGGTCGCAAAGGTTGACTGGATCACTTTGTTTTGCTTTTGGCAGACTGGTAGACATCAGGTTTTCCTGTAAGAAAGAAACGCTTTTACAATTCGAGCTGCCTAGATCATCATAATATGCCACTGCACAGCCATTACTCAGAGACGTGGTCTCCACGTTTCTGTCATCTCGGCATGATCCAGCAGTCGCTGGCCAGGTTCACATTTCCATCTTACACCATACCGGCCTTTTGCCCTATGCCATGTACTCGACTTTCAGTGTAGTTTACCCACGCACATCAAAATCACAGTTCCGATCTGGCAACCCTAATTCTTTCGAAACAAGAACAGAAGCTTGCAACAAGAAGCGATTAATAAATAACTACAGCAGGCGCCCTCTCAACTAGCTCAAGGTCGCCAACCACGCCCTTCTCAGACCGCGAGGAGGATTCGTCTGCCACGTCCCCGTCAAGTTGCGTCTCTTCCAGCATATCTGGGTTGAAGGAGCGGGAGCCCCTGGGGACAAACGTCGCCGCGAGCACGACCGCCATGATGACGGTGAACTGGACACCCGCCGTGTGCACGAGCGCCTCTCGCACGGAGCCGGTGCGGTTGTAGACGTCGTCGAGGTACCGCCCCAGCAAGGTGCCGGCGATGGCGTAGGTGACGATGTAGAACGAGTATAGGAACGCCATGACGGCGCCTAGGGGGGAGACGCGGTGCTCCTCACTCTCGAGGCGCGTTAGAGCGGCCTGGATGAAGGCGGTGAGGGACACGTCGCCGGCGGCCCACCCGAACGAGACCGGGACGAACGTGGCGGCGACGACCCAGGCCTGGCCGACCTGGCCCGGGGGCGGGTACCAGTAGGGGATGTACCAGACAATGAGCAGCATGAGGGCGTCCAGCCGCAGCCACGGGATGGGCGTCTTGACGACGTTTGTAAACAGGAAGACGAAGAGGGCGCCGAGGAGCTCGCCAAAGTTGGAGCCCCCGATCATGATCTGCGACCAGGCCGAGTTGTTGAGGTACCGACGCGCGACCTGCGGCGCGATGCCGTTCTCGAGGTACCTGTGACCGTAGAGGGCGACGCCGTAGGCCGGCAGGAGCCAGACGAACCGCGACGAGGTGAAGAGGATACGGGCGCCGACCCAGATGGACTCGAAGAATAGGAGGAACCCCCTGCCGATGGCGGCTATGTAGTTCTTCTTGGGCGACTCGGCCCGCGCGAGGGCGCTGCGCTCGTAGTCTTCGTCGATGACGAAGAACCACAGGACGGCGGCGAAGGCGAAGCAGACGGGGGTGATGACGAAGGAACGGTTGTTGCCGAGGTTGGGGATGAGGACCAAGGCGGTGAAGAAGGCGCCCAGGGTGCCGGCCGTCTCGTAGAAGATGTGCACCAGGCTGTCCATCTGACGAAGCTTCTGCACGTTGCCGCCCACAATGTCGCGGGGGATGACGCGGCGGATCAGCTCGACCATGCCGTATGCGATGCCCGTGACGGTGTAGATGGGGATGATGGCGTCGTTGTTGTATTTTCCATAGTACGGCCACTCGTCCTTGGGGTGCTTCTTGCGGTAGGCGGTGGGAAGGAAGGTGCCGCCGGTCGCGGCGTCGAGGATGATCAGGATAGCCGTCATCAAGGCAAAGAGCAGGATGGCAGACGAGAGCACCTTCTTGGCCGGGTAGTGCTTGATGAGAGGGGCGATGAGGATGGAGCCGACGCACTGGGCGGCCTGGTTGAGGCCCTGGAGCAGGCCGAGGCGCTCAAAGGTCCGGGAGGGCGTGCCGTCGGTGCGGCTCTCGTAGTCGTATCGGTTGGTGGCCAACGCGGTGATGGAGCCGTTGAAGGCCTCGAGGCCGAATTTGTACAGCATGATGCCGCAGATGTAGAAGAAGATGGCCGTCTTCTCCCTCAGGCTGAAGGACCCGAGTCTCTCTCGAAAATACCCGAAACATGCCATGGCAGATCGCCCATGAGACCTTTGCTGTTCCTTTCCATGATAGCAAACCGGCACTTTAAAAGAAACGCACAACGTCGTAGAGGAGAAACCAAGGCGAAGGCAAGCACGGCACGGAAAGTCCGAGAATGCGGGCTGCGTGGGAGAAGAACCTACCAGTCTTTTCTCAGCACTCCTTGGGGTGGGGGGGGGGGGGGGGGGGTTGAGCAGCCACGCCATTTCCAAAGTCAGTGGCAAGAGCCACGGTTGATATGCGTATGGGTGGAATGATGTCAGGCTTCCGTCAAGAACCAAAAGATGTGGAATTAAAAGGAAAATGTAGGGATGCCGGAGCATCGCGAGGGAACGGACCAAGGCCACGTGCCGGAACACGTGCTTCACGTCGGCCATCTTCTCGTATATCCACGGTGCTTCAGCAAATGGCAATATCTCCTCTTTCTTTTTTAAAAAAAAGTAGCAACGACGTGCCAACAACTCTTGCTTTGGTCCACGAAAGACGATGTACTACTACGGCTACTTGGAATTTGGGAGCTCAGCGGCACAGGGTTACCCAGGCCAGCAGGCCATCATGAAGCGTCCCATGTCCTCCACCAAAAGTGAGCTCAAGCGTATGAATAATCCGATATCACAGTGACGGTTCCCGATGACGCATCGTCATTAAGCCGCAGGGGCGGCAGGCTTCTTCTTGTCAGACGTGCCCTTCTTCATGGCCTTCACCCACTCGTCGAGGCATGCGCGCGAGGCCTTGATTCTCTTCAGGAGTGCGTCCAAGCCCTGCTCGATCTCCCCCAGCAGCTCGATAGTCGGCCCGTCCTGCGTGGTCTTGCGCACGTCTTGGATGTCTCCTCGGGCCGCTGTGGCTCTGGCACCCATGTCGTCGATCATGTCGCTGTACTCCATGACTTGGAACCAATCCGTCAAGCTTTTGGCCTTTCCGACGAGCTCGGCGACATTCATCGATATGAGGCCATCTGAAAGGACCCGGCACGTCTTCCTGGCGTTCTCTATCGAGGCCATGATGGAATCGCCCTATTGCAGTATCAGACAGCGCTTGACGGCAAAGAGCAAAGAAAGCCTACCTCGGGCACAGCTTTGGACTTGGGTGATTGATTCATCTTGCAGTGTTGTTGCTCGCGATCTCTGGAATCCTGGTGGAGTGCTGTCTCTTTGTCGTCTAACACGGTGGCTAATGTTGTCTTTCGAGCTTGATGGAAGATATGGAAGATGGGCAGCAGTTGAAGAGGTGGAAGATTCGAGGCAATTACGACTTATAATGCTTATGGACTTTTCTACAGACGTCTTTTCGTATACTTCCTTCCATGTCTTGTTTAACCTGTCAAAGTACAGCATAAAAGTGGAGACACGCCACTAAGAAATACTTTGAGTGTTGCTAAATACTCTAGCTATCTCATTCAACATGCTCCTCTTCGTTCATGAACCTAAAAGCCTACTTGCTCCGTTCTCTCCCCAAGCTTATTGCATAGGTGCTATCCTTCCAAGATGCTCAAATATAAGGTGCAACACAGATGGTCTAGGTTGGTTGGTCTGTGGGAACCAATAGAGCTCAAGTTATGCTATGGTGTGAAGTGTAAGTAGAACCTCCCGCACATGGGTTGAAGCTGTGCTCCACATAACTCGAGACTCTAACAGGCCCAGTATGTGCTGGGTGTACACAAGATCCCCAAGCTATTGTCGCTGGGAGTAGAGAAAGCACAACAATAGATAACCGAGGAGGGGGCTTTGCTTATGGCTGACATCTGCGTAGTTATGGTACACGTATCAATCTAGTTTATAGTGAATAGATTCAAGTTACATGACGAATTAGCACGCAGTAGTCCAGAAAGCTACGTGTAAGGTTGTAATCATGCCCAAGGAATTAGCATTCAACTAGTCAAGACTATACATCTCGGACGTTGAAATAAAGTAGGTCTATGACTCGCGGCTCAGCAACCTTGCGCACATCTCACGATACTCAACACGGGCCGCCAATCGCACTCCTGTCGGCTCCGTCATCATTAACCACGGGTTTCCTCGGGCCACAAAGAAACAAGGCAAGAAAAACAACGATCCGTTCGCCCGCCTGACCATGAAGTTGACTCAAAACAACCACTCCTCGCCGAGCGTCCCTAAAAAAGGGCTCAACGGTTCCGGGGCGAGCCAAAAGATGGATGGGAGGGCGCAACAAGACCTGCTGGATTCTCGCCCGCTGTCGATGCTCTAAGGAGAGTTCACAGCCCAGGAGGGGTAGCATTCGTCAACATTCGGCTCAACCACTATATGCCTTCTACACAATAATCAACAGCATAGCTCCATGTGATGAACAGCAGCGTCTGCTAGAAAGAATTTAGAGTAATCGCTCTATATAGAATCTACATATGAAATGATTTGCGTGTAGAAATACCTCTCCAAAGTGGAGAGGCCGGGTTGTAAGCCACATGCCTGGCGAATGCCGTGGGCCACCAGCCACACGAAGCGATCCTGGCTTCACGACAATTAATTATGATATTGAGGTGAAGACCTAACCTAATCGAACATGTGCACTATTGTTTGGTATTCCCTCCGATGCTTCCTGCTAGGTTCTGGCAACACATGGAGAACGGTCTGCTATTCCTCGTTGATTCTATGAATCGAAATCTTGACATAGGTGTCTGCTCCTACGTTAGTGGTATCCCGCTTTCAACTTCATTTGTCATGTTGGTGACCGTAGGATGGAGAAGTCAGCCTCTCCAAAGATTTCATTTTTCATTTCCACAGAAAACTGAGACCTCTCCGCGAGTCTACCACCGACCATCCGCAGGCATTCAGTGGCCTCGAAGAATGGGAGCAGTATCCTGAATGCTCTTGACGAGACCGGAAAGAGACTTTGAGACCCATTGTTTCTCCAGTAATGAGATCTCATCTGCTCCAAAGGGACTTCAAGACCTCATGTAGTCAATACTAAATTCGAGGGCTGGCTATATACCGTTCTTGTTACAACATACAAGTCCTTACATCACAGCTAAAGTAACCCAGCATAGAAGCTAAGCATCAGAGTGGTGGTTACCGTTTGAATGGCTGATGCCAAGGAAATCACAAAGAGGGGGCTTTTCTGGAATTTCCATATCGCAGCAAGGGCATTGGCTCACATATGCCTGCCTTACCTTAGGCTGCAGCGGCTGAATCACGCGGGGCTGCGGTCTCGCCGCCCCCGGCCGACTCAGCCTGATTGGCAAATTCTTCCATCCAACATCTTCTCTTTCAATGCGCGTTTGCCCGCCAAGACTGGCATCCGCTTGACCAAAGGTTCGTCGAAAAAGCCATATAATTATTTCGCGATGCTAACATGCACATGCGCTTACCTCAGATCCCCTCGCCACGACCACGGGTTCCACGGTCATGCCTCGCGGCGACGGCGAAGAAATCAGTCGAGGTCTCTGCAGGCTGGTAGAGACTCGACTTCGAGCCTGATTGGCAATGTCTACAACCTTCAATCATCGTTATCGTCGTGGAATCACCATGCCAACCGAATCAGCCACGGATCACACACGGGAAAAGAGATCATGGGATTCCGTGAAAGAGAAAGATGACCGAATGGCAACTCTTGCGAAACGATCACGCTCAATGGCATTTCATCCCAATGAATCTGGCGCCCCGGAACACCTCGACAGGATAGAGCTGTCCCATGAAGACTACACGGTCGGATGGGTGTGCGCTCTTCCGTCGGAAATGGCGGCGGCGAAAGCGATGCTTAAGGTGATGCACAGACCCCTTTCGATGAATCCAAACGACACCAACCAATACGTTTTCGGCAGCATCGATCACCACAACATCGTCATCGTATGCCTTCCTTCAGGGCAATACGGCATAACGAGGGCTGCGATTGTGGCGAATAATATGCGTTGGAGCTTCCCTTCTATCAAAATACGGCTGATGGTTGGGATTGGCGGTGGTGTCCCCAGCAAAGTTGACGTGCGCCTCGGCGATGTTGTGGTTAGTACCCCGACATATTCCTGTCCAGGCGTCATGCAATATGACTTCGGCAAGACTGTGAACTCAGGGCGGTTTCAAGTAACCGGTTCCTTGAACAAACCCCCTCAGGATATCCTTGGAGCAGTCGCCAAGCTGCGAGCCGATCACGAATCGCAATCCAGCTCAATACCCTTCATCCTATCCGAGATGGTATGGCGGAATCCTACAATGTCAGCCTACACCTATCGCGGAATCGAACAAGACCAGTTATACACGGCCACCTACGACCACGTAGGCGAAACTTGCCAACATTGCGATCCAGCCGAACTCGTCTATCGGGATGCGAGGCCCGATACTAACCCACGCATTCACTATGGCACCATAGCCTCTGCGAACCAGGTCATGAAGCATGGCCTAACACGCGATCGTCTCGCAAGGGAGCATGATATTCTCTGTTTTGAGATGGAAGCTGCTGGCTTGATGGACCACTTCCCATGCCTCGTCATTCGGGGAATTTGCGATTATTCGGATTCCCACAAAGCAAAACAATGGCAAGAGTATGCCGCAGCCACTGCAGCAGCTTATGCAAAGGAATTACTGTCTGTGATACCCCCAGTCCAGAGGACTCAAGCATCCCCATCAAAGCCAAGCCCGCCAGAAGCCAGTAAGCGAAAGTCCACAACCTTGCTTTTCTATACAAAGCTAAAGTATTCCTAGGCGGCGAGTCGCTAGAAGAGCAGCGAGAAACGCTGATCAATTCTTTGAAATTCGGGCAAATCGACAGCCGATATGATAGCATCAAGCCAGCGCATTCCAAAACATGCCGCTGGCTGCTCGGGCACCCTCATTATCTATGCTGGCTAGATCCCGATAAAATGGCCGACCATCACGGATTCCTATGGATCAGCGGCAAACCCGGCGCGGGAAAATCGACAATTATGAAATACGCATTCAGTCAGGCGACCAAAAACGCCACGTCTGAATCCGCTGTCATATCGTTCTTCTTCAACGCTCGAGGCGATTATCTGGAAAGGACAATCGAAGGGATGTACAGGTCACTACTGCTACAGCTTCTGGAGAGGTTCTCGGCGTTACAAGAGCTTCTCGACGATGTAACACCCACGTCTCTCGTCCACAGCAGTTCCGCTCAGCTCAAGGTTAATATTGTACAAGACCTTGTTCTCAAGGCCATTTCAAAGCTCGGACAACGGGAGGTTACGTGCTTTGTAGATGCCCTCGACGAGTGTGACGAGAAGGAAGTTGGTGATATGCTTGACTTCTTTGTAGACTTGGGCCATTGCGCTGTCCAAAGCGACACCAAGCTCTACATATGCTTTTCAAGTCGACATTACCCGTATATGGACATACCGCATTGCCAACGTTTCACCTTAGAGGATCAGACGGGCCACCAAGAAGACATCGAGGCCTATGTCCAGAATAAGTTGCAAACCGGGAACAAGAAGCAAAGAGAAGAGATCAGAGTCCAAGTTCTCCAGAAAGCATCGGGAGTCTTCATGTGGGTTGTCCTGGTCGTTGATATCCTCAACAAAGAGTATAAACGAGGGCGCATATTCGCCGTCAAGGAGAGACTCGGTGAAATTCCTCCTGGTCTCAGCGAGCTGTTTCAGGACATTTTGATGCGGGACAAGGACAACATGGACGATTTCCTCCTCTGCATTCAGTGGCTGCTTTTCGGCAGGCGGCCGCTCAAGAGGGAAGAGTACTACTTTGCCATGACAGCTGGCTTGAGATCCGAGAGCCCCGAACCTTGGGATACCGACGAGATAACAACGGAAGACATGAACCTGTTCGTTCTGAGCTCTTCAAAAGGATTGGCTGAGACGGCAACTAAATCCAAAAAGTCAATTGTCCAGTTCATCCATGAGTCGGTGCGGGACTTTTTGCTCAAAGACGGCGGCCTCAAATCTTTATGGCCGGATATCGAACCCGAGTTTGTGGAAAGCAGTCATGAACGGCTCAGGAAATGTTGCTACACATATCTCCGATCTGATGTCTCTGCTTACCTATCAGAGAACGACTACCTTGAAAACGCTTCTTCCGAACAGCTCGCGAACTTGCGGCGGACAGTTGGCGACGCTTTCCCATTTATGGAGTACGCAGCAACTCAAATCTTTCATCATGCCGAAGCCGCGGCATGTTCTATCCCTCAGGAGGAGTTCCTGCGAGACTTTTCGGTCGTCATGTTCGCATCATGGATTCCGCGCCGCAACTTGTTTGCTCCAAAGATCAGCCGGGTGGAGCTGAAAAAAGGCTTTCTTTACTTCCTAGTGGAACAGCACTATGTTTCACTGATAAAAACGGCCATTGGTTCTACTTTCTTGTTCCTCGACCCGGTTCTGGTTTCCTTGTACGCCAAGGAAAATGTTCTCGCCAAAGCCATCAAGACGGAAAATACAGGTGCAGCGAGAGCAATTCTGGAGTCACTAAAAACTTACCAGGGCCTTCAAGATGGCACGTTACCAAGCCACCCATCAATAACCGGCCGGATTGACTATATGATTTACGACTATATGATTTACGGGCCAGACAGAAGGGGACGCACGCCTTTTTCATACGCTGCAGAACAAGGACTGGTCGATATCGCCGAACTAATTCTTGAATGTAGCGTTGGCAATGGAAGGTTTGACCCGGTGAGTCTACTTTCGATGGCCGTTGAGCATGGGAATGGCGATATCGTGAAGCTCCTGTTCTCCTGGAACTCCAGCATCCTACTCAGCGGGGCCCGTCATAAGCTGCAGTCATCTTCGGCAGTCACGCCAGACTATCACAGCAGTGGCATAGTCTCACCAATACACGACCGTGCAGCGGCTACCACAATGATAACCCTTCCTGGTGCTCGAAAGTTGTTGGACATGCGGTCTGACCATGCCGTTCTTACGAGGCTCTTTTGGAAGGCAATTCGCCATAAAAAAGACGACATAGCCACATTTCTATTTAAAAATGGTGCCAAAACGAACTCATCCTCAAGCCCTGCAGGTGTTGAACCAGCTCTTCATGCCGCTATTAACTCTGGCCTGGAATCTCTAGTGGCGTCACTGCTTGAGCAGGGTGAAGACATCAAGACCGTTGGCGGAACTGGTTCGACAGCACTTCATATTGCCAGCGGGAGCTCGGTACTTCAACCACCATTGGCAGAGAGAATAGCCAAGGCTTTGATAATGAAAGGCGCCGATGTTGAAGCGCGCGACAATGACGGCAAAACCCCTCTCCACCTCGCTTGCGGAAACCGATTCTGGTGGGAGTCATCCGTGGTAGCCGAGGCTTTGATTGGCAGCGGCGCTAACGTCAACGTACTCGACAAGAGCCAAAACTCCCCGATCCATGCTGCCTGCGAGGCTGGGAACCAGGCAGTGGTGGAGTTGCTGGTTCGAAAAGGCGCCGACATACGAGCAGCCAACTGGGACGGAATTTTGCCGCTTCATCTTGTTGTTAATAAGACGGGGAATCGGGCGATTGTTGAAATGTTCCTTGGCAAGGGCGTTGATCCCCAGACACTGGATAAACACGGCAAATCTCCGCTCCAGCTCGCGTGCCAGTTTCCAGTTCCTGAGATCGCCCAGATTATGATTGAGAACTCGACCGACTTTCGAAAACTCGATGAGGACGGTAGATCGCTACTGCATCTTGCTTGCCAGTTTCAGAACTTTGAAACCGCTCAAATGCTGGTCCAAAGGGGCGGCGCTGCAGTTGGGATTCCTGACAAACATGGCAAATCGCCTCTTCATTATGCTTGTCAATCTGACAAACCAGCGCTGTTAGAGACGGGGTACATGCGCTCCCATGAGCTGCTTAGATACGCAGCGGCGTCGGATTTGATACAGCCTCTTGCTCGCGATGTCCCGGAGATCGTCGATATGCTATTCAGACACGGCGCTGTCTTGGATTGCAAAGACAATATTGGCGAAACGCCCCTGTTCTATGCTGTGAGGTGGAGCACTGGCCCCATCTTCAATCTCCTGTTGAAAATAGGCGCAGACGTTTTCACTACAGACACATGGGGCCAAACGGCACTCTTTGTGCTGCCGATCGCGGGCCGTGAGTCAGACATGTATCTGGCTGATAAGGGAGCGCAACTGCTCCGAAAGGGACTGGACCCCATGCATAGAGATAACCTGGGCCAGGTTTTCTTGCACGTGGCGTGTAAATCTAGCGTAGTGAGCCATCACTACCTTGATTTCGTACACGAGGCCATCAAGCTTGGCATGGATGTTGACGCGCGGGATCATTCCGGCAGAACGCCGCTGATGAACGCGGCCAAGTTCGGCAACGATGATTTCGTCTCATTTCTAATCAAGTTGGGAGTCGACACGAACGTTGTGGACAGGGACGGCCGTACGCCGTTGACCGAGGCCATCCTGAGCGTCAGCCGAGGGAGGGGTTTGATTTCAGGAGTGGCGGTAATTGACGCACTCCTGGAGAATGGGGTGAAGCCTCGTGTATCAGCAAAGTCCAAGTACAATCCACTTTTCGTGGCCGTGGAAAACGCCTCTACCGAGGCGGTAGAACGATTGCTGCAGCATGGTATTGATATCGGGGTCAATGATGACCTTGGTCGCTGCTGCATGTTTTTTCTCCCTAAAGTTTACACGGAAGGGGGAAGGATCAAGGCAGACTTTTACTCATCCGTCACCATGGTCGATTGCTTGATGAAAAAGGGAGCAAGTATCAACCACAGGGATTCTGCCGGACAAACTGCGCTTCATCATGCGGCTCAAAAAAGACTGGACAGCGGCGCGGGGAGCCGTTGAAGTTCTACCGGGCCCTCAGTCAATATGGTATCGACGTCGATGCCCAAGATCGTACTGGAAAGACGGCGCTTATG
This sequence comes from Colletotrichum falcatum, assembly GCA_019425465.1. Lineage (NCBI taxonomy): Eukaryota > Fungi > Ascomycota > Sordariomycetes > Glomerellales > Glomerellaceae > Colletotrichum > Colletotrichum falcatum. Next base: position 333,169 of record SWKJ01000206.1, on the reverse strand, counting down.
TGCTCTGTGTCATGCGGAAACTCCTTGTCGATGGAATGCCTTCTCCGAATCGGTGCCGACCCAAACCTCAGGGACGCCCGCGGGCAGACGCCGCTGTGCGAACGCATAGCTGGCAGGATGTCGGATGTACTCCCAGACGTGCGGCTTCTCCTTAAACACGACGCCGCGGCAGGGTAATGGGGATGAACGGCGAGACGCCTTTGCAGTTGGCGATGCGGCTAGGAAACGGGGAGTTGATAGAGCTGCTGCAGTCCCGCCTGTGAAGAAAATGATTCGAAATACCTTGTCGCGTGACGCAGCTGATATCAAGTGCCACTTGAAGCTATCATGATACTACACATGACCTCTGAAGAGGCATGAGAACATGAGCTAACGCGGCCAGAAAGTCACGGAACCGGCCCTCAGGGGCAAAAGCGTTCAGTGGAAATATGTTTTGGTATACATCTGAAGACGTCCCGGGGTACCTAAAGCTCCCCGGACCCCCTCGACTATTAGGATTGCATGCCCACCAGCTATTGTGGTATAACGAATTCGACGCTGAACCCATGGAAACAAGAAGAAAGACACCAGACTTCTCATCACGGCATCACTGACATCAATTCAATGCGTACACATCAGCGGCCCGTACCCCTGGGTCCACCGCATCGACCCCATGATGGCGACCAGGACCGCGAACCCGACGGCCACGCTCGAGACGCCGTAGACGTAGGCGTGCCGTCGCCTCAGGGCGGCCAGCTCGGCGACCCACGTCGACACGGTCGTCAGGCACCCGCAGAACCCGTCCTCGAGGCCCTGCAGCACCTGGCAGCCGAGCGTGCCGCCGACGGCCGCGTGGCCCAGGTCCCAGCAGGTGCCCAGCACGGCGACGCCCGCGACGTTGACGGCGAAGGTGCCGAGGGGGAACGCCGGCGCGCGCGGGTTGAGGTAGCGGCTGGCGTAGAAGCGCGCGAGGCAGCCCGCGGGCGCGAAGGCGAGGGAGAAGAGCGCCTGCCCGCGCCAGGCGTCGCGCGGCGGCATGATGGCGAGGGCGACGGCGCCGGCCCAGGCGCCCCAGCCGAGGACCACGGCGCCCAGGTCGATGATCTTGCGGCCGAGCGGGTGCGACGCGCCGGACGTGGTCTCGGGCTCGAGGGCCGCGGCGAGGTGGGCGCCGGCGACGAGGGCCGAGAGGGACAGGGAGACGGTGGTGAGGATGACGGCGAGGGCGGCCATGAAGGAGTAGCCGCCGTTGCGCGGCGCGGCGGCGCCGCCGCCCGGGATGGGGAGGTCGTCGGTGACGGCGAGGAAGACGTCGCGGATGAAGGACGAGAAGGAGGTGAGGGAGCCGCAGAAGCCCGTGGCGAGGCCGATGTATAGAGGGATGGTCTTCTTGTCGGCGAGGTGGGCCCTCGCGGCGGCGGCGGGGTCGATGAAGACGGTGTCGGGAGCCCACTCGGGCCTGAAGAGCAGGCGGTCCTCGGCCAGGAAGCCCATGACGAGGCTGCCGGCGACGTTGGCCCACAGGACGCCAAAGGACACGGGCGCGGCGGGGTAGGTCGTCAGGGCCTGGAGGCCGAGGCGGGCGAGGGTGCCGAGGATGGCGAAGAGGATGAGGTGCGAGACCGTGTACAGCTCGGCCGCCAGCGTCGCGAGGAGGCGCGACGGGCGCCCGGGCGACGGCGCCCCGGCCTTGCCGTCGTGCTTGTCGTACCGGGGCTCCTGCAGCTCGACGTCGCGCGACGGCCCGCGGTCGCGTCCGTTGCTTGCCCGCGTCGCCGTGTCAGCGGGGTCGTGCGCCGTGACGGTCCGGCTGTTGCTGGGGCTGATGCTGGGGCTGTATCTGCGGCCGACGGGGCCGGCGACCGTCTCTTCCTGGACGGTATCGCGGAGCCCCCTGGCGCGCCGTGCGCGAGGGGGGTCCGGCGTGTCGCGCGTCGGCGCTCATGCCGCGCGTCGTCTTGAGGGCGGCGGGCATGCCAAAGGTGCCCTCCGCTTGAAGTCGACGACGGGCGGCGCGTCACCGAAGCGGCTGTCGCCCTCGCCGGTGTACGCGACGAACTGGTGGGCGCGAAGGTCGCCGTTCTGCATTGTTGTTTCCGTCGTGATGGCTTCGCTGTCGCGGCTGGCGCGATTTCATGACAACAGTTTTTGGGTTTTGGCTGGGTTGACGAAGGGGTCCCGGTTGGTCCCGTGGCGTTCGTCCTTTTTGTTTTTTCTTTCTCTCCTTTCCTCTTTCTCAGCCGGGTGGTTGTAGTCTTATACGACTTTCAAACATGTTGACGAGTTCATCTGTCTGTTGTTTTTCCCTTAGTATGCCGGAAGCGGCCGTCGGTGAAGAGAGAAGAAAAAAAGGTCGAGAACGTAGATGTGACGGATGTCATCCCCGACCCCCATCGAAAGCGGCAAAAACGGCTATCTCGGCGTTTCTTCCCCGATTCTCGGTCAAGGTGTCCCCGCTTCTCCTCACCGAGAAAGGCGGAGTACACCGAGGTGTGACATTCACAATGTCAGGTACGTAACTAGGTACTTAGGCTGGTAGGTACCTCTACCTTACTTTGGGACCTAGGCACGTTACTTAGGTACTACATAATACTCGTAAATGGAAATGGAGATGACGACAATCCATCAACAAGACGTTGCTAATAAGCCAATTACTGCCTCTCCTTCTTCTCACCCCGTCTCCCATGCATGCCAGCAAGCCCAAGCAAGCTGAGCTGCAGGGCGGCGACCTCCGACGCCTCGCCGCACGCCGGAGTTTACCTGATCGCCCCGCTACCCCTCCAACGCGAGATGAGATGGCAAGCAAAGCAAAGCAGAGCGTCGTCCCGTCTTATCTTATCGTAGCTCCTCCTCCCCCTCCGCATGCATCCCGCCCACTCGAGGTATCGTAGCTGATCAGGAGGACCAGGAAGAGACGGGACGGACGGACGGACGTTGGCGTTAGACCCCTCCTGTCTTTTCCCCAACCCATCTGCCCAACCTCTCAATCTGTCTTTCCTCTTCTCTCTCTCTCTCTTTCTCTCTCACGGCCTCTTCTCTTTCTTCCTTTAACTGCGTCTTTCCTCCCCGTCAGTGTTCAATCCGCGATCGGTTCTGAAATACGAATATACTTGAAGCAATTCCACACACGCCATGGCTTCCTCAACGACCCCCAGCTCCCTCCCAATGTCCACGTCTCGCAGCACCCGTGCCTCCGCGCCAAGCTCTCCCAGCTGCGGTCCCAGTCCACGCCCGCCAAGTATGTCAAGACCCTCGTGAACGAGATCGCTTTGATGGTCGCGTACGAAGCCCTCGCCGTCTCAACACAGGCCACAGACGGTCCCAAGGTGCGAATTAGTTGAAGCCCCCGCCCCCATATGACAGACAATGGGCTGACGATAACACCAGGACGCTACACCGCTACGCTTCGAGTTCACCTCGACCGAAATCACCCCGGCCGGATCTGCCTCGTCCCCATCCTCCGCTCTGGCCTCGGCATGGTAGAAGGTAAGACTTGTGCCGCCCCCGGCGCCCCCCTTGCCAGGCAGGTTCTAGACTAAAACCCGTAATCCCAAAAAGCCGTCCAGACCATCCTCCCGAACCCCGTCCCCGTCCATCACCTCGGCCTCTACCGCGAGCCCTCGACCCTCGAGCCCGTCGAGTACTACAACAACCTCCCCAACCAGCTCGCCGCCGACGGCTCCGGCTCCGCCCCCGGCGGCGTCAGCGACCTCGCCATCGTCCTCGACCCCGTCATCGCCACCGGCGGCACCTGCGCCGCCGCCATCCAGACCCTGCGCGAGTGGGGCGTCAAGCGCATCCTCGTCCTCGCCGTCATCGGCGCCGCCGAGGGCGTCCGCCGCGCCGCCGCAGAGTGGGCCGACGCCACGGACATCTGGATCGCCGGCATCGACGACGAGCTGACCCCCAACGGCATGCTCAAGCCCGGCCTCGGCGACGTCGGCGACCGCCTGTTCCTCACCATTGGCAAATAAGGCCGGCCGACCTTTTTCTTCCTTTTCTAGTTTATTCTTCTTCTTCTTCTTGTTCCTTTTTCCCCTCTGTCCGTTTGAGGGTGGGGGGTTTCATCCTGGTCACGGAAACTTCGACATTTCGGTAGCATTCATAGACGGAAAACAGGGTGCCGGAGTTTGAATACAGTTGTCATTTTATCCAGGGGTATTATAAGGCTGGCTTCCCGTCAAGCCAGTTTGTCAAAATGTGCCGGGGTTTCCCCTCTTATTTTGACGGGCCTCACATGCGGCCGTATCTCTCCTCGTCCAGCAACGCCTTCTCGCCCCAGCAGTCCTCGACCCACGCTCCGGTGACGATGTGCGGGATCCTCCGCCGGCTGCTGACTTGTCGACGGAGGCCCTCGGCGGCCTCCTTGCGCCCGTCGCCCGTTCCTATAACCACGATGTGCGTGGCCGCTTCGTCGTCTGCGTCGCTCACCAACCGAGCACCGCCAAACGTGAGGTAGTTTCTGTACTTGAGCGCCTTGACATCGCTCCCGTCGCCCTCCCCGTCGGCGTCATGCAGATGCACAGCGCACCGGTGGAACAGGAACCCCCTCAGCTGCCCCACGTCGTGCCCGCGCTCCACTAGCTGGTTGACAAACCGCCCCTTGTCAAAAGGCTCCGTGTCCGGCTCTCGCTTGGGCATGCTCTTGAATATCGCTCGGAGCTCGTCCAGGCTGATATCCCGGGCGTAGCTGTCGCCGTACATATCCGTGTTTTGCAAAGCGACCGTCTTGAGCGCCTCTGTCGCGTGCAACAGGTGCCGCTCCTCGTACGGCAGCAGCATGGAGTCATCGGCCTGCTCGAGACAGTCCTGTATCCACCTCGGCTTGATGATGTCGACGCCGCCATTGCTTTCCCCTTCCTTGAGCAGGCTTGCGACCTTGACCACCTTCTTGTCGGCCACCAGGATCATGTCGGACCGCGGCACCGCCCGCTGCGAGATCCGCCCCCCGTTCTCCTTGATCGACGTCTCGAGCTGGGCCTTGGTCTTCTTGAACGGCTTGAGCGACTCCGACAAGACGCAGAACTCGAGGCCTTCAAAGAGCTTCGACTTCTGCCCCTCAAGCTGCGCCGGCACGTTCTCCGTCCCGGCGATCACCACCTCGCGCTTGAGGCGCTTCGACGACTTCCGCTTGCGGTTCTCGACGCTCATCGTCTTCTCCTTGGCCTCCTCATCGACCCGCTTGCGGAGTTCCAGGAACTCCTGCACGCTGAGCCCGTCGTCCCACTTCTTGTCCGTCCTCAGCCGGCGGAAACGGGGGAACCGCAGCGTGAGGCCGAGCGCGAACTGGTCGGAGCTACCGACGCTCGCCGCCTTGGCCTCCACGACGACCGAATCCCGCGGTCGTATCCAGACATCGGGCCTCTCAAACTGTCGGTCGCCCCCGGCGAGCTCGATGTATTCCACCGGCGGCTTTCTCGGGTCCCACTGCAGCCACTTGCCGTCTGTCCGGTGGCGGATCTCGGCATAATCATCTGCGCAGAAACCACCGCCCACTTTGAAGAAGCTGAAACACTTTTCCGGGTTGGCGCCGGCTTGGATGTGGTTCTCGCTGGCCCGGAGGCCGCACAAGAAGCTGGAAAGGGCGCCGCCTCTGCGACCCGAGCCGTAGTAGCCGCCGACAACGACACAATCCAACGACTCGCCGAATTCTGACATGTACTCGGGTTTCACCTTGAGCCAGTCGTCGTTGCGGCTGTTGAGCCTGTACATTGATCTCGGGTTTTTGAGGACCAGGCCTTCCGATGCCTCGGCGACAACCTTGCGAAGGAGCGGTTCGATTGCCTCCGGCGATGTGGCGACTACGTATTCGTGGATCTCCAGCCTCCTGTGCACACCCTTCACTGCCTTTGACAAAGCCAGGCGGCGATCTCGCAGCGTGTATTGGGTCAGCGGCTTGTCGTTCAGTAGCAGGATATCAAAGACGCGGTAGAGTGGCCGGGGACCGGCGTTGTTGAATGGGTTGTTCTGCTCGGCCAGTGCAGCTGTTTTCAGCGTCCCGAAAGGCATGATCTTGTCGACTTCTGGGTCCCAGGTAATCATCTCTCCGTCCAGGATGAGGTTTCGTACCCCGGTCGCGAAAGCGTCTCCCAGGTGGCGGGTCAAGGCCCCTTTCTCGTCCCTGAGGCCGTTGCCGTACAGGTACGTATAATCCTTTGCTTTGCGGGACCAGAAACAAAAGCGCCACCCGCCCGGGACACTCGAGTCCTGTGTAACGTGCATCTGCATGCGCTCGCCGTCCAGTTTCTCCTCAATCCAGAACTCGGGGTCCTCTTCCGTTGGGCGGAGGTAGTCGACCATCTTCTGGAAAGAAGAGGGCATCTGGAACTGCGCGAGCTGTGGTTGGAAGCACTCCATGAGGCGTACCCCTGTATCCTCCTGTTCTAGACGGACCTGGGGATCGTACAGTTCCCAGCAGACGCGTTGCAAGCTAGATGAGACGCTGAAAAGCGCCTCGCCGTCTGGATGCCACAGGTCGAGAAAGGTTCTCTCGGTCGCGCCGACCTTCATCTGCTTCAGGACGATGCGGATCAGCCACATGAGTTCCTCCGAGTTCATGCGCTCATAAAAGACTTCAAAGACCTCGAGGTTCTCCAATTCGCCCGTCGAGGCGGCTAATTTATCGAGCAACTCGTTGACCTCTGCGATTGTCAGGTCGCCGACCTCGGTCCGCATCGGTCGCTTGGAAAGCACCTCGAAACACCGGCCAGCAAAGTCGCCAGCCATGCGCGACGCCGCAGTGTTACCGGGCAACTTCCAATGGAGCAGGCTGTATCCATCCTCCGAGTTCTTGTCGATCTTCATGAGCTTGACGAGAAGCTTTCCTATGGCGTTCTCTTTCAGGCCATAGTTGCCGCGATCTCGGTCTTTGTCGGGCATGATCAGCCGGAAGGCCGGATAAATGTCGTTTCCCACCTCGTTCCGCCACCTGGAGATGAACCGCTCGATGATGTGTCGCCGCTGTTCCTGCGGCGACAATTTGGCGGGGCCGTGTGGTCCCTTCTTGGCGCGAGGAGGGCCGCGACCGGCTGGCTGCTTCTTGTTCTCATTGAGAGGGTTGAAGAGACTTTTGAACAACTCCGAAAAGCGCATTGTCCGCGAATGATTGCGCGGCCGGTTGGGGTACCTAGCCAGTTGTGAACATTCGTCGCCGGCGCAATAGCAAAAGGCACTCACTTCTCGTTCAGTTCCTCTAGCGTCATGCCGCCGGCCGTATACTGCTTCTCTTCCTCGTCCAAGGCCATCGCGTCGGGCGATTGGCGTCGCCTGCGTTGGCTCATGATGGGCAGTCGAACATGCAGTTTATGCTTTGCAGGGTGCGGTGAAGAAATTCAAAACCAGAGTTTATCCGGGAGAGCCGTGGCTCCGGGCGCGACTGCGTGGGTGAGATTTGGCGAGACTAGGAGGGATCTTTGTTGCGTTGGGTGCAACCGTGACTTATACCCATTGCATGTGGCACCTTGAAGGCGTTGGAGTTCAACAGTGGATTCGTTGCCTTGGGGATGCTGCCTAAATGTAAATGCACCAAAGCGGCTTGGGTGGAGTGTTTGCACCGTGTAGCGAAGCAGGGATGCTTGAAAGCCAAATTATTGCATTAAAGGAAACTGCGGCCTATACGGATATGCATGCATGTATAACAGAGCAGAGACAGGGCACTATCAACAGGAGGCACTTGCATAGTTCAACGCACCGAGTTGAATTGTTGAATCACAAAGAACCCGCTAAGTTCTTTCCCAGTTGCTCTAGGCATTCAATAGTCACGGTACTCTTCAAGAAACCCATTTCTTTGGTTCTACGCGTTCCAAACAAGACGGGATGATCTAGTTCTGCGGATGGCTGTTGACAGAGGAGGTCTCCATCCCAGCGCTGCCGCATACTCAATGATGCGGGCTCTGGGTCGCTGACAGTGGCGTTTGAAAAGTGATGGACGAAATTTCTTAATCACTCACTACTTGGCAGATGAGGCAGATTCATGAAGTGGCCGGTGATTACTAGTGATACAAAGCCATCGTGTCTAACCCTATTGGTATGGACACCCGACCCATCCGCACCTGGTACAACGGCCTCGGGTTCAAAAGCTCGAGGATAATAGCTACGTATTTACCCTAACCCTGGTTGGTTATCCCCCTCCGAAGGCTGATACATCCCTAAGCCTTTGACCCCGAGACCCATACCCAAGGTTGGAATAACCCCCCACCCACCCCCCCGCCCCCCTCAACCAACTGTCAAGCCGGCCCCGCACACCATCGGCGAGCACCGCTCCAAAATCGGCCGACTATCTCCGCTTTCTCGGACGGCACGCTCTCTCCCGCCCCACGGCCCGGCCTCTCGTCAGAGGGTTGTTGGATGTGAGGTCGTTTTTTTTTTCCTAATCGAACCTGCCTGAACACAAAAAGCTCTTAGAGGTGCAAATAACGACCTTTGATCAAACCCTGCGCTGCCCGAAGATGGTCTGACTAACGCCACTTTCTCGGACGACACACGCTCTCTCCGTCCCCCAATCATTACCGGATGTAGGTGCTGTACGTATCGGACGTAAAGTCCGCTCCAACCTTATTAACATCAGCCTCACATAGCTCCCCCCAAAGCTCATGCCTCAAGCTCAATCTCTAATCTCATCCCCCCTCTCTCATACTCTCTCATACTCCTCACACTCTCACGGTCCCCGAATATACACCGCTGAACATTTCCCGCTCACAGACAAAGGGTCCAGCAACACCAGCCCAAAATGGGACACTCGCTGGACACCCACGCCCTCCCCCTCGCCGCGCTCTCGCGCCGCCCCGTCCTCGCGGCGATTCTCACGTCCCTGTCCACCACCGCGCTCGTCTGGGCCGTCCGTGACTACCGCGCCTACATCGCCCTCGGCCCCGGCGGCCTGTCCCACAACCTCGCCGGCTGGCTCATCGTATCCTTCGTACTCCGGCCCTTCGCCCTCTCCAAGGCCTATGCCACCTGGACCGGCGACTACCCCGACAAGGGCGCCCACGACGACGTCGAGGCCCTGCCGCCGAGGAAGGGCGACAGGGCGGAGCTGGGTGGCATCGTGCCCCACCGGCAGCTGAGCCAGCACGCGCCGGAGCGCATGAGAGAGGTGCGTTCCCTCCGTCACTCCCTCTCCCCCCTCCCTCCCTCACCGACCGTCACGAGAGCCTCCGATGAGCTGATCAAAAAACCCAGTACATCGGCAACCTCTTCGCCAACGCCGTCGCCCAGAACCCGGCCCTCGTCGAGTCCAAGCTCTCCCTCTACGAGCGCAACAACCCGGGCGCCCTCTTCGTGCGCCCCGCCGTCCTCGCCTCCCCCGCCCGCCCGCCACGGCGCGCACCGCCCGCGGCGAGATCGGCCACAACCACGGCGACCTCTCCGTCCACATGTACCTCGGCCCCGCCGACGCCAGGCGCGCCATCGAAAAGGGCTGGGCCGAGCGCCACCGCCTCGCCCGCCCGCGGGGCACGCTCTTCTCCGGCCGCCACCGCGTCGCCGACACGTACCTCATGATCTACGGCCCGCGCGACGACGACGAGATGGACGCGCTCGCCGTCTTCCTCAAGAACGCCGTCCGTTTCATGACCGGGAGAGAGGACGTGCAAGGGATCGAGTGGCGTCATCGCGTCGGCGCGTAAAAGGCTTCACTTTGGGCTGGCTCCCCCCCGGTGGAAAATGCACTATTTTTCTTTCCACGCCACGACCCGTTTGGGGTGTTCGTTCATGTATTTCTGTATCAAGAGTATCTGATAATCATCTATTACTATCGGCTCACGCCAAGACCCTATAGATCGGGTACTCGTCGCCCTCCTCGACGGGCACAATGTTGAAGCTGGCGTACGAGTCAATGTTCTCCGGCTCCAGCGCGACAAACGCGAGCGCGGCGTTCTTCTGCTTCGTGCTCACGAGGAAGCTGCCCGCAGGCAGCTTCACCTCCCTGGTGAGCGCCGAGGTCGTGACGTCGGCGCGGACGACGCCCTCGTAGTAGCCTGTCTCGAAGACGGCGGATTCGATGCTGTAGGCCTCGACGGTGCCCTCGTACTGCTCACCGAGCGTCTCCACCTCCAGGCCCGAGACTCTCAGGCGCTCGACCAGGTCAACCCAGGCGGCGGGGATGAGGTACGCCGCCGGGCGAGCGCGGGTGATGTTCGCCTTGACGGGCGTCGTGGAGAGGAAGTTGACGGGCACCTGCGTGATGGAGCCGTTGTTGGCGTTGACCATGGTGAAGGTGCGCTGGACCACCGGCGACGAGTCGGTAACGACAATCTCCGAATCCGAGGACTTGAAGTCGGCGATGGAGGACTCGACGGTCGTGTACACCTCGTCGGCGTTGTCGGCCGCAGTCTGCAGCACGCTCGTGGCCATTGTCAGGCCGGCAACGGTCCGGCGCTGGAACTCCTGGTCGGCGAGGTAGATGCCGCGCATCTCGATGAGGAATGTCACGCACTGCGTGAGGCCCATGGCGTTGCGGCCGATCTTGGCGTCGGAGCCAGCCTCGGCGAGAGTGGGCTTAAAAGCCGGGTCGGCGCTCGCGGCTCCCGTGACGTACGGTTCCCAGCGCAGGCCCCGGGACTCCATGGCCGAGCCAATGTTCTTGGCGAAGAGCTCCTCGGACAGCGTGCGGATGTTTGGGTGGATGTTGAGGTTCTTGGCAGCAGAAAATAGGCCGTCGGCAGCGTGATGGTAGTTTCCGAAGCGGGTAGGGGCGCTGTACTCGTGCATGTCGACGGCGACGTGGGGGTTGAACGCCCCGAAGAGGGTCTTGATGTCGCGGGTCTGCTTCCGGGCGAGCTTCACATGGTCGCGGTTGGGGTCGTAGTTGGTGGACAACGTGCGCTGGAAATAAAACACACCGTCGGGGTTGTAGCGCGGCAGAATGACGATGTCGAGCTTCTCAAGGAGGGAGGCAGCCCAAGTCTGGTTTGCATCCAGAGCGCCGAGCAGGGCCAGTAGGGACTGGTCGCCAGCGGGCTCGTTGCCATGAACAGCACCTTGAATCCAGACGCGGACCTTGCCAGTTGAGTTTGAGGCCCTGCGGGAACGCTTCGTGGAAGAAAGGTAGATGTAGGGGAATGGACGGTCCTCCTCGGACGTGAAGTTGGCCTTGTTGTATGTCATCCACTCGTTCCTGTCCGCCAGGTTTTGAACGAAAGTGTCTGTTTCCCGTTAGTGGTCCATTTATGGCCCGGAGACTGACTATGCTCACCGATGAGAGCATCGTCCGTCGGGCCCTTTGTGCCGTCTGAAAAGCCGTGGGGAACCGTGTCTGGAGTAAGGAAAGCAGGTGAAAATAATTCTACGCCCTCGACATCCTGGAAGTTGGCTGCCACGATGTCGCTATCTTTCCTTACCCCAACATTGTTGTAACCGTACTTGGCTGCCTGGGCAGACGCCAGCAGAGACAGACCGAGCAGGCCCAGACGGGATGTGGTCAGCATGGTGCTGGTCGTCGACAAAACTTGAAAAGCAGAACAGAGCCTCGGTTGAATCCTGCGACCACCTTAGAAATGGTTCATGTCTGTTGTTGTATGGGCTTTTTATACCCTTTTCACCGCCGTAGCATCGCGACTCTCAGGGTACGTCAAAATCGCTCGCCAAGTCATGGCCAGAGGCTCTCCCTGGCAGGACCAGAGGCTTGGCTGATCTCATTCAGGACCTCAAGAATTGGGAATACCAACAATATTGCACACAACAGGCCGATAACGAGCGAAAGCAAGGGTTCTTTCATTGGCAATCAAGGACCCAATCCGGAGCGGCGTCAACATTGGCAACGAAGCTACAAGAGGCAGCTCGGGGTGTCTAATGAGGGGGAAAGCGGGGAGAGGGGCCTGTGGATGCAGATAAGGAGCCATGTCGCCAAGGATTTGCGAACCAGAACGACATGTTGCAATTGCCATTGACGTATGACAACTCTCCGATGGGCATGACGGATCCACGCCATGACACCAAAATGCCGATGGTCGGGAACTGGAACTCGCCGAATGGGGCAGCCAAGAGGCTATATCGATCAACAGAGATGAGCTGTTATTCGACACAACTGGCAAGGGCAGATGTCCGGAGCGCCATGAATGCGATGTCAATCACGATGAGCATTTCCAGAGAGGCCGGGGGAGACATGTGGAAAGACGTTGCTAAAGCGCTAAAACTCTCAAGCCCAGCGCAGCTCATGACTGGGTATTACGAACGAACAAGACTGGTCTGACTAGTATCTCGCAGGTGAGAGGGAATCAATCGTCAGGCCTTCTCACAAAGCTGCTTTCCCCCTCGACTCGAAGGGTAGCATCAGTACCAAGAGCCCAGCGGTGATAAATAGAGCACCACTGGTATAGACTGGCGCCGATGTCTTCAGATTGGCAAACATGGCGACTATAGGCTTTTCAAGGGTCTGGTCAGTGCACGCTCAGCGAGAAACATGGTAAAAGTGCTGCTTACTGCCATGATGCCGAAGATGCGATTGCTTGTCGCGGTGAGGGCGTTGCCAGTCCCGCGCTGCGGCGTGGGGAACAACTCGGGGGTGAAGCCGTAAAGGACTGCATACATGACGTTACTGCAAAAGTTAAACGCACAGTTCCATCCAAGAAGCGCGTTGCTCGTCATGGCGGTCGTCGAGCAGTAGAGGAAGACTCCCGTCAGCACCGTGCTGACAGCTAGAGTGCCTTTTCTTCCCAGTGCCGGCAGCTCGACTAGCCAACCTCCGAGCAGGGCTCCAGGGACGCCCAGGACAGCGATAATCAGACTGTTGCGATAGGTCAGGTAAGTGCTGCCGTCGCCGAGCTCGGCGCCTCGTGTTGCCTGGATGTACGGTATGAAGGCGTTATAAAGAGGGTAGCCGAGACCAATAAGTGCCCAGATGGCCATGATCGTGCCGGTGCTCAAGGCCAGGCGGCGTGTCGAGAACAAGATGCGTATGCGACTGAGATCGACCTTTTCCAGGTTCCTCTTGATGGCCGTAGCGGCGTCGGTCCGCGCAATATACCCTTCAGGCTCGCACGCCTTGAGGTCCTCGATTGAGATTGACGTAGTCTTACCGTTTCGCCTGGCGACTTCGTGGACAATTTGGACGGCCTCTTCGTCACGCCCCTTACCCACGAGGTATTTGGGCGATTCGTAAATGGTAAAGGCCAAGAAACGGACAAGGAACATGAGCATGGTCAATCCACCGACCGTGATCATGAAGTACCGCCATCCCATGTTGTTGGCCTTGGTGCAAGTCGCGCCCTCTTGGCATGTGAGGTTACCTAGTAGTGGCCAAGCGATCAGGGTTGCGATGACTTGGGCTACAGCCCAGTCGATGGAAAGAACCGTCAGCAAGTACTGGTGGGATCCCGGAAGGAATTCGAGGAATATGGCCGAGTCAACGGGGAGGTTGCCTCCAACACCAAACGACCACAAGGCCGCAAAGACGCCAATTCCAGCAAAATTGGGAGCCCCAGCTGCGACCAACCCCCAGAACGCGGTCAGGCCCAATGTGAGGTTGAAGGCCCATTTGCGGCCGAAGAGATCGCAGCCGAAGCCCCAGAACATGGCGCCTGCCAGAAGGCCGATGTTTTGTGCCAGAGTAAGGAGAGGAGGTCGGGAAGGGCCAAACTCATTGGTGATCGGGGTGAAGATCAACGACGTTACAATGGGCCATAGGTTGTCGCTTGCCCAACCAAAGCCGACGACGATGAAGAGCTGCCACTGGTACCATCCCATGCCGATGTCTTGTATCTGGAACCACAAGTCAGCAATCAATCGTCTAGTGTCCGTACCTGGGTCATCTTGAGGAAGCTTCGCCTACAGCGCGGTTGAGAACCCGGGCCTTGGTCTCGTACACGGGATCCAAGGCGCCCTTGGGAATGATGGCCGCATCGTTGATGCCGTGGATGTCGAGACTGCCATGACGCGTCGCGCCCGAGGGCGAGCCACCCTTTCGCGCCGCGTCGACGTCCTTCGCGGGAACCGGGTCGATACCCATGGCGACCGAGTTTCCTCCTGGTTGGTATACGGAACCCCAATTGCGACACAAAACGGCTGTCCCGATCAATCTTTCCTTCGGTGGTGGTGGAGAGCAAGTTTAGGTTTCCAGGAGTCGAAACATGGAACCTCGCGGGGGATGAACGCGCACCATGAAATACAAGGCCGCACGTCTGCACATTGGACAAATGAAACAAACATCAAGGAGCTTCATGGTTAAGCGTCCCAAGTCATAATTAGTTTGAATGGCGCAATCCGTCCGGTGAATGGGAACCGCAGCTATGATTGGCCTCGGTGGGCAAACGGCGGCCGGTACGCATGCCGATCTGCACTCTGATGGAAGAGCGTTACTGATGGAGGGGGGAGCCCCTAGCGGCGTGTTGTGTGGGGGTTCTGCATGTAACCTAGAACGAAAGACGGGCTTTGACCCATCCGTTTCGAGGGAGCTGTTGGTCGTGTTCGTGGGCCAAGTTTGAGTAGCATGTCGGCTGCGTCATCGATGTTGCTTGATGGTCGCTTTGCTGACGAACCTGGATACCTACTACTAGAGTCGCCGCCCAGTGATAGGAGGTATGCAAGGAATTACTTTTTTTTTCGGGGAATATCTGAGAGGGGCATTCGAGGTTCCCATGAAGCTTTGCAGAATCAGTGCATGGCGTGGGCTGCAAGGAAGGTCATGTTGAAGTGGTGTGGTGTGGTGTGGCGTATGGTGTTTTGTCGAGGAGACGTACCTGTAGGTACGTAGTAGGTACCTATTTAGAATTTTAGAGTGATGGCGGGGCCAGAGGCGCACGGGTTCCCGCCTCCAGTTCCTGTCCACTACGGCCATCTGTGCTCTGTTTGCTAGCAAGTTCCACCTCGTTCACTTCACAAGGGCAAGATCAACAATCAAGACAGACACCCTACCGGCATGCAAATACATCGGCCTTGCGATGAAAACTACCCTCAGGTGGAAGCAACACATCGTTGAGACTGACACAGCCCTCCTGGCAGCCGTTCCCGATCTGACAGGGCGAATGGGCTGTGAGGGCCTTTGGGTCAAAGCACAAGAGCCGCGCGAAGAGAGGCCATGAGAGAGTGAAGAGAGCAAGCAACGCGCGTGTAACGAAACAAACAGACAAGGTTTGAGCAGATAGCACAATCAAATATAATAATAGATAGGTATAAATCAAGCTGTGATTCATAACGGTTGACCTTCTCAAGGGGAAGGTTCTCCTATAGACTGCGCACGCCCATCAGGCCACAGCGTCTGCCTATGCTCTTTGCCTGTGACAGAGACAGAGCGGAAAGAAAAGCCATCGCCAGTTAGCTATTGTTGTATGCAGTAGCCGTGACCGCCATAACATCGCTATTATGCTTTCAGTAATTATAGTAAATGATCAGGTTGCTTAGGTATCTTACGGGCGACCATGCAGTTTTCCATGAGGTACCAGAAGGGATGGTGACCCTGCAATAGGGACCGGGAACCATCTCTCCCGCCTTAACCCTCGCCCTGGCACGGCATGCCTCATGAGTCTCGGAGTCGTTCACTTTTAGATGGCGTTGTCCACGTAAAATATAAGCACTGTGACATCTAATCAATGTTAACATAAAGACCAAGGGTAGACACTAGACGTAACTTACTGGCACAACATTATATTAGCTTGAACCTCAGCGGCTGCAGCAAGAATAATGCTTAACATATACGAAGGTTTCATTGTAAAAAGTATAACAAAGGAGTGTATATAAAAGAGCGTGTAGATAATTAGGGAGTTAGTAGAATAGTAGTTCAGGACAGAGAAAACCTTTTTGATCCCCAGAGGATCGAAATAAACTTATATTCTAATTTATATCAGGATCGTACCTTCCTTTTAAGATTCTTGTACAAAATTATCCTTGCGATGCTGGACATCGCCAATCCATCGGAGGTTTCGGAGCTGTCCCGGATAACCCACCCCGGACTTATCCGTGGCTTCACCGCGGTTGGCGATGGATTTCACCGACAATTCAACCTGGCGGCCTACGACAGGTTTCCTCTTCTTCACGCATAATAGACCCCTGTACTTGACCCTATCATGTGTCACTAAGACCCTATTGATATCTACGGATAATCGTATCATATGCCCTGTGATACCAACAATTATGCTGAGTCTGAACTACCACTACGGATATTCCGATGCAGTGCTATGCTTTTGTGTGGGTCTTCGGAAATCCCGAGATGCGGCTATGCTTTGAGGTGAAAAATTAGTAAATACTGGAACAGGGCAGGATTATGTAATTTCTTTCGGTCTTTTCTGCATTAAGCGCACTGATCAGAAAGGAACATGAAGGGGTCAGAGCAAGCAGCAGATAGGACTCGTCATGCAAACACACATTACGCGCGACTTTTGAAAGCTTTAGACCAGCTGCATATGAGAAAATGTCCCTTTTTTGATAACACTGGCGCTCTGATCAGACTGTTGCGTCCTGATCAAGGCACAACACACTACAAGGTACAGCGCACGAGATGCATCACGTCAGCTTGCACACGCGAAGACCACCCACTTGGCAATAAGGGTATTAATCGAAATCGTTCACGCCCTACCACGAGCATCTCTACTTTCTAGATTTCTGACGTCCTCATCAGTCTGTTGCGTGCTTAGCAAAGTCGTTATCTTGTGTATTGGGACCGAGCGAGTCACCCTTGGTAAGAGGCACTTTGGGTGCACTCGTGGCTGGCTTCGGTATGGATGTGCTCTTTAGTTGTCGGCACAGCCCTCCTGACAGCTATCAAAGGTCTGAAAGGGAAGATTGTCGGTGTGCGGTGCTGGACTGGAAGGACAGCAGCGACGTGAAGAGACGCGGCGAAGATGTAAAGAGAAGTAAGCGATAGAAGCGATGCGTAACGAAGCGCAAGAGCAGACAATGAAGAACTGTCACAAGCAATGAGATGACTAGGAAGAAGAGAGCGTCTTGGTCTCGTGATGGCTAACCTCTCAAGCGACGAAACTGTCCGAGAGGGCTGGCTATATACACGGGGACCTGGTGGGGGTCCTCTGTCATGCTCCCAGTGTCAACCTATCATAATGGCTTGTGATAGTTGTTTGTGTGCCAGCCGACCTAGCCTACCTATATTGTGGATTTAATTCACCTTATGCCAAGCTTTCATTATACAGGTTCCAGCCATGTGTCAAACACCCTGTTTTGGTATCCACAGCTATGTTTCTTTGATTTTCCCAGCAGCTAATATGAATGCCTTGAGACTTTCACTGCCAAATTTGCAAAAGAGTGGAGCTCCTGGCTTTGTTGCAGGATCTGTTCATTGAAGGCCCTTAAGAACTAATTCAACATTCACATCAATCATAAATTTATGTATCCAGGTGTGCTAAGTTTAGGGAAGGCTAAACACCCTCTCCAAAGAGTGTTACAGTCTGTTCTCGTCCAGTTGATGTTTTGTTTATTTCTCACTGAAACCACCAAATATCTAGAGTATATAAAGAGAAACACCAACAGCAACTAAGCCGGCTATTCTATTCAAGTAACCAATAAGCCTCGTCAGTGTGATCCGGAGCGAAGCGACGGAGTGGAGGCGAAGCCAGAACGGAAGTCGCGAGCAACGAAGTTACAGTGAAAAATCTACCAACGCACAAACGCTCCAAGATGCCCTCGTGTTACAATTAGTTAATGCACTAGCGCCTCTTATAATTAGTTAACTAAGAATATAGAGCTTTTTTTAATTAGATGCATCGCTTTAGAAATAAGTGAGAAGTACCTAGGGTACGTTTCTGAATAGAAGATGGAGTAACAGAGGATAGAGAGCAATAAAGGATAGGTAGAAATCGTTGCTTGCGGCAGCCTTCGTCGAAGCTCGGAGGCTTAAAGCCGCTGAGCCGCTCCGGGAGTTTCGCTGGCCCAGTAATCCTTCAGCGTCCAACGTGTCTAGTAAGATTATGACACGTGCCAAAAAAGGCCGCCCAGTTGCTCTTTGCCGCTTAACACCAGGCTGACCCCCCCAGCTGGGCTAGTTGAATCTTGTTGGCAGTACCATCAATTGAGTAACTCGCCTGGAAGTATAATGTATTCAATAACTTTGAACCCCTCGGTGAGCCTGGAGGAGGGTGGGCGACCGCAGTCAATATTGACCGAGGGTGAAGACGCGGCCGATCACCACGGAAAGCGGCGACCACCACAGACGCCCGCCCGCCCGCTCACCCTTGGTCTCGTCTTTGTTTCAACCACACAGAAAACTAGGGTTGAGGGTGTTGACGCCGACGAAGGGCGGGATCCAGGCTTGTTCGGGAGCGAGAACGGCCTTTATGATGCTGGCGATGCCGGCGGCGGCGTCCTCGGTGTGGCCGATGTCAGTCCCTTTTCTAACTATTTATTTAAAAACCTGAATCTTAACTAAAAAAGCTTTAGTTTCCTATTTTAGGTTTCGATAAGATTTCGATCTTTAAGAATAATACTACAGAACATACTTTTATACCCTAACTCTTATATACTGAGCTTACCTGTTGCGATGTCGGTCATCGCCGACACGTCGGAGATATCGGGTTAACACCGATATCTCGGCCGCGGGTTTCTCCGCGGTCCGGTCGAGAATTCACCGCGTACCGCGGTGAAATCCACCGCCAATTCAACCTGGCGGCCCGCGATAGTTGCTTCTTCTTCACGCATAATAGACTCCACTTTCAGACCCTTTATTCGTTACCAAGACCCCGTTGATACCACGGTTAACCGTATCATCCCCCACCTGTGATATTAACATCACCTCTTATCTAAATGTCGAGATAAGAGATATAAGGGTTAAAGTAAGATAGTATTTTCTAAAGTATTATTTCCTAAGACCTAATCCGTATTGTTATATAATACTGAAAACTATGTTTTTCCTAGTGAAGATTTGCTTTCTAATAAATAGTTAGAAAAGTGGCTTTTTCTAGCGATAAGAAGTGGCCGGCTGGCTATGTTGGCTGACTCGCTATGCAGGTACATTATAGAGATGCAACTTAGATTACTTCCATTTATATCTTTTACTTTATATTAGTACCATTACAAAAACACAACACGTTTATGCCCTGCTCTTGTAATAACTCTAATAATTCATGCAGGTCAGGGTAACCAACTTTAAGTCAACGGAAAAGCTTTGGTGACGCCGGCAGCTGACTGGTGAGATCATTTGATTGAACGGAGCTAGAATCTAGATAAGGCGTAGATATTCTACACCATCATTGTGTCCGTCATCCAGCACAGTTCACACTCTCTTTAGCATCCAACACCGTTCACTCTCTTAAGAAACCGTTATATTATTCTTGTCACCCTTCATCATGAAGCTCATTCTCTTTACTGTTACTCTTATGGCTGCAGAGTCTTTAGCAATGCGGTGCTAGTACGTCACCCGCCCTCTTTATAAAGTAGTCCTACTAACAATACCTAGTTGTATATACAGCCACCAAAAGCATAACACTATCACTGGCAACGCTTGTCCTAGCTCAGTTAAAATTGACCGCCACAGCACTTTCTACTGCGAGTGGACAAGTAGTAAATTATCTTGGAATGAAGTAGCTACTAAGTAATATCTATACAGACAACTTCTAACATGTATAGAACTGTGAAAGAGCGCAGAGAGGTGCCATCGGAGACTGTGTTTGATTAGTGGAGACGATGGCGTCGTGGGACAGGTCGGTTTGGCAGACAATGGGAGGAATTGCGCAGGCTAAGGAAAGAAGAGGGTAAGAGTGCGACGGGCAGCATAGACAGATGCATCAACAAGCAACAGACAGTCATCACCGTATCCCACTGCTTCTACCCATGTTTCTGTTTCTGTAATTTCTCCACCAATATCGGCACGGGAGGTGCAAACGACGTAGAGAATAGCAGAGCGGTCAAGAAGAAGGGCAGGGGGGGAGGCAGGTTGGCAGGCAGACAGAGCAAGCGACCCTTTCTCCGTGAATGCGCCGACGACGGTAGATTGCGACGACGACCACAGATGGGACAGACAGGACGGACGACTAGGCTACCGCGATGCCGAGACGAGCAACACCCGTAGGGTACTACAATACAATACTAGATAACGTCGTCGAAGTAGAGATTGCAAGGTCCCCTTAGCCCTTTCAGCCCAATGCAGGCACAACGGGCAGGCGTGCGGCGGGCGGCGGGCGACAAGCAGGCTGGCTCGGCCGGGGCCAACAACACGACACCTACCGGTCGGTCCGCCCGCCCACTCATCCTCTGTTTGTCTTTTGTTACAGCCAAACGGTAGTTGGCCGGATAGATCTAGATGTCTAGACCAACCGCTCTGTCCTTTTTATTTTCTTTTTTTTTTGCCAGGGAAGGAGGGATCTGGGCCACAGGTAGGTACCTGTGTAAGAAGCACGGTAGGTCAAAGACTGGTAGGCGGGAAGGAGCGGGGGGGCGCGGTTCCTGGCGTCCACTGAAGCCACTAAAACGCTA
Source organism: Colletotrichum falcatum (assembly GCA_019425465.1). NCBI lineage: Eukaryota > Fungi > Ascomycota > Sordariomycetes > Glomerellales > Glomerellaceae > Colletotrichum > Colletotrichum falcatum. Next base: position 312,838 of record SWKJ01000206.1, on the reverse strand, counting down.
GGGGTGGACCAACTGTTTCCATCACGCACGTGGGCTGCCAGCTGGCCTCTGCGTGCCTTTCGTAGGACATCAGGCTATAAACCGACCGACTGCCCTTTCAAGTTGGCACCGTTCACGATACTGCACACCAGCAATGCAGACGTCGGCACGGTCAATCACACTACCTTCTACGATTTCGGACTTTGTGAAGTGCCTCGTGCTCACTGCCTGCCTCATTTGCAATGTCTCGGCCCGCAAAAACATCATCGTTGACACAGACTTGTTCAGCGACTGCGAGTAGGAGAATCCCCGGCATCATGCTCCGTACCATGGCCATGTGTGATTGTTGAACTCGTGCTGTGTCGTGAAGCCAGGATAGCTTTGTGTGGCTGATGGATAATGGCATACGCCACGTATGTGGCTTACCACCTAGTTACTCTACCCTAGAAGAGTATTTCTATATGTAATTTATTTCCTATGTAGATTCTAGCTAAGATAACTACTTTATATTCTTTCTAATAGACACTATAGTTTATTATAGTTATAAGCCTAGCTTTTTATATAAATTAGCCCCTAGATATTATAATAGATCTAGCGCTCTACTACCTCTTTACTAAACCTTTACTACCTTATATATTTATTATAAGCTAATATATCTTTAGAAACTTCTAAGTTAACTAACTATAATAAGTTTATTAAGCTTATTATAAGATAAGACTAACTAGAATAGTTTATTACCTTAAAATACTGTATAAAAAGTAAAAAGATATAAAAATATATTAACTTAGATAACTAATTTAACTAGAAAATTAATACTTAACCTACCTACTAAATATTTAATAACTAGTTATATAAGTATAATAGAAGGAAGACTATTAAGGATTAAGCTATAATTAAGACTCCTAATATAGTTATATTTTATAAGATTTAAATTAACTAAAAGAATAATATTATAAGCTATATAAATAAAAAATAAGCCTATAAAGCTATTAAATTATAAGTTTAGTTAATAGTAAACCTTACCCTCTTAAGCTTAGCCTAAATAAAGCTTTTTATAGAGAAACTAAAAGGGGATTAAGTTAAAATAAATATATTATTAAAAGTACTACTTAAGGTTTTTAAATAGTATTATACTCTAAATAACTTTATAACCTTCTTAACTATTTATAAAGAGTATTTTATTATTTTTTTAAAAGTAAATTTAAATATTAATCTTATTTTATAGTATATAAACTAATAAAAGTACTACCTTTAAGCTATTTAATATAAAATTTTAAAAGTCTAAGGTAACCTTATAGTAAAAACTTTTTTTACTATAATTTCCTATTAGCTTATACTTAGCTAAGGAAAATAGGCTAAGGATTACTTTATAAAGTAAAAAATAAAAAAAAAAACTTACTTACTTACTTTATATAAAATAACTTTTATTATATTAATCTATAAAGAATAAGTTATAAAAAGAAAAAAAAATTATAGGGGTATATATAATATTTTTAGATAAACTAAATAAGAATAATAAAAACTAACTAAGAAAAATAAGGGATTACCCCTATAGAATCCCTATAACCTACCTTCTAAGTAAATATCCCTATATAAAAATAACACTATAAGGTATTTCTTATTTTATATCCTTAAAATAAACCCCTAAGGAGTCTACTAAAATATAAAAAAATCTTAAAGATAAGAGATAGTAGTTATAAAGGGTTAGTATTACCTTTTAATAGGTATATAGTAACTTTATATAATTTATCTAAGCTAGAGAGAGAAACTAAGAAGAAGTAATAAGTATACGTTAATTATAGAGGTTTTATATATACGTAATTTATATATATACTAGGCTTACTTTAGACTTAAGTAAGAAAGCTATAGTAGGTACTACCCTACTACACTTACTATAGTATAGCCTATAATATATACCCCTCCCTCCTAGGTAGGTCGCTTAAGGTTATAGCCTAACTAGTTACTAGTAGTTATATATATAAAATTAAAAAAGTTTTACCTATAACTCTTTTATATAGGCTACTATTATTTTTTTTTTCTTTGCTAGCCTATTTTAAAATATTATAAGTATCCCCTTTATTACTATTTTATTATATTTCTTTATACTACTATAGTTACTAACTATATTCTTTTAGGTATAGTAGCTTATTAAATATTATAGCTATAAGTACCTATTTATAGAATCTATATACTTACGTATATACGTGTAATTAGTTCTTAACTAACTTACTTTCTCTATAGCCCCCCGCTATTAGTAGATCCCTATCCCTAGCGGTTCCTAAGGACTACAAGGTCCTTAAGCCTATTACCCCCCCTTTAGCCCCTATTACTACTACTATTACCTCTCCTACGTCTATTATAAGTTATTTCTATAATAGGATTATAGAGTTAAATTAACTTATCTTAGGAGAATAAAGATAATATTACTATCTATAGGTCTTTACCTATAAAGAAGTATTAGGTTAAGCCTAAGTGCCTACCTACTAAGTATAGTACTAAGTAGGATATCCTCTACTAGTAGTATACCTATTACTTACTATATAAGCCTAGTACCCCCTACTATACTAATAACTTAGTAGCTAATAGCTACTACTATGCTTATTACACTAAGATTAGTTATAGCTATACCTTTATATATTTCTATTACTTTCTTTATATATTAATTACTTTACTTATATAGTATAGATCTTAGTATACTTTCTCTTAGCTTTCTAGGCTATATTTAATGCTACTAATACTACTATTAACCCCTTTACTAGTAAGGAGGAGGTACTAGCTTACTACTAGGCTACTAAAGCTTAAGAGGCCTTAGTAGTTATAAAGTATTATTATAAAAAATAATGCTGTTAATTATAAGTAGTAATTAATGCCTTATATTATATATACTTTATAATATACCCCCCTAGATTATAGAAATCCTATTTGTGTAGTCTAACTACCTATATAATTACTAAGTTAATAGGGAAGCTTATTACCCCCCTAAATTTATACCTAAAGAATATCTATAGTGTTTTATAAGACTTAAACCTACAGGGTCTATAAAGCTTAGACGCTAACCTCTGGGGCTATACTATTAACTATACTAGCACTAGAGTAAACTAGGCTTATAAATATTATAAAAAACAACGCTATTAATTATAAGTAGTAATTAACGCTTTATATTATATATACCTTATAATAAGTATATAGTCTATAAGGCTAAAAAGTCCTCTATACATAAGTCTATGCCTACGCCTATACCCTCACTAGCGCCTACGCCTCTCTTCTTAGTACTTACTACTACTACTACTACTACCTATACTACTACTACTACTATTAGTATAGTTTACACTAAGGTAGCTCCCTACTTTAGTAGCCTTATAGCTACCTAGGGTAAGCGCCTTATTATAGCTATAGAGAGTATTACCTACTCTCTTAAGACTATTTATATATTTATCTTTTTACTACCCTAGTGTTACTAACCTTAGGTAGTTTATAGCCTTTATTACTACCTAGCTAAGCCTTAGTCCTTCCCCTAGCCCCTATAGCCTATCCCTTAACCTAGGAGGCCCTTAGTAGGGGGGTCTCTCTATTATATACCCTATATACTAATTTTATATAGCCCCTCTACCTTATACCCTATAAGGCTTAGTTTATTTTTTTAAGCTATAGCCTATTAATAAAGTTTTATTTTTAGCCTTTCTTATATATAATTATATTATTATTTATACGTCTATAATATCCCTATTGTTTTTAGTAATAAGCCTATATTTAGCCTTAAAATTATTAAGGGCCTCTATATCTCTTAGTAGGTCTACTAGCTCCTAAGTAGGGTTTATAAACCCTTTTTAGCGTATAAGAACCTACTATATCTTATTTTTACCTTAGCTTCTTTATTATACTTTTATAATTTTACTTACTTATTACTCTTTTTTACCCTACTTAATTATTAGTAATAGTTATATATTAGTTATATACTAACTAGGTAAGGGGTTATCTAAGGTATAGTATAAGAGGTTAATATAAAAGTAGTTATAGATCCCTCTTAGTATATTAAGTTTAACTATAAGAGGGCTAATAACTTTAGTAACTTAGTACTTATAGTATAGCTAGTCTAGCTTTTAGTTTAGTCTTAGTAAGTAGTAGTTATATATAGAGAGCTAGACTTTATTACCTTTCTAAAAGTACTCTACTAAGTTTCTTTATCTATTTATAGAGTCCTCTATATACTACTAGGCTACTACTATTACTACTTAGACTATTATAATTACTTTTATTATTCTCTTTACTAGTTACTCTATAACCTTTTTATAGGTGTTATATACTCCTAGTATATCTTTATAGATAGTAATAGGCTTAATATAGTAACTATACTCTATAAAGAAAGGGCTTAGTCCTACTATAGTAGCTAGTTTATTATTAATTACTAGTTAGGCTACTAGGGTCTAGTAGGCCTAGTTCTTTTATAAGTAGCTTATATAGGTATATAGTATTACTTATACTTCTTAGTTAAAATACTTAGTTATATTATTACTTTAAGAGTAGTATAAAGTGCTTAGTTTTTACTTTATACTAGTAAGTATATAGAATTTACACTAAAATTTACTTATTTAGTTACTCCCTTAGTTACTAACTATACTTTATAGTATACTATAAAATTAATAGTAGTAGCTTAAGAACCTCTTAGTATAGGCCTCTACCTCTATAGTAGCTATTAGTTTAAGGGTTACTAACTTACCTAGGTAGTCTATAATTACCTATAAGTATATAGCGCTATTAAGGCCTAAGGCTAAGAGATCTATAATAAAGTCTATTAATAAGTTACTCTTTAATTACTTAGGTATACTTAGGGGCTATAAAAGCCCCTTTTTTACCTTACGTTATACCTTACTACTCCTATATATATTATAGTTATAGATAAAGCGTTACACTATATACGCCTAGCCTAGCTAATAGAATCTCTATAAAAGTATCTCTAAGGTACTATTTTTACCTAGGTACCCTATTACTAGTAAGTTATAACTACACTAAATTAATTAAGTATATAAATAGTTATTAGGGGACTCTAAGTTACTATCGCCTAGCACCTATAGCCTCCCTCTTTAAGTAAGCTACCTTATATTATTAATTTAGTAGTCTATAACCTAAATATATAGTAAGAGAGTAAGGGGTAAAAAGTACTCCTTATCCTTAACTACGTTATATACTACCTAAAATACTTTATCCCTATCCTACGTAGTATCCTATAGACGTTAGAGTTCTTTATTATCTAATATTACTATATATAGTATAAGTAGTATATCTATAGCGTAGTAGACACCTATAGGTTAGGCTACGTTAGGGATTATTTATATTATCTACTCTTACTTATAGTTATTAATATCCCCTATAGTAGGTGTATCTTACTTACGCCTAGAGAATATATTTAGTACACTAGTATCTCTACCTAGGTAGTAAACTATATAGAAGTTATATTTTATTAGTATCTCTACCTATTAACTTTAGTATTTTATTAGCCTCTACTTTATTATAAAGTACTTAAGGGACTTATAGTTAACTATTACTATAAAGGGGCTTTTTATACTCTAAAGCTTTACTCTCTATATTTAAAGGTAGTCTAGTACTACTAGGAGCTCTTTATTATAGATTAAGTAGTTATACTACGTTACTATAAGCTTATATAAATAGAATACAATAGGTTAGCGCTCCCTATTCTTATTCTCTTATATAAGGGTATTACCTAAAGTAAATCCTAAGTAGTTAGTCTTAATAAAGGTAAATATATTAAAATTAAAGTTTCTTAGTAATAAGGCTATAGTAAAGTACCTTTTAAGCTCCTTAAAGGTAGCTATATAGTCTATAGTCTATATAAAGACTACTCCCTTTTTTATAAGCTAGGTTAGTAACTCTATAATTTTAGTATAATTAAAAATAAATATATAATAATAGTTAATAAACCCTAGTAAGCTTCTTACTCCTTTAATAGACTATAGCGCTAACTACTTATAAATAGTATATACTTTCTTAGGGTTTATAGAGATACTTTTTCCTACTTTAAGGATAAACCCTATATACTTTACTTTCTTTACTAAGAAGTTACTTTTACCTATATTAAGGCTAAGCCCTACTACATAGAGCTTTTTAAATACTTACTATACTTTCTATTTATAGTCTTCCTTTATACTATTTAAGTAAATAAGGATATTATCTAGGTAGGTAGTAATAAAGTTATTAAAAAACTCTTAGAGAATATTATTAATAAACTATTACTAACTTATAGGTGTATTAGTTAGGCTAAATAGGTAAATAAACTACTTAAAGAGTTTATATTATATTTAAAAGGTAGTCTTATACTTATTACCCTCTATAACCTATATTTTATAGAAAGTAGCTATAATATTAACTTTTATATACTATTTTACTAATCCTATATAGTAGAGGGTTTTTAAGATTAAGGGTAGGGGATAGTAGTCTTTTTACGTAATTATATTTAGTGTTTAGTAGTTATAGTAAAACTATAGCCCTCTACCTAGCTTTTAGATAAATAGTATTAAGGTACCTACTATAGAGCTACTTACTTAAATAAAACCCTTATTTAGGAAGTCTTTAAGGGTTTTCTTTAAGACTAATAGCTCCTCCCTTAATATACTATAGAGAGGGCCCTAGGGTAGTATAGTATTAGGTTCTAGCTTAATATAATAATCCCTTCCCTTCTACTATAGGGGTAGGGTTATAGAGGTATCTAGGTTAAAGAGGTTAATAAATTTATTATACACCTATTATAGTAGAGCTATAACCTCTATAAGCTATTTTACTCTTTTATTTATAACTAGTTAGAGGGCCTTTTTTATATCTACTAGGCTTACTACTATAATTTAGGAGAAAACCTATAAGTCCTTATATGTTTTTTACCTAGGTAAGTAGTAGTAGGTAGCATATTCCTTATATACTACTCTATAATATATAACTATAAAGGCTAGCGCCTTAACTATACACACTACCTAGATTTTATATACCTTTTTTAACTTATACTAACTAACTAAGCGTAATATAAGGTATATACACCTATAGTAAATAGTTTATTTTATAGTATTATATATTACATAGTTATACTTTATCTAGGGTTTTCCTAAGAATATATCTATATTAAGGCTATATATAATATATATATATATACGCTAGTAGTAGCTACTTAACTTAAGGTTAAATACTACTACTCCTTTAGCTATAATACTAGCTAATTTATTTATAAATCCTTTAAGAAGGATTCTCTATTATAAAATATATAAGAAGCGCTATATATATATAAAGTTATAATTTACTATTATATAGGTATTATAACTAGTATTTATAAGGGCTTAGGTAGGGGTTCCTTTATTAACGTAGGTATCTAATAGTATAGCTAGTCTAACTATTCCCCTCCTACGCTAAAACTCCTCCTATCTTATATACTCTTTACTTATTAGCTCTAGGGCTTAATTTTATCCTAGAGCTATTCTTTTTCTAACTCCTCTCTACTTATAGTAGTATTATAGTTATCTTTACTACTAGTAGGCTCCTCTATAACTACTATTATTTTTACTATACGTAGGGTATCTCTTTTATATAGGTAGTTAACTTTAATATACTTAACCTTCTAGTAAGTATAATACTTATAGGTATCTAGGTATAGCGTCTACTACTTAGGCTAATTCTCCTCCTTTATTTTATAGGCTAATTATACTATTACTCTACCTATTATCTATATATTACTATTAGTATCCTTAGACGCTATTATTATAGCTTAGTAATAAGTATATTTAGCGTTATTTACTAGCTCTTTTACTTTCTAGGTAACCTTACTAATTTAATATATAAAGGTATAAAAGGTTAATAATAAAGAGACGCTTATAAGTATACTTCTTAAGCGTAAGGGTAGTATGTTACTTAGTAGGGCTACGTAGGTCTTATTAGGCTAAAGGTAGCCTCTTACTTTAGCTAGGGTCCTTTTAAACTTTAGGAGGAAGGTTATAAATATCTTATTCTTCTTTATCTTAATACTTATAAGGGTAGCTAACGTATAGTTTTTTACGTTTAGGTTACTATAAGTATACTTAAAGTATCTTAGAAATTCCTTAGGTTTATATTCTATCTTAGGGCCTATAATATTATAGTATATAAATATAGTTTATTATAGCCCTATATTAAGGTAGAAGTTAATTAGGTATTATACTTCTTAGTTAAATATAAAAAAGGCGTAGTTAATATATAGCTTATTATATATCTACTATACTTATATAGGGAAATCCTATCTTTACCCTAAGAACTTTAGGGGATTTAGTATAGGTTTCTATAAGGGGTGTAGGCTAGCTCTAGCTATAGACTAATTAGCTATAGGCTAGTTAGCTAACACTACGTTAGTATTAGGGGTAGAGGTAATCTTAGGGGTACTTAAGGCTTATATATTTAAGACTTTAAGCTAGCGCGCTATTTTACCTATAGTACACTATAGCACTATAATTTTACTCTTAGGGGATCCTTTATAATTATATACTATCTTAGTGTCTTATAGTTACTCTATTACTTAGTATAATTAGTAATAATATTATAATTTATAAGCTTAGATATATAAAGGGTTAGTATTACCTTCTAATAGGTATATAGTAACTTTATATAATTTATCTAAGCTAAAGAGAGAAACTAAGAAGAAGTAATAAGTATATATTAATTATAAAGGTTTTATATATATGTAATTTATATATGCGCTAGGCTTACTTTAGACTTAAGTAAGAAAGCTATAGTAGGTACTACTCTACTATACTTACTATAGCGTAGCCTATAACAGTAGTTAGTTATATATTACTTAGTTAATAAGGGTTAAATAAATACCCTAAGTTAAAAAAAGTAATTTCCTTTAAAGAAAAAGAAAAGTAATATTAACTAAAAAAATATAAAGGAAGTAGGTTTTAGTTTAAATTTAAGATTTATAACTATTAATTATATTATAATTAACTTAGTACTATTAAAAGATAAACTTAAAATAAATCTCTACTTATATAGGTACTTTTTATATAGTTACTCTAGGCTATATACCCTATTAAAAAGTATAGTTTTTAATAATTATAGAGTAATACACCTAGTTAATAACCTAAGTCTCCTAGAGCCCTCTTCCCTTATAAAACCTAGACTAAATAAGAAGATTTATATAGGATTCTCTTTATTTTTAGTAACTATAAAAGGAAAATAACTTATTAAGGGGATACTCTATAAGATAAAGAGAAAGATTAATTTAGTCTTCTATAATATATATTATATTAAAAACTTCTATATAAATATTATTTTAAAAACTTAACTTTAGAAGGTAGGGATCTAGTATTATAAATATAATTATATACTTTATTTTAGTTTAATTAAGTAAAATAAAAAAGTTTACTAACTTATTTAAAAGTTTAACCTAGGTTTTTTTTAATATAATTTTTATTTTTTTTATTTATTTTTATATAGTAATATAGGTATATTTACTATCTCTAAATTAACCTCCTAGAGGATTTACCCTTTATATAAAATAAAGGGAGATAGACTAGATAATATATACCTTTAGTACCTTTAATTAGGATATCTAAGACTAAAAGTACTTAAGTATATAGTTTTAAGAGTATATAGGGTAAAAATATAAAAACCTTTCTAGCTTAAATATAAAGACTATATAATAACTTATACCTTATAAGTAATTTCTTATAAAATATCTAAGGTAAAAGTAATATAACTATATTACTATATTTTATAAGACCTATTTAACTACCTATAGAGCTTTACTAGGTTATAATAAATACTTATAATTAAAGATAAGTTTTTAAGCTAGCTATTTACTTTCCTAAGAGTTAATAAGACCTATAAAGAGGTTTTTAAAGTACTTTACTTATTTAAATAATAAACGTAAAGGTAAAAGGGTTTATTAATCTATAAAATAAAATAAGATATTAAGTAGGTAGTAATTATAATCTAAGGCTTTATTACCTATAAAAAATAGACTAAGAAACTTAGTATTAATATAAAGCTTTCTTTACTTTATATAAAAGAACTAGTTAGGGGGGTAAAAGAGCTAGCTAAGAAATTATTACTAAAGTAATTAAGATAATAATAGTAGTAAATTTACTAACTAATTTATAGTCTAAAGTAGTAATAGTAGCTACCTATCTAATTAGTATTAGCCTATAAAAGTATAATAACTAGAAATCCCCTATTAAATAAAAAAAAATTAGTTTAGAGAATACTTTTAATAGTATATACTATTATAAAATACTAGTCTTATATAGGATTTATATTTATACTAGGGTTAGCTTTACGTATATAGCTACTATATATACCCTCTTAAACGCAAAAGAGAAAGGGGTATTAAAAAGAGGCTTTTTAAGGTAGTTCCCTAAGGGTATATTAGGTATCTAGTAAGTTATATACTGACACAGTCAATAAGATATATTTTCGGTTAAGGTTCTTAACTAGAGCTACAGCTGGCAGCGACTGGCTATATAGTTAGGCGCCAGGTGGAGCCGTCTGGCTGGGCGAATATCGGGCCGGTCGGACCGATACGTCGACCGGACCCACGACTATAAGTGGGTATAACCCACTATAGTTGTGGTTGGCTTGTGACATGTGCCCCTCCATAGAAGAGCTATTAGCCTGCTAATAGCTACTAGAAAAGAACAAGCCAAAATCAACTATCTATAGATATCTAGATACTTCGCTAGATCCCACAGTCTAGCAGACGGATTAACCGGCGGCGGATTAACCAGCGGATTGACCGGCGGCGGATTGATCGGCGGCGGATTGACCGGCGGCGGTCGGATGGATGAAATAACTGACTGTGGCCTCGGGCATCTGCCGCGCCGTTGCGGTCAGGCAGATAGGGTATACCCGGGGGTTAATAGTCGTATCCATCGTCAAAGTCACTATATCCATCATATCCATCGTGTCCATCGTCGTAGTCGCTGTATCCATTGTATCCGTCGTATCCATCGTCGCAGTCGCTGTATCCATTGTATCCGTCGTATCCCTCTCCTTGTTCCTCCTCTTCACTATCATCGCTATACCCATTCCCTTCGGGTTCATACCCGTCGTATCCATAATAGTTATCCAGCAGATAGTTAGGCTAAAGGTTAGGCTGGCTGAAAGCTGGCTGGCTGTAAGCTGGCTGGCTGGGCGTGTAATACACCGGCTAACTAGGTGATTGCTGATATTAATGATATTCGGGCTGGGCGACCGGCTGGACTATAGGCTAGAAATTAGCTGGCTGGCCGTGGTGTTTATCGTCCTCATAGTCGATTTACCAGGTACCAGTTAAATATATAGTCCGGTTATCATCATCATCATAAGGACCTTCCGCAGTATGTAAGACCATATCATCGTCTTCAACCCATTCTTCTTAGTCTTCGCCACGATACCATACAGCTTCACGAGGCGGAGGTGGAGGGCAGCGGTCACGGTCCTGTAAGTTCTGCACTAGCTGGCGAAGGTCGCGAATCTCCTCCTGCTGCTGCTGGACTTGCTGCTGGAGATAACCTCCTTCGGCTGGCGGACCTCCCCCTGAATAAGAGAAAGATTGCTGCTGGCGGGCTGGTAATGGGGTTGGCGGCGGTGGGTAAGTGTATTTCGGCGGCTGGGCCGGCGGCGGGTCCCTTGCTTGGGCTTTCCATTGCCGGGCTTTCTCAAGGGCAGCGGCGGTGCTGCGAAGGGCTTCGATTGCGGCGTTAATCTTCGCGGCAGAAAATAACATATGGAGGAACGGCGGCGACGAGAGCTCTCTCATGGGCACCTCTAGAGATGGGACCTCTTGGGTAACTTCGCTGGTAGGCTGGGCAGGCTGGGCTGGCTGGGCTGGCTGGGCTGGCTGGCAGCCAGGTTGAAGGTGGCGAAAAAGGGCATTCCGAGATGTGAAGTCTTGACGGCAGATTCGGCAGCGATATTGCTGGCCGCAGTTGTTTGCGAATATATGGCGAAAAAGCGCGTTACGTGAGGGAAATCTCCCTCCGCACTTCCGGCAGGGCTCTGGCTGGCGACTTCGTTGCTGTTTCTCAAGGGCCTCAATTGACGGCAGCTCTGGCGGCGGTGAATTTGGCGGTGTTGAAGTGAAAAAAGAAGGAAAAATTGGCTGTTGTTGGCTGTATTGTTGGTGGCCGGAGGGATGGCGGCTCCGGCCGTGATAGTCCGGCTAGGCCGGGTTGGCGAAAAAGGATGCTGGTGCGCGTATATTAGCGGCAGGCTGGTGAAAGCGTATTTGCTTCTATTGGTTGCTAATTAATGGCTGTGAATAGCTTTACTTGGCGGCTGGCTTATTTGCCTATAATATCTGTAATTAACCTTCTAGAGGGGTATATACCCTTGGTTATCGTAGAGGTTGTGCTACTACTTGACATAGTTAATAAGATATATTTTTAGTTAAGGTTCTTAACTAGAGCTATAGCTGGCAGCGACTGGCTATATAGTTAGGCGCTAGGTGGAGCTGTCTGGCTAGGTGAATATTAGGCTAGTTAGACTAATACGTTAACTAGACCTACGACTATAAGTGGGTATAACCTACTATAGTTATAGTTAGCTTATAACATATACTAAATATATATAACCTATATAGAATATAGGTTCTATTACTTTATTAGGTATTTATTACCTAGAATATAACTTTTAATAAGACTAAATTCTATACGCTAGAAGACTTACGTCTTATAATTAAACTAAAAGTTATAAGAGAAATTATAGATCTTAAAGTACTATTAATAAATTTAAACGTAGTACTTAAAATCTTAAGTATAAATAAGTCTATAGACCTCCTAATAGAAATAACTTCTAAATAATAACTTATAATAGACGTTATAAGTAAAAAGACTATAAAACCTAATTTACTATAATAGTTACTAAAAAGAAACCTTTTAACTTTAGAGTCTATACCTAGGCTAGAATTAAGTACTAAACCTATTATAATAAGTAAAGATATAGAAGAGGTATAATTATTAAAGGATTTATAGGAAGATAAAAGTAGTACTTATAAGAGTACTAAAAGCTAATCTCTACCTAGAGAAAGGATTAAAGACGTAATATATATCTAAATAACTAATAACTTAGGTAATATATAACTAGTTAATTAAAATAAGCTATAGGAACTAGCCCTTAAGCTAGAAAGGCTATTTAGCCTAAGAGGGTTAGTCTATAGACTTTATATATACTAAATAGTATCTACTTAGGGGGTAAAGAGCTATACCCTACCTATAAGAATAAGTAATTAAAAGAGAGGGATTTTACCTAAATTTATAAAAAAGGACTTTAAAGTAGTTTATAGATAAGGAAAAAAAATTATTAACTTTTATACCTATGTAAATAATAAGTTCTAAGTTTAAATAGAGATTCTAAATAATAAACTACTTACTTATAATACCTTAGTCTAGTTAGATAACCTACTAAGTAGGATTTAATTTATAGATAGGGAATAGGATAACTTCTTTTTAACTTATATACCTAATTAATAGAAAGTAATAGATAAAGTATTCCTTAGCTATTTAACTCTTTATATAATAGTAATTAAGGTAATATAATGTTACGGGCTACGCCACAGAAGGTGTGGCAGGGCTGTGGCCCACCACGGCTTGAGCCACCTGGACCGATTAAGTCAGCACGTGATCGTAGCGAACGCGCGAAGCGAGCGCGCGCACGCGCACACAAAAGGGGCGCGCGCGCGCCCTCACGCGCACTTAGAGATATTTCCTCCTTAGCTTAGAATTAACTATATTTCGCCACCACCAGCCCGCAACGGGCAGTGCCAGCCCATTACATATAAGGCGTATAGTATACTACGCTTAACCTAAAACTAATAAGAAAATATATAGTCTTAGACTTACTACTACTACTAAAATAATAGACTAATATTATTAAGTTACCTTTTAACCTAAAATAGATATTTACTATAGTATACTATATTAAAATTAATAAGCTAAAAAAAAAGGTATTTAGAAGCTTATAAACTCTATTAATGTTAAATTAAAACCTCTTTTACTAAAATAGGTATTTACCTATAAGGTAGATAAGGATAGATTTCTTAAATAATATAAAGTAAGGATCTATATATATAAAGACTTATAATTAAAAAATCCTTTACAATAAACGTATATAGTAATACTAGTAGTATAAACTTTTTATATAGCTATAGTAATTATAGCCTAATTTAACCTTAAAATTAGATAACTAAATATTATAAATACTTTCCTTAATATAGTTATAAAGGGAGAACCTATTACTTATTACCTACTAAATAAATTAAAGATACTAGGGAAATTTATTTAACTTATATATACTTTATATAGACTTTATAATATACCTTTACTTTAGTATAAGGAATTTTCTTTAAAACTAATATTACTTAGTTTAAAACCTATAAGTAAAAACCTATATCTCTTTATAAATAAAAAGTAAAAAGTCTTTATAATCTTTTATATAAATAATATTCTTATTCTATATTACTAAGATAATAAAAAGGCTAGTAAAGTAATAGTTAAATCTCTTAAATAACTCTATAAAATAAAGGACTAAAAATAAGCTAAATACTACTTAGGAATTTAGATTATAAAGGACTACTACTAAAGAAAACTATACTTAATCTATAATATATATATTAAGAAGATTACTAAGTAATTTAACCTTATAAAAGGTTTATATTTATCTATACCTCTCTTAATAACTAATTTTAAATTAAATCTAAGATAAGTAATAAAAGAGTAAGTTTATAAATACTAAATAAAGATTAGTTTAATCTTATTTATAGTAATAATAATTTAACCTAATATTATATTTATATACTTACTTTTATTATAATTTCTTATAAATCTATTAAAGTAATACTTTTCTACTATAAATTAAGTAATATACTACCTTTATATAATATATTACTTTACTATTTACTTTAAAGATATAGGGGATAAGATAGTAGCCTTAATCCTAGTAATAAACGCTTTATTTATAAATAATAAAATAATAAGAAAATTATCTTAAGGCTATATATTTCTCTTATTTAGAGGTATAATTTAGTAAAAAGCTATATACTAAGTAATAGTTACTACTTTAATAATAGAAGCTAAATTCCTTAGTCTTAAATAAATAGCTAAAGAGGTAATAGCTTTTAAATAGTTATTTTAAGACTTTATACTCTATATAAAAAACACTTAGAAAATATACTATAATAATTAGTAAATAATTAGACTAGTAGTATAATAAAAAGAGTACTTAGTAATATAACTTTAATATATTAATATTTAAAATATATAGCTTAAATAAGAGTTTATAAAAAAAAGTTTTAATATTATTTATATAGTAATAAATAAAATACTAACTAATAGACTAATAAAAAACTTTTTATAGGCTAAATTTAAATACTTTTAGTTACTAATTAACTTAGTAAATATATATAATATTATTTAAGTTAATAATAATAAATAAATAGAGTAAAAGTAAGTAAAATTTTAAAGTAAATTTATCTAAAAACTATCTTATAAAATAAAAACCTTATTAACTAAAAGGGAAATTATTTTTATCTAAGAAGACCTATCCCTAGGACTAAAACTTAGGTCTAAAATACTTTTTTTTTCTTTTTTAGTATTTTACTTAGATACTAACTATCTTAATAAAAAAAAACCTCTAAACTAAAGAATTAAGTAGCTTTATTTTAAACTATATCCTTAAAAGCCTTAAGTAAAATATAAAATAAAAAAATATAGTTATTATTACTATTAGTTATAGTAAAAAAAAACTTTATAAGCCCCTTATAGGTTATAGCTACTATACTTATAGCTAATAACTTATTTTTTCTATACTACTTTAAAACTAAAGTTAAAGAACTATAATCTTTTTTAAAATATCTTTTATAACTAAAAACTAAAGTAAAAAACTAACCCTTTAGAGTACTAGTAGTAGTAATTTTACCTATCTTAAGCTTACCTTTTTACTTTTTATAAAGTATAAAGATCTTATTTATATAAACTTAAATAATCTTACTTATATAACTATACTCCTAAGAAATAAATTAGTATAAATATTAACTAAAACTTATATTAAAGTATAACTTATACCTACCTTAAAGTTTTTATTATATAAGATATTATAGAACTTATTTACTATATTAATTATATCCTTAGGAATAGTAAAATAAAGTATTTTATTCTTAATATACTACTTATAAGGTATACTTTTACTAAGACTATAGTCCCCTTATATACTTTTATATAAAAGACTTTTTATATAGTAAAAGTAAGGAATATTATTTAGTAGTTTATTAGGGAGAACTAGATTTTTATCCTTATTATATAAGTACTTAGTTCTTAGCTTTCTATATTTAAATAAGCTAAAACTAAAGTTACTATATAACTTTCCCTTACCTTTTTTAGGAGAAAATAAAATAATTTCCTTTTTATTATCCTCCTCCTTATTATCTTTAGTAAGCTTTAGTTTAGACTTAGTATTTAGCTTTAATAAATCTTCTTAATTATTTTTATCTTCTTAGTTAACCTTACTATCCCCTTAGTTACTACTAGTATTTTTATTATTACTAGGTTATACTTTATTAAAGTTATTTAAATTAGGGTTTATATTAGCTAAAATTAAAGAGATATTATTATCTAAAGTACTTACTATTATATTTTAATTACTAGAGGAATTAGTTCCCTTAGTATAATTAGTTTTTAGAGTAGAAAACTTCTTAGGCTTTAACTTCTAAAGTACTTTAAGATACTTAGTAACTTTATTATACTAAGCTTTTTTTTACTTAAAACCTTTTATTTTACTACTATAATATTTCTAGAGTATACTAAAACTAGCTAGGTTAGTATTCTTATAGTAATTATTAGTAATAAGTATTACTTAGTTAAAAAAAAGCTTTAAATTTACTTATTTAATTAAAAATAAAATACTAATTAGTTAAAAAAATACCTATAAAACTTTATAGCCTTTTTAAAATAGTTATTAAACTTATTTATTATATTAAGTAAAGTATTAATAGAATTTATTATTTTAAATATAGGATTTAAAGTATATATAGGTTTAAGAGAAGTCTCTATATAACCCTTATACTTAAACTCTTTATATAACTTAAATAGAGTATTAAGAGTAAATAAACTATATAAACTAAATAAACTAAAATATAGTTAATAAAGGTTTTATAGCTAAAGGGGATTATATACCTAGTATAAAATAGTAACTATAATAAATAAGTTAAGACTAATAGCCTTAAGTTTATTAGCTATAACTTTAGAATCTTAAATTTAGGCTTTAAGTAGTTTTTTAGGTTATTCCTATAATATAAAAGGGTTTTAGAATAGTTTTTAACTTTTATTAACTATCTATTTTTTAACCTAATAATTAAAAACTAAATAAAAACCTAGCTAGATTAATAAAAATATAAATAAAGTATAAACTTACTTTATTATTATTATTATTATTAATAAGAAAAAGAAAAAAAAAATTTAATAGTAAAGAAATTAATAGGTTTTAATAACTTAGATTTTTACTTATATAAAAAAGAAAAATATAACTTATTAGTAACTTTTATAAATATTAAAAAAAAAGTAACCTACTATTATAGATAACTATAATATTACCTTAAAGAGGACTTTTAAAATAATACTCTTATTTATACTACTAAGGAAAAGCTATATTATAAAATAATTATTAGTAAATAATTATTTTATTTCCTTTATTATAATAGCTTACTTATTTTTATCTCTACTTATAAGGATACTCCTATAACTAGGGGGGTATATTATAAAGCTAGGATAGCTTTATATAGCTAATAGATAATAGTATACGCTATGTATATAGCTTACTACCTAGTTACTCTACCCTAGAAGAGTATTTCTATACGTAATTTATTTCCTATGTAGATTCTAGCTAGGACAACTACTTTATATTCTTTCTAGCAGACGCTGCGGTTCATCACATGCTGATATTCCGCAGCGATGCCGGTGCGCTTCTCCTCGCGGCCACCTCCCCAGACGTCAACCTGTTGGGCGTGAACATCAACTCGGAGTCCTCCTTTTCGGTCCTGGCAGCCTCGGCCATCCTCGACCACTACGACCACGCCCAGGTGCCCATTGGCGCTCGCCGCCCCCTCAGCGACGTGCCTTTCTTCGACAACTGGACCAAGAGCCTGGGTGAGTTCGCGAGCAAACTCGCGACTCACTGGCCGAGGAGCATGGCAGACGCCGAGGAGGCTTGGGACCCCGTCGAGCTGTACCGCAAGCTGCTCGCTGAAGCCGATGATTCCTCGGTGACGATCGCGTCCATCGGTTTCCTGCATAACCTCTCCGGTCTCCTTAACTCGACCGCCGATTCTCATTCCAATTGTACCGGCGCCGAGTTGATGAAGAGCAAGGTGGCGGAGCTCGTCGTCATGGGCGGAGACTATCCTGAAGGCTACGAGTTCAACTTCTGGGGCGACAGCCCTTATACCGCAGCCCACGTGCTCCGCGATTGGAAGGGCCCCATAGTCTACTCAGGCTTCCGGCTTGGAGCCTCGGTCCTCTCGGGCGGACCCCTCATGGCCGACGGGCCCAGGACCGACCCGGTGCGCGCTGCGTACATTTTGTACTCCTACTATCAGCCTCGGTGGTCTTTTGATCCAGTTGCGATGCTCTACGCCATCGGCGGCCGCGGTGGTCGGTTCGTGTATGGCAATACCAACGGTTATAACACCATTATTTTAGATGGAGGGAATGGGTGCAAGGGTTGTAACGTATGGGTTGACGACGAGAACGTCACGAACCAGCACTGGCTCGAGGCGAAGGTGACTTACGACGAGCTTGGAAAGGAATTGGACATGCTTTACCTGCGGGGCGCAGAGTCATCAAAAAGGAGCTCGGATCCGGTGGGGGGGCTTCCCAAGTTTGGCGATTGCAAACCCGAAAAGCCGCGTCTCTTGGGGGTTCCGCAGGAGAAAGCCGAATTGTGACGAGAGGTATAAAGAAAATGGCAGACATGGCTCAACATGTAAGTGCAGGTTGGACATGAAAATTATAGTCATACGTCGTATCTAAAATGGCATCCATTAAACAACAGCTCACGTCCTCTTTTCAAGCATGTCAAGTCCAACTAAGACTATAAGAATTATACCAAGGAGGAGAAAAGGTCAAATAACAGATTATCAATGGCCTGTCCGTTTGATTATGTTGATTTAATGCTGGTTAAAGACGTTCAACTTCCATTATTTGCCTTTCGCTTACAGTTGGTCTTTCCTCTTCACAAGTGCAAGTTCAAACGCCATCGTCTTCTTCGTCACTAATGGGCCGGAGATGGACAGACTACTTCTACCTAGTCGAGCTCACGCCCAGCGCCTGGCCTGGCAGACTTCAGTCGTCGTCTTGTCCCCGGCCGATCTCCAGGGTTTGGTGTTCGACCGTACGCATCAGTACAAGGCTACCATAGAGACTACATATCTAAGTGCAGGGCCGAGTGCATCAACGGCGGATACAGGCAGAAACGGCTCGCTAGGCCGGACGTCACTGTGGGGAGGATGGCAAAGGCGCCTTGCGATGCTGCCCAACGTCAAGTGGCATCTGCCAACGCGACGGTGGCCGAAAAGAACGGCTTACTTGTGACGATATCTCACCGGGATGCCGTGACCTAACGACGTGCTTTGTTGGCGAAGACGGTAGGTCGGTCGCCCTTGTAGGCTGAGACAACGCGGCTGCCATGCCGATACCGCTGTGGACCGGACCTTGGACTGTTGGATTTGTTCTTCCAGCGATTCGGATGTGGACGTGTTATCGATTCCCATGTTGATTGACCTAGGATGTGGCGCTGCCACCCAGAGGGCCGGGCAGGGAGGCGTCCATCGTCTTGGGCTGGTGATTGAGAGCATGGACTGCTGTCAAGACATTGGTGGGAGTGTGCGTGAAGTTGCCCCTGCGTCAGTAAAAGTCAACGACCCGCACGGGGAGAATCAAAAAATCACAAAAGGAAAAGAAAAAGTAGATTGCCTGTGCATCCCAAATCCTCCAACGCTTCTGACAGATCAAACCCCGGCTCCCGTGGGGTTCCAGAAAGCTAGGCAACGATGGCTGTGCGGCTCAAGGGGGCCCGCCGCGCCGTACTATTGCAGCAAAGGTTATAAGAGATCTAGACCGTCGGGGCAGATGCGGGTGACGGCAGGGAGGAGAATTCGCTCCGGGAATGGCCATCCATCGAAACAAACAAAGATTTGGCCGAAAAAAAAAACCCATTGTGGCGTTCTCTCCTCCGCTGCGTAAACGAGTTTAATGGAGACAGACAGGAATGGGATGAGAGGGAGGGATGATGGAGGGATGGGATTGGGCATGCGGGATACATCAGATGGCATTGTCTGCGCGGGTAGATTCTGCTCTGGCCTGCATCTGAAGCTTGGAAACATGGGCGGCAGGAGAAGCAAGCAGGAAACCGGACCGTCAAGCAAAACGAGGCCGTCGGCGGGTTGCGAGGGAGATTGCAGGTACATCGTAATGAGCTGATGAATTGGTGATGCAGTGGCTTGCAGTAACACGGAGAGAATGAATGGCGTCACAAGCTGGGAGTTGAAATTTCCGGAGGAGGGAGGGGGGGGGGGGGGGGGGGGGGCGGTGGTGCATCTCATCGGTGACCGGGGTTTGACGTCATGGATCGCACGGTTTGGCGGTACATAGTATATGGGATTGGTGGTGTGTTCCGCTGGCGATCTCAAATCCACCTAGTGTGTACGCCAAACTGCGTATAGTTTATGACCAGCGCGCAACAAACATCGTACACATGTAGCAGAGTGGCAAGTGGCAGGAAGAGGACTCGGGGGCGTGGGAACAAAGCCAAATCGAGATGAAACGGCCTGACAGGCAGCCCGGCACCACGTCCAACGAAGGATTTGAAAGGCGAAGTGGAAAAGTCACGGACATGAACAACAGCAGCTACTGTAGACTACCTAGATGAATTACGTGTCAATCGCGTAGCGACCGCCACCTAGTGACGCATTGAGAGCAATTGACAGGACGAAAGGTGACAGAAAGGGAGGTTGATGGTTTGTGCCGAGTGGCCTGCACGGCTGCGATGCCGCTGCCAACATGCCAATGATTGCCAATGCAGAATGCGGCCGGGCATGGGATGGATGGATGGATGGGGCCGGCGGCTGGCTTTGGAAGCGGCGCTTGCCAGGTTCTTGCATCAGTTCCTTCCGAATGCCGCGATGACCCCCCACCCCCGAACGGTGGGGACCTATTCGACGCGAAGGCGGACTGGGCCGGTCGATTGAGGGTGTTCAAGGTATCAATGGCGTGTACGGATACACAGAACAGGTAGGTAGGTACCTATGTAGGTACATGGGTATGTATCTGAGTGTGTATCTGAGGTCCTCGCGACGAGGATTGTTTGACTCGACCCTGGGACCCTTATCAGCAGGAATGATGATGTACAGTCGGATACAGCCGATTAGAAAGCCGCTCAACGTTGAGACGTTGAGAATACCAAACCATCGAGGGGAAGTCGACATGTCTCTCCTCGTGTGTGTGTGTGTGTGTGTGTTTCTCCTGTTGGTTTGTCATTTACAAGGAAGGGAGGGAAACGGGATAACCCCGGAACTGATGCGGGCCCCCTTCCGCGTGTGTCCTGCAGGAAGGGATGACTGGGCCTCAGTTAGCGCGATACCTACTTGTCGCGTCCTGCCCTCTCGGCGCCAACGTTGACATGACGACATGGTAGGGGGGAAACCCCCCATTGAGGACGCGACTTGTTCAGACTCGGGATAGATGGCGCTGAAACAATAGACGGCCATGTGTCTTTGTAGCCTTTCAGTCGACGTGTTTTCTTACCAGTTATCACGATCCAATGCGCAGCCACGCTGTCCGAGACACGCCAAATCAACGGCACCAAGATGGACAAGGCGGACATTCGCACCACCTCAAGCTGCATCCATCCCGGCAACATCCTGGCGCACATCATCGGTTGACCAGACACGCTATTCGAATGTACAATCCAAGTGAACAAGGCGGCATGGGCCACCGTCAAATCGTCTGGGCCGGCAATTCACGACCCGCCTAGCGAGGTAGCCAGGTGAAAGTTGAGATGAGTCGGAGAGCTAGCTCCGAAGCCAGCCAAGTTCGTACGAGTCCTCTTCTCCCCAAACATAATAGCAGCATCCCAAGAGGCCAAATGAAGTAGAGTCGACGAAGCCATTCGCCGTTGGGAATCCCGACAAGTCTGCGAGGTAGCTGATGTGCTATCCGTGGTGCGACTCAACTGTGCGTCGTTGCGAGGGCTGTGAGACTGTTGTCTGAGAACATCGGCCCAAATTCCCACAGCGGGAATCACCGGCCTTGATGGCAGGACGGCATGAGGAGTCTAGACCCGTGTCTTTGGTCCATGTACTTCATACCACACACCACCCAAGAGAGCCAGCCATCTGTCATCCCGCTGGGAAAGTAAACCATCTACCGTAATGCAACGCGTGCTAGGGGATGGTCGTTGTGCGCCGCCAGTGCCAAAGCGTCCATGGTGGAACCGCTAGGCAAATGGGTGCCAATGTCTCCAGGGCCACTAGGGCCAAAGTCTACCTCGACCAGGTGCTAAAAGAATGCCAGTGCACTGCCAGCTGGAACTCTCCGTCTTGTGTATCGACTGTCCTATGCGAATCGAAACAGAGCAGGGGCTCCTTTCCTCGCCTACTTTGTATCTACCGGCCTAGCTAGGTAGGTATCGTACATATCGTCGGTAGTAAGGTTTATGCTAGGGTACCTACCTAGGTAGGTACGAATACAGGTAGGTATGTACCATGTAGGTAGGTTGGCTGGTTGGTAGGTAAGGTACGTATCTCTCCAGTCTGGGGTGACTGCTCATGCGGGAAAGGTACAAGGTACCTACCTACTTTGGACCACCCACACCAGCTGGCAGGGAGTAGGTACGAAGTGCTTCGTACACGTACCAGTACGGATACACTGCCTGCCAAACCGGCAGATGACGTAGAGCATCAAGTTCCTGCCCCTTTCCTTCACGTCACCGTCCCACGATCCAGACCAGGGAAATTCACCACACACGCAGAGCAGCAGACAAGGGAAGGAAGGAGCTACGGGTACTCCGTAGAGGACCAAGCTCCGATGCGCCAACCTGCCTGTCTGCCTGCAGGTAATTTGAATTTTCTGAATGTACCGGGTTCTTTCCTGCTTCGAGACGAACGCCTGCCACGCGCGCCGGCTTCCCTCGCCTCTCCTCTCCTTCCCCTCCCTCCCTTCCAATCAATCGCTGGCAGCAAATTTCATTCTGACGCAGATGTTATTCTGCACACAGGCGCCCACACAACAAGGTATAAACACCTCCGCGCAGTCGACAGTCCCCCCTCTGGTGCCCTTTGTTTCTACTTCTTCTCTCCCCTCAT
The DNA here is from genome assembly GCA_019425465.1 of Colletotrichum falcatum. Lineage (NCBI taxonomy): Eukaryota > Fungi > Ascomycota > Sordariomycetes > Glomerellales > Glomerellaceae > Colletotrichum > Colletotrichum falcatum. The sequence goes on along the minus strand of SWKJ01000206.1, from coordinate 289,506 downwards.
CGATACGATACCTTTTCCTGTTTTTCTCCTTCTACAGGAACTTCATCTTGGCGATTCTCATTATACCCAATTCCTCTGTGATACCCCCCTCCCCCCATACCAACAAAACTTTTCCCTTTTTGTCCTGTACAACGACATCCACCCCCGTAATTCCCTACTACCTCGACCGCCGCCAAACAGAATTCACAAAACAATTCAATTGCAATAGCTCAAATACCCCATCATGTCGGCAAAGGTCAACAAGCCGACCGACCTGAAGCAGAAGGAGAACGATGTCAACCGCAAGCTCCAGCTCTACGGCATCGTGTCCGCTTTTCAGGCTGGCAAGGTTCCATCGGTAAGTCAACGCCGGCATGGTGTCTGGGTCCACGCGGCCTTCCGTTGCCGTCAAGGGATCATCCCTGCGCCGCCGCCTTCCACACTATCTCATGACAATACTGATGTGGTCCGCGTCGCAGAACGACCAAATCGACGTCGCCCTGAATAGCTTCCTGGCCTCCAAGGCTCTGTCTAACCCTCCTGAGAAGCTTTCCCCGAGGGCAAAGCACTCATCGCCGATGCTCGCGACGTCGTCATTCAAGCAAAGAACCTTTTGTTGTCCAAGAACCAGGGCAACCTGCTCCAGGACTTCATCTGGCAAACTGAGCAGTTCGACGCTAAGGCCGTACAAGTTCCCGGCGCCCCAATTAACAAGGAGGTTGCCCAGCAGCATGGAGACAAGGCGTTAGAGGGTCTCCGGACTCTTGGAACCCTCCTCATCACCAACGGTCAATTCCGCAAGCTTCGTAAGTCAATTGACTCGGCAATTGTTCGCCACGATGTCAACTAACACATCGTTAGTTAAGGATGCAACCGTTCTACTCCGTGACATGGCGGGCGATGCCGCTACCAGCGCCGCCGATCGTGTCCGCCCTTCGGGCGATGCTCTTCAAGACATTGATCGCCCCGCCGAGGACAACACCTGGCATGAGGCACCCGACTTCTCCAAGGAGAACTTCAAGAAGCAGGCTCAGGGTGTCTACAAGGGTTCTCTCGCCGATGATGCTCGGGATGTTGTCAATGCCGGCACTCAGGCTGCTCACCCCAATGGTGCACAGAACCCTCAGGACCTGGCCGCCACCGCCGCGCGGGATCAGCAGCAGGGAACCGATTCTGGTGTAAACGCGCAAGGTGGCATCAACGCGGCTCTCGACGTTGTCCAGAAGAAGTACAATGAGAACGTCGACGACGAGACAAAGGAGCAGGCTCGCCAGCGCAAAGAAGAGTACCGTCGTCGTGCCAAGGAGTACTTCAATAAGAAGATGCCTCAGGAACGCAAGGAGCAGACCATTTGGCGTTTGAAGAAGATGGTGCTCGAGTGCCAGCAACATCCCGACTATGCTCAGGCCATTGAGACTCTTCTTAACCTCGCTGAGGAGTATGCTGGCCACTCGCGTTCCATCGCTCAGGGCGGAACTGGTACTGTCAAGGACGCCCGCGTTGGCCTCGCGCAGGCAGAGTCTGACCTCAAGACTCTTATCGAGCGTTTTGCCAACGGTACCTCCACTGAGGACTTCTTCGAGTCCATTCAGCAAATCTACCGTGATGCCGACAACGATCGCGAGCTCAAGGATTGGTTCAAGGCCATGGACCGATACGTCCGCCGCTGCCTTCTCGAACAGGGCTACATCCTGGATGAGGATTCCAACCAGGAGTGGAACAACCTCTATGACCACGGTCGTTACTTGCTCCGCAACAAGTACCGCGCGCATACAGACCGGGTCGTCGATGAGATCAAATTCTTGGGTGATCAGTTCGACCAGGATCCCCAGAACAAGCGCTTTGGTCAGGCCGTCCAAAAGTTGTTCACCGATCTTGGCAATGATGAGAACGGCAAGCCCACCTTCAAGCCCCATCTTGTCAAGGATCTTTCCGAAGTCATCCTCCCTGCCATTTTTGAGAATGTGGCTTATGTTCCCGTTCCTCGCATCGAATACTCCGACCCTCAATTTGATGCTATCATCGAGAACCTTGTTCTCGAGTCGGATAACTTCATGCCCAACGTTCTTGAGATTAACAGCGAAAACTACTTTCTTTGGGGACGCAAGCAAACTGCCAACAAGCACAAGCAGTCTTTCGAAGTCAAGTTTGCCGGTGTGCAGCTTGATCTGCGCGACGTCAGTTACCACGTGAAGCGTAAGCAGGGCTTCCCATCCATCACCGACACTGGTGTTGCCGATATCCTTTTGGCCGGCGATGGCTTCTCCTTCAAGTTGAAGCTTTCCTCTGCCGACAAGAAGGATAGCCAAAACTTCTTCAAGATTGACAAGGTTGATGTGGACATTAAGCACATGAGCATCAAGCTCAAGCAGTCCAACCACAAGCTCCTCTTCAGCCTTTTCAAGCCCATCATGCTCAAAGTTCTCCGCCCTGCCCTTCAGAAGGCTGTCGAGAAGGCTATCAAGGACCAGGCCACCCAGCTGGACAGTCTACTTTTCCAGGTCAAGCAGGAGGCCGATCGCGCCCTTGACGAGGCTCGCTCCGACCCCGGGAGAACCCCCAACATTTACAACCGCTATGCCACCGCCCTCCAGAAGCGTGCTCTGCAGACCAAACAGAAGGCTCAAGAGGTTGCTGCTGACAAGAAGGTCAACTACGCCATCACAAAGGAGGATTCCATCTTCCCCGACATCAACCTCCCCGGCGGCATCAGCACCAAGGCCACCGAGTACAAGGAGCTGGCCCGCAAGGGAGAACGTTGGGAGAGTCCTGTCTTCTCCATTGGCAAGGCCAGCAAGTCGACCGACATCCCCCCGCGCCCCGTGTCGAACGCAAGAAGCATGGTTTGCCTACTCAGCAGGGACAGTATGCTCCTCATGCCAACGGCGACCTGAATGGTACTTCACTGTATGATGCCAAACTCAACGGTGGTCTCAACGGCACCGTAAACACCCTCTCCAGCCCTGCTCATGTCAGCGGCTACTAGAGACTTTAGTCAATTACTTTTTTTTTGTCACGGAGAGATGTTGTACCACGAGTTGACGGCAAACGAAAACGTTTATACCCGGATGGAGAGTTTGGGCCAACGGACAGCTTTCATGGCTTAATGACGCGTTGCGTTGTAATAATTGTTTCGCAGAATTCAGTTGGTTTGATTAGCATTGAGCCTCTTCTGTGAATGTTTGGTTTTAAATTGATTAATGTAACATCACGTATGTCGTGAGTTTTATCCACCTGGACGGTTTAGTACACATGCATGTCAAGCCAGAGTGCTTGAATTTGCTGACGTCATCTGGCAGGATGTCTTGGCTCGCATGGAATGTCTGATGTTATTCGCAAATGTCTACGTTCATTGATCAATCGAGTTTAAAGCCACCATGCATCGGCAACCAATGATCGTTTTTGACTTCTCCTGGAAGGCAAGAATCGGAACCAACTGTAAGAACCCCTTGAGGGCTCCTTTTATAGACCATTCCCAGGACGACTTTAAGCTGTAGCGCTTTGAAATGACCGCAGACGTTCAAGAACGCAAGTGAACGATGCAACGGCGCAGTGTGAGCACGATTTTCCACTGATGATTACGGATTCAGACCAGAGAAGAGCACTGATATGAGTGTCTTCAGATTACATTGTTAAAAGTATAAGAAAATGAAATAAAGAGAAAGACTAGAATGATCCCCCGACGACTTTTCAAGTCCCCCTTTCAGTTCTTGGCCTTGGCCTGGTTCGGGTCCGTCTGCTCGCTCTTCAGGCCAGCGAGACCACTCTGCCGCTGGGGGTCCCGTCCCGTCGTCTCCTCGAGGTGCCGCTCGCTCGACGGCTTGGACCCGTAACCGAGCAGCGCCGAGCCGCCGCCGCCGCGGGTGCTGTTCTCGACCACACCGGCGGCGCGGTCGGGGGACCCCATGAGGAAGGCGAAGAAGCCGCCGATCGTCACCGCGACTCCCGCGACGAGGAAGATTGTTGACCTGTTTGAAGGGTGGGTTTGGTGTGTCGTTAGAAATAGAAAGGTGTTTTTGTCTCCCGTCACACGAGCGCGCACGGGTGAGGCTAAAAGGGAGGGAGGGGGTTGGGAGGCGTTATATGTACCTGTCGCTCAACTGATCGGGCGTCGTCGGGGCCTTCTGCTTGTGTTCTGAGCCTACGGGCTGTCTGCCGCCGTGTTGTGACGGCGCGGGCTTGGGGGGTTCCTTGACGCCGTAGGTCCGGCGGGCGGTGTGTTGCACGGGGCGGAGGGTGGATGCTCGCAGGGCCGATTGCAGACGGAGGGCTCTAATCGAAGACATTGTGGTTGTGATTGTAATCGAGTAGTTGAGGGTGAGGTCGTACGTTTGGGTGTGCGAGGTGCTATATCGGGACGACCTACAGATAGATATTGGGACTGGGTAACGCGTGAAATATAAGTCTGGCAGTGTGGCATTCGACCGCTCAGCAGCCTCTTTTTCTCGACAGTTACCGCAGAGATTTGGTTATATACATGGACATGGAATGCTTTGTCAATCCATCGTGCCCTGGGGGCGATCGTTGCCCGGGCGCCGAGTGATGCCATAATACTGATGAGGCGCGCAGCTATGACAGAGCGATGATGTAGACGATACACAATCCTCGGCCGATTTGTGTGGAGGCCCGTTCATCCCACCACCGAACCCAGACAGTCTGCTTCCCAGGCACGGCCTTGGAATTCCGACAGGTACCTGGAAGGGTGCAGTTTTCGGATGATGTCTTGGTCTGATTGATGATTCATTAGCCCCGGGCAGTTCATGGCTGAACAAAGACGCCACACTAGGTACCTAGCTGCACCATCACCTTCAATCTCACCTAACCCATACATGGTTCCCACCCCCCCCCCTCCCACCACATGCTCCGGAGGTATACCTAGACCGCTTAGCGATTCCTCAGCGCCGCGTGGATGCCGCTGTACGTCCAGTTGAGCCTCATCCGGTCGAGCTGCGCCTGGGCCGGCAGGTCGGTGACGTGGCGCGAGTTCCTCTGGACCTGCGAGGCGCGCGGGCGCCGCACGGCGTCCCAGGTGCGCAGCGCGCGGCCGACGTTGCCGGCGTCGACGCCCTCGTGGAGGAGGAGTCGCAGGCCCTCGGCGTCCTCGATGGCCTGCGTCGCCGCCTGGTCGAGGAACGGCGTCATCGGGTGCGCCGCGTCGCCGACGACGACGGCGCGGCCCCGGGTGTACGTCGGCAGCGGTTCCGCGTCCTTGACCCTGTAGAGGTGGACGACGTCTACGTGTCTGTTTTTTTTGTTTTTTTTCGCCTGCCCCCGCTTCCCACGGTGGGAGGTTTTTGTTTTTCATCAGCGGGTTTTCCGGGTCCTGGTAGGGAATAGATATTACGGCGGAGCAAAGCAAAAAGAATGTCAAGAAGGAAAGAGGCCAGGGATAAGAAGAAGAAGACTCACTTCATGATCTCGAGCATCCACGGCGCAAAGTCGAAAAAGTGGTCGAGCATCTCCTCCGAGCTCCCCTCGGCGTTCCACGAGGTCACGCTCTCGAGGGAGAGCATCGAGTCCGGCAGCCGCGCGGTGACGCTGAGCGCGGTGAGGTCCCGGCAGGGGTAGAAGACGATGCTGCGGTTGGTCTCGTCGTCGACCGCCATGACGCTGAAGAAGCAGCCGCCGCCGTTGGCCGGGTCGATGGCCGGAGGGTACCCCTTGAGGATCTCGCGCGCCCTGTCGAGCGGGAACGTGAACCGGTACAGCGAGACGCCCGTCGGGAGGAAGCGCGGCGGCTCGCCCACGATGGCCTGCCGCACGAAGGAGTGGATGCCGTCGGCTCCTGCGGGAATCGTCAGGGCTTTCTTCCTCTCTTTCCTCTGGTTCTTTTTCTTCTTCTTCTTCTTCTTCTTCTTCTTCTTCTTCTTCTTCTTCTTCTTCTTCTTCTTCTTCTTCTTCTTCTTCTTCTTTTGTCTGGTGTCTCTTGCTACCCCTGTATACATTCCTTTCTACCCATCGGGCAGCGTGTCCGGGAGGGGGTGTCCTAACCAACAATGACGTCCGCGTCGACCTTGCTGCCGTCCTGCAGCCACACCGTGCCCGTCTCCACGTCCACCTCCTCGACCCTGGCGGCGTCCACGACCGTCGCCGGCGGGCCCGAGATGCCCAGCTTCGCCGCGTCCCCGGTCGCGAGGCGCAGCAGCTCGTCCCGCAAGTCGGTCCGGTGCATCAGCAGCCACTCGCCCCCGAACGGCTCGGCCGCGCCCGTCGTCTCCCGCAGCAGGTTGCCCTCCTTGTCGTAGGTCCGCGACCCGGCGCAGACGGTGGCCCCGAGGTCGCCCGGGCAGAACTGGAACGCCCTCTTGAGCATCCGGCTGCCGTTGGGTCCGAGGCCGATCCCCGCGCCGCGCTCGGGCGCCGACGCCGACGCCGGCTCGCGCTCGTAGACGGTCACGTCGTGGCGCTGGCGGAGCACCGCCGCCGCCGCGAGGCCCGCGATGCCGCCGCCGACGACGACGACGCGCAGCCTGTTGGGTTCGCTGTTGTTCATGTTTCCCTCTCTCCACCGGTACTTCCCTGGCAAGTCCCACGAGTTGCGTAGCTAACACACGGTAGGGCTGGAGGCGACGAATGCGTATTCTGCGGTAGCAAAACATTTGTTATCGCGTTCTCCTCGGGTACTGCGGAGGAAAGCAACAAGAAGGGTCCCCCTTTTTATGCCCAGCCGTTTGCCCCCCCCTTCTCGGCGCGCATGGTTCAAGTCGTCGTCCCCTGAGACATCAAACAAAATTCTATTCGTGCTTGTGATGGATGCTGGCCTATTTTTCGAAATCCCCAAGGTTAAAAAAGACGTAAAGAAGTCAAATCTTCCCGGAATCAAGCCTCCCAATCAGGTGATTGAAGGTTACGTGGGCGATGAGCTAAGCAACTCTTGTGTCTTTGTACGTGTGATGAACAAACTTGGCATGGGAACCGCGGCGCGGGATGCTCCCACGCCCCTTTTTATCAAATGCGGACTGCATGTCAGCCGCGTCCGAAGAACGGCGCGACCGTTGAGATTGTTCTGATCACTAAAGCCTTTTGGAATCAGCCGTCTGAAACGTTAACAGTTGCGGTGGCGGCCCATGATAGCTCGGTCTCTTCGCTTTCGTCTTGGGGCACGTCTTGTGTTTTTGTTTTGTCTCTCGTGATGTGAGAGACGCGCGTACACATTCCATCAAGCTTTTCCCATATTCCTCCCGGAGCGCAAATACAACGGAAACGGTAGTTTAACCTCGTGGGAGAGAACGCGCAGGCTAGGCCACGTCAAAGTCGATGCACATGTGCCTGACCCAAGGTATCGTGTATTACATATGCCGCTCTTGCATGATAAGCCCGAAGGATCTAGAAGCGATCTGGGGGAGATAGGGTAACGCCATAGCGAGCTAATATACAACAGGCAAATGCCAAGGCTCGGTCTTGGTTGGAGGCCGAAAGGCGTGGCTCGTTATTAGTCAGACTTCGCACTCACACTCACAGGAGGGCGACGTAAAAGTTCACGAGTGCAGATTGGTAATGCGCCGTAGACGTCGCGATCGGTGCCGCAAAGAAGCATGACGGAGTCAACGGCGCGGGCGTTTCGCTCGCGATTAATCGGGCATAAACCCTCAATCTCCGTGACGGGTGACGGGATGGACCTTGAGATGATTTAAGTTGCGCCATCATCCTTCGTTGAAGCGGGTTTGAACATTGATTCAGACTCTACAACAACAACAACTACTGTTACTGCTACTACTCTCAACCACTCTCAAGCACTCTTCCCTGATCACATAACATAATACCATACAACAAAAACGGCAGCAGCAGCAGCAGCAGCAACACCAACCATCTAAACCATGTCGCGAGCTATCTTAGTCTGCGGTTCGACCGGGAAGCAGGGCGGTGCTCTCATCAACCGCCTCGTTGAACAAAATGCCGATATGGAGATCCTTGCAGTCACGCGGAACGCGAGCTCTGCATCTGCACAGCGGCTCTTGAAGAAATCTCCCAAGATCAAGCTGGTCCAGGGCGAGCTCTCCGACCCGACGAAGCTCTTCGAAACCGCCAAGCAAGTGGCAAGTGCCCCGATCTGGGGCGTCTTCAACGTTCAGGTTTGTCTCCAACTCCGTCTGGCATCGTGGGCAGTGCAGCTTACAGTCGAGGCAGGTCGTCGGGCAGAGCGGGGGGAGCGAGTCGGAAATTGGAAAGGCCGTCATCGACGCGTCGCTCAAGGCCAGCGTCAAGTTCTTCGTCTACACATCCGTCGACAGGCACGGCGGTGACGACCCGACCAACGTCCCGCACTTCATCCACAAGCACCAGATCGAGCAGCACCTCTTCGCCAAGACCAAAGGCACCGACATGGAGTGGGCTGTCCTCAGGCCGGTCGCCTTCATGGAGGACCTCACGGACGACTTCATGGGGCGGGTCTTCACCACGGCGTGGAGGATGGCCGTCAAGGAGAAGCCGCTGCAGCTGGTCGCCGTCAGCGACATCGGCCACGTCGCCGCCGAGGCCTTCCTCCGCCCCGAGGAGTACAAGGGCCGCGGGATCTCGCTAGCCGGCGACGAGCTGACGATCGACCAGTTCGCCGACGTATTCAAGAAGACCACCGGCAGGGAGCTGCCCGGGACGTACAGAGTCTTCTGCTGGCTCATCATGTCGCTGGTCAAGGACTTTGGGTGGATGTTCAAGTGGTTCTACGACGTCGGGTACGGTGCCGACATCCAAGAGCTGCGGAAGCAGTACCCAGGATTGAAGGACTTTGAAACCTGGCTGAAGACGGAGAGCGACTTTGCAAAATAATGTAGACCGAGAATGTATAAAGAAACCAATAAAGAAAAAGAAAAAAAGAATTATCCAAATGGCTGACGCAACATCCGAATCAACCAGATTGGCCGTTTAACAAATATGCTATAACAGTCAGTTCGTTCGTAGCGACAGGACATGACATGGGGTTTGTCTATTGCGAGAGGCTTATGCCAAGACTCCTTAGATCTGTTGGCTAGCCACAGCGACCTTAACCAAAGTTTGCAAGGAAAGATGGTTTGCCATTTAATCACTATCGAATCGTGCGAGTATCGGTCCTAAAAGCATGCCAGTCCTCAGTAATATTACATGAGGAATATTCCTTACGCTATATTTTCCTACTAGCCCTCGCCCAGAGTATCTCATCCAAGGAATCTAATCCTCGCCTAGCCAGCTTTAATCTCAACCTCCTCTGGTGACTCTGCTCGCATGGAGAAGGCTTTTTGCAAAGGTATCTGGTCATCTTGGCAAGAACTCCCCTTCCATTTCAATTGTTACTGTTACTATCACTAAAGGTGGTCAACAAATACACCCAGTGCTACGGACTCCACGGACCCAGCCCAAGATAATATTTCTAATATAATAGACGTGCCTACTACAATCAGTATTCCTAGATTACACTGCGAGCTACGTCTAACAGGGGTGCAGCACCGGAGCTGAGGAAGCGTGTCAAGCCGATCGAACAGTCGCCAAATTGCTTTTAAACAAGCCTTCTATTGTGGAATTGAGTATCGGAACCAAGTACTTGTACCGAGTATTACTGCGTATTCCTTAGTAGAGACCGCCTTGGATACACAATTCGGTCGATGTGTAGACGATACTGGCAGGGAAAGCCTTTGTATCTTATTCTGCTTTTCTCGCACAAAAAGAATCAAGACGGTTTAATGTGGTTTCAGGTAGCTGCACGCCATCATAGAAGGTGCCATCGGGCCGGACGCTTTTGCTTCTTGTTCGGTCATGGTCGTATCAGAACAAGTTACATACCGGAGAAGGGCAGACCCAGAAGTAGCAACGGACCTACTGGGCCTCAAGGGCTCATGATACTAGCGGGCAGAGAGTCTCCTCATGAAATGACCTCGCGTCAACACCGTTCACTTCACTTGACAGCGGCGTATGCGGAGTGTGTTCTCAATACATATCATGCTAGCATGACGATATCTCTATTCCTATAGAAGGCGATATATATGTAGAATCGAAAAGCCTGTATCATTTTCACGATAGAAACTAGAATCACGGTGCCTGGGGTAGCGTGTTGAATCGGCACTTTTTAATGGAGGTTGATTTTCGGGTCATCGCCGAACACTCAAAGTAGCACAAAATTGGCGCTGGGGTGTAGTAGTTACCAGAGTGATGATATGATTATTGTCAAAAGCTATATGTTCAGCGACGGCTCCAGCTATATACATGTAGTCATACCAAGTCCTCCTAAATAGTTCCGTGTTGCATAGACCCAATACTCGATCTCACTCCCCAATGGATATATAGACCCCAAGATGGGTCTCATATTGAGAGGCCCTTTAAGCATCCGTGAGGATGACGAAGAAACCAACAGGGCAGTTCTCGGTGCTCTGGTAGAAGCTGAAGGTGGTGTCCGGCGAACAGAGGGCGCCGGAGACGGTCACGCTGCCGGGGATGTCGGCGGGGATGCCGCACGGGGCGCTGTTGATGATCTGGAGAGTAACCAAGTCAGCCGTCTGAAAGCAGCAGGGGTGATTGCGTGCTTTGCAAAGAAGCGGATGATGACAGAAAAAGGACAACTCACGTAGCTGTGGCCCGGGGTCATGGTGGGCGGGGGTTGGGCGGGTTCGGGCCGGCGGCGGGCTGGTTGTTGTAGGTGGTCTGGCCGGCGACGGCGCCGACGCCGACGGCGTAGCCGGTGAAGGTGAAGGTGCCCTTGCCCTTGAAGATGTACCTGCCGAGGGAGGCCTTCTCAGAGGGGAAGTCGAAGACGAGGTTGCAGACCTTGCCCTGGGTCTCGGCGACGGGCAGGTCGAGGTTGAAGATGGTGCAGACGTCGCCGGGGGTCACCTGCGCCCACTTGGTGGCCGGGAAGGCGTAGTTGGGCTTGCTCTTGGCGATGGGCACCAGGAGGCTGGTGGACACGTACGACTTGCCGAGCTTGCCGTCGGGCTGGGCCGTGTTGGTCGGGCAGGCGCACTTGTCGTCGGCGTCGGCGCGGCTAGGGACGAGGTCGGAGATCAGGCTGGGAGCGGCGGAGGCGGAGAGGGCAAAAGCCAGAGCGGCGCCGGTAACGGTAGAGAACTTCATGTTGATGATTGGGGGTTGTTTTGAGGGGGTGTTTTAAACGAGTGATTGGAGAATATGAACAAGGACTGTGATGGTTTAAGACTGTAGATGTGGTGGATGATGAGGTTTCTAGTTGAGAGGAGGTGAGGCATCATCTTATATAGGCTCTTCACTTCTATGAGGCTCATCAAGGTATGACACGATCCTATACCCTGCACCTAGGCTCGGAAAGGGGCATAATAACGCTCGTGTCTAGAAAAAGTCTAGCCCCGAGGTAGGAAGCGCCTCTAAACAAAGGGCCGTGGTAGCGCTATCCGCCGGGCCTTGGACTGGAGTCTTCTGGGGCAGCGGATCGGCGGAACCACAAGCAAAGGATCACCCTACTATGCCGAGTCTCTTTAGCCCCGGGAAGGATCGCCCATATGGCCTTGATTGCCGTTATGAGTGGCGTCGTTAGGATCCTCTAGAAGACTCAGCTCGACGCCCGAGCGCCGGAGATGCGGCACAGCCGGGTTCTGGCCGGGGCAAGGATTCAAGACGGCGATGTCGCGCTAGGAACGCACTACTATTGAATTTTGAAAAGAAAACATGCTTCTCAGACCGCCTGCCACGCGCGCACGGCGAGCGCAATCAGCCCTTTGAGTCGCATCCGAAGGGGTCCAGAGCCGGGGCCGGAAGCCTCAAAGCCGAGGCGTGCGACGACGCCAGGGGCGGACATGCAGCGATCGGAGATGCAATGGTATTAAGCCGAGTCAACCACCGTAGTTGGCTCATTTTGAGTTGCGGCAGGGATACTTTGTGGCTTGCTGGAAAGAATATTGTATGCGTGGAGGTCTTGGTTCTCACGTCAGCTATTGACCAGCTCAACCCGGATGGAGGAGCGATGGTAAGCACTGTTGTGCAACCATAGCCTACCTAGTTGGCACTCTGGTGGAAGGTTGAGTGATGATGCCGGAGTGCGTCAACGAGAAGGGGGAACGATGTGCCATGCTTTCTTCTCAATACATCTATTACTGTATAGTAGTTGCCTCATGGTACTTCGTTGTAACCTGTGTGACATGGCGACCCTGAAATAATAAGCTTTGGTACTACTTTAGCCCACAGACACAATTACAATTTACCCCTGGACTTTATGACGTCCGGGCGGTAGATGCGTTGGCTATGGATATCAAAAGGCCGGATCGTTCCATTTAGTTGCGGTGAGAACCTGGTGATCCTAAACGCATGCGTGCTGACGCTCGGCAGACAAGCATGGCCATGGCGTCTCTCATGGTGCATGGCAGAGAGGCTTGCAGGTAAACCTCAACTTTATTTTCCTGATGTCATCAGAACACTCTTTTCCCACATCCGGCTCGCTCCTGTCATGCTGTGGCCATGCTCACCGGGATGAACCAGCACGCGGTTTCTATATTCCCAAGTGACATACATAATGTTTCTTGGTAACTGCAGGTCAAAACGACGGATGAGCACCTTGTGTCTCATCATCATTATTGCCATACCGTCATACCGCCGGCTCAGGTATACAAACATAGTAATGCAGCTATGAACATGAGCTCACGAACAGCAGGCCATGGCTCACGGCAAGCTGCAGGCTTAACAAGCCGGCCGCAGGAAACCACGGTCTACTATGTTTTGCACTTCAATAGCGTTTTGTCAAAGAGGCCTCTCAAACATAGATGTGCAGTCCTTCACTGGACGGTTTATTGCTAGGCGGCACCTTGATCTCATCGCCCGTTGCCGGCCAGCGTCCGAGCCTGTGGTCAACACTCACCCAGCACTCCAGCCGAGTGTGCGAAAGAGGCCTGCCTCACGCATAGACACGTAATCATTGGCAGAATAATATGCGGCAAGGCGGCACCTTGATATAATCAATCGCCGTTAGTCAACGTCCGAGCCTGTGGTCAACACTAGCCGGGACTTCAACAGGGTTTCCCAACGAGGATTCTCATTCTCAAACAGGGATTTCAATCCCTTGTCGGGTAGCTTATTAGCAGGTGGCACGGATACCTTGAACCTAATCGATCTCTGCTGCCAAGCGCCCGAGCCTGTAGCCAAGTCACTAAACGGCGACGACGAAGGTTATTGGCATGCCAAGACGGACCTAGACAGGCCTGAATCTGGACTCTGTATTAATGTTCCAGGGCCATATGATGCGTCTAGATTACGACGAGGGCCTGCAGAGTGTTGTGTCTGGCTTCTAGCCGGTCAGCAGCCACGCGGAACTCTGTAGACTACCCCGCAAAGCTGTGTGTCAGTCGCAGATACGAAGCTTGCACCACGCGAGCTGACCAGCCCAAGAGTTTTCTATATGCACTTACCCGCACTTTGAGAGGATGAATCGGGACGCCGAGTGAGAAATTTTGATTTAAGGTGTTTAGCTGGGGCACATGGCGTGGCTAGTCGCTCGTCGTTGCCGTCGGTAACTGTCCACGCGAGCTCGGAGACTGGCGTCCAATTTTCAAATAGCGCGTCCTGGAATTTGTGGCTGGCTGGAAAAAAGAATGAGAAAACGCAAAAAATAGATGTCGCCCGGTCAGCTGAGGCCACTCGGCCACTTCTCGGATAGTTGCAGACCGTGGCGAATCGGGAAATTACACGAGACATGGCTGGTGAAGCTGATACTCAGCTGAAGCCCCTGGTAAGCACATCAGTGCCACCCGCTTCCTAACCGACAGAATGACCACTCAGAAGCACATAAAGGTCATCGTGAGAGAAGCAGCTCCCCCGGGATACTGGTCGGAGCCCCGATGCGTTCTCGTATGTTTCCGTGTAAGCTTAGTCATCTTCTCCAAATGAAGCACGCGGTTCTTCTCACCCGCGCCACGAGAGGGGGAGGGAGGCTCGAGGGCGTGTCAACCCCGCGCGAGCTGGCAGCAGGCCCAGGACGCACCTCCTCCTCAACTACATCATACTTTCCCTGGCTTGCTCCCGGCTCAAACTCCAGTTCATCCCGTGTCCGTGACAAACCATGCCCGAATTCCGATCCGGCGACGCCATGGAGGCGGTCCTCGCCATCCCGGAGCTCCTGGAGGCTATCCTGGTCCAAGTCGACATGAGAACGCTACTGCTCTCGGCGGGCCGCGTGAGCAGGACCTGGAAAGCCCTCATGGACGGATCCCCGGCCCTCCAACAAACCCTCTTCTTTATGCCGGTGTCAGATGTCTCGAGAGGAACCATCCGCGGGCTCGAGGGGACCCCCTTCCCGAAAGTGCCGAGTGAATACAGGCTTCCTTCACATAGCGATGCCCGACTCATCAACCCTCTCCTCGCAGAGAAATTTGACAAGTGCTTCTTCGACTTTGGGCCGACGTACTCGTGCCACCGCCGTGCAAACTCCTTTTACGAGCTTCCGTGGTCAATCCGGCCGGAACCGGTCCAAACGCTTCGAGAGTACTGGGGAGGTTGGTCCCAGGTCAGGCCGGCCGAGCTCGACGAAGAGTCGGCACGGGCGCTGGCCGAGTCCCGACGGCGGTTCACCCGGCGCGGCGCGAGCTGGCGGCGGATGCTCGTCTCGCAGCCCCCGCCCCCGTCCCTGGGATACATGCGTTTCGACATCCGCAGCCTAGCGGCAAAGGACCAACGCGTCTCCACCTCGTTGATCTGCCCCGGCGGCCAGGCGGCGGCGGTGACACCCGCGGGGCTGCGGATGGGAGAACTCTACGACGTCGTCCAGAACGGGGCGGGACACCACGGGCGGCACTCGCTCTGGTTCAGGGTCCTCTGGGGCCGGCCGGCGGCCGGGCGCTTCGCGCTCGGCCACGTCAAGGACGCGTTTGAGAGGCTGACGGCGCGGACGGGCGTCGTGGTGGAGTTCATGCAAGCCGATGACTACACCCTGCCGAATCACCCGCGGGACCCGGCGGACGTCGGAGTGTTTGACGCCGCTTTCCGGTGCGAGGAGTACAGCGGGATGGAGTTCGAGACGGAGGAGACGGGGGCCGAGGACGCCGAGGACGCCGAGTTTCCCTACTTTCATCCCGGCCATGTGATTTGGCACTGGAAGTTGACTGACAGTGAGAGGGCGTCGTGAAATATCGAGCTGGGGGATGTGATGTGGCCGTATCGAAGGCGGGTGATTGCCAGGAGGTTTTGGTTGAAGAGAGTTTTGTAGTCCAAGCGTTGTGGTTATTGCTTAGAAACAAAAAACAGCTATTTGAGGCGATTAATTCAGTCTGTCTATTTCCACCTCCCCTCGCAGTACGCGTAGTAATGAAAATCTTGAAGACGCCTTCGTTCTTTGGTAACGTATGATGTGGTTCTGATGGCGATGCAGCATCTTGTTCGTCTTCGTCTGAGACGGATGGAGTTGGTATCCCGCATGCTGTATGTATCGGTGATGCTGTAGAGTCAGCAAGAGGGGCTGGCTCTCTTTACGTCGAATATGTCACTCTGAGACAAGCTTAAAATGAGACTTTGACGACGCGCCCAACGGTTTTTCCAGACAGACGACAAGTGAGAAAGGAATAAGAGTGGATGGGATGACAGACAGCCAAACGCTCAACGCTAAACCCAAAACAAGACTGAGCCGGCGGGCAGCCAATGACATCCGCCAGCTCATGCAGGTCGAGGTCATCTGACGTGGCATCCTCTCCGCAGTGGGGTCCAGTCCCGTGCGTCGGCACCGAGGAAGAGGAAGAAACAGGACGCTGTCCTCCCCTTACCCTCCCCCCCCTTCGATGCGAGGAGGCTTCAAGGCTGCATCGAGGCGGGTTGGATGCGCCGTGCCTGTTTCTGTCAGGATGGAAAATGGGGAATGACGGGGATGGGTGGGAACACAACACAGGTTGGGACGGCTGCCCAATTCCGAGCATTAATTCCATCGACATTCTCATGTATGGATACCTATTTTACGATGCATGTTTCTTGCCTGTTTCCCTCCCTCTCAGTCTCCACGTACCTAAAGTACCCCTGCAAACCTACCAAGTATCTAGGTACCCTAGGGATCATCACTCTACCTGTACGGATATAAATGTCCATACCCGGATGTACGGATCCATAGGTACCCTGCTCGTCCATGCCTTACATAATAAATCCCCTTTACCGGAAATTCTGCCTGTCCACACTTTCGGGGTCCTCCTGCCTCGATCGTGCCAAATACAGGTGTCGCTCCACTTTTTCCCAGTCACCCATCGGCCCCATTTCGTCCTGCCGAAAAATCGCCTCGCGTCTCCCGTCTCGTCTCACTCCCCTCCAAACCCTCACTTTCTCCCTCCGTCACCCTCCGTCACCCTCCGTTCCGGTCCTCCTCCACCCCGATCAGAGACTACACTTCCGTCGTGCACCGACTTCCATGACACGAAGCCACAGGCCCTGCTGACAACTCTCTCATTTTGCGCACTCCCCTTTTCAAGGCATCCCCGCCAGTATCATATACATCATTCGTTCTCGACACCCACCCCCGCCCGGACCCGCGGCACCTCAAATCAGGCTACCCGACTGACTAACCTGTCGCCGCCACCTCGCACCGAGTCACGCGCGCCCAACGTCCGTCTTCTCCTTCCTTGCTCCGTGACAGTCCGATCGACCGGCCGTCCAGCGGTCGCCTCTCCGCCATGCCAATCCTCGGCGGGAAGAACAAGTTCAACTCCAAGCCCGCCGCCATCCGCGTCGAGAAGGTCCAGGTCGCCCCCCCGAAGCCGCGCCCCAAGCTCGCCCACGCCGCCTCGTCCACCTCTTCCGCCAAGGCCTCCCCGCGGCCTTCCCCCAAGCCCAACGGCAAGTCGCTCCTCTCCCGCAAGCAGAGCGCCTCGCCGTATCCCTCGTCCTCGGACGAGAAGCGCTCCGACCGGAAGCGCAAGGTCGGCAGCGCCGGCCCCTCCCAGCCCAAGTTCGACAACGACTCGGACGACGACGACAACTACGACGCCTTCATCAACCTCGAGCCCCGCAAGCGCCAGCGCACCAAGGATGGCCAGTTCGTCGACACCCAGCGCGTCCTGACCCGCGCGAGCGCCTTCAAGGACAATGCGCGCCCCCTCAGCCGGCTGATCCACGCCGTCGATATCAGCAACCTCAAAAAGTGCCCCAAGGCGAGGCGCTTGCTTGGCGCGACCGAGGACGACGACGTGAGGGTCAGGCTGCAGTACCCGAGCAACTACGGGGCCGAAGAGTAGGTCGCCTCTCCCTGCGTCGTTATCACGCTGTGGCATTTCTAACGACGCATTCTCCCCAGATACGAGCTCATATCCGAAAAAGGCATCATCAACGCGGTGGAGGACATCAAGACGGTGGTGAGATTCGTCGCCGACGTCTACCTCACAGAAGAACAAGCCACCGACTTCACCGAGCCCAACAACGGGCTGATACGGCGGCTCGAGAGGGCATCAAATATCAACGACTTTCACGGCTTCGTCTCGGCCTTGGGGGATGCGAACAAGAGGATCCGGGAACTCGCTGCTGACGGCACGATACGCAAGAACCTCGACAACATCCACGGCATCCCGCGGGACCTGGTCGAGTTCATCCTCACTCAGGTCTACGACCGCACAGTGTCACCGGAAGTGGAGAAGCTCAAGCAGTACAAGAACGGCACCGACAACGTCTATGGCGAGCTAACCTATAAGTTCATCTCCGAGATCCTCCAAGAGAGGACGCGCATGACGTCGGACCAGGTCTTTGTCGACCTCGGCTCGGGCGTCGGCAACGTCGTATTCCAGGCCGCGCTGGAGATCGGCTGCGAGAGCTGGGGCTGCGAGATGATGGAGAACCCCTGCGACTTTGCCGAGGCGCAGGAGAAGGAGTTTGGCGCCCGCTGCAAGATGTGGGGCCTGCTGCCCGGCCGGGTCAACCTCGAACGAGGCGACTTCACCAAGAGCACCCGCATCCACGAGGCCATGAAGCGCGCAGACGTCATCCTCGTCAACAACCAGGCCTTCACCCCTCAGCTTAACGCCGAGCTGGTCAACATGTTCCTCGACCTGAAGCAGGGCTGCAAGATCGTCTCGCTAAAGTCCTTTGTCAATGACCAAGGCACACGAAACGCCAACGATATCGCGAGCAACATCCTCGAGGTCGAACACCTGACGTACCCGGAGGGCGGCTACGTCAGCTGGACCAACGCCGGCGGCAACTTCTGCATCTCGACCAAGAAGTGAGATAACACTGGGGACACCCCGTCAGCATCTTGTCATTGCTCCGCATGATGTCCCATGGGGCTTGGGTGCAAGTTTTGTGCGGCACAAGGCTGCGAAGCAAAAGGCTCAGGACTGTGTTCGTACGTTGTATAATGCCGTGGGGGAGTAGGAAACCCCCCAAAAGACAAAGAAGGGGGAAACATTTGGCATAGGGAGGAAATAGCGTTGTGGGTTCATTACCTGTAGAATTTGATACTCCCCATAGAAGCGTGCGCCGGCCGGACAGGCGGGCAAGAAAGCATCGTGAAGCGCGGTAGGGAAGGTCGGCGGGGCATACACGGAATTTAGACCGGCATCATCAACGCTCGTTCGCGAGGTTCATGGCCTCGGCCTCCTGGGCCATCCTCTTCATCCAGCGGTCGACGAGCTCCTTGTTCTCCTTCTTGACCTTGTCTCGCTCCTGCTCGGCCATGGACATTTGAAGGTTCATCGTAATCATTTCGTCCTGGACGTTCTGCGACGGTGGGATGTCAGCAAGTTTCTTCTTCTTCTCGTGACCCACAGAGGGGACATTGTCGCCTCCCTCTCTCCTGTCGGAGATTCTGCGTATGTATGTGAAGTGGGGTTTGTATACCTCTACCAGCTTGCGCTTCTCGCGGAGCTCGTGCTCGCGGTCTCGCAGTTTGGTCGTGAGCGCTGTGTTCTCCGCTGTCAGGCCCCTGAGCTTCCGCGCATCCTCCTTGCCCTTGGCGCGCAGCGCCTGGACCTCGTCCTCGGCGGCCTTCGCGCGGTCCCTGAGGGTGCCGTTGGACCGCAGGGCCTCGGCGAGCTGAAGCTGTAGCTGGGCGACGGCCGCGTCGGTGCCGGGGTCTGTTGGCGCAGCGGCGGCGTTTGGTTTCTCGGACGAGGCGGCGATGGTGGTGGTGGGTTTGTCGGGGTGCGCGGCGGCGGTCTTGGATCGGAGGACTTCCTTTTCGGCCTCGAGGGCGGCGACGCGGTCGGAGAGGTGTGAGCCTGTGTGTGTGTGCGTGTGACGGGTTAGGAAGCGTGTTGGGCGGGAGCTTTGGGAGGGCAGCGCAGTTTGGAGAAGAGGTCAAGGTGGTCGGTGGGAGATGGGGGGGAGGGGCTCCGGCTTACAGAGTTGGACGATCTCGAGGTTAACGGGGCTGTTCTTTTCCTGCTCCCTGATGGACGCCAGGTATTCGGAGCGCCAGTCGGGTACGGGCATGATGGGCGATGTGCGATAGCGATCGGGCGGGGCGGGTGAGGACGTCTGGAGGTTGTGCTATCGGGTCGCATTTACCGAGCAAGAGAGCCTTTGCGTTCTGGGGTGTTTAATGCTCGTTTGTATATAACGGCATCGGCAGTAACTATACAAAAGAAAGAAAAGAAAAAAAAAAAGGTTCCGTCGAGTGAATGCGTGAGAATGAAACGCAAAGCCGAATCAGTGACGGGACCGATGGCGCATGCGTTTTACGAGGAACACAATGCCCAGCTCGACTGGTTCAGGCGGGTTGGCCGCATCACCTGGTTATGATTGTCCCAGTAGGGTTGGTTGGCTGGTGGTGGGGAGCTAGTGCAATGACGCAGGTTCCTCGGAGCCGGGGATTAGCCGCGTCCCGGGTCTTTCTTGTGGCTGGCGCATTTTGATTCGTGGCGCAAGCTCCTATCCACCTTTGGTTACCGTTTAGCTCCAAAGTAACGACAGCTTTGGAGAGACAGTGAGAGTGAGGGAACTGGAGCTCATGCCCTCAACCTCATCGTCGCTCATCTCACACCTCGGTCTCAAAGTACGTACGTCAAATAAAACCGCGCATCAACAGCCGCTTCCAAGGCCCTCAATATTCTTTCTCCCCACAAGGTCAAAAGTACGAGGAGCAAGGCAAACGAACAAGCACGCATACGCGCACGCACAGAAAAAGAAGCAAACGTCCCTCCCGGCAATGAGAAGATGACATGATGGAAGCGTCTCATCCCTCGGCAGGATGGGAGAGCGTCGGCGACAAGTGGTACCGCAAGGTTCAGCTCTACACCGAGGTCTTTGACCAGGACCTCGACCTTGACAACCACATCGTCACCGGCGCCCCCTACGGCGGGGCCCTCGCCCTCTTGCGGGACGACACCAAGATCCAGGCGTACCGCGTCAACCCCGGCGTCGGCGGCGGCCCTTCGTCGTCCAAGCCAGGCATCGACATCTACTCGTACGCCGGCAAGCACCTCCGCCGCATCCCCTGGGACCAGGGCTCCGGCTCCATCAAGGGCCTCGGCTGGGCCAACGTCGCCGGCGGCGAGGAGAGGCTCATCGTCGTCACGACGGACGGCACCGTGCGCGCCTACGACCTGCAGGGCGACTTCACCCAGTTCTCACTCGGCAACGGTGCCGACGAGTCGGGCGTCGTCGGCTGCCGCTTCTACGAGACCGGCATGGTCGCCCTCCTGGGCAACGACACCTTCGTCTCCGTCACCTCGTACGCCGAGCCGAGGCCGCGCCTGCTCGCTACCCCGCCCACCGACCAGGGCGAGATCCACACCTGGGCAGTCGTCGCCCCCGAGCACACCCTCTCGCGCTCCGTCGAGGTGCTACTGAGCGTCGGAGAGACGGTCTACGTCGTCGACGCGGCCGAGTGCGAGGATCGCTTCCTCGACCTCGGGCCCTTTAGCCATATCAACGTGTCCCCCGACGGGAGGCTCATCGTGCTGTACACCAAGACGGGCAAGGCCCATGTGATTTCCAGCGACTTTTCAGAGAGGCTGGTCGAGCACGACTCGCAGTCCAAGATCCCGCCAAAGTATGTCGAGTGGTGCGGATCCGACGCCCTAGTCGCGTGGGAGGACGAGGTGCACATCATCGGCCCGGACGCCGCCACTGCCGAGTTCTTTTATGAAGGACGCGTGCATGTTGTATCGGGTAGGTCTACTGGCGTCTAATCTCAAAAAACAAAACATGGCTTGGAAAGCTGACCATTAGGAGAGCACGACGGCGCAAGACTCGTCACAAACGACGCCTGTGACTTTCTGGAACGCGTTCCGCACGCCACGGAGGAGGTCTTTGGCACCCGCGCCGAGTCCTCGGCGGCCTCGATCCTTCTAGACGCCGTCGGCCAGCTGGAGCTCCAGTCGCCCAAGGCCGACGACTACATCCAGCTGATCCGCGGCAACCTCACCGAGGCCGTCGACACGTGCGTCACGGCCGCCGGCCGCGAGTTCAGCGTCCACTGGCAGAAGCAGCTCCTCAAGGCCGCGTCCTTTGGCAAGTCGGTGCTCGACATTTACAACAGCGACGAGTTCGTCGACATGTGTGAGACCCTCCGCGTGCTCAACGCCGTGCGCTTCTTTGAGGTCTGCCTGCCGCTCTCGTTCGAGCAGTACCAGCGCCTCACCCCCGAGGGGCTCATCAAGAGACTCATCAACCGCCACGAGTACCTCCTCGCCCTCAAGATCGCCGGGTACCTGCGCCTCCCGACCGACCGCATCTACGTCCACTGGGCCTCCGCCAAGGTCCGCTCCGGAACCGAAGAC
Organism: Colletotrichum falcatum; assembly: GCA_019425465.1. Classification (NCBI taxonomy): domain Eukaryota; kingdom Fungi; phylum Ascomycota; class Sordariomycetes; order Glomerellales; family Glomerellaceae; genus Colletotrichum; species Colletotrichum falcatum. The sequence goes on along the minus strand of SWKJ01000206.1, from coordinate 267,919 downwards.
GACGACACCATCTGCAGGCTGGTCGTCGAGCGCCTCTCTGGAAAGCCGGGCATCTCCTTTGAGGAAATCGCCCGCGCGGCCTACGACGAGGGCCGCGGCCGCCTCGCGACCGAGCTACTCAACCACGAACCGCGCGGCGGGCGCCAGGTGCCGCTACTCCTCAGCATGGAGGAGGACGAGCTCGCCCTCGACAAGGCCATCGAGAGTGGCGACACGGACCTCATGTACACCGTGCTCCTTCAGCTGAAGAAGAAACTGCCGCTCGCCGCCTTCTTCCGGGTCATCAACGCCCGCCCCGCGGCGACGGCGCTCGTCGAGTCCTCGGCCGCGCGCGACGGCGAAAACGCCCTCCTCAAGGACCTCTACTACCAGGACGACCGCCGCGTCGACGGCGCCAACGTCTTCATCCGCGAGTCGCTCGGCCAGCCCGACGCCCGCACGGCGTCGGACAAGCTCGCCCTCGCCGCGAAGCTGCTCTCCGATTCGAGAGAGGCCGCTTTCGAGGTGCACGCCCTCAAGGAGGCGCAGACGCTCCTCAAGATGCAGGAGGCCTTCGACCGCGACCTCACCGACACGTTCACGGGGCTCAGCGTCAACGAGACCATGTTCAAGCTCATCCGGCTGGGGTACCACAAGCGCGCCAACAAGATCCAGAGCGAGTTCAAGGTGCCGGACAAGGTTGCTTGGTGGATCAGGTCAGAAAATTTCCCTCGCCCTCCCCCCTCTTCCATTTTTTCAAGCCATGAATGGGGTTCCTATTCGCTCACAAACCGGCCTCCCCTTGCCAAGTCGAGTACACGTATCGGCTAACCATATTATACGTGATCTAGACTCCGCGCGCTCGTTGCGAAGCGAGACTGGAACGAGATTGAGGAGCTCGCAAAGACAAGAAAAAGCCCGATCGGGTGGGCGGTAAGAATGTTCCATCCTCACTCCACACAAGCCCGCACACGCACATACACGCATATACATCACAGGCAACGGACATGGTGCTCAGGCGGGCCTCGGCGCCGATCCGGACGATACAGAAGTAACAAGGCTAACTCCCGAGCGCAACAGCCCTTCTTCAACCTCACGCTGCAGGCGGGCAACCCGCGGCTGGCGGCTGTCTTTGTGCCCAAGTGCACGGGCCTGGAGCCCGGGACGACCATCACCATGTACGAGAAGTGCGGGATGCGGGTCAAGGCGGCGGAGGAGGCGGTGAGGCTCAAGGACGCCGAGGCGTGGGGCAGGCTGCTCGAGGCGGCGGGGCGGAGCACGCAGGAGGGGCGGGACATTGAGAGGCTCGGGGCCGCCGTCTTCAAGAAGTGAGGGCTACGACGCCGGCGCAGAGAAGAAGAATTCTGCGCTACTCTCAGGAGGCGTTGACGAAGACATCTGACGATGAGACGGGCCTAATGGGTCGAAAAAGGGGGGAAAGGGGGGGGGATTGGCAGGTTTAGTCCCACCATGCATACACTAGTATTCTAGGCAGAATAAAGACGATGGTTGATATGCGCCGTTCGCTCGTGATAGCTACCCAGTGAACGATGGAGCTAGGCGTCTAGGGGGGGGGGGGGGGGACGATGTGCGACGGCGTATGAAGTACACCGGGGGTCGAGCTTGTTCACGGCTGCAGCGACGGGCCCGGGGTCACACAGCGCTCTCTGTGCGTGGAACGTGGAGTTTTTCTAGCGTAAGAGTCAAGGAGATACCCATCCTCTTTTTTCTTTCTTCTCGGATCAATCATGCCAAGAGCAACTCAGACCTTTGCACAGGTGCAGCCGGCGATGTGCCGCCTCAGGAGGTGGGAGTGTGTGTCTGCGTGGTTGTGTGCTGTTGGGATGGGGGGAAGGGGGGGTGATTCTCTTGAGGATAGGCAAATTCCGGACGCGGCTCGACCGGGCCCCCAAATGTCGTGCATGGGCTGGACACCTCAAGCTAGGCGCATCTTCTTTTCTCTCTTGAAGGCCTAGAAGGTCTCACGCGAGAGATGCGACACGTGGGCGAGCCCACGAGAGAGGGAGAGAGGGAGAGAGAGAGAGAGAGAGAGAGAGAAGGCACGCCGCAGCGCCGCCGCCCACGGGCTGGGGTCGGACTCCCTACTAGGTGCCTCCCCAGGTAGGTAGGTAGTCTTAGCAAGCACGGCAACTTCCCCCGAGGGATGGCTCTGTGGGTTCCTGCTCTATGAAGAATGATGATTCAACCGCACACGCCCCCCCTCCTTTTAAAAAATTTCTCTCCCTCTCTCGCGTACGCGTAGTAGGAAGATCGAATCGAGAAACGAGCGGCAGCGTATTGCAGTCTCAGACTGGGCTCATGTGTAGGCGTGTGCTGGGTTGGACCTGGGCGTATCTGGGGCATCTCGTCTTTATGAATCAGGTACACTAGGTTCTGCGCTAGGGGATGACCCTCCTCTGGGGCTGACGCATGAAGATGGTCTGCACTACTGCGTACCTAGATGTGCGCAGTGGCTTTCCGGACGTGTTTCTACTGGGGGAGAAGAAACTTGAAGTGGAATCTTTCCGCAGATTTATTCCATGTGGATGCTGGCGGCTTTGCACCAGTCACTTGATGCAAAGTCCAGATTTGTTGCATCTACCGTCATTATCATTAGAAACACAATCCGCTCTACCCGTAGTTCCGAGTACATTGGATATCCTAGATGCAAGGAATCTTCTCCCGCCGGCTTCTCGCTGGCAGCATGGGCGCCGCGAACCTTAACCGAGGGTCTGGTTCCGGTTTCTGGATCTGCAGTTCCGAACATACGGGAACACTTTACGCATTGGGTAAGGCGACACGAAAGAATAAAGTACAATGTACGAGTAGGAACAGCGGTTTTAAAAGCGATCCGCGATCCGCAGCGTGCTCACAAAGGGAACTGGATGTGGGTACCGGCACCAGGCAACGGATGTCAAAGGGTCCATCACGGCCTCGGCCCCGTACGAGTACCGGGGGTGGGGTGCATGAAATGGGACGCCATTGAATGGGTCTTGGCAAACGTCAACTAGTGGCAAGAAAAGCCAAAGGCTCGAGGTGGGAGGAACAAACATTCCCCGTTGGTGTACTCCGTATGTACGATGTATATCCATCGCACGTTAGCTGGGAGAGCCGGGTTTGGACCCTCCTAGATCTTGTCTCTCTTTCCTTTATTATGGCCCTTTATCTTTGGTGATGTAGCTTTCAAGTCTGACGACGGAACGGGCATGTTTGGTTTGACTTTTGTTTGTGTCAATTGCCGGATGAAGCGCGGAAAAGCGGATGACGGGCCAGGCGAGTCATTGACGGGAGCGATAGAGGAGCCCGGATTCCTGGTGACGGCAGGAGGCTGGGACGAGGTTCGTCATGTTGTTCTCGGGCTGTTTCTCGAAACAAGTCAAGCCTAACAAGGGGAAAGCGGCCGTTGAGGGTGAGCGGGAAGCTTCGAGGGCGGCGTGATGCTGTGCAAAGGATGCATCGACGCATTGTCAATATTGTCAATGAGGGGTCGAGGTGGGTTTGGTTGGATGCCCGGTCTTCTGCAGGACTTTGGGCGGGGAAGAAGCTTTCCAATGACCAATGACGAACGTCGTCCGGTGAAGAAGGCGGAGACAGCGAGAGTGTGGTGCCATGGTCGAGGGCTTTTCGGGTTTGTTTTCGTTTTGTTTTCTCCCCCCCCCTGCTCAGTGAGCCAGGGAGGTCAAGGGGCGCTAATCTGGTGACTGCGTTAGCGCGAACACACCCCTGGAGGTCTACTTTGGGTGGGTTGTAGTTTGTCCTTAGAGTCTCGCGTGAGCGCCTAGGTGCGCGAATGGTTGATGCTCGGTGGAACAGAACCCTCAACCCCCCTCACATGGTGTCTTCATTCCCACTGTGGTCACTGCACCAGACTGGCCTGGGCCCTTTCGGAGGAGGGTGAGGTCATTCGACTGCAGCAACATGCGGCTGCTGCATGTCAAGTCAGTCCCGTCCGTGACATCGGTGCGATCCAGCGATCGGGGGGGAGAGAGCGGGCGGTGGTGGTGTGGACACGAATGCGATTACTTTCCTGAACACGAAAAGCGAAGCGAGGAGGGTGTTGCGCGGCGAGTGGTGGCGCGGCGGACGGCCGATTGAACGGGTGGGTGGGCGAGAGAGTGAGTGAGTCGACTGCGGCATCTCCAGCTGTTTGGGATGGGAGGCTGGTGTTGGTGTTGGTGTGTTCCGTGGACAGGAAACGGTGTGACGGGTGAGCGACGACGACGGAGGCTGGAAAGAGGCTGGGAAATTAACGACCAGATTCTGGGTCCCTTGTTACGTCTTCTCCTTTCCACTCTCGCCGGGCTTTCGTTGTTGCATCTGCCTACCGCCTGCCTACCTGCACGTGGACTTCAAGAGGAAAGCACATGCCCGGGTCGTGCCTGCCTCGTACGCGATTACACATTCGGTACTACCCACTGTGCGATGGAGATGGAGTATTTGCGGAAAGCGCCTTACTCACTTCGACGGTGATATTACTATACGGAGTACGGATACCTAGAAATAGATGCCTACCCAGGTATCTTGCTAAGGGGGGGGGGGCTTTTTCCTGCCCGGGCTTTGCCGGATCCTACCCATGTCCGCGCCTTGGACCTTAGTAACGGCATTGTTATTTCTGTTTCTATGCGGCGGATCCAATATCGAAAAGACGGTGCAGCTTTGCAGATTATGATACATGTTTTCTACCAAACCGTGCCCTCGGCTCCTCCCCTGCTCTTCTCTGCTCGGTCCGTCCACCGTTCCCACCAGACAGACCCCATCGAATCGTGCCGATGCATTGGCCGCCTCTCAGATGCGCAGATGGATGCCAGTAGTGTGCGAAGTACGTATCCAATGCGGTCCATACACAGTTAGAAGCGCAGATGGATGCCGTGTGCCGCGAGATGCTTCTCACTGTCGAGTGCTTCGGACGAAAGAACGTGCCCCCCAGCGTTGCTGCTACTGTCGCTGCAACAATATCTACCCACGCCTTGAGCAGGGTCCCTCCTCCACATCGGATCTGACCGCCGTCTTCACCTCGGAGGGATGGCCTTCTCATGCCACCTCCGTCTTCTCAGGTACCCGACCCGGCACACGGCGCCAACTTCACCTCACCCATCTGGTTGTTCATCACATTGCTACCTATTCCGGGCTTTGGACCAGGAAGGTTCCCGTGGACGCATCCGGTGCCCCTTCTCTGCCCATTTGCTTCGTCCCTCTCTGATCCAGCGTACCTGGGGTCCAAGACTCTACCTAGGTAGGTAGCTTCACTCGAACTGAGACCCGCGACGCATATGACCTGGCGGCATTATGCCCTCCCTACCTTACGTCCTGCCCTCGCCCTGCTGCTCTCGTTGCTTGTTCCAGATGTTTGTCTACACTCTACTCCGTACACTGTACATGACAGCCGCGCGGCGAACCCCTTTACCCTCTCCGTCATCGTATGGCGCATGCATAATGACCATCTCGGGCACCACCCGCAATTGCCTCCAATCCCCTGATGCCAGGCTGGGAATGGGTGGGAGATGTTCGTCAGCGATCGCCGCCGGCGCATGAGCCACAGGGTCATTGGGGCAGGGTCGGTCGTTTCTCGTCGGCGTCATCGATACCAGCTAGGTATCCGTACACAACACGACGGGGCGGCATCAGGGCCGCCGTCAATCGCGATGTTTCTTGCCCATTCCCATGGGTCGCAACACGCCGCCGTCCAGTCTATCGAGCTGCTCTCCTGCGCACACACGCGGCAGCAGCAGCAAACAAACCATGATGCAGTCGCACCCCTGGTCCTGATGCTGGACCAGCCAGTCCCAGCGGCCGAGCCTAAACCCAAGACAACCTAACCTCGTCGTCCTTCCCTGGCCCTCGCCCTTGTCGCTGCATGTCTGTCTGTGTCTGTGTATGTTGCTTTGCTTCCAAGACGTCGTCACTACCCCGGTACAGAGTGTGTTGAGTAGTCCAGTCCTAATTAACGAGCCACCTCTCCTCTTCTTCATTGGGGCAAAATCGCAGGCAACACAATCATGGCACGCGGGCCAGAGAGAACGTGACCGACCGACTCGCCTGGACCCACGACAAAGACGCCCCAGCCCAGGCAGATTCCATAGGTACCAAGTATATTCTTAGACTGACGGATACACTTACTGCATGTATCCGGACGAAGCAATGGCCTGCTGCGAACTGCACGGTCTGGAGTGTGTGTGCGAATGCAGATACGCTACCTAGGTAGGTAGGTACCTCCCTAGGTCGTAGGTAGGTACATGTCGAGAGGTACCGCCTTCGGTGCAACTGTCCTGCCCCCAAGCCCTGCTGCCCTATCCCTGGGCCCTTGCTTCTCTCGTTGAACAGCCAGTGTTTCCTACCGAGGTACATGCACCTGGGGCAGCCCAAAGTACCACTCCGTGCCGGCACACCACGACCACGCAGTATATTACAGTGGGTGACTCCCGCCCAAGGTAACCTCGCCGTCCACGGCCGCGTGCCCAGTGCGCCTGGCTTCATCGTCCGGGCTCTTACCTGATGCACTTGGCCCAACCGGGACCGACACACTGAAGACTGGGGGGGGGGGGGACACAACATACCTACAGTTGCGACTCTCTTCCCGGGTTCAACTTTTCAAACTACTACCTAGGTACTTGTTTACTGACCTACCTTGGTACTAAGGAAGTGAGTGTACGGACTGCGTGTGGCGGTCGGTCCCTCAGAGACTCTACAGTACCTACCAGGCAGTGTAGGTAAACCACCAGTAACAAATCCGTCCTTTCCCACCACCACCACCACACCCTCTCCCAGGACCAGGTCCTTTTCCCGAACGCAGTCTGCTGCTTTTCTTGGTCCATATTATCGCCCGTCCATCCTGCTGTTTCTCTCTCGGGCCTCCCTCCATCCATCCCTCCTCTCATCTTTGACGATTCCTCCTTCGTTCCTTCGCCCAACCTTGCCTCGCCTCGCCTCACCCCGCCTGCTTGCCACCCTACCATCACTTACGTACCCTATACCCAGTGAGAGTGCTTGCTGTACTTTGTACACCGATCCTTTTCCTTCCTCCTCCTCCTCCTCTTCGATCCTCCACAACCTCAACCTCGGCTGTTTTGGAGACGAACCTGCGCGACATTCCAAGCAATACCCGCCTCTGTTCATTCTCCCACTCCCCCCTTCTCACGCGCACACTCCTCTCTCTCCCCTTGCTTTTCTGATACCCTGTACCCTCACCCGAATACCAAAGGGGGTAACCAAGGAAAAAAAAAAAAAGACCCTTAAATCAGTCCACAATTTGGTCTTCAAGCAAGGAAGGGAAAACACGAGACGAAGAATTGAGGTCACACACCAGCCTGGTCTGCCGGCCAAGTGATTCAGCCTAGACAGTCAGACCGTCACTCAGCGAGCCAGCCGAACCCACGAGTTCAAAGTTAGCCACCATTACAACACTACTGGCCTGTCTGCCTTGCTTGCTTTGCCCGGTACGGCCACTCCCTACGGCACCCCTCCACTGCTTATTGCGCCAATACAAGCACCATCAGCGATAGCCAAGACATCCAAGCCAACCAAGCCGACTCCTCTGTTCTACCCCCCCTCGAGGCGCAAATGTTTACACAACCAGTCTCGTCACCACCGAACGTGGGCCCCGTGCCGACCTCTGTCACCAATCCCGCCTCGCCCTCGCCGCGATCCAGTCGTTTACGAGGCCTCAGTTATCTTCGCAACTACACCCAGAATCACATTTTGTCCCGCGAACATAGCAGCAGTCAGGGCTCCAGCTCACCGACCTCCAACTCCCACTCCCACTTTCATCACAACACCGGCGCCAACCCGCACCCGCACCCTCAGACCCAAACTCAAACCCAAAACCAAAACCACGCCGTTTCTGCATCTGCTCGCCCGACACATAGCCTGCGGCGCTCTCTCAGCTACACGCCCACTTCTTCTACTCTTCTTCGTTCCGACACCGATCCCAGCCTGAACCCCTTGTCCCTTGTTGCATCTTTGCAGGAGCCCCTTCGTCATCGTCTTCGGCGAACAAGGCCTCCACCACACCCTCCTCACCCGCCGTTGAGCGTCCCCCCTTGGATGCGCTCCCTTCAATCCTAGACGACGCTATCGCGAGTCGCATCAGTCAAGCATCGCAGGAGCAGGAGCAGCAGCAGCAGCAGCAAACCCTGACGCCCGACACCGAACCCGCAGCAGCCATGGCGAGAGCCCGCTCCTCCACGACGGGCGATGCCCAGGCCGCCGCCGCCGCCCCCGCACCCGCCGAAAATATGCCCTCGATTCGGTTCTCGGCCTACTACGACCCCCGCGCGACGCGTCCCAGCCTGACCTTCCCCCCGGTTTCGCGAACACTGCCTTCGGGCGGCGAGATCATCAGGGTCGGCCGCTACTCGGAACGGGACAACCAGCCCAACGTACCCAACAACACCCCGTCAGCTGCTCCTGTCGGGTTCAAGAGCAAGGTCGTTAGTCGCCGCCATTGCGAGTTCTGGTACGATGACGGCAAGTGGTACATCAAGGACGTCAAGAGTTCTTCGGGCACTTTCCTCAATCACATCCGCCTGAGCCCGCCCGGCACCGAGTCCAAACCATTTCCCGTCAATGACGGCGACATTGTGCAGCTAGGAATCGACTTCAAGGGAGGCGAGGAAATGATTTTCCGTTGCGTCAAGATGCGGCTGGAGCTCAACCGAGGCTGGCAGAACAAGCTCAACACTTTCAAGTAAGAACTCTTTGTCCTTGTGCGTGATGCGTGTTTGCTTACGATGTGCAGCTTGGCGACGCACAAGCGGCTGCGTAACATGACGTCGGCGAACTCGGCGAATTCTTCGACGCAGGACTGCTCCATCTGTCTCAATTCCATCGCGGTATGTAATCAGCATGCACGTGCCGACAAGAAAACTAACAGCGTCGCAGCCGTGCCAGTGTCTGTTTGTTGCGCCCTGCTCGCATACTTGGCACTTCAAGTGTATTCGCTCGCTGCTCAACTCCCCACAGTACCCGATCTTCGTCTGTCCTAACTGTCGCATGGCTGCTGATCTCGAGGCTGACATTGAGGACCCGGAAGAGGACTGGGAGGGAATGGACGAGGACGAGGACGAAGAGCCGGAACAGAAGCAGCAGAAGCAGGAGGTTAAAGACATGGCAGCAGTCCTGTCCGAACCTGCTCTGGCCCCTGTTGTTATCGGAACCCCAGGGCCTCGACTGCCAGAAATCGAGCACCCTGACGATATTATCGACTTTACAGCTGGTCTCGAGCGGTCTCGTACCATGGCAGACGCGCCCGAGACCGCGCCGAGGACGATCGCTCTCAATACGTCGATGCCGCCTGTTTTGATCCCGGCCGGTGCGGCTGCTCAGGTTGCAGTATCGCGCAACGGCCGGGATACTCGTACCCCTTCGCCCATTGCAAACCACCTGCTGACTACCCACGAAGGCCCAATCACTCCGCGCAACGATGCTGGACCTTGGGTATTTGACGGAAGCGCTGGTCGCCGTGCTGCAGAGGCATCTAACGGCATGAGGAGTCTCGACGCAGCCGCTGGAATGGATGTCGATCGGTAGAGCCGGTCGAGCCAAACAAAGCGTCCCCGGAAGCATCGAGAACTGCACGTGGGTCTCGGGCGGAGGTCGAGGTTAAACGACAAGATTGGCGGGTAAATGGACCGGTGTACCAGCACTTTCGGCCCTGCTCGGGCTGAGACTGGCTCGATTTGTTATTTTGCATGTGTCAACCCGTGCTTCCATCTTGCTCGTCTCTCCTTCGTCTTGTTAGGAATGGTCCAAGAAGGAAAATGGGAAAATGAAGGCTGCAGGGCCTACTTTTGCCAGTTTTGCCACGGCCGGGCGCGAGATGTTGGTCTTTCTCGAAGGAGTATGGGATATGGAGAGCTGAGGAGAGCGGCTAGCTGCATGAGCGAGGCGTGGAATGGTGTCAGGCGTTTGAATGCATTGTTGAGCGCTCTATGCTTACGACAGCAGAACAGGGCTTATGTCGGTACTCGAATGACTGTTTTAACGGAAACGGACTTGCTGGGAGGTTCGCCATTGTCAATTTATGCCACAGCGGCAACTTAGACAGGATAGTGTTTGCATCCAAAGGAGTCGAAACCATAGCATACATTAATACACACACTCATACTGGAACAATATCACACAGTCCTGTCTTACTGTTGGAATGCATCAGACTCAACTATTTTGCGACATGACCAGATAGCGGGAGAATGTTCTAGGATGCATTGATCATCACGGCATTGATGTTTGCAACGCCTTCGTCCAGAGTTTCCCGTCAACGTCAAGGAGCGTTCGGCTGGGAGGACAAGAGGAGATTGGAAGCAGGCGATCTGGTGAGTACCAGATCGCCTACTTCCAGTGTATGTATGTGTGGGCAGGTCTCGTTGTGTGGAAAGTATGATGATGGGAGGATAAAAAGTAAAAAATCATTCTAAGTTACGATCTGTGGTTCCTGGTGCAAGGTTTCCGAGGTGGCAGGAGAGTTCCGTCATCGTGGGTATGTCAAGCTTACAGCCCAGCAGCGACTCTGTCACCACCAACATTCCAGGGCCCCGGAAGCTGCGCCATAGTCAGAAGAGAAGGTCGAATTCGGCAGTTGCTATGTGCTATCAGGCATTCTATACCGTATTAAGACATCGAGACGTGCGCACAGGTCAGAGGCGCTGCGTGTCGGGTTTTCAGGCATCGTGATATTCCACATGTGCCATGTGCCGAGTGGGTGAGCGGCACCAGTCCGCTCATGGGGGTTTAGAGCGATTATTATCCATGAATGAAGCGTCCTGTACGAGTGCAGATTCCATCACTTTGAGAATTACCATCTTGGAAGTCTGTCGTACGTGCTGCTCACACCTGCAGCCATGTCTCTCCGCCGAGCGTCGCTGTGTACTCCGAGATGCCTTTTTCTTTCTTTTTTTCTTGCGGAGTACGAGCGGTGCTGCCCCGAGGATGACGTTTCTGTCTGGTCGATGTACTTTGTACCGCCCGCCGCCTGATTGGATGACGAGGCAGCGGGTCTGCTCCGGCCCAAGGCGATAAGGCGATAAGACGGCTAAAAGATGGGGGCAAGCTGGTCGTGTGCTGGGTGCGTCAATCCGAGAACAGCGAACTTTTTCCAGAGCCTCGCCATCGAGAACGAACCACCTTCGACCACCCACCCGCCCACCACCAGGACTATAGGGACAGCCCTCGGCAGCACTTGGTTGGCGATCCTACTACACACACACACAAACACACACACACACAACCCACGATGCTTCGATCATTAGCAACGCGCCTCCCGCGGCGCGCGGCCGCTGCCGGCATGCCGTCCCGCCTCGCAACCACGCTCCGCGCCCCCTCGCCCCGCCGCACGCTCGCGACAACCATCGAAGGCATCCCCAAGGAGCCGACGGAACTCGACGCCATCACGACCCTCCCCAACGGCCTGCGCGTAGCCTCCGAGGCGCTGCCGGGCTCCTTCTCCGGCGTCGGCGTCTACGTCGACGCCGGCTCGCGGTACGAGGACGCGGGCCTGCGGGGCGTCAGCCACATCATGGACCGGCTGGCCTTCAAGTCGACGGGCAGCCGCAGTGCGGACGCGATGCTCGAGCAGGTAGAGGCCCTCGGCGGCAACATACAGTGCGCCAGCTCGCGCGAAAGCATGATGTACCAGGCGGCGACGTTCAACGGCGCCGTGCCCACCACCATCGGCCTCCTGGCCGAGACGATCCGCGACCCGCGCCTCGCCGAGGACGAGGTCCTCGAGCAGCTCGGCACCGCCGAGTACGAGATAAAGGAGATATGGAGCAAGCCCGAGCTCATCCTGCCCGAGCTCGTCCACACGGCCGCCTTCAAGGACAACACCCTCGGCAACCCCCTGCTGTGCCCGGAGGAGCGTCTCGGCAGCATCTCGCGCGAGACGATCCAGCGGTACCGCGACCTGTTTTACCGCCCGGAGCGGATCGTCGTCGCCTTCGCCGGCGTCGACCACGCCCAGGCCGTCCGGCTGGCCGAGCAGTACTTTGGCGACATGAAGGGCTCCTCCCACCAGGAGCCGACGCTCTCGAGGACGGGGTCTGAAACGTCCCTCGACGCCTCCTCCTCATCTTCGCAGGCGTCCTCCTCCCCCTCCTCCTCATCAACCTCCCCTGTACAGCAACCGTCAAAGCTCCTGTCCAAGGTGCCCTTCTTCAAGAACCTCTCCACCTCGGCGCCCAACGGCGCCTCCGTCCTCTCCCCCGAGCCGCTGTCGCACGACATCCACGCCCCGGCCCGCTACACCGGCGGCTTCCTCTCCCTCCCGCCGCAGCCCCCGTCGCTGAACCCCAACATGCCGACCTTCACGCACATCCACCTCGCCTTCGAGGGCCTCCCCATCTCCTCTGACGACATCTACGCCCTCGCGACGCTGCAGACGCTCCTCGGCGGTGGCGGCTCCTTCTCCGCCGGCGGGCCCGGCAAAGGCATGTACTCGCGCCTGTACACCAACGTCCTCAACCAGCATGGCTGGGTCGAGTCGTGCGTCGCCTTCAACCACTCGTACACGGACTCGGGCCTGTTCGGCATCTCAGCGAGCTGCGTCCCCGGCCGGACGGCGAGCATGCTCGACGTCATGTGCCGCGAGCTGCGCGCCCTCACCCTCGACACGGGCTTCTCGGCCCTCAAGAGGGGCGAGGTCGACCGCGCAAAGAACCAGCTGCGCTCGTCGCTTCTCATGAACCTCGAGAGCCGCATGGTCGAGCTCGAGGACCTCGGCCGCCAAGTCCAGGTCCACGGCCGCAAGATCCCCGTCACCGACATGTGTCGCCGCATCCAGGACCTGACGCCCGACGACCTGCGCCGCGTCGCCCGCCTCGTCGTCGGCGGGCTCGTGGAAAACCCCGGGCGCGGCAGCGGCGCGCCGACGGTCGTGCTGCAGGAGGCGCAGGCGCACGGCGTCAGCACCCACACGCTCGAGTGGGAGGGCATCCAGAACACCATTCACGACTGGCAGCTGGGCCGGAGGTAAGGGAGGGAAACGCCGGGGGGGCGGTGGGGCGGTGGTGTGACCCTCCCTCCTTACCGTTAAATGCGTTTGTTTGTTTTTCACTCTCCCTGTCTTGATAGATGAGAGGTTAGCGTATTGGGGGCGGGACGTGTGGGAAGTGAAAGATAGAGAGAGACATGGCAAGAGATGACAGGTCATGTTTTTTTTTGTACCATAGAAACCAAAAGGAAGAGAAGGGAGGGGGGAGGTGACATGTGCGTGTGTGTAATTATCAACGGCCGGGTAACGTCAAAAGAAAAAGAGAAGAAGGGTGTCCGGGTCTCACTGTCGGCCTCAAAAAAGAGGGTCTCGCGTAGGCCTGGGCGTAACCAGGTCGCGCTCTGTACGAGGTTGAATGTATAGAAAATTTGCATCTCGAGTAATGAAATAAAAAAAAAACCCAATCCATACTCACCACTCATTCTTGTGTCCGTCTGTCCAATTCTCTTGGGCAGCCATCGCACCAAAGACAAAGGGGGGTGGTAATAATAGCGATGATTGGGGGGGGGGGGGGGGGGGGGCAAAGACTTGCACAAGTCGAAAATGTCTTGACACAACAGTATCGTCGACTCCTTCTTTTTCCGAGCAACTGGCAAAAATGTGCAGGATATAGGTGCCAACCAAGTTGTTTATTACTATTATGTGCTAACCATGACCGGATGCATGCACATGGAATATGCTATAACTGATGATGGCATTGCTCGCTAGAATAACAGATCCCTTCCAATAAGTGTACATAACATAGAAAAAAGCCATCACTTTGATGGGTGAGGTATACGCTGTTTGCCGGACGGGGGTTTGCCTGTCATGCCAAAGACCAGCCCTACCGTCATCGGCCATGGATCCCGTCTTCCGAGGCAGTTCTTCCCCCGGTGTCCATGTCTGGTCTATACTTCTCGTCTAAAGCTTGGATCGAATAGCCTCCAATCGGTACTTGACGTCTTTGAGCGCCTTGGTGACCGGCTTCCAGTCGTCGAACTGCTGCAGCAGCTCTTCTGTCTCGGAGGAAAGCTCCGTACGGACAAAGTCCTCCTCGAGCAGGCCGCGCATAATCCACGGCAGATGGTAGGGGTTTGGATTCGCGAGGGAGGAGTTGGCGTCGCGGCGGTGGGTGACGGTGGCGGGCGGGTTGGGGCGGACATCGGAGGTCTCCAGGGTATGTGCGAGTGCAAGGTCGTAGACCTGGTCGTCGTAATAGAGGCGTGAGTGGCCCTCGCCCGAGTAAAGGCTGCCCGCGAGCGGCGTCGAGAGTTCCCTCAGTAGCCCATGGTCAGAGACACCCAAGTTACGGAGTTTCAGGGCGAAGCCAACGAGGTGAGCGATGCTAGTACTGTGTTAGAACGAAGCCCGAGAGAAAACAGAGACAAAGAAGAGGGGTGCTTACAAGTCTGGTGCATGGATGCGGCCGTCAATGAAAACGGCGCGGTAGATGTAAGGGTGGGACGCAGGCGAGTAGACGGCTGACTCCATTGGCACAAGCTGGTCGTCAATGCTGCCGATATAAGTAATCCTTGCGCCGTACTGAAGCACTTCTCTCAAGGACTGCTCATATCTCTTCGAGATATCGCTATCCGGGTTCGAGAACTCCCACAGCTCGTTAGCGGCTCCCATGAGAATGCCCATGCTCGACTTGTAGTCAGGAAACGGCCCCAACGAGACGCCGGCTGCATACAAGTCAGCTTTGGACTTTTTAGGTTCGGTCAACAGCCAGGGCCAACTTACCCATGGCGCAAACGCCAATCTTGGCATTAGTGATGATGCCGAGGTCTATCAGTTTTGCCAGCAACATGACCCCCACCGGAACGCCCTGCGAATGACATGCGACCAGTATCAGATCCGCGTTACGAATCTGCTCAATCCAATTCAGAAGCAGCTTCCACAGATTGTCTACCCTGTCGGCAATCTTTCCGTCTCCCTCTAGTGCGACCTTTTCTATCTCGCAATCATGGGATCCGTGGGCGTCCGCCCACCTCCTGATGGCTTCGGCGCCCAAGCTCGCAAAACGCAACGAAGTTCCAGTGGGTTGCCCAACCATGGGTCGTAGATACGTCGCGGGGAAGAGCCCGTGTACTCCCACGCAGATGGCCTTTTTGATCCTGGGCGTTTCTTTTGCTTTATACACGTGATTCGCGGGTGGCTGTCGAGTTCTAAGTAGTAATGATGTGATTTGTTTGACAATGGACGGGTTCTCTTTCATCCTATACGTGCTCCCAAATGATGGCAACAACAGGTTCACTGATGTTGACTTGCTGGAAGCTTCTTGAATATTACTGGTCTTTGGTGTTCCTGGTTTGAGAGGCGGTTCTTTGGGCGTTGCCTCCATGATGGAGGCTTTAGATGAGGCTACCGACGTTGGCCGGTTGGGAGTCCCTGGCCTCGAAGGAGCATCTACGTCGATAGACTGGGGTCGTGTTCTCTTACTCTTTCTCCCCAATGTCGAGGGTGCGGATACAATGCCTGACTTGGCAATTTTGGACTTTGCGTCCTTTGATGCTTTATCAGTTTTCCCATCTTTTACACTGCCGTCGGACTGGTTTTGGTCCACTTTCAGGCCAGTGTGCTCAGGGTGAGCCTCCGACCCCTGTCCAATCACTGCCAACTCCCCAGATTCGGGCTGTGCTGAAGCAGGCCTCGATCCCTCGGTCTTCGGCCGAGTCTCCCTTGACCAAAAGGCCCAAGTCGACCCGGCCGTTGGTTGTTTAGCAGGCTCTGGCTTTGGCGGAGGTGCGTCGTCCATGACTACGTCCTCGGGCTCCTTCGCAGGTGGCTCTGAAGCACTGGCGACTTGGCTGGCGCTTGCCGCCTTCGCTGTGTCGCCCTTTGGAGGGGTTTCTGTCTCGGGAGGGTTCGAGTACCAGAAGCCGAACCACGAATTCGTTGACACCGGTTTGTTTGGACCAGTTTGTTCTCCGTGTGTTTCCTGTGCCGGCTGTTCGGCAACTGATGTAGCCTGTACCTCGGCCTGTACCTCGGCCTGGGCCTCTGATTCTTTCGGAGGGCCCGCCTCTTTCGGTTGCTCTTGGACCGGTGTGAATGCCTGCGTCTCCGTCACTGGTGCCCGTGCCAGCCAGCCGAACCAGCCAGCCGTCGCGACGGGTTCGTTCGGCTTTGCAATGTCGTCGGTACTTGGCGGTGTTCCTTCCGTGGCTTGTGATGGATTCTCGTCCGTGCCTTTGGCTGCTGTGGTATCACTGCGCGTCTTCGTGTCGGCTGTGTTATCTTCCGGCGTCGCAGCGCCGTTTTCGGGTATTTGCGGCAAGGACGTTGAGGAGTCGGCCGGGTTCTCAAGACTCGCCGGGTCTATGTTCTTCTTCATATCAAATCGGCGAAAATCGGGTGTACTCGAGGGCTTGAGTGTACCTCCAAATATCGTTTCTCGTACAAGTTGGGTCGACGCAGACGACTTTGGGACGCGTGGCCAGGAGCCGTACCAACTTCGTGCTTTCCGGACCTGCATGCGTGTATTAGTATCCTGCGCCTGGGGAAACCACCGACCGCCTTGAAGCCGCAATACCTGTTTCTGTGAATTTTGAGGAGTGTTTTTGGTTTCGCTGCCACTTCTATCCCTCATTATAGGCGTTTCTCGCGCTGGGCGATTGGTGGTGGGTACGGTGACCTGTGACGTAGCCGACGTTGTTATCGCAGGGGCAATTGCTGCAGGTGGGCTAGACGAGCTGGGGTTCGACGGAGTGGTGCGCTGGCGCTTTCGAGGAGACATGGCGAGAGTGGAAGATAGAAGAAGAATCCTCAGTCTTGGACGAAAGTCGGGCCAGCGTGTCGGAGGTCAATTTGCCGCATGTTCGTTTTAAGAAGGGGACATTTGGAGGCTGACAAGAAGTAAGTAATAACGGGTGTTAATGAGACGGGGAAGACTGGCACACTGGAAGGTTTGTTTGCCGGATGGTGGCGCCCACACCATTAAGGCCTGGGATGGGCGCGCAATCTGGTGTTAGTGGCGGGCAGCCGACCCCTCATACTACCGACTTAGGTACCTACCTACAGTACAAAGAACGTGCCGCGCATCCAGGCCACCATTTGACTCGCCTCTCCTTGTCTCCATAGGTAGGTATCTATCAACCTAGGCACCTAGGTATTTATTAGATAAGACATGACGGACTGGCGAACACGACCTGGAAGGAATGGCTGCCTACAAGGTACGCAGCAATTCAGCGACGGGTGCTGCCAGCTGGAGGCGGTGTTTGGGGGGCATTGCATGTGCATGCACGGAGTATCCGTACACTACCTATGGGTAATGTGACACTGGCCCGCCCCACCACTCAGCTGGCGATAAGCCATGTCTTATCGATATCCTTTATCTTATCGGTCTGCATCCCGCCCGAGTCTTGAAAAAAAATGTTTCGGTGGAGCGGTCGCAAAAAGGTCCCTGGGTCTTTTTTCCTTGAACCTGCTCCTCCATACCATCGAGTCCGGGACTGTTGCAAGCAATTGCGACCTGGCTTTTGGGCGCAACAACAAACATGAGTTCACTTAAGCGAAAGGATGCCCCCGGGGGTACTCCTCCATCCAAGGCAGCAAAGGCCTCCAAGGTGTCCCGGCCCTCGAAGCGCGACGCTCCCACAAAGGAAAAGAAGACGCCGACCGCAGATGCTTCCGCCCCGAGGGCTCCCGCTGTCTCGGCCTTGCTCAAGGATGAAGAGCCTCTGTTTCCCCGTGGTGGCGGAAGCGTTCTCACACCTCTCGAACAGAAGCAGATTACCATGGAGGCCAAGGCCGACGCGGCCAAGGAGGAAGCTGATCTGTTCGATACCAATGTGAAGGGCAAGGCGAAGAAGGAGAAGAGACGGAAAGCAAAGGAAACCAAGGACCTGAAGCCCGCAAGAGACGAGGATGCTGTAAAAATTGAGGGTCTCAACTTCAAGGTGAGTCGGAATCCCGCCTACTTTCTCGGAAAGGAACTGCTGCTAACAGAATAAAAAGCGACTGGTAAAAGGCTCTTTGGTGCTCGGCCAAATCACCCACATCGACGCTGTCCAGCTCACGATTGCCCTGCCCAACAACCTGACAGGGCATGTTTCAATCGCCTCGATCTCGGACACAATCAATTCGAAAATCGAAAAGGATCTGGATGCCGCCGACGAGGAGAGCGGCGAAGAGGAGGACGAGGACAATGAGGAAATCGACTTGAAGTCCATGTTTAAAATCGGCCAGTATGTCCGCGCACACGTATTGTCGACTGCAGACGAATCGGGCTCCGGCAAGGCGAGACGCCGGATTGAACTTTCGCTCCGACCTGCCGACACCAACAGTGGAATCACCGCCGACGATGTCGTGGCATACACTACGCTCATGGCTTCCATCACCAGTGTGCAGGACCACGGTTACGAGATGGATCTGGGAATCCAAGGAGATCTGAAAGGTTTTCTTGCCAAGAAGGAAGTTGGTTCGGGCATGGACGAGGCTAGCATGCGGCCGGGTGCCGTCTGCCTCTGTGTTGTGAAGAGCGTGACTGGCATTGTCGTCCAGCTGTCGACGGATCCCCTCAAGCTGGGCAACACATCGCTTGTGGCTTCGACCGCTCCCACAATCAACTGTTTCTTGCCTGGATCTCTGGCCGATGTTCTGCTTACCGAGGTCACATCAAGAGGTCTGCAGGGCAAGCTCCTTGGCCATCTGCCTGTCACCGCCGACTTGATTCACTCCGGCGTCGGCCCTGACGGCGTTGACCTCGAGGCCAAGTACACCGTGGGCAGCAGAGTCAAGGCCAGAATCATCTGCAACTTCCCGGCCGCGAGAGAGCCCAAGCTGGGTATCTCCCTGCTGCCTCATATCGTCAGCATGCAGCCAAAGTCATCGGGCAAGGGCAGCAGAGCCAAGGCCCCTCTTGATCTGCTCCCTGTTGCCTCATTTGTCGAGAAGTGCACGGTCCGTAAAGTCGAGCCCGAAATTGGTCTCTACGTCGACGCTGGCGTTCCCGGTTTTGCTGGTTTCGTGCACATTTCTCGCGTCAAGGATGGCAAGGTTGATGCGCTCTACGAAACCAGCGGTCCCTTCAAGGTCGGCTCTGAGCATCGCGGCAGAGTTGTTGGTTACAGCTCGTTGGATGGTATGTTCCTTCTGTCTTTCCAGAAACAGGTGCTCGACCAGCCCTTCATTCGCCTCGAGGATGTCCCGGTTGGAGAAGTTGTTTCGGGCAAGGTTGAAAAGGTCATCGTTGGCGAGAACGGCGTTAGCGGACTGATTGTCAAGTTGGCCGAGGGCATCAGTGGCTACGTCCACGATTCCCACCTTGCCGACGTCAAGCTTCAGCACCCAGAGAAGAAGTTCAGAGAGGGGATCACCGTCAAGGCGAGAGTCCTCTCCGTGCGCCCTCGTAAGCACCAGATACGCCTGACGCTGAAGAAGACTCTCGTCAACTCTGATGCTCCAATCGTCAAGAAATACGACGAGGTCGAGGTTGGCATGCAAACGCCTGGGACCATCACGAGTTTCACCGCGGCCGGTGCGCAGCTCGAATTCTTCGGAGACGTACGAGGCTTCCTGCCCGTGTCTCAGATGAGTGAGGCCTACATCAAGGATCCCAGAGAGCACTTCCGTATTGGCCAGGTCGTCAGTGTCCACGTGCTTGATGTGAATCCCGAGGAGCGCAGAATGGTCGTTTCTTGCAAGGATCCTTCGGCCTTTGGTCTGGATAAGCAAGCTGCGCTCAAGGCTCTCAAGGTCGGCGATATTGTCTCTGCCAAGGTCAGCCAGAAGACCGAGGATGAAGTCTTTGTTGACCTTGAGGAGAGCGGCCTCAAGGCCATCATCCGCACAGGCCATCTGTCAGACAAGTCCGCCAGCAAGACTCTGGCTGCCTGGAAGCGCATCAACGTCGGAAACACCCTGTCTGAACTCGTGGTGCTTGACAAGAACGAACGCCGTCGTGCCATTATCCTCTCTCAAAAGCCCAGCTTCGTCGAGGCCAGCAAGAACGGCAAGCTTCTGTCAAATGTCGAGGATGCTACCGTCGGCACGATTGCCCCGGCTTACGTCCGCGAGATTGGTCCGTACGCCGTCTACGTTCAGTTTGGTGGCAACCTCACTGCTATCCTGCCCAAGACCAAGTTACCCAAGGATGCGCAGGAGAAGGAGGCGTTCGGCATGCGCAAGCACCAGAGCATCGAAGTCAAGATCGTGTCTTCCAACCCGGAACAAAAGCGCATCATTGTCGCCCCTGCGTCTTCCGATGAGCCCGAGCCAGTTGCTGCTGCGTCTGCCGTGAACTCCGTGGACGATGCCATCAAGACCATCAACGATGTTGCCCTTGGCACGATACTAAACGCCAAGGTCATCTCGGTTAAAAACACACAGCTGAACGTCAAGGTCGCCGACAATATCCAGGGCCGCATCGACGTTTCGCAATTTTACGACAAGTGGGACGACATCACGAACCGCAAGAACCCTCTACAGAAGGTCAAGGCCGACGAGATCGTCCGAGTCCGCGCCATCGGCATCCACGACTCCAAAAATTACCGCTTCCTGCCATTCTCCCATCGCTCTATGCACTCTGTGATCGAGTTTACCGCCAAGAAGAGCGACCTCGAGGCCGAGGAGGTCGACTTGCTTTCGTATGACAAGATCGAGGTCGGCTCGTCTCACCTCGCATTCGTCAACAACCACGGCAAGAACTGCTTGTGGGTCAACTTGTCCCCTACTGTCCGTGGCAGAATCAGCATCATGGACGTTTCGGACGATTTGTCACAGGCTGGAAACCTTGAGAAGCACTTCCCCGTCGGATCTGCTCTCAAGGTCCGCGTCTTGTCTGTTGATGCCGAGAAGGGACACTTGGATCTCTCTGCTCGTTCCTCCACGGGCACTGCCGAGGTTACCTGGGATTCGTTGAAGAAGAACGTAGCTCTTCCTGGCAGGGTAACCAAGGTAAACGATCGTTCGGTCATGATCAAACTCAGCGACTCCGTCTCTGGCCCTGTTCACCTGGTCGATCTCAGCGACAACTACGATGAAGCAAACACTCTCAAGTACAACAAGGGCGAGATTATTCGAGTCTCGGTGGTTGAGGTGGACAAGAGCAACAAGAGACTGAGGCTCTCTACCCGCGCGTCTCGCATTCTCAGCTCCACCTCGATTGTTACCGACCGCGAGATTACCAAGGTCTCTCAGGTCTCGCCTGGGGACATAATCAGGGGCTTCATCAAGAACGTCACTGACAAGGGCGTCTTTGTGCAGCTCGGAGGTACCGTCTCCGCCATGGTAAAGATCGGCAACCTCTCGGACCGCTACATCAAGGACTGGAAGGGCAACTTCCAGGTCGATCAACTGGTCAAGGGCCGTGTCATCAATGTCGATACCGCAATCAATCAAGTCGAGCTTAGTCTCAAGGCATCCGTTGTCGAGAACGATTACACGCCCCCGTGAATTATAAGGACATGAAAGAGGGTCAGATCGTCACCGGCAAGGTCCGCAAGGTCGAGGAGTTTGGCGCCTTCATTGTCGTTGACAACTCGCTCAACGTCAGTGGTCTGTGCCATCGCAGCGAGATGGCCGAGAAGCCTGTGGAGGACGCTCGCAGGCTATACAACGAGGGCGACGTGGTGAAGGCCAAGATCCTGTCCGTGGACGAAGAGAAGAGACGTATCACATTCAGCCTCAAGCCTAGCCATTTTGACGAGGACAGCGATATGGAAGATGTCGATGGAGGTGCAGGACTCGACAGCGATGAAGACTCTGACGTCGAGATGGGAGATGGCGGCGTTCAGCTTATGATTAGCGGAACAGACAACGTTGATGACTCGGACGAGGAAGACGACGAGGAAGAGGAGGACGAAGAGGACAGCGACGCTGAGATGGACGACGTCGGCACAGCTGCTGGCAAGGGCCTCAGTGGCGGCAAGTATGACTGGACAGGCGATGCATTTGACGAATCGGACAACGAGTCAACAGGCAAGCCAACGAAGTCGAAGGCGACGGAGAAGAAGGAAAAGAAGAAGAGCGGAATCCAGGTCGATCGCACCGCCGACCTCGACGCTCACGGGCCCCAGACCGCAACCGACTACGAGCGACTTCTGCTGGGAGAGCCCGACTCGTCTCAACTATGGATTGAGTACATGGCCCTGCAGATGAAGGTCAGCGAGCTGGCCAAGGCACGTGAAGTCGCAGAGCGCGCCATCAAGACCATCAACATCCGCGAGCAGACCGAGAAGCTCAACGTCTGGATTGCGTACCTCAACTTGGAGGTCGCTTACGGCACCAAGGCATCGACCGAGGAGATTTTCAAGCGTGCTTGCCAGTACAACGACGAGCAAGAGGTGCACGAGCGTCTGGCCAGCATTTACATCCAGTGCGGAAAGCTCAAGGTAAGCGGCCCCGCGAGAATCTATCAATCAGAAGCCGGCTAACAAACACGCTCAACAGCAAGCGGACGATGTCTTCCAGTCACTGGTGGCCAAGTTCAAGTCAAAGTCGCCCAAGGTGTGGGAGAACTACGCCCACTTCCTGCACGTGACGATGAACGAGCCGGACCGGGCGCGCGCTCTTCTGCCCCGCGCAACGCAGGCGTTGGAGGAGCGTCACACGGCACAGCTGATGGCCAGCTTCGGCGCCCTCGAGTTCAAGTCGCCCAACGGCGACGCGGAGCGCGGCCGCACGACGTTCGAGACGATCCTCGCGACGTGGCCGAAGCGATTCGACCTGTGGAACCAGCTCGCCGACCTCGAGATCTCGGCGGCCGAGCCGGACACCACGGCAATCAGGGATGTCTTTGAGAGAGGCACCAAGGCCAAGGGCCTCAAGCCCAAGAAGGCGATGAAGTGGTTTAAGCGGTGGGCCGAGTGGGAGCAGAAGCTGAGCCCGAAGGGCCGGGACAAGGTGATGGCCAAGGCCCAAGAGTGGGTTGCAGCGGCCAAGGCTAAGAAGGGCGCGGCCGCTGAAGAGGATGACGAGGAGTAAGATTTTCGGGCATGTTGGCAACAAGACAGAAGAGAAGAAGAAAAAGCAAAGGAAAAGTTTCTGGGAGGTTAATGGAAAATTTGCATGGGGGAGCAGACAAAAAGCTCAGCATTCCAACCCTCCCCCCCCACCCCTTGTCTTCGGGCTAGGCCGAGCGAAGTCTATATTTTATTATGTGTCAATATCATGTTCGAATGGGTTCATACGAGCGAATCATGCGTCCGGTAGAGACCGGTAGTTGAATCCCAGGCGAGAGCCAGCTCCGCGGGCCGGCCTTGGCTGCTCTGGACGCGTGGGTCAGCCTAGCCCGCCCTGTTGGAGCGGGATGATTGATTGCCTCGGGCTGAGTGACGGCGACCCATGTCGAGATAATTGCCCGAGATCGACGCCGGGGTTCAACGTGTGTCGGACTCGAAGCAGCATCACCGGCGCGGCGGTCGGCCTAAAGAAGAGGAACCCAACGCCTGGGCGTCCGATGGTCTCGGGGGTGGCGTTTCGCTGCCGTCGTGAGGCGGTCAACATGCTCGCTTGGCAAATCTTCTCGGCCGGTGACAGGACAGACACAAGTTGCGCAACGCGACTGGCTGCTGCAACTTGTCCATAGTCGGGCGGCCAGCTCGCTGTCACTGCATATGCAGTGTAGGCAGGCGATGCAGCTTTTGGCAACATGATGAGCAAGTCTGGCCCTCGCTGGCGTTGGTTCCTCACTGCGTATGGCAAGAATCACGAAGTACGCCAGCCAAAAAAAAAAAAAAAATAAGAAAGAAAGAAAAAGAAAACGGCGAGCGCGGTGACCCGAGGAACGGACAGGTTGGCAACGTTTGAGCGACAGCGCGGCTGGCTGAGCCTGCGCCACGGCTGAAATTCTGGCTTCATTATCCTCCTCATGCGTACTACGTAGGCACACGTGTTTTATTTTTATTTTTAGGCTCTTGATCATCGTATCTTTTGGTCCGGCTTTTGGACGCCGCTATTATTGCTTTTCCCTCCTCGTTCATCAAGACTCGAACAAATCGGCCATGTAGACAGGCAACACGAACGTTAACCCCCCCCCCCCCCCCCCTCCTCCTTCGGCGCTTGCATGAAGGATGAATCTCGGATTTTCATCAGAGCTGCGGCTGGAAAACCTCGCCTTCCCCACACCTTTCATGCAAGGAAATCCTCAGAAGACGAACAAAGCTCAGCGATGGAGATCTCTCTGCGCAACAATGGCAACAGACTCGAAACCGGGTCGGCAGAGGAACCAGCACTCTCCGTTCCATACAGACGGGCTAGTGGGCTTGCCTAGTAGGTGCGCGATGCTCACCGGGCAGTGGCGCCTTGCGTCCAAAGGATCCCACGAGTGGTGGCTTTTCGTCCGATACCAGCACCACCCCACCCCCCATTTGTTCCTCCTGCAGGGGGGGCAAGATAACCTTCGCACAGAAGTTGAGAAGTACCAAAAGAAGCACTAAAAGAAGCACAGCTTGCCCACCTGCATGTGCTGCAGCTCGTCGTGGCATAGGACAGCGCGGGGCAGAGACCACAGGCTCGTGGTGGCCGTCCCTTTTCTTTTTTTCCCCCCTTGCCCTGTGCCCCCCGGGCGGCCAGCGATGCGTCCGAGAAAAAAAAGAGGGCGACTAGAGAGATGGGCAAAGTACGTCGTCCAATGATGGGCGTATGCATCGCGCTCGTATATGTGGGTGACTGACATTTTCATCCGAGCACCGGCCGGCATGCTGCGAAGGTGAAGCACGCCGGTCGGTCCCTTGAACAACGTCGGATGCCAATCAATCCAGCCCATCCCCCCTTTCCCGATTGACTTTCTCTCTTCGTTCCCGGTCGGCAGGACAGAGAAACGGCGAGGAAAGGGAAACCTACGTGCCACCGCATTGCGGCGTTCAATAGCGTCAGGCAAAGAGGAATTTCCGCATAGAGAAGGTCAAGGAAACCATGTGGCCGTCGCGGCCGACGGGACGCCACGCGCACACCGCAATCCGTTCGATTGGGCTGGCTGGGGGCTCACTTGCACCCCTCTGGAGGCTTTTGCTTGACCTACCTGCGTTGTCCTCGCCCACGGCTCACCTACCAGGACGGCGGCGTACAGAGTGTTGCCTCTTTTTTTGCAACCGGACCCTGGCGGCGGCGGCGCCGTACACCAACACAACAAGCTTAAAGGCTTAGAGGCCCGGGGCACAGAAAATCCCCGGCCGGGAACCTAGTTGTGGCGCCTGCTAATATGCCTAGCGGTGCGCGATACGAGAGGTCGTCAAACATCCCCCCCCTCCCCTTGTCGAGAGCGGATGTGCTCACCGTGACACGGCTGAGCGCGCCTTGGATCCCCACGGTTGGTGCGCCGTACCGTACGTCCTACCAAGGCCACGGTCCAATCCATGACTGCCCTACGCATATGAGGGCCATCGTTGGCCCCGGCTTAGGCCAGCATTACAGCTCCGGCCTGCCGCATGGATCTTGTCTCTTTCCAGACTCCCGGGCTCTCTGCTGTGCCCCTCATCAGACCAAGCGGCTTGGGCGAGTGACATTCGAACAGGGCCATTCTCCCTCCCCCCCTGGCTAAGGCGGCGGTGAGATGCCTCCCGGAGGAGCCGCATAGACCTGGGGCCGACAACAATGCCATCCTTCTTGTTCCCTTTTCCTGTGGCGTCCCGAGAGTCCGGGTTGGCATGTCTTGATTGCCCTTCTCACCTTCGTCGTCGTCGTCCCCCTCCTCCTGCAGCGGATGAGGCACAGGCCACGGGCAAAAGTTTGCGCAGCGCACCCCAGGGTTGCCGCAGCTCTAACGAACTGTGCTGCTCGCTTCGTGAGATCCCGACTAGAGCTTGTTGTTTTCGGGATTGGGCTTATGCAGGACAAGTCCCGCGTTCCAAAGGAGCCATGCGCGCGCTACGACGACGAGCTCCTTTGGGTGGGAGAACCGTCCGAGAGTCTCTGGGAAACTAGGGCAGTCACCTGGTCCGGAAGGTCGGGTCGTGGGAGACATCAACTGGGCTGCCAAGATGTTCCCAGACGTGATATAAGGCACCGTTCCTCGTCTCCTCGGTCCCGGTCTTGTTCTCGTCTTCCATCAGATCACACCCTCTCTCGCCTTTCCTTTATTTCCACACGGCCATCTGCGTCATCCACACTCGCTGCCCGGTCTTCTTTCACTCACTTGACTCGTCTCTTACCCACAGCTTCACTCTTGATCCAACCCGCCTCGTCACGATGCAAATCACACCCCTCCTTGCCGCCTCCCTGGCCGTGGGCGCCATGGCCTACCCCGGCATGGGCGAGCAGCTCGCCGAGATCAGGACCCGCGCGGGCAGCTCGGGCGACTCGACCGAGCTCCTCGGCGACCTCGTCACCCTCAAGGACAGCGAGCTCACCAGCGTCGGCAAGGACGTCAAGAGACTCCTCCAGGGCAAGGGCAACCCGCAGTCGGACGACCGGTACAACAGCGTGCCGGACCTGGCGTCGGACAAGTGCAGGAAGGACACGTGCTGCGTCTGGCGGTACGTCGCCGACGACATGTACAAGTTCATGGCCGGCTCGTCGGGCCGCTGCACGGGCCTGGCGCGCGCCGCCGTCCGCCTCGGCTTCCACGACGCCGGGACCTGGTCCAAGGCCACCGCCGGCCAGGGCGGCGGCGCCGACGGCAGCATCCTGCTGGCCCCGGGCGAGATCGACCGCTCCGACAACCTCGGCCTCCAGGAGGTGGCCGCCAAGTTCAACGAGCTGTACGGCCAGTACAAGGCCATGGGCTGGAACATTGGCATGGGCGACTTCATCCAGGTAGGTTTGCGCGAAACAGCATGACGGAACCCCGGGGGAGCAGGTGCTAAGACAAGAGGAAAAACCAGATGGGCGCCAACGTGGCCACCGTCGTGTGCCCGCTCGGCCCGCGCATCAAGACCTACGTCGGCCGCAAGGACAGCTCGACCCCGGCGCCGACGGGCCTCCTCCCCAGCCCCTTCCAGCCGGCGGACCAGCTGATCCAGCTCTTCCGCGACAAGACCATCGGCCCGCACGGCCTCGTGGCGCTGATCGGCGCGCACACGACCAGCCAGCAGCGGTTCGTCAACGTGACGCGCGCCGGCGACCCCCAGGACAGCACGCCGGGCGTGTGGGACGTCCTCTTCTACCAGGAGACGCTCAGCAGCAGGTCGCCTCCCCGCGTGTTCAAGTTCCCCAGCGACGTCTCCATCTCGCAGCACCCCGAGACCTCGAGGGAGTTTAGGGACTTTGCCGGCATCCTCGGCCAGCAGCGTTGGAACGAGGTAAGCCCGTCCCCCGGATGTTTTCCAATTGGCGACGATTTGCCCCCCCCAGCAAGCAGTGACTAACATGGAGATATCGTGTAGGACTACGCCCGTGAGTACATCCGCCTCTCGCTCCTGGGCGTCAACAACATCAACCAGCTGGTCGAGTGCACCAAGGTGCTGCCCCCGGCCGTCAGGGGCTTCCGCATCGTCGACCAGTTCAAGCTCGACAAGTGGCTCAACAGCGTCGGCAACAAGGGGGCCGCCAAGAAGGCCGCCGACGACATCGCCAAGGGTGACCCGGTCTCGGTCGAGGTGCCCCCCGTCAACAACAACAACAAAAACTAGAGGGGTTTTCGTCAAGAGAGAACATAATGACTGGAGTTTCAACACGGAGGGGGGGGGCTAGGCTCGTCGCCTGGGCTTGTTTGTACATGTACACATCTTCGCGTTTAGAGGACGGGGTTTTAAGACCACATAATTCAATACCCACTGTGCTTATATCGAAAACGGGTGGCCGAAATGCAATCAACGCGATCAAAGGCGGGGGTGGTTGTTGTCGTCTTGACCGCTGACTCGTAGCACCACAGCAGAAAGAGTCTTCTATCCGTGGAAACACTGTGCTGTTGATCCGTGAGCCCTGAGCCCCTCACCTCGGCAAGAGGATACACGAGCATGAAAGACACAAGATGAGATGATACGACAATACCTGCCTACGTCGGGGGCCGGGGGGGGGGGGGGGGGGGCGAAAGCTTCGGCCCAGCCCCACGACTGGTGGATCCGGGAAACTGCATGTAGCCGACCTCCCCGGCCTCCCGGGATCACGCACATGACCCGAACGCTACCCGGCGGCACGGGGAAATGTTGCCAATGGCTATGTAACCTCGATCTCCAGCAGGGTTCGCTTGGATGGAGGGGGGTGTACTGACGAAGCACGATGGGCTATGCACGATTGTATGAGGTACACCTATACGAACACATCCCGCCGGGACAGATGGGTTGGCCAGGAACCTCAACGATACGCGTCAGGTCAACCCACACAACCGGCCTCCGCGGGGCAGCGGACCGCGCGCATCTCCCTGTAGGCCTTCCCGTCAGGGTGTCCCTGCGTGTTACGTTATCCACCTTTCCCACCGAGTGCCGCCGAGTGCGCCCCCACTCTTTTCCTTTCCCTTTTTCTCGCTTCGTGGGCTGCTGTCATCTTTGATTGAGACTTTAAAAAGGGGTGGGGGGGGGGGAAGGAGATCAGACGAACGACGAAACCACAACGTAGTCGACGCATATCGAATAGCAGTCGTTTCCCGAGACATACGAACAGAGGCTTCAGAACACGACCCGAGGGAATTTTCAAAAGTCAGACCCCCCTCCCTTCCTCGAATTGGCCCATCCACCAATCTTGTGAAAAGCCTCGGGCGCGACAAGATCACGCAACGCGGTTTGCCAAGAAACCCGCCCGGTCGCCGAACGAACCGCCAGGGACTGGACAAAAGTCGCCGCACGCGGGCGTCATCATGAGCCCCAAGCACCAGACCCTCCGCTTTGTGAACGACCCGACTGCCGGCGATGGCGTCTGGGGCTACCCGACCAGCAAGGCCAAGTAAGCCGAGACGCTCTCTCACTCGCTCGCTCACTCACTCACGATACGGAGCGGGTTGAGGACATTTTGCTGACGTGGGGTCTTGTCTTTCGTCTTTTCAATAGCTTTTGCGAAGAAGACTACCTCTTGACGCGCTACATCGCCGAGTTCATCAACTGCCTCTCCAATGCCACCTACAGTGAGTGTCATCATCCTTCTTCCCTTTGTCCAATGACGCTTGCTCACCACCGCCGCCCGCCCTCTCTCCAGTCTACCTCGCGCTCAGGCACCCCCGCGCCAAGCCGCAGGCCGCCGTGCCGTGGTACAAGGCGCTCGACATCCAGTCCGTAGGCCTGCTCCTGGTCGGCGTCTTCTCCGGCGTCTTCCACGGCACCATGCACCAGGAGACGCAGCTCCTCGACGACCTCTCCATGCTCGTGCTCGCCGGCTCCCTCGTCCAGCCGCTCTACGCCTTCCGCCAGACGCGCCCCGTCGGCGCCGCCCTCGCCGCCGCCCTGTGGCTCGGCATCGGCGCCATGGCCGCCGTCTACGTCCGCTCCGGCGACATCTCCATCCACGTCGCGACCTTCTCCGCCCTCCTCACCCTCGTCTGGCCCCGCACCCTCTTCCTCGTCTACGGCACCGCCCGCTGGTCCGCCCCGAGCGCCGCGCCCTCGTGTCGCGCTTCGCCAAGGCCTGCGCCATCCTCATCCTCGGCTTCACCCTCTGGCACATCGACCTCGAGTACTGCGCCGAGCTGCGCGCCGCCCGGAGGCGCCTGGGCCTGCCGCTCGCCTGGCTGCTCGAGCTGCACGGCTGGTGGCACATCTTCACGGCCTACGGGGCGAGCTGGTACATGAGGCTGATCAGGGACCTGACGTCCGACGACCGAACCGGTGTTGTTAAGAAGGCGCAGTGAAACAGAGGGGGGGCGATGGGTCGTGCTGGCTGGGGTGGGTTTCGTTAGAGTATCACGCCCGATGCTCAACGCAATGAGCAAGCTTACGCTTCTGAGTGATGGAAACAGCCATACCGCGGAATCTTGTAACTAAACAGAGTTTTGTTGTATCCGATAGACGACGGAGCTTGCGGAAGACATGACACGGCGCCTGGGTAAAAATGACGCTGGGAAGCCAGAGACAAAAACGAGACGGAGAGGGAAGGACTACTAGACGGAAAATCACAAGACTTCCCCATTCCGATAGGACATGATACCCCTTCGAGATCAGCCGCTGCAGAGGTGGCGCACTTGGGTTTGTTTGTCGCCTCGACTGCGGCAGCTGCCGTCAAAGACGGCACTGCGTCGGGCTTTTGTACAAAAAAAAATGACCCATGTCGGATACAAAATGACCCATGTAGTGTACTGCTTCCCTTCAAGGTTCACAAGCGATCTCATGTACAGCAGGTCAACCGTCAACGTCACGGGTGTCTGCTTCTTGAGCAAGGTCCGCTACGTGGAAGAAGGGCCTCTCGTATCAATTAGCTGGCTCCTCTAATACCACCTAAGGTGCAGCATTCCGTCGCGTTCCTTTTCCCGCGAGAGACCATCTATCCGCAAACGCCTTGCTGCACACGAGCAGCCCACGGTTCCATCAAAAGAGATCGTCGTCACCAGACCTGTTGTTCCGCCGGGCAAAGATGCTAGGTGCGCCTCGGCTTCCCGCTCAGGCGTCCTTGTTGCGGGTGCCCCAGGCCTCGGTGGACAGGGTGACCCAAGCGTAGACATCGAGGATCGGGTGGGCGTTGTCGAGCAGGAAGCAGGCCCAGATGTGGCGCGCCGCAAAGGGGAAGCGGCGGATGAAGCCGCCGTAGGCGCTGATCCAGCCCCAGACGTACCAGAAGAGGGCAAAGTAACTGCACAGACGATCAAGTCAGCATGGCAAAAAAAAAAAAGATTACAACGGAAGCTTTGAGGGAAATACTGACGCCATGGCAGAATTGTTGCGGAAGCCCTCGATGAAGGCAAAGATGTGGATCCAAGCCAAAAGGGGGCGGAGGAGGCGCTCGACGAGCTTGCGGGCCATGTAGGGATGCTTCCTGTAAGTCATTCATATCAGCATTTTTTTCTGAAAATGTTCAAGCCAGGCCACAAAAAAAAGGAAAAAAAACCATACTTGGAAATCTTTCTCAGACCAGGCTCGTAAAAGGCGGTCGTGAGGAACGACTGGATGGCGCTGCGCTGCCAGCGGACCAGCTGGCGCAGGAAGTTGGCGTCGTCGAAGACGATGGTGGTGATCTCGGCCTCGGGGGCGTTCTGGACGGCAATGTCCCAGCCCTCGGTCTGGAGCCAGCGGGTGATGAAGGAGTCGTCGCCCGTGTTGAGGACCCTGCCGCACCAGGTGTCGGCGGTGAGGGCGCGGACGAAGCGCGGGTCCTGGGCGACCTCGGCGCGGAAGACCATGGTGCGGCCGATCATGCAGAAGCAGCCGCCGTCGGCGGTCCAGCGGACGGCCTGGACGTTGTTCTGGTTGTCCAGCGAGCGGAGGGACGCGACCTCCCAGGGGGTGATGACGGCCGGGTCGCGGCGCTTCGCGGGGATGTGGGCGCTGCCGAGGGTGAGTCAGTCAAAGCCTTTTTGTTTATAAAGGGTGAGTTGAGGGGGGGGGGAGGGGGGATCTTTAACTCACCTCTGCTTGCCAAAGCTGCCGCCGACCTTGGGGTCCTCAAAAGGCGCAAGGAGGTGGGGGAGCACCTGAAGGGTGTTCCAGAAGGCGTCGTCGTCGACGAGGGCGAGGATCTTGCCCGTTGCCTGCTCGATCCCGACAACCATCTGGTGGCGCTTGCTTGCGTAGTCGGCAGTCATGACGCTGATGCGGTCGTCGCCGTCGGTGATGACGGGCTTGACGAGGTCGTAGACGCGCTGAAGATCACGGTCGATGGTGACGATGATGATCTCCTTGGGGCGGTTGGCCAGCCACAGGCGGAGGCAGTCGGTGAAGGAATCGGGTGTGTCAATGGTGGCGATGACGATGCTAACATCGGTGCTCTGGTACGAGGGGTTCTTGGGGAGGGGATGGGCTTCGTCTTGCTCGCAAAGTACTTGGCGAGAGCCTCATCGTAGGTGTGATAAGCCCTGAGCGAGTCGCCGTGCGTCAGTCTTGGTCTCAACTTTTTTTCTTTTCACAACCGCAGGGATCAAAGTGACTTACCATAGGGTGCCAAGAACAATGTCAGCCATTATGGATGGTTTGATTGCTTGATCTTATGTTCTTGTGTTCGTGGATGAAGTTGTGTGAATGTCTCTTTGTGCAGAGAGGCAAGTTGTGAGTGAGGGAGAAGAGCTTTTTTCCCCTAGTTGGTAAAAGATGATGGCTTTTATCTGAGTTGATGATGGGAGAAGGCACGACTGGATAGATTGGGAAGGTACGACTAAATATCCACTGGCCGGATGTCAAGGTGAAGGTGAATGCTTTGTTTAGCGCGGCCGAACAAGTCAAGTGAGCTTGAAGTTGAGGCTGGGGTGTGAATGGTTGAACAGAGCTCCTTCACAGTCACTGCAAGAACCCAGTTAATGGAATTTACTGAAAAGCCCAAAGAATTAATGCCCTTTGCGGAAAGAACAAGTCCATCCAAGTCAAAGAGGCTGATTCTGTACGGTCAAAGGGGCCATTGCCTCGGGCCACACAAAGTTGTTTGAAACAATACCAATGTGCCCAAGACAACTTTCAGGTCCTCGAGAGTGTTTTAGACTTTTCGCAGACAACAAACCAGGAACAACTGCATTATTCATATCTATACAGTCTAACCTTTGATGCCAAAGTGCTCGTCGGTACTACCAAGCTTTCAACAAAGTCTAAACGTCTACCCATAGTATCAGTATGCTATGAAAAAGCCACCGTGCTCTATGTCTTCAGGAATTGCATACTCGCGCCAAAGAAAGTCAAAAGAAAGAGAATCAGCGCCGGGGCAGTGGCTCGTCGAGTCTCCCAGCATCCCAAATAGCGACAGCACGCGCAAGCTGCGCCGCTTGCTCTTCCATCCTAATCTCCCTCTGCCGCCGACGAAGTCTTTGCCATTTCCACGCGACCGCGGCGCAGACTGGCAAGAGAAAGACGCCAAAGGCGCCAATGTCACCCTCGACGTTCCTCGGCCGGTGGCCGCGAAGTTCTGCTTCCTGCAGCCCGAAAAGGCTCGCGGCCCATCCGCACACCCTTTGGTCGGCCACGGCCTGGCGGGCGGCGAACATTGCAAACTCCTCGGCGGGATACACGGGAAGCAGGACCCGCATGAGCTGGAGGAGGACAACCAGCTCGGTGAAGGAAACGAGAGAGACTTCGTCCGGGATGGGCAAGACGGCGTCGGGGACCTTAGCGCCGATGCCGTAGAGGGTGACGATGAGATCCAGGGCCAGCAGCCCGATGGCCAAGCATTCCCAAGTCTTGAGCGTGTTGTTCATCGCTTGCGTAAGCTCCGGCGTTGCGTCTCGATGGTGCCATGAAGTGCTCATGCTTTCCCAGGCATGTCGAATCGCGGCGTGGGAATTGGAAGCCCTTGAGCTTGAGGCCATTGTATGTAGGTGAGGGAGCAGAAACGTTGGGAACCCGGTTCTTGAGAGGGGTTGTCTGTCAAATGTTCGCCAGGTATGAGCCCAGTTCTCCTGGGCAAGAGAATTGAGGCAATGGAAAACAGTGAAGACAGAAAATAAAGAAAGGGAAAGGGGGAAAAGACGAAAAAAGAAAAAAAAAAACCAAAGAGCAGCGTAGAGGCCTACAAAAACGCGCTGCCGCCGCTTGTTTATTCAGTCGCCCAAACGCGCCGCGGAAAGCAGCTGTTGACCAGAGGTCAGACTTCACCTTGCGTCTGCCTGAGTGCTTGCTTTTTAATCGAGTCCTGCCGCTGAATGAGCCGCCATGGTAATCAGGTGACCTTATGATTGAGGTTAACCTCTAGATCCTGACCGGACAACCACAAGGGCCAATGGGAGATAAGTAAAACGTATATCCTACAATCAGACCGTGGACTTGGACGTCGTTAGTTTTTCTTATAACTTGGTATTTACTGAGATGCTGACGAACTGCGGTATACGATTTGTAACGCATCACCATCTGCTGGGCGTCTTGGGAAGCAAAGTCAATCGGCTCTGCGGTCATTTCCTCTTCATCTCTCCGCGAGGTCTCCACAAGTTCAAGAACTTTTACTCCCGTCTCCTTTCTGCTCACTAAAATCACTGCGCTAGTCGCCCTCAAGTCTATAGCTAATTTGTATGGTCGACTGGCGAGATTGGCGTACGAGTGCCGGCTTCATAACTATGACTGTTTGCATCAACTCGCTCGCTACGCACTAAAAAGCATGTTTCTACTATCAGCTCGAGTGACACTCTACATGATTATAGTTGTAGCGCGGTTATTGCCAAAGACATTCTTTACGACCCCACACTATAAACGGTGGACGTGCAGATGGGCGCATCAACTTACAAGCTGTCGGTGGCATTGTATCAAAGCATTTGCTCGCCAGCTTTCGTGGGAAATCATCAAAGCAACTATCAAGGGCATACGAACACCGGCTTGAAGATTCAACCAAGTTCTAGCCATCGAATGTCTCAAGTCTTTGCTGGGTACGTGGCAACATGTTGATCACAGAAACCTCGCATGGACCCATCGCCAGTCAGGGTTGGTAACGGAAAGAGCAGATTCGGCCTGTTACCATTGGATACCAGAAAAGGGCTTGTCACGGCCAAGGCCAGGCAGAATGTGTCAACGGCCCAACGTTCATTCTGAGTGTCGTGTTATACTTTTGACTCGGTCTCATTTTCACCGACGTGCCGACCTGCGACGGCCCCCTGGGTTTTCCGAGGAGCACCAGTCTGGGGTTCTGCATCATGACTAATCGTCAAGTGTGATTCCGCGTCTGCCCCAACCCTGTTTAATACCTTCAATATTCTGCATGATGTGTGAAGAAGACGTTGTATGAAGACTGTTCACTCGAAAGCGTCAGCAGGAGAGGCAGACCGGACTTGCATCTGCCGATTGAGGGGTTGGTTGTGTATAGTGTGCCAAGGCGGAGTAATTCAAACCGCCTCCTCTTCAGGACCATTTCTCTCCACAGTTTGGACCGCCAATGAGCACGACAGTCTGGCAGCCGCTGTAGCTGTCAGAAGTCACTTTACAGAATGACGGTGAAGCCCGAGCCCGGTATGCCTCAAAGGCAAGTTGAATATTGTCGGGAAGCTCCCAGTTGCCGGAGGAAGCGCAGAATAATAAGTAAACTCAAAAAGGCAAGGGGGCCGTGCAGATGCCCACTAAATAGAGTCGGCCGACTGTGCCCAATAGCCCCCGGAACTGGTCGATAGTAGGTATGGAACATGGCATCTTATCGATTGTTGCTTGCTGACATAACCACGCTTAGATAATGCGCCTGGTGGACCCGGATGAGGGATTGAGAGGAGCACGGACTCTTCTGGCCGACCTAAGTGAACCTCCAATTACATAAGCGTCCACGACAGACTACCCAACTTCTGATCACCGGTTGTTCCGCCAACACGGATCTCATTCCAACATTATTCAGCCTTAGTTCTTTGGGCTTCATCAACCGACCACCTGTCCTGCCGGGGCATATCGGAGGAAGCTATGTGCAGTATTGATTACTGTCGAGAACGCATCAACGAATGGCTGCCGGCTCTACCAAGCGACACACTCGGCCCCACAAGACCGCCCAACACGGTTGCTTCCCCGGCCATCACAGCAACTCGCGCGCCATCTATGTTCATGTAGTGGGTGGTCACTGGAATGACTTTGAACCTCGGCGTGGGAGTCAAGTCTTTGTGGGATAGCACGCCTGTCTATGAGATGGGGACCTCGTTTGCATGCCCCGTTGTCCCGTTGCGGTGGGCATTGACGGTAATGCTCTCGAAGAGGCCGCATAAAGCGAGAAATTGGGCAAGTTGTTGACCCAGGAAGCAATGAATTCAAGGGAGGTCGACGGAATACTCAAGTCACTTGCACAAATGCTGTCAATTGAACGACACAGAGGTCAGCATATAGCTCCGGGGCACTTGTGAAAGCCTAACGCAATTGACAACTACATATCGGCGAGTTCAAAGTGTGACTTTTTAGCAATGATTACGTCCCTCTAGCTGTCCACCAAAACCCGAATTCCCTTGGTCCCGGGCCAAGGTGACAAGATGGTATTCTCGGCATAAAAGGCCACGTCACGGACCGTGGTGTCGACGAGCCGCAACTTGTGTCGCCTGATCAGGGTGGCGAAGCCAATGTATAGTTCTGAATAGGCCAGATTCGATCCCAGGCACATGCGCGTGCCTCGGCCAAAGACTGTCAGGTAGTGGGTGAGCGGGTGTCTCCCTTCGGGACCGCGGGGGTCGTTCAGCCAGCGTTCGGGTCTGAAGACGGTGGGGTCCGGGAACACGCGTTCGTTCATCAGCATGTGGTATTGGTCCATGCTGACGGCGACGTTGGCAGGGATGACGGTGCCCTTATAGACCCAGGGGGTGTTGGGGTTGCGATTGATGCGGACGAGGCGTTCGATGACGCCCATGCCCATTCTCAGGGCTGAAGATGAGTTAGTACAACGGCATTTCTGCCGGTGAGGATATGGTTGGAAAAGGCTCTGGATGGACATACTCTCTTTGACGACGGCGGTAAGGTAGGGCAGTGTCTCCAGTGTGGCCCACGGGGGGATGTGAGCGGCATCAGGGATGGCGGCGGCCAGCTCAGTGTGCAATTTGGCGTGGATCTGAGCATCATGGAGGATGTAGAAGCTGCCGAGCGCTAGCGTCCAGGCGGTGGTCTCGAGGCCGGCACCAATGAGGGACTCGGCCTCGTGCTGCATGCGCTTGTGGGCGAGTTCCTCGCGGGGTAGGTTGGAGGCCAGCATCTCGTGGAAGACGGTGGCGTGACCCGTCTGTCCTAGTCGAGGCTTGTCGTGACCGTCAGCGGCATCATGACTAGCGCGGATGGCGGCGGTTTGTCGGGACATTTCCTGTTGGAGCATGGTCGGAGCTTAGCAACCGGACAACAAAAGCAAGCACAAGCGGGCCGTCATGCGACTTACCTCCCGGTAGGCAATGATGGGCTCGAAAGGGGGAAACAACTTCTTTGCCAGCGAGTAAGGCAGGCTGTCGGTCAAGGCCCCCAAGATGGGCAGATAACGGGTGACATGCGAAAAGTTGGTGACACGCGTGATGGCTCCGGTGAAAGGGGCGCGAAAATCAGGGGACAGATGCAGGTCCAGTGGAGAGCCAAAGACTAGGTCCATGATGTTGTCGGCGGCGAAACAGCGCCAGACGTCGTGCAGGTTGAGCAAACGGCCGGTGCCGGCGTATTCGGTAGTGATGCGGTGCGAGATGGTGTTCATGAGCGTTTGGATGTCGCCCGTCTGCTCACGCACCTTGGACTTGGCAAAGAAGGGGCTGATGGCTGCTCGGCGTATTTTGTGCACCTCATGGCGGGCCGTGCTGAACGTGGCTCCTGGGATTCCGAAGCGGTTTTCCAGCCGCTGGAGCTTGTCGTAAGGCTTTCTGGTCGGGTACAGAGTATCGTAGAAGTCTGGATCGTCAATGTGCAGTTCATCCGGGTTGATGCGCACGATCGGCCCGTACTTGTCGTGCATGCGCTGGATGGCGAAGGGAAACTGCCCACCACCCTTGGGGATCAGGTCAAAGTAGGCTTCGTACAGTCCTGTCAGGGCGGCAAGTTTCGGACCCGGAAACTTGGCGATAGGGCTGAGGTAGAGCCGGTAAATCCCTACTCCGGTGACATAGCC
Organism: Colletotrichum falcatum; assembly: GCA_019425465.1. Lineage (NCBI taxonomy): Eukaryota > Fungi > Ascomycota > Sordariomycetes > Glomerellales > Glomerellaceae > Colletotrichum > Colletotrichum falcatum. The sequence goes on along the minus strand of SWKJ01000206.1, from coordinate 230,523 downwards.
AAGGAGGAGGACAAGGGCGGTGGTTGCAATAATGAAGTTTGACCGGGGTTCGAGCCCCTCGAGTAACAGCCGTCGACTTGAATTATTGAGGGGCTCCATCACTGGCTTCTTTCTGTTCCCAAGGGAATGACTGAGTCTGTGGAAGTCCAGACTGCCGACGATCGAGGCCTACCTATCTATTCTTCTGGGGCTTCGCACCCAGTAGCTAGTCGATTACAGAGAGTCACCCACCAGATTCATAATAGTGCCTCGTTCCAGAAACGCAATGGTGAGCGGCATGGCTGCCTTGGCCTGTTCTACGTTAGGACATGGCCGAATACTAGTGGGTACAGTATGTATGGTGAGAAATTATATCATCTGGTGAACGCCTTGATGACGGCAGGTAATCGTGCAGGGCTGAGATTCACTCAGACGCCACCAGACAGGCACACACCCCTTCGCCCCCACGCCGCATTCGGCCGAGCTTCCGGCAAGCCGCAGCGATCCTGAACACCTAGTCTGTCAGGCAAGATTAGCTGCGGGCGCCCCCTCTCGTGCCGTGCCGCATCCTAACATGCTTACACAGCAGGCGTAGAGCTAATACGGCGCAACGGCCGAATACCCGCCCGAATAAGATGATGCGCCGCCGGTGCATTATTCACTTGGCCTAAACCAGCCAGTGAGAGTGTAAGAGTACCTGCATACCATCCTAGCCAGTAGGGAAATGTGCGTTCACACCAACAAACACTTAGCTACAAGATGCTGACCATGCAGCGGGCGCCAACTAACTAACCCCTGCATCTCATCCCACACCTGTTTCTCCTTCACATTCCCATACTTAGAAATCCTTTAGGACTTTTGCAGGTTCAATGTACGGAGTACAGATAGCTTAGAGCCTAATACCTACCTAGAGCCTGCCCCGTCCCCGACGGATAGGCCATCGCCTCCCTCTGCCCACAAGCCTTCTTCCGCCCTGGCGATGCCGCCGCCGCTTCCCCGGCGGGGCAGACGCGCGTCATCTGGACTTCCAGCGGGCTGGCGGAAGCCGGGTCGCCGCCGAACGGCATCGACTTCCAGGCGCTGGACAAGGGTACGAACAAGCTAACGATGAACTACGCGGTATCCAAGGCCGGCACCTGGTTCCTGAGCCGCGAGTTCGCGCGCCGGCACAAGGCGGACGGCATCGTCAGCGTGTGCCTCAACCCCGGCTACCTCAAGACGGCCGCCTTCGACGGCACTCCGGCGCCTGTCATGTTCGTCATGAACCACGTCATGCTGTCGGAGCCAATCTACGGGGCCCACACTGAGTTGTTTGCCGGACTTTCGCCCGAGGTAACGATGGAGAGCAGCGGGTCCTACATCATCCCTTGGGGACGAATTCGCCCCAATGCCGTCACCTCGCGGCCGGACCTGATCAAAGCAGGAGATTCCGAGGAGGAAGGGGGTCTAGGATACGGTGCAAAGCTCTGGGCATGGTGCGAGGAGAAGTGGGCGCCGCATGTTTAGGCAAAATGCAAATTGGTGGAGCAGACTGAGTGTTAGTCCAGTTCAGTCTAGCTGGAAGGATGAATCATGTAATTGCAAAGGGGGTGGTGGATTGCCGAGCTATGTGAGAAAAAGAATGTTTACTTCACCTCAGCCCCCCAGCCCCCAAGTCTCGCATGCTATACCTACCCATGATAAGGCCTGGCGCAATAGGTGACGTGTCTATAAGACAAACTTGGGTGCGTTTGCAAAGGGGCGGTTCCTCACAAAAGTCGCACAGGTGCATATTGATAGCAACACAGTTGGAGAAGCACAGTATCAAGTATCATGTCCAATACTCAGCACAATAATCTATGGTTCACTCCCTACGTCTGACATGCATATATATCCAAGCAGACAAAAGCTTGGTGGATCGTAGGGCCGAATCTTGTAACCCCAACGGGAGAGGCGGACTGAACGTGCGCCAGATCCTTCGCCGTGACTGGGCCAAGTTCGAGATGCCTATACCTATTGGCTTACCGGCTCATTCCTAGCCTGGTGGCGCAATCTGTGGCAAACGGCTAACGGGCCGCAGGCTGTTCGCACCAGAGACGACGCTGATAATGCTAGAAAAGCCCTTCCCTTCCATTCTCCAGGCAACCACTGGGCCAATACGCCCGATATGACCCCCACACTAACTCGGTCTGGTTAGGTGCCTATTCTCACGTTATCCCAGGGTCGCACTCGGGTGGCTGCGTATAATAGTTGCCGTCTGTTCAGGCGCACTGGGGAAAGCTTGGCAAGGCTGGCAAGTGCTTCGTTCGCATGCTGCGGCTATCGGAGCCGATGGACCCGGCCCGACCTCTGTCGGTATACGGCATTGATTCCCTGGCGGCGGTGGAGGTGCGCAACTGGGTACGCAATGAGCTAGGTGCATTGGTCACTACTGTCGACATTATGAATGCTTCCTCACTTTCAGCATTTTGCGAAAAGATTGTTTCAAAGATTGTGGTTAGATAAGCAGGTAGTTGCTGAGTTTGTTTTCAACATGGCCTCGGAGCTAGATAGTTTGAAAGTACCCGTAGGCTTCTTCAATGCAAAAATAATTGAAGTGCGGTACAAAAGGTGCAGCGCAAAAAGCAATACAGACTAGCTGTATAGTATTGTCCTTTCCTATTTAGGTGCTTATAATATCATTTTTTACTAGAGGAATCCGCGATTCTTAGGGTCTTAATAGAACAAACAGCGTTCAGTTCGCGTGACGGATTATGTCATTAGGTAGGCGGCGTCGCGTTGATTGATCCGGGCGGATTATTGTCATCCCGCGCTCCAAAGTAGGTTAAGGTCTGACTATTGAAAGTCTACGGTCCCAATAGCCGCACTCGCCGTCCTCTAGTGCAGTAGAACTTAAACTTATAGCCTATAGAACTTAACAGTAATAGTAAGCTAGACCTTACTAACACAGCTAAGCGGCTAAGCGGCTTAGACTGTTAATGGTTAAAGTCACAAAAGTAAAGGCACCCCCGCTCATAGGGACTTTACATCCTACTAAATACTCTAGCTACAGTCGCACATCTAAGGCCCACACTTCAACAGCTAGCGGCATTTTACTTTGGTCTGGGACGGCCGATTGAAGTATATTTAGTGGAAATCTAGGATGGACCGGTTACTATTGTGACGAGGATGCGAGGCGCCGCAGCACATGACTCGGGCAAGGTAAGCCATCATAGTACGTCTCTGCAGTAAAATCAGCGCCTATGTCATGGAATTGTCATGGCACTGGCGCGCCAAATGATGCCGCGCTCTTTAATCCATTCATGGGTCAACATGTGAAATCGTATTACTGACAGAGCTGCCCCGCATCGGCTCACCTGTATACTAGTATATCTTATAACTCAGACAGCTGGAAATGACTATGGCACAAGTGATAGCGACATTGCGGCAGGTGATGCATTTCATCTTTCCTTAAGCCTCACTTCGACTGTCAGTCTCCAGAGTTATACTACGCAAAATGTCTGAACGCTCACTCATCACATATGCTTCGCTCCCTAGCAGCGAATTTGGCGATGAGAGCCCGGCGGTCACCCCGTCTAAGAGACGCATGCTCGGCATCAACTGGAAGTTATTCGCAATCATCAGCTTAATCACGAACATCGCTACGCTTTGTATCATGATATCCCGCCTGTCATTACGCTGGTTTAACGATCAGGAGTGTCATTTGGACTCCGAAATTCTCTGGGGCCGCCGCGTTCCATGGAGGAAGGTTATCATAGAAAACCAGCAAAAATTTATCGACAGCGATCCGTGGGATAGCAAATTCGGAGCAGACGGGACGACTTCTGTTGGCAAGAGACCCAACCCTTGGGACAGCATATGGTTCACGAACTGGGTGGCGCTAGAAAATGACCCTGCGGCAAAAGGTTACGGCTTCGGAACGCCTTTGACTGGTCCCGGTTCTGAAGGAAACGAACTCGATCCGATTCCGTGGAAAGAAGGGTCCCAAGCCTTTGGTCTCGGGGTCATGCACCAGCTTCACTGCGTCGCAAGTATAAAGAAGGCCATCAACGACTACAGGCATACGGGGGGAGTCGGGGTTCGAATTCTACAAAGACGGCTGGTCATGTCGATCACTGCCTAGAGGTTCTGCGCCAGGCAACCATCTGTCATGGAGACATGGCGTTGATACGACCCGATGTCCAGGAAAAGACATATACTGGATACTCCGGCTGGGGGAATGAACACGTTTGCCGAGACTGGGAGGCAATCAAGGATATTTTGAAGGATCATGGGATTCATTACATAGTGGGCAACGGGATGAAAGGCTGGACGCACTACGAACACAGAACCACCTAGATAGTACCTGTGACTTACGTTGTACTATAATACCTAGGCTGACTAGCATTCAGTGATATAAACCGTCTGTTAAGGCGCACCACCGTGTCATTTCGCCATATTTGACAAAAGTCGTGTTGTAGTGAGGGGTAGGTTTTGTGAGTGCGGCTTTTTTCGTCAACCGCTTGCATAGCAAGGGTGAAAACTTCAGATCTGTACCGCCGTACAATTAGCTAGCAAGCTTGTTCTGCTTTGGAAAGCACCGTTAAAGTTACGCGCCAGGAGGGAAATACTACACCTAAAAGGCTAATTGATTATCGATAATTAAAGACAAAGTTACTTAAGAAACTTTAAAGTCATGAGCCTTCAGTGATCTGACATTCGCAGGAGAATCGCATTTCACATTTATGCATCCCTTCAGCACCAGTTCGTGTGAGACGATGAACAGGAAGGGCGAACCCATTGTTGGTGCGACCCGTTCTCAGGTAGCAAATGATTATTCTAAAATATCAGAACAAGGATCAACAACTCTTTTCTCAAACACACACAAATTACCTTGACCTAATGGGCTCGACGGCAAAACGACTCAAAAGTGGATGCTGGACTTGTCGTCTACGCCGGAAGAAATGCGAAGAGGGCGGGCCACCATGTCTCACCTGCGTGAATCGGCACATCCACTGCCACGGGTATGGACCGAAGCCCGAGTGGAAGGATAAAGGAGAGAAGGAGCGTCGAGAGGCAATACGTCTACGAATCAGATCGGCAAGATCTTCAGTCTCTAATCTTGAGGCACCTGAAGCAACCCTGTCTACAGCATCTTTGTCACCAGCGGCAGAGGATTTGAGTCCGATATTATCACATGCAGCTGATGACTTTTTAAGAACAGACATGTTGAACGAAAACGGGGCTAGCGACATTGATTTCGCGCTTGGGGGCGATTTTGATCCAACAAACACAGAAAATCTTGTCCCAATGATCTTTCCTTGCGACGAGGGAAATTATTTCGACGTTGGATTTGAATTATACGGCACCTCTATGGATCGAGAGCATGCCATAATAAACGAAAACCAACACTCCGGAGACAGCAACGTACCGCGACTCATGAGCTTGCCTGTTTCCAAAAGCGAATATCGTCTGGATCACCACTCCTCGGAAAGAGAGATGGATTTAGTCATGCATTATATTGACCACACATCGAATAGAGAACAAGAGCCGGGGAGGAGAGCTCATGGCTTCTCAAAGGGATGGCTTCTATCGATTCTGTTGCGATCACCCGGACTCTACAACGCAGCATTGGGCTTAAGTGCATACCATCAATACCTGAGTTCCACTGCTGGCAGCGAAACAGGCTTGAGAGCTTGGCATGACTATGAGAAATATCGAATCCGAGCTAGGCAGATCTTCGAAGGTTCACAACCTGACTTCCCGGGCAAGGATCCCATCCTTGCTGTTGAGCTCATCCGACTGGAGGTGTGCCTGCACGCTCATCTGCACTTGACTTCTAGCAGCAGCGTAATCTAATCAACGCTACAGGCTCTTGGAGGAAACTGGGAAAAGAGTCAGGGCTATCTTCAATGTGCCCTCTCTCTCCTAAAAACTGCACATGCGCAGAATCGGATCATTGAGGACAAAGACTTACCCAAAAACACTGGCCTAAACACGCCAACTACACCGACCTGCTTTTTGACTGGAACAGCGGTCACTGGGCAGAAGCCGCCGGAGTTTCCATCTGCCTCAGAGCGCAAGGCTCTCAGCTATTCTTGGGCCCTTCTGGCTTGGATGGATGTTTTGACGTGCTCGGCCCAGCGAAAAGTGCCGGATGCCCACGAGGTATACCGCCGTTTGCTATCCGATAGCGAGTTTTGCCTCTGCTTTCAGGCGGTCACCGACTGCGAGAGCTGGGTCCTACAAACTATCATGGATTTGGTGATGCTGGATGCTTGGAAACGCGACCAGGAGACCCGTAGGGGCCTGAGCATCCGTGAACTGGTCAAGCGCGCTGACGAGATCGCATGCACCATAGAAGGGAGAGCTCGCAGTCTGAGGGCATCCTACGGGCTCGAAGGGCAACGCTCCCTTGGGTTCAACGACGAACATGGTGAATCGCCCGACCAATCACTGACTCCTCTATATGCACACGCGGCTCTGGTCTATCTCAACTTCATTATATCTGGGCCAAATAGTGGGGCACGCGAGATTCGTCAGAGTATTGATTCTGCTATTACGGTGTGGAAGTCGGTTCCTCTTTTCTATAGGCGCCGACTGCTGGTATGGCCGCTTCTTGTCACTGCCAGATTGGCACAAGGTCGGCAACCTGACTTCTTTCGTAACCTTATGGAGTCCTGTCCGGAAATTCACGCACCCGGTAATCACTACGATGTTTGGTCAATTCTTACCACCTGCTGGGAGGAAGGCGATCGGCAGGTTGGCACAGGACGGACCGGAATGGATGATTGGGGAAACACATCAGGGAAAGATGCACTCGGCGTATTGCTTTCCTGATGGAACAGTTGTTAGTGAACTTGGCAATCTCTGGTAATGGTGGGATGGTGGTGGAATTCAGGTAGTATTATATCTCAATATTTTAAACATCAAGGCATGTATCTCTGTGTGTGGAGAAAAAAAAGGCTTCTTGCTCGGAAATGTTCTGAAGATAGTAACCCAACTTCATGTAGAAATTATAAATTATGCATTCTCTGTTATAACGAACCTAGTATCTAACGCCTGGTGGTCAGTATTCTTGCAAACGAAGCTCGCGCCTAGTTTCATAGCCATGGTTCCAACTCGCCCAGCACTTGAAGAAATTCACCGGCGTCCGCTGTATCCGAAATCATGTCAGTGTAAAAACGATAAAAGCAGCGTGATAACGTTCAAAACAATTGTCTTAGCAAAACAGCGCGCCAACCCATGCGCTTGACGTATCCTGGACAATGTACTACTTCCGTTCTGAAACGGCCTTGGTCACCCTGTGTTGACAAATAGGCGCCATCTCGATTGGCGCCAAGTCCCGCGCCTAAATCTACCATGTTGGTGTCCACACTGAGATCTCAGCTAATGTGGATAACGCGCCAGCTAGGGACAAACAGAGAGGCTGAGAATACGGTAGCGGGTATTCTGCAAGTGCGATTTTAGTATTTTGCAAGTGTTCTAACCGCAATAGGTAGGCACTGCCACCACCGCCACCCAGGCCACCCAGCCCCCTATTACAGCCCCCTATCACCATACGCAAAAAACGCCCTTTTCGCGGTAAATCCACTATCGCTAATTAATGCCCACGATGGCTGAGATTAGTAGTTATCTAACCTTTAATAAGTACTAGTTATATGTATAGATATACTATTATAATAGGGGTATTACCCTTTAAAAAGTTACCTAGAGTAATAAGTATACCTAATTTAACTTTTGCTATAACTATGTAGGTAGACGCATATTAACTATAATATAATAGTAAGTGTTAATAAAGTAAACTAACTACTCCTTTACTAGTAAGATCTATTATATTAACGGTATATAGATATATAAGATTCTTAATAGTAAAGATCTTTATAACTATAAGCCTACTAGTTAAAATAAGATTACTACTATTACTACCTTTTAAAGGTTAAGTAAAGATAAGGCTACCTTTAATATAGTGTAAGAAAGCTATAGTTATAAGTTAATTATTAAATGCATTAAAGAACTCTCTACTAGTAATAGTATAACTTTATATAAGATTACTACTTAGCTAGTTAGTATAGAGAAGGTAGTTATTACTAACTAACGTGTATATAATTATTAACGTAAGATCTATAAGAGTAAATTTAGCCTATTATCCTCTACCTAATAATTTATTAAGTAGTTATAAACCTATAAAGAGGTTACTTTTTATACTATCTACTATAGTAATAATAAGAAGATTAATAGTATTTTTTAGACCTATTAGTCTTACCTAGAGATACTAAGGAGGTATCTAGAGTTACTAATAATAAATAATACCTATAAAGTATATAAATTAGCTTACTAATCCTTATTATTTTTTATACTTATACGTTAGATAGGTTAACTACTTTTAAATACTACTTTTTTAGGTAGTTAGCCTTACTACTATTAATACTATATTTAACGCTTACTTTTACCTTATATCTACTAAAATAACTAAATTTTATATATAGGTGCTCCTTTAGCTTTACTAACTACTAGCTATAAGTAATATACTTAATCTTAGCATAATAATTACTAACTTTAACGTAGGATTAAAGCGTACTGCCTAGGATATCTTCCCCTATACCTAATAATAACTTTGCGTTTAGTATATACTTAAAAACGTTATTTTAAATATAAAGAAGAAGTAGGATAGCCTATAAGCCTTTAAGGCTAATAAGGCTATAGTAGCTACCCTTACTACTAAGGGTAATAATTAATAACTACTATTATAATAGTAGGAGCCTAATACCTAGACGTTAAATAAGATAGAGTATTTATATAACTTAGATAGACTAGTTAAGGTATAGTAGGCCTATATTTATATATTAACTAAAGCTATTTTTAAGAAGGCATAGAAATCCTTTAAGTAGTAATTTACTAACTAGCTAGGTTAGTTACGTCTACCTATACTAGATTTTAGCTAATTTCTCTAGTAATAATCTAGTATCTTTAGATAACTTATATCCTATAGTTAAGTAAATTTATTAAGTATAAAATTAAAAACCTCTATAACTATAGTATAAAGACTACTTTACCTACTAAGGGCTTATATTATAAGCTTAAGTTATACCTTACCTACTACCTTACTAACCTTACTACTCTTAATAAAAAGATATATAAGATAGTTTAGTAAAAGGAAGTATAGTATATAACCTAATATAGTAAAGAACGTTACTACCGCCTACCTACTAATAATATTTAGTTACTTTAACTATTAATATATAAGGTTTTTTTTTATACCCTTAACCTCCTCTATTAATAATATATAGCTACTAACGACGTATACATTAAGTAGTAGAGCCTACCTAGTTATACTAGCTCCTTTTTTTAGTAGTAGGGGATACCTTACTACTATAACCTCTTATAATAACTATAACTTACTAACTATAGCTAGATTCTTTAAAAAGAAGACCTTAACCTTTACTAGTAACTTAACTAGAGTAATATATGTATACTTATTAATAAACTATTTACTACTAACTTCCTTAGCTAAACCTAATTTACTTTTAGCTTTTAACTATAGAGGCTAACCTAAATATTATCCCTTGCTAGTAAGCGTAACGCTATATACCCTTTAAAGACTTTAATAATAAGGTGCCTTTATATACTAATACCTAACGTAAGCCCTTATAGTAAGAAAGATATAAGGCTTTTAAGGCCTTATAATTAGGTTAGGCTAGCTATAGCGGTAGGAGTAGTTATAGTAGGAGTAGTTGTAGTGGCTATAGTGGCTACAGTAGGTCTATAGCCTATTAATAATAACTTACCCTTACTAACCTTATAGGTACTATTATAGGCTTTGTTACTACTATATAGAGTATATAAAATAATAAGGCTTAATGAGAACTTTAGTGGGTTATAGCTAACTATTAACAGCGGGCTTATAAGGTAGCTTTATTAGTAAAGAGGGAATAATAACTCTACTAATAGTAATTATAGTAGTAATAGTAACTACCTTAGCTATAGTACTTTAATAAGTAATATAGGTATAGGTAGTTTAGATACCTTAGGCTATCACTACATTAATTTAGACTATAAATAGTTACGTAATATAATAAAGTTTTAATTTTTCTAATTATTTATCGTTATAATAACTTACCTTAGGCTAATTCTTTTAAATCTGAGGTCTTTTTAATTTTACGTAACTTTTGTGGGACTACTGTGAATCCGCTGCTCTGATTGGTTAGGTTAGTTACAATGTTGTTATAGGCGAAATTCTGGTTATGCTGACATATTATCCTTCTAGATCTGGTTAGAACACTTGCAAAATACTAAAATCGCACTTGCAGAATACCCGCTACCGAGAATACAATATAGTGCGTTACCAAAATTGGTCTTAAAGTCATTGCCAAGCGCCTTGCGCACACCATAGACTCGTACCGTCTTTCAGCAGCAGAAAGTTACACTCCCAAGTAAAAATACACTTTTCGGGAAAAAAACACACAACACACATCATGAAAGGATCTGTCGCTTTCGTCTTGGCAGTTGCCACCGGTGCCTTAGCCTTGCCGACGCAAAGAGTGAGTACTGACTCTACAATCATGATTGTCGAATTCTGTTACGTCTCTGTTGACAACTGCTAGAAACATACACTCACGGCTCGTAAACCTGGAGGAGAGATGGCAGAGGGCAACAATGGTCCGGTTGTGGACTATGTTATTCCCATTGACAAGCGCGACGACAGTCCGGTTGTGGACTACGTTATTCCCATTGACAAGCGCGACGACAGTCCGGTTGTGGACTACGTTATTCCCATTGACAAGCGCGACGACAGTCCGGTTGTGGATTATGTGATCCCCATTGACAAGTAAGGGGAAGTCTTTGTAAAGTCTTGAAAGAGCGGGAGGAGACCATCAACCCAGCACAGACAAACAAACTGATACCGATTGCGCCCGATGCCAGAAAGCACATGTTCCTGCGTCCTGAAGTGATATAGAGGTTGAGTGGAAATGGCGCACATCCCATCCCTGTGTGCTAGTTTGTGTATGCTTAACGCAGTATGTGGGTATCTGGTCTCGTCATAGATATTTAGGCTTTCAATTTGCAACCTTAAAAACATGGCACGAAAGGGCTGCGGGTGTTTGACAACCGAAGAAGTTTTATATGATTAGGTTTTGTTGGGACATGTGAACACATTCTATGCTGCACCGAAACCATGAAACAAAGGCCGAGAAAAAGACACTGCTAGCTAGCCAGAGGCAGTCGAGGCTCGCTAAAAGGTAACACCCCTATTTCTAATCATTGAGGTACATCTTTCGCGAGAAACAATGCGTCCAACTACCGTATCATTGTTTCTCAATATCGAATCAGTTGTGGTTGCTGTATCCCAACTGCTATACACACGCTCAATATCTATAACACAGAAACCCATGATCGGTGTCCATGACCCACGATACTGGGACATCTTCAGCGAAACCTCCATAATGAAGCTTATGACTGAGAGTTGCCTCTCCATCTGTCGAGTTGAAGATGTGCTTCCCTTCATATTCATGTAATCTAGTTGCTTTATCTTCTTGTTGCCACCGCCACCAAAGATGGTCTATCTGCGCATGATGAAGATAAAACACAGGATCTGTCAAATACTCGTTATTGAGAAGCTCGAATTTTGGACCACGGTGGATAGAGTCTCCGGTATTGACCCTGTCTTACCATTAGCGGCCGTTAGAGAGAGAAAGTCACCACTGACAGCACGATGCATGCGGTTGTGCAGACGATTCTCAATATCCCACTCGAAGTCGCGGTATCTAGGGATCCGAAGAAGCCTGCCGATTGAATCAGGGCCGAACCACGGGTTCAAGGGGCGGCCGACGGCGTCCACGTTCTGAAAGCCCCTTGCAAGACAGTGTTTCAGGTCCGTGTGGTTGTATCTAACGGGTCGTAGATTGGAAAAGGGGCCGTCAGTCACGCAGCGCCCTTCACCAACAACAATGGGCCCGCCTGGATCGCCGTCCCCTCATCACTGTCTGCCGCAAGTGATCAATGCAATGATCCCGGTGCAGTGCACCATGTATGGGACTGTCCTCTGGGTAAAATTCGGGCGAAAATGCCTTGCGTATGTGGTCCTTTGTGGTGTTAGACTCATTATGACATCATAATTCTTTCTGTACACGCCGGCACTTACAAGACAGTGAACAGTATGCATGACCTCGAGGCTACATAAATGAAAGCCGAAGGTGTCAGCGAGGTGGGATTCCTCAAACGTAGCGTATCGTACTTACGCAGCAACATATCCCCCTTCCCTCGGCGCCCAGAATTTTGTGTAGTCGGGTCCCCAAGCAGACCGAGCCTCCTCCTCAGACAAAAGGAAGAACCGACCTGAGAAATCGCGTCAGGGCCTCTACTGTGGCACTATATCATCGCCTTGTTAAGTGCAACCACCGCTTACCCCAATGTAATCGCTCCCAGTTATGATCAATCTCCTTGCTTGGCTCTCCGATGTATTTGGGCCTTTGCGTACCATCTTCCCGCTCGGGTACGTATTCTTGCCCATCGTCATAAAATACCGGGCTGCCCTCAAACCATTTCTCTTCTAAATGAATGGCATGTTTCGCCGACTCTGTTCTTCATAAGTTTTCCGTCCTTTACCCAGCAAGAGTATGGATTGAGCACTTACCTAGCTCAGTTCTAAAGCCCGATTCAAACGAGCCGAGCCGACCTTGAAAATGTACCCGGGTATACAAGTACGTAGATAGCGCAGCGAACATCATAGTGGTCGCAAACCAGAATGTCGCAATCAATCGATATCTCTTCTCTCGCTTCCAGGCCGCCTGTGTCGATACGTGAAACATGAAACCAACAGACTCGCTCTTGCCGAGCGCATCGCAGCTCGAATTCGCCTCTTGAATATGATTCATGGTGGTCACGACCCTTTTAAGTGGCTATGTGAGGCAAAGCAAGCGAAAGCGTTGGTGCTTTGAGGTAAAAGATAATGAACGGGACGAGATTTCCTTGGTCCCAGCCGAGAGACTATTTCATGAGTCCCTTACTTAGCGTAACAAACATTATTAATCGCGCTTGAGTTAAAATGTCACACACTGGCGCCAACGCGCCAAACGATTACAGGGTAGCCCTTTCGCTGCCAATGCTGGCGTATAATTGAAATACTCAGAAATTCTTTGCTAAAACATCGTACACCACTGAAATGCCTGTTTCTATCACCCGCCCAATACCGCCATTTATTCAAGATGAAGATTCCCTTCCAACTGAGCCTGCTCATTCTGATTTTGTCAGACAGAGCTGCATCTCTGTCATTTGATGAGCATCTGGACAAGGTACGACCGTTGTCCAAGGACGCCTAGATGATTCGATTGCTGATCAAAGCGTAATCGATTGAAGGGTATCTTGCCACAGGAGCAACAAGACAGTGCTGTAAGTCATTGATCAAGAACAAAAAGAATATGAAGCTAATGTACAAGAAGTGTAAGAATTCTATCCTGACGATTTGAATTCTGTATTTTACTAATCGGTTTCGGCTGAGTAGAGTACGTTATTGCGTGATAGGAAGACCCAATCCCTTCCTGATTAACCGTCTTAATACAGCACAATGGAAGACTTGCACGAGTTTGACTAGCAAAGGATGATCTTATTGTCTATTAGCCTTTCTATTGAAGGATGTACGTGGAAAAAATGTGGATTGAGAAAGTTGATGGCTAAAGTTCGTTGGTGAAATATGCCTGTTGTCTTCATGCGTAATAAGACGACCTGTGTAAAATATGACTTGAATATAATATGACATGCAGGTGCAAGTCTATGTATCTAGTCAGTCGGATCTGAAGTTACTCTAACTTGAGTTTACTGAACATAATCCTCGCCAATCAAACACCATTGTTTGCAACCGTCCAAGCTTGAATCTTTTCGAAATTTCTACATTTCCGCCGCATATTGAAATCGCTTTTTGACCCTGACGGCCGAGACAAATCTTTTTCAAACACTACGGGAGTAACATCGCTTTGACACATCAGGAAGTGGCGTATCGTTTCTATGCAATGGTCCACATGGCCACGAACAATCTCTTTGTTGGCCCGAAAGGTGGTCACGTTGCTGTAGTCGTATGCATCGCGGTATGTGTATTGCCTCACGAAATTCTGTGGCGCGTCAACCTAAGTCACAAGGTAGTGAGGACTACTCACTTACCAGGCAGTGAAGTTGGTGGAAAACATTCAAAAAGCCTTTTACACCACCCCCCAGCTCTTTCGAGACGTGTTCGTAGTTCTCAGCTGGCGTTTTGTTGAGGGCCATGAGCTTGTCCTCTGGAAAGTGTATCGGAGGGACTTTCCGCGAGTTAGTCTAAGCAATTGCACCTTCAAGTGTATGTATAGAAGAGAGTTATACCGCGCCACAGCCGAATCCATGCCTCTTCAATCTCTGGTGTCGGTTTACCTCGATACGGCGATGGTTGCATGAGGTGATTTTGGTCTGTAAACTCTTGAATTTCCAAGTCGCCAGATTCCAGATAGGGCGCTGAGGGAAAGTGAGGATGTCAGATATTATCTTGTTTCCCGAGTACAGAAAACCTGTCGCCTAAGCGTATCGCGGGTTACACCACTTACAGTATGGGGATAGCTGTCTTGCACATGCCAAGTCACTAGGTTTTCCCCCTATTGTAATGTATATGAGAAGAACAGCGATAATGAAGCTTTGGAGAACGAGCAAGAAATAAAGATTTGCAGACAACTTGGAAGCCAGCCGCCGTGGGAGGTCAGTTGGTGGAGAAACGAAGAAAGTTTCTCTATCACGAGCTTCCGTGGGTGTGTTATTTTTAACCGGAGTATAAGCGATGAGGCTCTTGCCTCTAGCCTTGAACCACGTCATCATTGGAGTTGATCGACTGTTTACGACACTGTAGGCAAGCATAAGTGAAAGCCGCTTGGACAAAGGTCGAGTACAGTTGATTGATTGCAACTTTGTGGAAAGATAGGTACACTCATACAAATGCCGGGACTCCTGGCGCCAAATTTAGGCGCCGTTGGCAAAAAAGGTTGGCTCCAAGATCAATTGGCATAGACAGGCAGCCAATCATTAGCTACGCAGGATCCCGAGTACGCCACCAACTGCGAACGTTTCCAAGCCTGAAAATAGATCATTTCTTTTATCTGTGAAATTTCCTATGCTTCCTTTTCCCACTCTTAGACTCTGATCGACATCGGCACGTTTATGCAGACTGTTCATGAACGCCAGTGGCCGGCGCTGACAGGACGTGCCAGAGAAAAGTAGTACCATGTGTTCAGTAGGTATCCGTATATTATATAATGCACAAGTAAAGACGACTTCGCGTTAGATGCAAGTCTTCTATTTGCGGTCACGTTCACTAACTCGAGTTGATGCCTTGGTTACGTGATGTAAATCTCAGGGGAATTTTATTATAGCGCCTGGCGAGTTAATAAAGAGGACATAGGCTATCTGTGGGCTCGGTACTTCAGTCAGGACTCTGTTGTCGAAGTGAGTGGAACACAGTCGTGATGCAACAAAGGATATGTCAATGCCCGATGCTGCTCACCCTGGTCTGTTAACGTCTCTGCGATGAGGGTAACGCAGTGCTTCGTGTGCCAGAACTGATGACACCGGGCGTCTATCCACTCAACACCGTGCTCAATTGCGTATTCTACCTTCCGCCAGCAATACAAGCAATGTAGGTCGTGGGCTCGAGGATAAGTTGTGTATATGACGGAGAAGTTGCCGTTCTGGAGCTTAGGGACGTCGGTTGCAGCCACCTCACGCTCAAGATCGGAATCCCAGTACCAAGCCCAGTCGGCATATATGTCCCCGACCATCTCACGAAACTCGTCGACAATCTCCTGCCAAGCGCAGGTTGGATGCACCCAGGCCCCGAGTTGCTGCTCGAAGATGCAGTTACGCGCTATCGCCTCCGTGGGTGTTGAGCCACATTGGGGTTCATGAGGTGTCTGCTTTGGTCTGTCTTGTGCTTCCTGGTGATGCGTCCCGTGCGGATGGTGCTTAGGAGGGCTTGGGGGCGATCCATGGCAATGGTGCGCCGAGGGCACCGTAAGAGCGAAGAAAAATCCCAATATGCAAAGGATACCCAATAGTTGTAGGTAGTTGATTCTTGTGGAAGACACAAAATTCTTAAGAGAGGTGAGAAAGCCTGACGGGGCGGTGACTTCGCCTATAGCCAGTCTTGACGACGACTCGAGATGAGCTTGTTCCGCGGTTGCTGCATCTTCGCCCTTGTAGGTTATACCGGCATCTCGTTCATCTCGTTCGTGGTTCGACAATGGGATATACGCAGAACCCGAAAACCACTGCAACAATTTTGGTCGAGTCATTGATTCCGGCTGGCGAGTTTGTAATTAAGTCAGAGATGAGAAGTGGTCGTGGATAGAGTGGCAAGAGCGGAGAACGTATAAATGGGCGAGGTTTCATAAGCAACAGGGAGACATCGCCGGCTTTTCAGGCAATCGCCCGAAGATGAACGCAGCAATCTCGCAATCCGGTACTTGTCGTGGCCCAAATGGTATAGAGCTTGGGCGGTCAACTTTTGGCGCGAGATTGTGATGAAAGTGCCAGGCGGCGCCAAATTATGTGGGCAACGCAAGTCTCGGGTATGAGATGAGTCGTGCAAGGTTCCAGGAAGCGCGCCAACGCAAGGATTCTCCAAGAGATCCCTGATGCGTAGACAAACTATCGCCGTTGAACAAAACTTTGTTCTATGCGAGACAACCTTGAAGACGCCTTCTCAACCCCCTCCCCCTGTAGCGGTCCTTGCCCTGGCGTTGGCGCCAAATCTCGTCTTGATAACAACCACATGAAGAGGTACGACTGCCGTACAACTTGGATCCATACGGGCCCGCTGAACGGGTTGACTTCTAGCAACGAAGCCAGACACAATGGCGGACGCCACGCGAGAGGAATCGGCAATTCCGTTTCTGACCACACGGAAGGAAGAAAATGAACGTCTTCTTGATTCGGCCGTAGCCTCTCCCGAGCCCCCGTATGAGCGCAAGCGTAAACGGGCCACTCCAATATACATTGCGGTTGGCGTTCTCGTATTGTCGAATGTCTGTTTCTGCGCCGCGTTGATCTTCGTTACACGGGCCCACTGGGCTCCGAGCTCGCCGCCGTGGATGCCGCCCGAAAGATACACCAAGCAGATATTCCAGTTCCAACAAGTTTTTGGGGAGGAGCCCAATGAACAGTCGGAAGCAGCTTGGACTAGACTCATCCCAAGTAAGTGCAGTCTTGCATCTCAGCGCTGGTCCTCCGACACAAACATTTGCTGTCGTGGCCTAAGCCCGTCAAAGTGTGATTGAAGCTAAGGACGTGTTTGCTGGCTTTAGTGGGCAAGGGCTGGATTAATATTACAACAGAAAGCGAGATTCCATACATGCCTGGATTAGACAGAAACGTGCCGGAAAAGAAGGCACTGCTGTCCGTCTTTCACCAAATCCATTGCTTGGTAAGTAACAGGGGAGAATGTATTAGCGTTGACAGGAGGATCACTGATGGGAATGCCTTAGTATATAACCCGGTCCGGGTTCTTTGCCGCTCGGGATGGCCAGCTTGGCAAGGTGAACACAACTCACCTTTCCCACTGCTGGGATTATTTGCGGCAGAGTATTATGTGCGCTGGCGATACAACTCTGGAGTGGAAGCCGGCAAATGATATTGGAAGCACGGGATGGGGCTATGAGCATGTTTGTAAAGATTACACATCCCTTTTCATATTTTCCGAGCAACACAGATCCACGGATAAGAAGGTAATTCATTCAAAATGACGTATACCAGCCTAGATAAACAAAAGGGAGAACCTAGACATAGTAGCAAGGTCATGTTGAAGTCGCATGTACGGGTATCGCGGTTATCCTTGTTTAATGGAGTGATGTGTCATGTGTGTAACTAAAAGTCTGCTATAACCCTCTGCCAGCTCTAAGGGGAAATCCCTTGGGCGAAATGCACGTAACATCGGTATTCCCTTATTTGGGCGAGGATATCTATCCCAAAAATGTTACCGACATTTATCCAGCGGCATTACGGAGTACCCATCAGCTAATTGACCCACATCGCCCGGTCGGCCCAGTCGCATGCCCATGGCCCACACACTTCGACACCTAGCTCACCCCATTAGAGCTCGAGGGCCCAAAGAAGCTCCAAACGCAGATTCCGTGGGATGGCTGCTATGGCCCGAGCAAGCCTGGAAAAGCAACTTTACGGTGACATCTACTTGTATACGCAGTCGACGCTTGTAGCGGAAAGTTTTGTCTATATGCGACGCAGCAGCCCCTTGAACTGGCATCTCTTCTGCACTGCCAAGGCCCGATGTCTCGCGGGGATAGACTGCTGCACCTCTAGACTTGGGATTATTGTTTGTCGAGCAACAAACAACTTTTGAAGGGCACTCAAGCCCAAGCAGTTGTAATCAGTGTTGAAAATAACACAACATTGCTGGCCGTCTTTGCGAGACAATAGCCAAGGTTGTCTTTTCTTAGTCATGCTTCTTGGAATGTTTTGTTCCTTTGAAATGCATCGCCGTCCGCCTGATCGCTCCCCCTCCCTTCCCCCGCAGAACTGCCAAGCCGAGCCGGCATGGCGCCGAGAACCCAATACGTGAGCCAAAGAACGGAGGTTTCAAGCCTGTGTATGGATCGGGAAGGTGGACTGCGCAGAGTAAGCAGATCCCTCTTTGCTTCTGCTTGTCGGGGTTCCATTCGTACAACATTCGGCCGACATGGCAGCCACTCGGTCAATCTGTTTCCAACATGTTGTGGTAGCCCCTCGCCATCCCGTAGTTGCTTCTAGGTTCGGTAATGGAAACGGAGGTTGCTGGCCCCGGCCAGTGGCGCATCTACGAAACGGCCGAATCCCGTCCTCCAACAAAACCTGCCCGGCTATGCAAGGGAAACACCTACCCGAGTGGTGCGCGTCTGGCGCGTCGCCCGCCTCCGCCTCGTGCGATGATGAGCTCATCACCCTCTTGGATATAAAGCGGCCTGCCGGTCCGGTCGTCGAGAAGCCAGCTCCTGGAACCGCCACCTTGCTTGGCCGACTCTAGCACTGCGCCCCTTGACAAGTCCGCGGTCATGACCAAGTTCTCCCTTCTCACGGCGGCGTTGGCGCTCGCCTCCCCCGTCGCGGCCCAGTGCGGCGCCGGCACGCCCGACGCCAGGGTCACCGGCTCCGGGAGCTCCTTCGTGGCCACGAGGGGCTCGGCCCAGGTCTACGCCGGCTCCGACTACCGCGCCGCCATCCAGGCGGCCGTCGACTCCATCGGCAGCGGCCAGCGCGTGTCCGTCATGGCCTCGGGCTCCATCGGCGCCGGCACCATCAGCATCGGCAGCGGCAAGACCTTTGAGGGCTGCGGGACCATCAACACGGCCTTCCGCAACGGCCGCGGCGCCATCGAGGTGCTCAACGCCTCGGGCGTCAGGATCCCCTACCTCACCATGACCGGCAACCCGTACTTTGGCCTGCGCTTCTACGGCACGAGGGACCTCACCCTCGGCGCCATCACCATGAACCTCAGCGGCGGCCTCGGCATCCGCTTCGACCGCGACCAGGCCGCCAACTTCAACGTCAAGATGGGCACCGTCACCGTCACCGGCGCCGGCAGCCACGCCGTCGAGACGTGGAACATTGACGGCCTCGCCATCGACCAGGTCATCGCGCGCGACTGCGGCGAGTCCGGGCTGCTGCTCCAGAAGACGGTCAACGCCCGCGTCGGCCTCGTCGACGGCAACAACGTCGGCGCCGGCACCGGCTACGGCACCCTCCGCTTCGCCAACAACAACGGCCAGCTCGCCAGCGGCGCCTACACCACAAACGTCTTCGTCACCCGCGTCGTCTCCCGCGGCGGCGGCCGCGGCATCTTCTGCGTCTCCCAGTCCGGCGGCGCCGAGATCGGCGCCATCGACCTCGCCAGCAACGGCAACAACGCCATCCTCATCGAGAACTGCTACGGCGTCACCATCAGGGGCGGCACCGTCAACGGCGGCGGCGAGGTCCGCATCTCGGCCCGCAGCGAGTTCCCCAACACCCGCGACATCTCCATCACCGCCAGGGTCGACGGCACCAGCGTCCGCGAGTCCCCCTGCGGCTCCAACATCAGGTGGAACCTCTCTGGCAACGGGGCTCGCAACATCTGCTGAAGTGTCTCTGCCCAAGCCCGTGTGGGGGGATGATGCCGGCTTGAAAGGAGCGTACTTCTGTTTTCATCAGTAAACTGTTTTTTTTTTGTCTTCGCCGGCTCCAGGAAGCCAATGTCCATATTCCACCCCTAAATAATCTCGGTGTTGCTCGGCTTCATCAAGGGTTGGAACGAGTTTACCAACTGCTCTATATTGAAGTGCGGGAAAGCAGAGTGCCTTGTGTATATCCAAGTGGTTTCTCGCAGCACAGTAACCAAGATTTACATATATGAGTATCGCTCCATCGACTTGCCAATCGATTCGTTTAAAATTATCCATTTACCCGTCATCAGTCGCCCTCGGACCCAACGCGGGTCGACTGAAATGACGCAAGCAACAGTCGTTCGCTTTCAACTACCCGTCTTCCATAATTCCGACGTTATTACAGATACCGCGGCAAATGCAGAGGTTAAACCAGATAAAGGCAAAAACTGCATATTCATGGGTCCTCATTGAAGATGCCATCTATCCGAGTCCGAACTGGAACCTACAACACACATTTTGGCACATGACAACAACGAAGCCTAACTAATGGAAACAGCCAAAGTCTTTCAACAAGTGTTGGGAAACTGCCATTATTATCTACATATCCACATTCATCGGCAAATGACTCGGTAATAGTAGCTATACATGCCGATTGAGCACCTATATCAGATGATTAAAGCAGCCTTATGAGCGGAAAACAAGCGGCCATGTATCACTATCGGCCCCATAACACGTGGCTCAGTCCCATGATGAATACGCCCACGGCTGCCTCGCACGTCTCGGTGTTTTTTTTGGAGAGCCGGCATCTTCAAGAGCCCAAAGAAACCCTAGCTTCTCCGCCTACTGGACGTCACATCTTCCACCCGCCTTCCGGCTTGGACCTTGGTGCGATTCATAACGACGACTTAGCGACGCCAACCCGACAACGATATGCTTTCCACTACTTGGCGACCCGGTTGGAATGCTAAACCGTATTTTCCAGGGACTACCCAGTCGGATCTAGTCGCTCCGTGCCGTGCTCACTCAACCGCATGTAAAGCCGTAGAGCTGCTATTGCTCACGAGACCATCCGGTGTCTGAGGCTCAATCCCCCAGCCTATCACATCGATGATTCGAAACGTCCTGCATTGGCCCCGATTTGATATAGCACGTTCAGCGCGGCGGGGTTCTCGGGGAGTTTTTTTTTTTTTTTTTTTTTTTTTTTTTAACTCGCCGAATACGGCGATGGAGACGACGACGAGTATCACAGAGTACCGGTGCACAAGGTGCCTGTTACCACCTCCAAGGCCGTTTCTTACCCGCTCACAACATTCCCGGCATCCCTGCAGACGACAGTTTGCAACGCATTCGTACATGTTGGCCATCTTGATTGTACCTCGGCTTTGGATCTTGCTATTCGCTCAAGACATGGCGCTTTTCATTCAAAGTTCAGGTTGCTAGACGTGCACATCCACGCGACGGGCCGAAACCATGTTGATAAACTCATTCGCAACCCGCGCAGGAACACGTAAAAATAAAATAAAAAAGTATAAAGGTCGTATTTTGAGAAGCATGCAGATCAGGGTTATGCCGAATCGTCGATCTCTCTACCACCTACGTAAGGGTCGTCGAATGGCATTTCGCATCTATTTTCTTTTTTTTTTCTTTTTCTTTTTCTTTTTTGACAAGGGGGTGGGCGTGGGCTAATCTTTCCCATTTCGCCTGTGGAGCGGTAAGACGTACCGAGATTGGGGCTCCGAGTCGAGCGCTCGAGCTTCGTGGCATGTGCCGAGTAATCAGTTTGTAACAACAACGTGGTCCCAAAATCAAAACACACGGCAAAATTGCTTCCGGGAAGGAAAAAAAAAAACCCCCGACGACGACAACAGCAACAGCAACAACAACAGCAACGACGACGAGGACGACGACGCCGGACCCCAGCCTCGGCCTCAGATGCAGCGACCAGCCTCGACGACGCCATAATGCCCTCCATCCTCGCCACGGCGATCCAGTCATCACTACTCAAGGGCACCGCGAACCTCACGGCGCAGATCGTCAACCAGCACAGGCATGCCGCCGGCGCCGGCGCCCCCCCGCTCGACGTGCGGCGCGTGCTCGAGTTCGCCACCTTTGGCTTCATCCAGGGCCACATCAACTACTGGTGGCAGCACTTCCTCGAGGACAGGTTCCCCAACTCGTCGGCGGCGGCGGCGGCCGCGGCCAGGGCCGGCCGCGGCAGGAAGGCCTCCATCGTCGAGCCCAGGGTCGAGAAGCCCGACAGGCCGGCGCCGACGCCGTCGAGGAGCCGCTACTACTTCAACGTCGCCCGCAAGATCCTCGTCGACCAGACCGTCGGCCTCTTCATGATGAACTCGGCCTTCCTCGTCATCACCTCGGCCCTGCGCCTCGGCTTCTCGCCCCTGGTCTACCAGATCTGGAGCGAGAGGATCTTTGACCTGGTCAAGGCCGCCTGGAAGTTCTGGCCTCTCGTCGCCCTGTTCAACTTTGCCCTGGTGCCCGTGGGGTACAGGGCCCTGGTTGGTATGTGTGTTGGCTTCATATGGAACATGTTCCTCACCTTTTTTCTTTTGTGAGACTGGCAAGCCGGCGGGCTCCTATTTGTATCAGGTTGCATCACAGCACGGAGTTTTCGGTTGGGGTGTTTTTTTTCTTCTTCTTCCTTGCCTTTCTTTTTTTCTTTTTCGAAATTGGTTGATTCATGTGTCCCAGCCTAGCGGGCCATCGAAAGCGGAGGGAGAGAGAGGGGCGGGCTGTATCCGTCCGTATACGGAGTAATGTTCGCTCGAAACTCGATGCAGCCTTCACAGCTCGTCTAGACGAGTTTGGTTTTTCTCATCCCCTCGCGCTCATGTGTCGTGCAACCTGATCAGGCTAGTGCAATTTACGAGTCAAGTTTTGTCGCCGCGGAGCTCGATGCTGTGTCAGTTGATGAGATAACGTATCCGTACGGTGACGAGGAACCCCACCGGTCTGTGGGCTCGAGCGATAGCAAAAAGCATCTATACTCGGTACAGGGAGGAACGCACCGCCGCAGGAATCCATCTCACACACCGATCCGGTGTGGGCTCGGGCGATGACGAACGATCTGTACCGATCTTTTCTTTGCAGGCCGGGCCCCATGCCGCGATGGCCTCTCGAATCAGACGAAAAGAAACTCTATTCCGCACGCCGTTGTAACGAGAGCCATGCATTGGACGCACAGCCCAGCTGCTTGCTCTTACCTGCGACTCCGCCCAGAGCCGCTGCCAGTCGACGGACACGGCGAAGGCGGCTTGCTGCCCCCCGGGGGATGTGACCGGCTTCTTCCGGGTCCTGATAGGCGACCCCTGTCTTGCAGGGTCTTCCGGGGGGGAGAGGGGGGCAGCTTCTGCGCGAAAATGCTCGTCGAATGTCTCCATATTTGACCAAAAATAGCTAGCCAGATTGCCCAGAAGCATTCTGTTTCTTCGAGAAGACCAGTCCGTCCGCCCCCACCAAACCCTCATGGATCGAGTCCTCGGCGCCGTGTGAGAAGAGTCCGAAAGCCCCATCCCCCCCTCCCCTCCCCTCCCCACATCAAGCTTAGCTAGCTGCGCCGCACTGCCCACACTGGACCCCCCCCTTCTCAGCATGGTGGTGGTACTGTGTCGTAGCAATCGCAGCCGGCCTCGGCTTCAAACAGCCCGCGAACCAGTCTTCCGGCCCCTTTTGGACCCCAACTGAGGGTCACCTCTCATGCCGACGAGACGGGGGGGGGGGGCAAAGGTTACGGTTTGTGTTTGTGTCTTGACTCTCTGGCATCTGCTGACCCTCTGGAAATCATTCCGTAAATGCCGGGGTGGGGGGAGGGCCAGCTTGCAGGCGCTCATGGATTAGGATCCTTGGAACGTATTTGAAATCTGCTCAGGCCAACTGACTTTTCTTGCCCCCGTGATGCCCCCCCCTCCCCCCCCGTGGTGATGGGTCCGATTTTCGTTCGGGGAATCGACGTTACAACTCCCGTCTCTCAGCGTGAGTTTCGAGATAAGGGGAGTGGTTTCAACCTCTCTTCCTTGTCGCAGGCCGGTTGCCTTATCTAGCTATCGAGCACTATTACATGTGTCGGATCGTTGGCACATGGCATGAATTAGGTGAACAGCATCAATTCGTGAGAAAAATGAATAAATCTATTTTGTATTTATATGTTGTTCAGAAGATGAAGGAAAATCTAGTCACGTCGTACTGTGACGGTTGTGGTTTGTAATATCCACGTCGCCTTCTCGCCCAGGTGCCCCCGGCTCTCCTCGTCGCCGGTGGTGATGATGACCGACGTCGCTCTGTTGTTGGTCGGGTTGGGCGGCAGGCTCGAGCTGGAGCTCTTCTTGGGGAGGAACGGGCACGGGGACGTCGGCATCTCGTTGCTGCTGTCGGTGAACTGCTCGTAGTCCTTCCTCTGCCGGCTCTGGCGGGTCTTCATGGTGCTCGCGCGCTTTGCGTACCCCGAGACGTGGTACCTGTCGAGGGCGTACGACGAAGGGTTCGACATGGTACCCATGACCTTGGGCGCAAAGTGCTTGAAGAATTTTCGCAGGGTGGGCATCGAGCCGCAGATGACAAACAGGTTGCCCTCGATAAACCTGAAGGAGAAAAAAACGCGCCGGTCAGTCGCCCCGTTCGGCATTTTCGTCCCGCGGCGGGTAAACTTACGTCCAAATGTCCGCGGTGGCGCTATCCCACGAGGGGTCCGTACTCTTTAGCAGCGGGGGGAGATAGTACAACCGGATGACGGACGTGGCGACGGTCCTGCGGTCGGCGTTAGCATCGCAACGGCTGATTGGGAGGACTGCAGTTCTTTCCAAACTTACATTGAGCCGATGGCGAAAAGGACCGCGGCGCCGATTTTCAGCGCCATCTTCATGCGCAGGCCGAAGAGCGTGGGCAGGGGAAGGATGAACAGCACAATGTCCGAGATGATGTTGGACACGGCCGTCGCCATGTAGAAGATGCCGGCATCGAGGCAGGAACCCCCGGTGACGTTGATGTCCCAGGCCTTCCTGATGGGGTTGCAGAGGAAGACCATCATCAAGGTGATGACTCCTGTGTAGATGCAGACGACCACGATGGATATCCACACCGAGTATCGGAACCACGGCTGCGGGTTCAGACGAAGGTAGAATGTCAACAGCGACAGCTTCGTGAACCCGTTGCACAGCATGTAGACCGGGGCTGCGATGTAGCTCGACTTTTTTTTGGTTCCTGTCAGCGTTGCGCACGGGTGGTCGCGAGACGTGCGAGGGAAAAACTTACAAGAGCATAGCGCTCGTATGTAGCCGCAGTCATCTCCCAAACATGGGCACACATTCCACCGTCCGCGATGGACGCTGTGGCGGGTCGTATCAGCTTCCGCGGCTTGCTACACGGGTTCCGGCGAGTACTTACAAACCATGATTGCTTGTGTTATCACGGCGGCAGCCCATCCCAGTGTCATGAAGACTGTGTTACTCGGTCAGCCCAGCGCCCAAAGAATGCATAACCCCTGCTCGACGGAGGCTCAACAACAAAACATACGGTCGTCTATCTGCAAGCCCTTGGAGAGGTAGATCTTGGTGTAGTACCTCTGGCACAGAGCCACAAAGGCGAGGGTTCCGCCGATGCCGAAGATGAGGTAGTGCTCCAGGACCTTTTGCTGCCGAGGGTGGTCAAAGTCGACAACGACGCCCGGCGGCGCGGGAAACGGGGAGACCTCGGACATGGTGGTGATGCGTCGGGGGGGGGGGGGGGGTTAACGAGCGTGGGGGGAGCGATGGCGCCGATGGGGATGAGTGACGAAGAAGTTAAAAAAATGAGAAAGGCAAACTTGGCTGTATATAGATGGATATCTTGGATCCCCCGCCCCGAATTCGAGATGGCTTTCTCGTTGACGGTCTCGGCGTCTGCGACCTTTGTCTCCCGAGAATAGACTCAGACAACTGGGATCCTTCGAGGCATAAACTCCCTGGGCTCTTGGCAAAATTGCATGCTTCGAAAATAAACTATTTTCTAAGCAGAAGAAGTTTACCTGACGGGTACCTGCGTCAGGGAGAGAGCATGGGGGTCATCGACGCACGGCGTCCCATCGGAAGCCCCGACGACACGGCATTCCGCAAGGGCCAGCGCTTCTACCCTCCGCTCCGCCATGCCATGTGGACATTCACGTGTAGGTAGAAGAATGCGGCGCCCCTTCTTCCATCTTCGGGGGAGGGGGGGGTTCGGACATGTTCCTGCGACTTGTCAAAGATCTCGCCTGGCCCGAGCTCTCGAGGGCGCCACCGCTTCTGTCAGACGTGTTGCTCGGACCGGGGTGGCTGGTCCACGTTGCCGGCTTGTTGCAGCAAAAACAAAAAAAAAAAAAGAGAGAGAGAGAGAGAGAGAGAGAGAGAGAGAGAGAGCCATATGATAATGGGCAGAAAAGAATCTGTGAACCGGCATGTGGGTCGCGGGTAGGAGGACAGCTCTGTGCCCATTCGCCATTCGCCAGAAACCCTTCGAGGATCCCTTCTACCAAGGTGTGAGTGAGTCAAGGGCCGCCGAGCCTCTGCTGTCGATATGCCGAGCCGCCGCTGTATCATTCAAGAATGGTCGATTCCACAAGCAACTTGCCTGTACGGCGTCGTACTAATACCAAGTGCCTACGTTGACCGACCTCACCAGTCTTGATTCCCTCTCACGCAACATACGGCCACTACTCTCGCATGTGATGCAACGTACAACATGTATTATCCACTGCTCTCGTATGCAGCATATCACTACTACTCTCGTATGCGGCTTATCGCTACTCTCGCTTGCATCGTACGACAACTAATCACCACAACAAAGGTTAAAAACCTAGAGTGTAGTAACGTATGTGGTGCACCTCAAGTGAGAGGTTTCCACATCTTTTCGAAGTCGCTTTAACAGCTATTATTTTGTGGTCCCTGATTGAGAAAGTGTCCGTCAAGACTCCGACACCACGATAGTGTGTCTATGTGCCCCCCCCCCCCCCTTTATTTTTCTTCATCTTTTCGTTCTTCCCCAACTGTCCAAGCCAGTGGAGACAGCTGGCTACAGTCGTAGCATCTAAGGCTGCTTGGCCTATACGTCGGGCTTCCCACTAAGCATGACTCGTCCTCATGGGCCCGATCAAGTCAGACAACTCCAGAACGGGACAGTCCACAGTGATGGGAAATGAGCTGTTCGGAATTGGCGATCGCCGGTGGCCAGGGGAAGCCTGTGCGACCCGCTTATAAGCGCTGCAGCCCAGGATCGCGGTTCACCTAACGTGGTGGGCTTTGACGATCTTTGCCACCTACAACTGCAGACCTGTTATCCAACGACACGTCTGACCTATTAGACCTTCCATCCGCGACCCCGTTGCGGAGTGCATCGTGAGAGCCCCTCACTGTACCACAGATGTGAGGATGCAAGGCACGCGCTCACTGCTCAGCCTTGGCCAGTAGGGGCTCTGTGTTGGAACCGTTGTTCACTCCCACATGTATGAAGTCTTTTGAGACGGGACGCATCATCCAAGCCACCGAGCGGATTCATACCCAAGCCGTTCAAGACCACTCCTCGTCGCTGCGGAATGGTACGCCGTCTCAGGATTCGCCCATCTCTCGCATTCCGGCTTCCGGGCTTACCCGCGAAGAGAAGCAAACGTCCAAAGACGCGGTCAAGCCTCCAGACTAGCCGAGAGGCGTTTAAAAGTCCAAGGCGCGGCAAAGCTCTAGTTCAAGAGACGTCGAGAACTGTCGACTATCAACTGTCAGCTACCCTCATCGTCCCATCTCCGAATAGAGTCTCGCGGCATGGGAGCCGGCGACCCGAGCTATGGCCGGCAAGGAGATCCCCCAAATGGGAAAACTCTCGGGGGCGGCGAGAGCAGGGGTCTCCTTGTTTGAGGTCTGCGGGCGGGCAAGTTTTGCCCGCCGGGCGAGGAGACACAACATAACCCACCCCGAATCTGCAAACCAAGCGCGTGCTGATTCCTTTCTCTGCCCAGTACGGGCCCGAGAGAGGAGAATCCCCTCTTTGGGGTAGCACGCGATGGGACTCCCAAGCTGCTAGTTGCATTGAGCTAATTTCGCCGTCCCATGATGATCCTTGAAATGTTCCGGCTGAATGGTAGGCCGGTCAAGGAGGAATCATGGCTTGCGCTCGAGGTTGCACGAGCCGCATCAGGGGGGAGGTGGGCGATTAAGCCGCAAGCACCTGACTAGCCGGACGACACGCAGCCAAGGTCGACCCCTCGTTGACCTGTACATATGGATGAGGCCAGCATCGCATAGATATTCGCTTGATCCCCGTTGTTCCAATATATTCCTGTTTCTCACACGCGGGAATTACTCGACAAACACACGTCGGGAAAAAAAAAACTTACTTTCCAGCCATGAAGTTCTCTTCAAGCTTGTCCATACTGACACTGGCACTCTCCAGCGTGTCGACAGTCACCGCGAGAAACCGGGATCCCCGTTGTGTTTGTGTTAGTCAAAACATTTACCCCCCTCCCCCAACGATGGCTTCTAACGTTGGACACACAGTGCTCGGCCTTGGGGAAACAGAAGGAACTCACAGGAAAGGTCTTTTCAAACCAAGACGCTTTTTACGAGAAGCGCCTCAAGACCTACTACTCTGCCAACGCTGCCCAGGCGCCCTGGTGCATGGTGCTTCCGGAAACCACTGAGGACGTGTCAAAGATTGCGGCAGTTCTCGACACGCATCACTGCCCCTTTGGCATCCGCAGCGGCGCTCACTCGGCCTTCAAGGGGTCCAACGGCATCAAGAATGGCGTCACCGTTGACTTTGGTACGAACCACTTACCATCGACCATCTGACAGTGACGGCGGCTGCTAACATGTCAACCTGTGTCAGGCTATATGAACACCACCACCTACGACGAAAAGACAAAGATCGCTTCTATTCAACCCGGCTCAAACTGGGGCAACGTCTACAGCTCCCTTGATCGTTACAATGTCTCTGCCGTTGGTGGCAGAGCGTCTGTCGTTGGCGTCGGAGGCTTCACCACTGGTGGCGGTGTAAGTCCCGAATCCTCCCCTGGCTTCACTTCGTTCTTGTCCAAATGCATCTGCTGACGATGCACTTCGCAGTACTCGTTTCACACCAACTCGGTCGGTTTCGCCTGTGACATGGTCGCCAACTTCGAAGTCGTCCTCGCCAACGGTTCCGTCGTAAATGCCAATTCGAAGGAGAACGCGGACCTCTGGAAGGCGCTCAAGGGCGGCTCCGGCAACTTTGGCTTCGTCACCAGGATCGATCAGCGTGAGTTCCCCGCCAAGCAGCAACACGAGCGCTTTTCCCCCTTTGGGTTTACGAGCGTGGCTTTCTGACATTCAGTGATGCAGACACTGTTCCAGGAAACAAAATGTGGGGCGGTTTCGTCAACTACGACCGGAGCGACAGAGACGCCGTCTACAACGCCTACCTCAACTTCGCCAAGAACATGGACAAGGATCCCTACAGCCAAAACATCGTGTCGATGCAATACGACAAGACCGGGTTCAGCTTGCTGGCAGTCTTGTCCAACGTCCAAGCCAAGGCCGACGCGCCCGCCTTCAACGAATACAGGGCCATCGCCAACGTCTCCACCACCCTTTCCGTCGGAACGATGGCCGAGCTCGTCCCGCAGTTCACCGGCCCTACTCCTCTGGGACAATAGTAAGTTTGGAATAGCCTGTCATGAGTTTTGTGATCATGTGCTGACTATCGACCCCAGCGCCAACTGGATGGTCGGCCAGACGGCCAGCGACTTCCGCATCATGGACTTCATGGACAAGAAGCACAAGGAGTACGTCGGGAGGATGGCCGCCGCCGCCCCGGGCGCCGATTTCAACGTCCTCGTGCAGTTCCAGCCCGTCACCCAGTCCATCGTCGACCACGGCATCAAGAACGGCGGCAACTCGATGGGCCTCGAGGACGTCGTCGCCAACGGCCCCAGCCTCATGTGGCTCATCGCCCTGACGGTCGACACCCCCGAGAACCAGGACATCATCCTCCCCCTCGCCCTCGCGTACCGCAGGGAGGTCGAGGCCTACGCGGACTCGCTCGGCCTGAACAACAAGTGGAAGTACGTCAACTACGCCTGGAAGGACCAGCACCCCATCTCGACTCACGGCAACGCGACCGTCAGCTTCCTCAAGTCCGTCTCGAGGGCGTACGATCCCAAACACGTCTTCCAAAAGCTGCGCCAGACTGGCTTCAAGCTGCGCGGTTGAAAAAAAAAACCAAAAAACCCAACAACACACGTATATAAGTGTGGCTTCTACAGCACATATTTTCTTTGAGTAAATACTTCCAAACGTAAATATTAATATTAAACGTAATTCTTAATCAAATAATGATAATGATGGACACTATTTTGCATGCGGAATCATACACTGGCTTCAGTCTTGGAAACTCCCGTGAAGAGGCTTGCTGATATCGTCTTCTACCTCCCCTCCGAGCCTTGTGACTTTTCAACAGCCAAGCCCAATTAATAGCCCATTTCCAGAAGAGGACACGCTTTCCACCGCTTGTATGGTTGGCTTCCGTTTGCCGAGTCTCCTGGCGATGGGATTACTGACGCGCCTTTTTGTTAATGCATCCAAGGTAGGTATGTAGTCATGGCTACCAGACTTGGTTGGTAGAACTCGGTGGAGAGAGTCACGCATACCTAGGTAGGCAAACATTGATCCCACCCCCAAACCCTAATGCACGGGTTTAGATAAGCAGCTCTGGGGTCAAGCTTCTTCCCGCTTTGGACAACTCGGAAAATTTAACAGGAAAGGCATCATGCCGGGGCCGAAGCGGGTCGCCGTTGTCTGCGGCGCGTGGACAAACCCGGCTTTGACTACTTATCGTACAGCTGATTGTCTTGTGAGCGGGCATCTTTGGCCCGTCTCTGGCCGTTGCTCTCAGCAAATGTTGCCAAGCCAAGGAGACGCCGTGGGATGTTATCGCGTGGCGGTGTTTAACACATACCGCCGCGCTGGGACAACATGTTAACTAGGCTCTTGATTTGGACGGCGCCACTCATGCTGCCTTCGTTGACCATGAAAAGACTGTGAGGTCTCAAATTCGAAGCCGGCATTTGGTGGTCAGCTCGTGAGATGCCCAGTTTCGCGCTTCTCATGGAGCCGACCTCCGTTACCGGCGCCTCGCTACAAAGCCGGGGTGAGGCATGATACGCGTACAGCCTCCTGTCAGTCTTGATCCCTTGTCGGGTTCACGAAAATACAGCGAGTCATGCGTATTTTCTCAATTTCTACAAACTGGCTCCTCACCTTTTATTCTTAGACACGAAATGAGGATACTTTCTGGGACTAGCAGTGTCCCTCTGGGCAACTACATCTTCGGCTGGCTCCGGATTGTAATGAATGTCTCAGGTAGAGGGTATCCCATTGATTGCGCCTGGACCTCACATCCTCGGAACCCACTTATACCCACCTTTTCCCCTCATCTCAAGGGATACATAGCAGTACAGTAGTAGTGTAGTAGGGCTACTAGATAGTTGTTGTGCCTTGATGTACAATAGTACCTTCCGCACAGCTAAAATATATAGAGAGTAGTTGTATATTAACACTATTGGTGGGTTGGATATGGTCTTAGGTTCTGATTGCTGTTACCCCTCATATTGAGGTTATGAGGTCCAGGCGCAATCAATGGGATAGCTGTAGTTGACTACAAAGTTTGATATATAGCACCACCACCCTACTCCACAGCAGTCTGTTTCACTCCATAACTTCCACCTTGACTCCAAGGGAGGTTTTCTGCCCTGGCCCGTGCGACGCTGGGTGGACTTTAAGCTCAAAGTGACAGTAGTTTAACTGTTTAAGTAGTTTAATGGCATGAATAAAGTATAGATGAATACTTTAGTAGATCCGTCGGTGATTTCCGAATGCCACGCTCTCCTGTTGTCATAAGCAGCCTGTCCCCCCTTTACTCATATTTTATCATTACATACTGCTAGGTAATCGACGTTTGTAGGGAATACTGTCTTTTCTTCCTCTTTTCTCTTTTGTGATCTTCCGTCCCTTGGTTCCAACATTCCATCCATTGAGCTCTTGGCTTTGACTTGTTACATGTTTCTTCACCGAGGAGACGGCATGTTCATCATCTTGTTTCTGTCATGTCTCGCAGCGCTTGTTTCAGCTGGGCCGCTGGACAGTGTCAACTTGGAGACACGAAACAGTCCAATGGCCTTTGACAAAGTGTTCTGGGTTGACGAGGGCCATTACAAGTGCACAAGCGAGCGAAAGAAGCAAATAACAACAGCCATCGACGAGGCTCGTTTTCTAGCCAATCGCGCAATAGGAGCGTTATGGGTGGAACACGCCGAGAAATCCGAGGCATACCTTACTTGGTTTGGGAAACGTATTAAACCATTCCGAGCTCTTGGCTGAATCCTCGTCTGAACCCTGTTTTAACACATGTGCCTAGGCAATGCGTCGCCTGAGATGAGAAGATCGATTCTCAAACATAATTATCAATCATTAATCACCAACTTAGTCCACCCAGAAGGATCAGTGAAGCTCGACAACCTCGACGACATCGTGGAGAAGATTCCGTTCCCTGCTACGGGAAAGTCTCTAGTCTACGCTTGTAGTCCCGAAGACTCGAAAGTAGGGAAAATGGACACCGAAGCCCAAACACTTTCACCCATTCCGCAGAGCACGTATTCTGGTCCAACCTACCTAGTCTTCTATCCTGCTTTCTTCAGACGCTTGAGACGCAGCTGGCAATTGCAAGAAACGGCTGAAGAATGGAAACATGATAAAAACGCCCAGGATGTTGGCTCAGGAGGCTTTGTGCTACTTCACGAATTTCAACACCTGCTTTTGGCTACAGGGACGGGCCGCCATTGCGGAGACGTTTCTGATCCAAGTTTCCCCCCTGGAACAGCTGGATGCTATACTGCTAGCTGGTAAGTCGTCTCTGTACGGACCAGTCCTGGTAGGACAGGCACAGGCACTAATTGTTGCACAGCTGTCGATCAATACCCGACAATCTCAAGGTCAAGAACGCACAGAACTTCGCCTTCTTTGCAGCATATGTTTATAAATGGCCCAAAACAGCGCAAGCTTCTTGGGGGCACTGAAGACTCGGCTCTAAGGGGTGAATATTCCCCTCGGCCTTTCCTGGCAATTATCTGGAGAAGCGCCCCGCACAATGCAGCCGGAAAAGACTCGGGCGGCGTTTACGTCGTGCTGCCAAGCACCGCCGCCGGCCGTGTTTGAATCGGGTTTCGTGGCATCATGGTGGCTCGTTCCTGATTCTTTTTGCAATGGGGACTGCGGCCAATCAAAGCTCGCAGTTTAAAAACTTGAATCTACCCCTCCCGCGGCGTCATTAGACCAAGATGCGGGCATGATGGTTGGCTACTGCCATCAGCAAACTGCCTCATAGTCCCGAAGCCAGCCTAGGGAGCGCATTGATAATAATGCTTCGACTGTTTCTCCCAGAGTCCGCTGGCGTGGAGTTCAACTCGACCAAGCTATGCTGGTATAACTGACTGGCTGGACAACTCCTTTGTTGTATGTTTGTTCCAGAACGCCTGATTCTCACCTCTTAATATTGGCAGCTAGTCCTCGTAGATCGACGGCGTGCCCACCCACGCCGACCAAAGAGTTTTCGTTGCAACGAGGGCAGTGGTCATGGTGTCAAGCCTCTTCCCGTCCTTGGCGAGTTAATAGGTTTGAAAGCTTCTGTTGTCTTGGTTTTTGACCAACACACTTACAGCACGAAGCATATATATTGCAGAATGAAGACTAAAGCACTTCTTTCACGAGACCTCACTGGACTTGAAGGGACATTGCTTGGGGAGGCAAGTGGCAATGGTCCCGAAGAGGGGCCGGGTGAGCGCAGAAACATTGTAACATTCGAGACCTCGGCTTAAAACCGTGCACAATTAATAAATGCAGAACAAGTTTCGTTTCTTTTTTGAACAAATCCAACACTATGAGTATGCTACATCCGCACTTATCTGTATGAAGTGACTTGATGCCCATGTAAATCGAGTATGCCGCTCACGGGATGCTATACAATGCGATCGCCATACCGCAAGAGTCGGTAGGAGAATGCTAGCATTCGTTCAGGAAAGAAGCTGGGCAGCTCCTCGATACCGTATTGCCTCGGTTCATTTGTTTGAAAAAAAAAAACCACTCTCCGAGACTTTCGATATGGATTGCAATACACCTATAGCAAAATCAACCAGAAGCATGGCTCCATTTCCCGGGTTAGATACAGCCGAATTTCTGCTTTGTTCGGGCCTGTTCATCGCCGCCTAAAGCTCCACCATTTCAGGCTTTTGCCAGAGGCAGACCCCGAGACCTCGTTTACCTGGGCGATGCCCTCCTGTTTACTGAAACCGGAAGTAATGGCTGCATCGCTCGGCGTCACTCCCAACTTGGCCGCCTCGCTCGCCGTGAAAGTTCCGTACTTGTCCTCCTCGTCGAACTCGCCGAGGTGCGCGACCGGGAACGCGAGATTGGCGAGGTAGAAGAGCACGAAGGAGGTGAGGAACCCGATGAAGAAGGCGATGTAGTACAGCTCGTAGAGCGCGTCGGTGGCGCCGCTGTCCTTCCTCGCGCTCGCGACCAGGCCGCCCACGGTGGGCGCCCAGCCCGCGATCCAGCAGGGTATCACCCTCCAGTTGACGCCGTGCCAGTACCAGTAGTCGGAGCCATCTGGGTGGAAGAGGTGCGACAGCTTGATCATCTGGCGGCGGAGGATGAAGTAGTCGCAGACCATGACGCCCATGATGGGCGCGAGGAAGACGGCAAAGGAGTTCAGGACGGCGATGAAGGTGGCGGCCTGGTTGATCAGCTGCCAGGGCTGGATGACCCACGCGGCGAAGAAGGTGATGAGCGCGCCGCGGCGGATGTCGATGTAGCGGGGGAAGAGGCCGGCGAGGTCGATGCCGCCGGCGACGGCGTTGGAGCAGACGTTTTCGAACATGGAGGTGAAGGCGAACGCGAGGGCGAGGAAGAAGACGGCGGCGCGGGATGCCGAGGAGCCTTGTCCGTCTGGCGGGCTCCCGAATCAGTTTCCAACTTTGTATAAGGGAGGGGGAGGGAGAAAACGTACGATCCATCATAACCATCAGCAGGTCCGGCGGATTCCACCAGATTTGCCCGTAGATCTTCTGGCAAGCCGCGGTGGTCAACAGCCCCCCAGACAGACGAGAACCCCAGTGACCCAGTACACCGACACTGTGCCGATGACGTAGTCCCTCTTGTTCTTGGCGTACCGCGAAAAGTCGCTGCTGTTCGTCATGCCCGCGGCCTTTCCCCCGATGGCCTGGTTGATGCCCGCCATCATGAGCCAGGAGGCGCTCCACCGCGAACCGGAGGACACGCTCTGGCCCTGGTAAAAGACCGGGCCGACGCCTCCCGCGGTCGCCAGGGACCAGATGAGGAGGGCGGCCATGCCCACCCCGCACGCCACGCAGGACACGAAGAAGGGCTTCTTGAACCTTTCAGGCCGTATGAAGAGGAACGGTACAGAAACGACCCAAAAGACGATGAAGCCGATCATCTCGTAGGTGGTCGTCGGCGTGCCGGCGCTTAGGGTGTTGGGTATCTTGGCGAACGATGGCCAGATCGCCGTGATGCATACTCTAGTAGTATTGTCAGTGATGCCCGAGGGGGCTAACGAAGGCGGGAAGGGTGCACTCACGTCACCAGCTTGCCTCCGTTCCAGCCTTGCTCAACCAGTTAGCAACGAGATAGCGGCCCAGCCGAGAACGGGAACAGAAAGAGACTTACACTGGATGGCGGTCCAGATGAAGTTAAGCAGGATGCGCTGCAGCAGGGGAATGTAACTCGCGCGGAACCCCCAGGTGTATCTGTTCTGGACGGTGAAGCCAATGTGCCACGTCAGGCCGCACCAAGCGACGAGCACGGCGAACAAGCAGCACAGCGCCCGGGAGATGACAATCACGGCCATGGCCTGACCGACCGAGAGCCCCTGGGTCAGGAAGGTGTTGGGCGTTTGCCATGTCGCCACGTTCAGGGAAGACCTGTGTTTGGCAGTGTAAGCCTATCGGGTTTCCCCCGTTGGTGTGTTTTTTCGTTTGTCATGATCAGGATCACGGAACACGAATACTTACAGCGACCAGGAACCAAAGAAGTTGAACCAGCCCCAGGTGCGTCGGGACGGCGGCAGCGGGATGAGGTCGCGGTTCGACCAGGCGCTGACCTCCTCGTGGCGGGACTCGTCAAAGTCTAGCGTCGCCGCCTCTCTGATCCTGCGGACGGTTTTCTGCGCCATCATCACGGTGACAGGCTCAACAGGTGCGGACGGCCGATGGGGGGAGAACACGGCAGAACCAAGGCGTATCGGCCCCTCCAGAGGGCTGCCACGCATCTGATATAAAACTGGTCCATCTTATCTTCGGCTACGCCCATCTGACAAGGCTCCCTACCGGCCCGCCAGTCTTCCCGGAATGCTGGCTCTCGACCGCGGGGGTAAGGCAGTCCTCGCAAGGTTCTTATCGTACAGGTTAGGTAGGGTGCTTTTTTCGGTAGCGATTTCCCGGGGAAGCAGCCGCTATTCGGGGGGTTTGGTTGGGCGAACGAGCTTGAGAGTCGGGATATTCCCCCGAAGATCGGACCCCCCTCCCCCGCCCATTTTGCACCCCTCGAGAGCAGCTGATGCAACCTGAAATCCCGGTCGATATCCTCCCGATGCCGATGATAACGATGTAGATGCGGGCGAGTGGACCCCGCTCTCCGCCGGTGATAAGAAGGCAGACGGACCACTTGCAGTTTACTGGCGACTTGACAGGCCTCTGTCTGCGGCTAATCAACGATAGCTATCGCATCTGGTCGATCTGGTTGAATGGAAGATAGGCAAAAGACCAGCCGTGTAGGGCTTGGTACGCACCCCCGGGTCTTGGCTCGGATATCGGCCGGTGCCCGATGCCGGCGCCGTGTCGGAGAGCGTCCGATACATCATGCATGACTCGTCTCAGTCGCTGGCGAGACGCCATCATCGCGAAGTCTATACTCTCATAGTCAGCGAATTCGAAGTCGGGATTATTCTTTTTCAACTCACCAGGTTCCACAAGATCAGACATAAGCAAGGGGGGAAAAGGCCTCAGCAAGAGGGCAACGCAACCACCCCTTCAGAGACAAAAGATGGTCTCACCAATTTTGAAGATTGGAGTTGACGTGGGCGGGTGTGTTTCCGAACCCCCTTTGCCCAAACCGAAGAAATCCTTCATCGTGAAAAAAACCGTACTGACCAACACCCCAAAGCACGAACACGGACGGCGTCATCCTCGACCCGACGGCCTCGGCGTCCCCGGGCCGCGGCATCCTCGCCGCCCACAAGGCCAGCACGACCGCGGACCCCAGCGACGGCATCGCCGCCGTCGTCGGCCGCCTGCTCCGGGACTCGTCGGCCGACCCGGCGAGCGTCGCCAGCGTCACCATCGGCACGACGCACTTCGTCAACGCCGTCGTTGAGGGGGACGCCGCGCGCCTCGCCCGCGTCGCCGTCGTGCGCCTCTGCGGGCCCTTTTCGGCCGATATCCCCGCCGGCGTCGACTGGCCCCCGCGCCTGCGGGCCGTCGTCTGCGCCCACCGCGGGCTCGTCGCGGGGGGGCTCGAGATCGACGGCGACCTCATCGCCGAGCTCGACGAGGACGCCGTGCGGCGCGAGGCCGAGGCCGTCAGGGCAAAGGGTATCCGCAGCGTCGTCGTCGCCGGCGTCTTCAGCCCCATCGACGTCGTGTACAGGCAGGAGGAGCGGGCGGCCGAGATCATCCGCGCGGTCCACCCGGGCGCCGACGTCGTCCTGTCCAGGGACGTCGCCCACATCGGCTTCCTCGAGCGCGAGAACGCCGCGATCCTCAACGCCTCCATCCTCCCCTTCGCCCGGCGCACGATCCGCGCCTTCCGCCGCGCCGTCGCCCGCCTCGGCCTGACGTGCCCCGTCTTCGTCACGCAGAACGACGGGACGGTCCTTCCCGCGGCCGCCGCGGCGAGGCTGCCCATCCGGACCTTCTCGAGCGGCCCGACGAACAGCATGCGCGGCGCGGCGTTCCTGACGAGGGACCTCGGGGGGCGGGAGGAGGAGGCGATGATGGTCGTGGACATTGGCGGGACGACGACGGACGTCGGGCTGCTGCTGGCCAACGGGTTCCCGAGGCAGGCGGCGGCGTATAGCGAGGTGGCCGGGGTGAGGACCAACTTTTCGTGTCCCGACGTGAAGAGCATCGGGCTCGGAGGGGGGTCCATCGTCCAAAAGGGCGAGGACGGCAGCGGCGGCCTGGCGATCGGGCCGCAGAGCGTTGGGTACCAGATCCGGCAAAAGGCGCTGGTGTTTGGCGGCAACGTCGCGACCGCGACGGACTACACCGTCCTGGCGGACCCCGAGGTGGACATCGGAGATAGGGCGCTGGCAGAGCGGTCCGGTCTCGGGAATGACCTCCCCGAGTTCAAGGCCAAGGTCAGGGCGATGCTTGAGCGCATTATCGACACGATGAAGACGTCCCCGGAGGACATACCCGTCGTTCTGGTCGGGGGCGGCGCGGTGATCGCGCCGGATGCGCTCGCCGGGGCGAGCAGGGTGATCAAGCCCGAGTGGGCCGGGGTCGCGAACGCCATCGGCGCCGCGACGGCGAGGGTCAGCGGCGTGGTCGACTCCATCGAGAGCACGGAGACGAAGAGCTCGGCCGAGGTCATCAAAGAGCTGTCGCAGAGGGCCGTGGACAAAGCGGTTGAGAACGGGGCCTCGAGAGAGTCCGTCGCAATTGCGGAGATCGAGAGCTTCCCGCTCCAGGTAAACGTGGTCTCTTCACCGCGCCCGGCGCGCATGTTTAGCTGACACGGGGGATTTCTCAGTATATCGCCAACAGGTCACGCGTCATCATCAAAGCCGTGGGCGATTTTGACTTTACCAGGACCGGCACCGCTGACGCAGATCCAATCCTCGACGTGGCTGAAGAGGAGACCGATGAGCCCGGCCTTGCTGATGACGGGCAGACGAAGAGCAGTAGCGACGGCAGCGAGTCGCCGTCCCAACCCATTAGCTACTCAAAGGCGTACATAGACGACTACCGACCGAAGGTCATTGACCGCCAGTGGCACCTCTCCGAGACCGATCTCGACTGGATCACGATAGGCTGCTACATCCTCGGCACGGGCGGTGGCGGGTCGCCTTACCAGCACATGCTCAGGCTCCGAGAGATGATGCGCGCCGGGGCGACCGTCCGGATCGTGTCGCCATTCGACCTGAAGGACGACGACATCGTGGCCTGCGGCGGCGGCAAGGGATCCCCGCAGGTGTCGATCGAGAAGCCGTATGGCGACGAGTAGGTTCCCCTCTCGCCGTTCTTTGGGTCTGTGGGCAATGCGTATCCGCTGGAAGCCGTCTAACACAAAATGCCTTCTCGACAGAATCATGGAGTCACAGAGAGAGCTCTACGCGTACCTCGGAACGAAACCCACCGCTGTCATCTCGCTCGAGATCGGCGGCGGCAATGGCCTCCAGGGGCTGATCCTCGGCGCGAGCACGAACCTCGATGTGCCAACCGTCGACGGTGACTGGATGGGCCGGGCGTACCCGGTATCTCACCAGACCACGCCGGTGGTGTTTGAGAAGAAGGCGACGATGATCCCGTCGTGCATCTCCGACGGCAACGGCAGGATAATGGTGAGGTTCTCCATCAATCAAACCCAAGTTTGCACAACTTCTAGTTGAGGTATATGAAAAAAAAGACAAGGAATTTTGGCTGACGGTCGACTTTAAAAAAAACCAAACAGCTCATGACGAAAGCCCGCACGGAGCTCGACGCCGAGCGGGCGTTCCGCGCGGCGCTCTCGCAGATGGGCTCGCACGTCGGGTGCGCCAAGGGCCCCGTCAGCGGGCGGGACACAAAGTCGTGGGTTGTCGAGAACACGGTGTCGCTGTCGTGGCGCATAGGCCGCGCAGTGGCGCTGGCGCGGTGCACCAACACGGTCGACACCGTCGCCGAGGCCATCGTGGACCAGGTCGGCGGGGAGGTGTCGGCGCGGGTGCTGTTCCGGGGCAAGATTGTGGGCGTCGAGAGGGTCACGAGGGCGGGGCACGCGTACGGCGAGGTCGTTATCGAGAACGGCGGCGGCGGCGAGGAGAGGACGGGGGTGGAGAGGATGAAAATCCCGTTCAAGAACGAGAACATTCTCGCAAAGAAGGTCCACGGCGATGGAACAGAGGAGGTAAGAGATGGAGAGAGAGAGAGAGAGAGAGAGAGAGAGAGAGAGAGAGAGAGAGAGAGAGCAGGCCACAGCCCGGCTCGGAGATGGTTCCCTGGCTAACACCTTGATTGGTAGATTCTAGCAATCGTACCGGACCTCGTGTGCGTCATAGACGCGCAGAACGGCGAGGCCATCGGCACGCAGGAGTACCGGTACGGCCTGCTTGTGGTGGTGCTCGGCATCACGGCCTCGGAGAAGTGGACCTCGACGGCGCGGGGCATCGAGATCGGCGGGCCGAAGGGGTTCGGCATGGATGACGTGGAGTATGTGCCGCTCGGGAAGTTCAAGAAGCCAAGAAGCGTCATTGAAGAGTTTGGGGCTTAGACTCGCGGAGGGGAGGGCATGGTTTCCGCGGCCGCTACGTGAGATGATGCTGGGCATAATGGTGTGCATCCGTTGATGCAATCAATGTACGCCCAAAACGGGCCTAGACGACGGCACATCATTCTAGTCCAAATGTTTATTGTCTAATCAGCAGGGGGCCCGCCTCGCGGTAGGTTCAAGAGAGGGAGAGGAAGACGGCCAACTGTCATGCGTAGCGGCGAGTTACCGAGCTCGGCTATACACATACTAGCATTGAAAGGCTGCATAGCGGTACTCTAGTGCAAAAGCGAAGCTGCATGTGTACGAACTAGTGTAGCAATTTCAAGCCGGAAGACGGCTTGCGCAACCGTTACAGAACCAGCGCACACCTTACCGGGATGCGATTACGCCACTTCTCACTTGCAAGAAGTAGCGTACCTACGAATACACTACCTAGGTAACCCATGGTACCGTACCCTAGTAGGGGTTGTCTCCAAGCCGTCGGTCGACAGAAGTCAGAGTTGAGCTCGACACGCCCGGTACCGGCTTTTGCTCACGCGGGAAGCATCCGGAACATGGGAATGGGACGAGAAAAAGGACGCAATTGCACCATCGAAAACACCGGGTAGGGTGGGCAGAAGAGGAAAAGCTAAACTCTGCCCACCCACCCCCCTTGACCTTCAACAGGACAATCAAGACTGCAACTCCAACTTGGGAGCCAGCCGCCTTTGCGCAGGAAAAGCAACCGCTGGTGCCGGCGGTGCGGTGCCATGCGGGGCAATCAATCATCGACCTCGCAGGTGAAATCCCCTCATTGTCCCCCCGATCGACGAACCCCCATCACCCATGTTATCTCGCGTCATCGGATCGCGATATGGGTCCCTGAGCACGCCATCCGAAGCATCGAGCTCGACAGCAGACCGAGCCCAATCCAACGCTTCCAAACCTCAATCCCCAATGGACCGGTTGCCCGATTTTATAAAGGCCGCAGGGCCCCCGGCAGAGTGCCGCAGAGCACTGGAGAGTTTGAGCGTAACACACACAGACACTCACATATTAAAGAGTGAGGGGTAGCTCAACAGCTCCTTTCCAGACTTGACTGTCTTGCCTTATCTTTTCCAATTTTCGGCTTTCGATACAGCCAGTTACCGCATCCGGGCGTTGCTGGTTCTTCTGCTTCGTCGTTTTCTGCTTCCTGTTCTTCCTCTTTCCCTATCATCGTGCGTGGCACCTCAAAAGGACACCCAATTGATACCGCCTCCAACAAACACAACCATGGCGCCGGGAGCCCTCATTGATGAGCCCATTCAGCCCGCTCGGGGACCATGGAAGGGTAAGAACCACGATGCTCCTCGGGATATCTTTCCCGACGGCATTCGCACATCGGGCCAGCACAATCCCCTCTACGAGGCATTGCGCCCATATGAAGACTTCCCCAAGGAGATCTCGGGTCCTACCGTCTGGCATAAGGAAGAGTTTGAGCAGCACCCCGAGAAGTGGACGCACCGTTTCACTCCCGACGAGGTTGAGGAGCTTGGCCGCACCTCCGACGCCTTCATCGCTAGCAACACGCCTCTGACGGGCATCTCAAAGGTATGTGCATCCCCGACCCTAGACATATCCCTCAGCCTGACCCACGACTGACACTGGCGCCACTGTAGGACAACTTCCCGCTCCCCACGCTGGGAAAGCGCCTCATCGACCTCCGCGAGGACCTCATCAACGGCAAGGGCTTCATCCTCTTCAAGGGCTTCCCCGCAAAGGAATGGGGCCCGCACAAGACGGCCGTCGGGTACATGGGCCTCGGCACGTACCTAGGCTATTTTGTGTCGCAAAACGGCCGCGGCCACGTGCTGGGCCACGTCAAGGACGTGGGTGACGACCCGACGCAGATCGACAAGGTGCGCATCTACCGCACGACGGCGCGCCAGTTCTTCCACGCCGACGACGGCGACCTCGTCGGGCTGCTCTGCGTCCACCGAGCGGCCGAGGGCGGCGAGAGCGACCTTGTCAGCATCCACGCCGTGTGGAACGAGCTGCAGCGGTCGCACCCGGACGTGGCTGAGCTCCTGACCAAGCCCGTCTGGTACTTTGACCGCAAGGGCGAGGTGTCGGAGGGCCAGGAAGAGTGGACGCGCCAGCCCGTCTTCTACATCGAGAACGGCGGCAAGGGACGGGTGTACTGCAAGTGGGACCCATACTACGTGCGCTCCCTGACGCGCTTCTCGGACAAGGGCATCATCCCGCCGCTGAGCGAGGCGCAGCTGCACGCCCTCGAGACGCTCGAGAACACGTGCCAGAAGCTGGCACTGCACATGATTCTCGAGGTCGGCGACATCCAGTTCCTGAGCAACGCGCACTTGCTGCATGCCAGAACCGCGTACAAGGGTGAGTCTAGTTATCTCGTCTCTTTGAACTCGAAAGAATTCTTGACGTTTTCCGAGACAAATCAAAAAAACAATCGCTGACTGTGAGCCAGACTACCCTCCCCCGTCGCCTCGCCGCCACCTCCTTCGCCTCTGGCTATCGACGCCGGAGACCGAGGGCGGGTGGGCGTTGCCGTTCCCCGACAGCAAGGAGCTGAAGCGCGGCGGCATCCAGGTCAACAACACTCCGCCTCGTGCTCCGTTGGACGCCGAGTAGGCGTGGGACTATAGTGAGAGCCATGGAAATGAACTGGACATTTTTCATTATTAGCTTCTGGGTGTTGTATTTATCGGGAGGATGGGACCAAACCACGCAAGCCATCAAACTCCTTGAGATGGCGACGCTGCATTAGGGGTCGGTATAGAAAGACGTTGCATATGTTATCGAACGGGTGAGCCTGGTTAGACGGGCGACGCAGGAAGCAAACAAGTAAAATAAAGTTAAACAACCAACAATGGCCTTGGTGATGCGTGTCCCCGACGCCGTCTGAGATGCTCCGGGATGACCGAGGCCCTGCCTGAGAGCCTTGTTGTTGTTCTCCGTAATTTAAACCCCTCCATGTCAAGGTAAAGATGATGTGATTTCCGACGTGTGTCACGTGTGCGTCGAAGAGTGAATGCTGGGAAACGAGAGCGACTGCGGTGGGTTCGGCGAAGTTCGGCGAAGTTTCCCGCGGGAAATGACTTTTCCGGGGTTTCCCGATTTGGACAGTTGCCCTCGTTAGAAAGAACCCCGCCGGAGGAAAGCACGCGGCGCGGGGCATCTTGCAAGGAAAGAGGTGAGGAAGTAAGTGCCTACCTACTACCTAGGTAAGGTACCTAGGTAGGTAGAGGTAGGTTATTCCCTCCTCCAGTCTAATAAATGTTAACAGAATACATTCAAACCCCGCCAGTCTGTGAGTAAAGACAAGTGCTCTCTAACATCCAGCACGCTGGAGGAAGCCCAAGGTAGATGCTGTAGTTAATTATACCCAGCAACCGTCACCAAGAAACTCGCTTCTTCAACCTAGGTAGACACCAACACGACTTACAGAGATACACATGTCCTCTGCCCAGTCAACCCCTATCACCATCCGACCCCGCGATCTCGTTGTACCTAGATAACGGTGGACCGTTCGACTAGAAAGAGACCCCTTTACCCACTTGCCCGCTTTCAACCCCTCGAGTCAGGAAGACTTCGCTATCCGACGTCGCTGTCGGCTTCTTATTAAACGCGTTCATGTTCCCCGTCTCCTGGCTTTTCATGTTGTCTCTCACCCAAATCTCTTCCCTTTCTTATTTGATACCCCCTTACTATTCTAAATAAAAGACGCATTTACATAATCCCGTCCGTCATGTCTCTCCTCCCTGAACCCTTCGCGAGCATCCCTCGTGAGAGCTTCCTCTTTGGCCCCTCGCCCGTCCAGCCCCTCCCCCGCATATCCGCTGCCCTCGGCGGCAAGGTAAATGTCTACGCCAAGCGCGAGGACTGTAATTCTGGTCTGGCCTACGGCGGCAACAAGACCCGCAAACTCGAGTAAGACGCCTCCCTTCCCTTGGGCCATTGTTCCATTCCCAATCACTAACATGACCAAGGTACCT
Source organism: Colletotrichum falcatum (assembly GCA_019425465.1). Taxonomy (NCBI): domain Eukaryota; kingdom Fungi; phylum Ascomycota; class Sordariomycetes; order Glomerellales; family Glomerellaceae; genus Colletotrichum; species Colletotrichum falcatum. Next base: position 185,919 of record SWKJ01000206.1, on the reverse strand, counting down.
CGCCTCCGACGCCCTCGCTCAGGGCTGCGACACCCTCGTCTCTATTGGCGGCGTGCAATCCAACCACACCCGCCAGGTCACCGCCGTCGCCTCCAAGCTCGGCCTCAAGGCTGCCCTCGTCCAGGAGAAGTGGGTCGAGTGGGAGGACGTCGTCTACGACAAGGTCGGCAACATCCAGCTGTCGCGCCTCATGGGCGCCGACGTCCGCCTCGACCCCTCCACCTTTGGCATCCAGCACAAGGACACTCTCGCCAACCTCAAGGCCGAGCTCCTCGCCGCCGGCCGCAAGCCCTACTACATCCCCGCCGGCGCCTCCGACCACCCCCTCGGCGGCCTCGGCTTCGCCCGCTGGGCCTTCGAGGTCGAGGCCCAGGAAAAGGAGCTCGGCGTCTTCTTCGACACCGTCATCGTCTGCGCCGTCACCGGCTCCACCATGGCCGGCATGGTCGCCGGCTTCAAGCTCGCCCAGAAGAAGAACGGCTCGCCCAAGCGCCGCGTCGTCGGCATCGACGCCTCCGCCACCGTCAAGCAGACCTTTGACCAGATTCTGCGCATCGCCAAGAGCACGGCCGCCAAGATCGGCCTCGACGAGAGCGACATCACCGAAGACGACATCATCCTCGACGACCGCTTCCACGGCGGCATCTACGGCGTGCCCGACCAGGTCACCATCGACGCCATCAAGTTCGGCGCCAGCACCGAGGGCTTCATCACCGATCCCGTCTACGAGGGCAAGAGTTTGGCAGGCATGATGCACATGATCAAGAACGGCGAGATCCCCGCAGGGAGCAACGTGCTGTATGCCCACCTGGGCGGCCAGTTGGCGCTGAACGCCTACTCGGGCATGTAATATCTAGACGCTTGATGAAGAAATTGAAATGCCCTGTACAAGTTTCATGTGCCTTTTCTGGGCTCAGCAAGCACTCATTGTGTGTCTCCTGCAATTCGGGCAAAGTTGGCCGCATCCACGGGTCACCAGACTCAATGCCAGTGCCACCCGTGGTTGACGACTGGCCAGAAAAGGCCTATGGTTCCATCCGTTTGCACCTATCTCCGCCACCACCCTGCCATCGTATATGAACCAGGTCTGGAATGCCATGCATCAAATCACAACCAGCATCTACCATTGTCTGCATTCCATTCATGACACCTTCCAGCCTTCAGCAGAATCTACCCACCACGGCCCATGCTATTTAATCTTTACGCAGGCCAAGCAAACTCCAGCCTAGCAGCAACATCCGCCCAAGCACCCAGTTTGATTCCATACATCTGGGACGTCGCATTCATCACCGTCGTCATCGTCGTCGTCAGAGACACCGTCGCCAAGATGTCGAGCCCGAAACTCCCCGACTTCATCATGGGCACAAGCCCCCAGATCACCACCTCGTGGGGATCTTACTGTACGTCTCCCCCCCTTTTACAGGAATCTCGCGTTCTCCCGTTCAAAAGAACTCTCAAGCTAACCCTATCGGCAGACCAAGGCTCCCACGAGCAACTCATGGGCATCAGCCGCGCCACCTTTCTCCGGTGCCGCAAGACGCAGCAGGTCATGGAATACAACCAGCGCCGCGCTATTGAGACCAGCTGGGAGCGTCTCCTGCACCCGGTGACCTGGGGCCGGGTTCAGAAGAAAGAGAAGCGGGACACGGCCGTCAGGTTCGCCGAGACTGTCGAGTACATCGCGCAGATGAAGACGCAGGCGCCCGTCGAGTTGGAGGAGCAGCAGCAGCAACCCCGCCAGCAGTGCATGTCGGAGCTCGAGAAACCGGCGGTCGACGGAGAAGAGACTGGAAAGGGGGCAGTCGAGGACGAGGCAATGTCTCTGGCGGTTACGGACGAGGAAGTCCTGGCCGAGACTGTCAACAAGGCTTGAAGCGGTTTACACCCGGAATAGACGTAAAACAGATGTGCGGTGGGGTAATCAGAAACAAAAAAAGGTTGGCGCTGGGTCATTTCAGGGTTTTGGATTCTGCTGTACCAAAAGTTCATAAAGATTGCAAGTTGGCAAAACCGTTAGACCTTCATACAAATCAGACACGATACATTATTCTAGCTAGCCCATTTCCGACGAACCTTAATGCACACAAGAGGGCCACGTCTGTTTTTACACGGCAAACCTATCAAAGACACATTTCACACTTACCAATAAAGGCTAAGGAGGCATGATCCTCCCGGTGTGATCACGTCCACCAACGATCTACCCCCTTTCCTTCTTCGGCTACGTTGTGAGGGCTCAACTTCAGCCTTCAATCGTGGTCTACGCTCAAACCGTCGTAGTATGGTTGCCTCGCTGTATGCTGCTCGTCCCGTTCTCCTTTGAGGGCAATGCCACGATTCCGGGTCGGTGGTATTCCCGGAGCGTGTATAGGTAGATCCATAAATCTTGCCGGGTCTGGTGGTTTCTAGGACAGAGGACGGTATGCCCCCATTGGAACTCGCCGGTCGTCGTCCGCTGCACGCCTCCGCGCCCATATATTACAGGGTAAAAGCAGCAGCGTTTCTGCTACAGCGATGGCGTCTGTGGTAGAGAAAGAAGAAGAAAAGGAACCAGAAGAAAAGAAAACCTGTCCGTGAAGACGCGTCGAGCCGGAGCTTGCTCACGGCGTTCTTCTTCGCGCCCCTTGTTGCGGAGTCCCAACACAGCCGCCTGGAGCGACGGGCTCGTCCGCCCTTCCCGTCACGCCGGACCCCCCGCCTGCGCCGAATCGCGCGGGATCCAAGTTCGGAACCCGAATCAAGATGCCGCCAGAGAAGAACCAGAGATGCGAACGGCGCCCCGGCGGAGCCGGCACACGTACCGGTCTTCCGCCAGGGACCACACCTCGCCGTCATGGATCTCCCCGACGGCGTTTATTGCTACAGCCGCTGCTCCTCCCAATGACCGTGGACGGCTCTCTGCTGCAAAACCATGTTTGGGTGTATGTTCAACGGTGTTCCCAAAAAGTTACAAGTCTGGACACGCGCCGCGAGCTCTGGCGAGCAGAGAGGCTGTGGCGAACCGGCCATTGCAGGTGTCTGGCCAGCACCTGCGCGTATGCGGGGGGGGCTCTTGACTTGCTGTAGGGAGGCGACACGACCCTATTGCAAGATGGACGATGAACATGACGGCGCGGTCATGACGTGCCAAGTTGCCGGCAAGCCTGTGCCCGCTGGTTTCGGTAGATGGGTGTGTGATGACGCTCGAGCTCATATCATGATGAGCCTGGGCACGCAACAAGCGGCTTTGAATAAACACCCAGCTGTGGCTCAGTCCAACGAGTCGTTTGGCATGGTTGAGAGGAGCCACAATCTGATAAGATGTAGGATACCTGCGCCGGTGACGTCGGCCATAACCCGTTACGTCGAGTCAGGGGACAAAGTCGTCCCGCAAGTCCGCAAATCCGTGGAACCCCCCCCCCCCCCCCTCTCCCCCACTCCCATTGAGCAGTTTTGCTGGGGGGGGGGGGGGGGCGGGAAACCATAGCTGACTCCGCAAGGCCGCATCATATTCGAGAGATTGATGGAGGACGGGAATAACCCAATCAGACGGGTTCGGATGGCTGACTGCGAGATTAGACGACGCGCCGGCCCGGCCCGGCGCGGGGGGGGGGGGGGGGGGGGGGAGGGACGATCCGTAACATTGCAGAGTGACCTGCACCGAAACCTTATTTGGACACCTTGTCTCGTCTCTTGCGAGGGCGCAAGCGAGTACCGTTGGGAGGCATATCACTTTCCATTCTCTCCTGGTCGGGGTAGTGGGTCCTTAGGATAGGTACACAACGCATCGTGGGAGTTGGCCGTCTGGGTTCCGCAATCCACTGTAAGAGAGCAGCTTCCATCTTCGGCCGCCTCGCCATAGGTTCGGGACTGTTGAAAGTCAAGAGGCCAAGAGACCTTTTTTCCTTCTTTGTTTCTTTTTCAAGTTCTTACAAACTGGACAAGGCAGGGGGGGGGAGGGGGTTCGACCGGTCCCGAGTCATGAGGTTGTGCCAAACCCCCGGAACGGCGGGGGTCGTCGGCCAAGATCCGTGGAGCCTGGGAACAAGGCAGTGGAGAGAGCCGGGGGGAGAACCTCGTCACTACACGAACACACACACACACACACAACTGTGAATCGGGAAGGGCGGCCGAGTTGGTTATGGCGCCAGTTTAGGGTCAGCTTAACATCTGTTTCCTGGTGGGGCAACCCGCGCGAGTTCAAGTCTCGTCCCTTTCGTCTTTCTGACCATTTCGTGTGCTGGAACATGGTGACGGAGGGATGGGAGCAATGGGAGGGGGGTCTTGTTCTTGTTGATGCGAAGAGTGGGTGTTTCTTTGAAAGCCTTATGCTAGCATGCTCTACTTCTAGATTTTGTTTACCCCGCTCCCACCCTCTTCGCCTTGATGTATAATTTTGCAGTCGCATACTGCTTTTTGGAAAGATATACGAGGTGACCGGCCATATGCCGCGTGCAGTCAAAACGAATGCTTTTCTCGTGAGTCATGCTCCTAAACCGCGCTGAAATATACAACAACAATGGAAGAAATATAAAATAATAATAAGCAGAGATATGTCAAGAAGAGGAGGAGGAGGAGGAGGAGGGAAAGGGACATTTGCATTCCATCCAGCCGGCGAGGTCGTCGAGCTCGCAGCTACCGCACCGGAGCAGCAGCCGCAGCGTATAGGGAACCTGCAACTTGGCCGGCCCTCTTTCTCTTACTCCTCCTCCTCTCGCGCCCCCTCCTCTCCCGGGACGGCGGCGGCGGCGGCGACCAGGTCCGCAAAACGCGGGTCGACGGTATAGTCCTTGACGCGCATCTCCTCGGCCGGCAGCGAGAAGAGCCCGGCGTTGTCGCGCGTCACCTCGTCGATCTTGACGTTGTGCTCCCTCTCGATCATGCGCTGCCCGACGACGAGGAGGAGGCCGTCGCGCGCCGGCGCCCGCCCCGCGGCGGCAAGCGCCCTGACGATGAGCCAGGCCTCGTACCGTATGTCGAGCCAGCGGCACTTGGCGATGACGAACTCGAGGAGGGGAAGGTAGCTGGTCGTGAAGTCGAGCTTGAACTCGGCCGGGGTCTCGTTGTTGGCGGCGTCGTCGTCGTCCGAGCTGCTGCTGTCCAGGATGAGCCGCGCGAGCGTGACGATGCGCCTGAACATGTCCTTGAAGCAATCGTAGACGGACTCGTCGTGGGAGCGGCAGACGCTGATGCAGATCTTGGCGGCCTGGTACTTCATCTCGGTGCCGGCGCAGATGAGCCCCTGGTGCTTGGGCAGCGGCGGGTCGGCCGGCTTCCGGGGGAACTCGACAAAGGCGAGGAATGCGGCGTGCCACCTGTCGAGGGAGGCGCAGATGCTCTTCTGCTCCTCGGACAAAACGGGGCCCCTCGAGGCCAGTCGCGAGTCCGTCTGAGAGCCCGGGTCGGCCGACCGGACGTAGCGTATGGCGTCGAGTATGATGGGGTCGACGGCGCGCTTGGGCAGGTGTATGCTGCTGCTCCTGTCAAAGGGCCCCAGGTTGTAGCGGGACCCGAGCCCGTGATGCAGGTTGAGCGAGGGGAAGTTGGGCTTGTCGTAGTAGCACAGCTGGATGATGCTGAGGCGGTGGAACTTGGGGACGATGTCGTCCAGGGTCGTCTGGTCGAGCTCGGAGTAGTCGACGTTGTTGAGTATGTTGATGCCGTTGGCGAGGTGCTGCATGGCCTCGTCGAGGCTGCCGCGCAGGAACTCGGTCGCTATGAAGAGTATGCAGCACGACAGCACGACTTCGACGTCGTTGTGATGGCTCTGTTCTTCGTCGCCGTCCTCTTCGTGGCTCTGAGGGAAGGCAAAGGGGTTCGTCGGTCCCCGGCTGCGGGAGCGGTCGGTCTCGATCAGCTCCGGGATGCTGTGCACGCTCGGCGTGAGAGAGGTGGGGGAGTGTATAGCGGAGGAGGGCCCGGCGGTGCTCAGGCTCGGGGAGGACCGGCTGCTGAGGGAGGTCATGGAGGCGTTGCGAGGCCTGCTGTCGGCGCGGGGCCCGTCGCTCGAGTAGGCGCGGCCGTACCTCTCGTCCCTCTCGGGGGCGACCCTCCTCGCCATCAGGCGGAGGGCCTCGATGTAGTGGGCGTCGGCCAGGGGGTTTCCGTCTTGTGTCGGGTTACTCGACGATCGATGGCGGTGGTGGTGGTGGTTGGGGGAGGGAAGAGGCTGCTGATGGCGGCCATGGCGTGGCGGACGGCGGGCTCCGACTTACTCATGCGCGGCACGGCCACGGTCCAGAACTGGTTCTCGAGGTTCTGCGGCAGCTTGGGGGCGACGTCGCGGGCAAAGTACTCGAGGGCCGCCTTCTCGGAGCCGCCCCCCTCCCAGCCGGCGCGGGCCTGAGCGATGGCGTCCCTGAGTCGCGCCGTCCGCGACCGGGCCCGGGCGATGGCGCGGTTGCTGGGGACCACGACGGCGTAGCCCTCGCACTTGCGCCCCGTGCCGGTGCACCGAGCGCACGCCGGCTTTGCTTCGTCGCATTTTACCTTGCGCGACCTGCGAAGCAAGAGGCAGTTAGTTTTGGGAGGGGTTGATGCTGTTGGGGGATCGGCGGTGGAGAGGGGAGGGGGGGGGGACGGAGGTTCGGCGACGGGTTTTGGTCACACACGGCGGGCGCCCCCGAGAGTTCGTCCGGTCTCATCTCAGGAAAATCGCCGGCTCGGCACAGCTGCCTATTAGACGTCGCCTCATGGTTCATCCCCCGTCCGAGTCGAGCTCCCGAAGAAAAGAAGGGCGGGGGGGGGACAAGACGCAAAAAACAATAACAACAAGACAATGTTGACAGGAAGAGATTGCAGGCTCGGTTACTCACTTGCACGTCAAGCATCCGGTCCGAACCTTGGGCTGGCCCTTCCGTGCCATTGTGCCTGGCTCCGGACCCGGCAAAGGGCGGTTCCCCGGCTATGCCCAAAAAAGAAAGACGGAGGAAGAATAAAAAAGTAAAACCCAAACTCCCCCCAATGTACCGCAGATCCAAGGGGCACGTTAGCGGCTTGCAAGGCTTCTCGAGTCGTGTTTGGCAAACAAATAGAAACGAAAAGAATAAAAAAGTTCCGAGGCGGCGGGTTCAGTTGGAAGGGAGGCTTCCTTCTGGTTTGATTCCAGAAAGGAACGAAAAAGAGGTAGTAGTAGGTTGTGTTTCAAGTCTCGGAGGGGCAAGAAAATCGGCCGTGCTGTGTGTGTGTGTGTGTGTGTGTGAGGCAGGCAGACAGACACAAGCAGACGAGCAGACAAGCAGACAGACAGGCAAGCCGTCGGCCGAGACGCTGTGTCTTTGTGTCTTTGCGTGCGTATTTCCGTGTGTTGAGTGTGAGTGTGAGTGTGTGTGTGTGTGTTGTGTGTGTGTGCGAGCGAGTGTGTGCGAGTGTGTGGAGGGATGATGTGGAATGAATGAGGACTTTTCTCGAATTAGGTAGTCAAGCTCCGTTGTGTTGCAGTTGCAGTTGCGTTGCAGTTGCAGGCTGCGCGCGCGGCTTGTCACTCTCGCCTCCCTGCGTCAGTCCCCTCCTCAATTTGGGGGCCGACACCACCTTCAACCCACCCAGCGGCCGGCGCCTCGGTACCAAGGGAATTTCTGCCTCCCCTGCACTTGTCACCTGAGGGCCTTGCTCTCTCTGGCGGCACTAATTTGTGCTGGGGGGAGACCGGGGTGGTGTGGATGTAGTCGCATAGGTACGGTACGAATAGGTAGTCTACAGCAATGCCTTACGGATACCTGGTGAAGAAAAAGGGAGAGAGAGAGGGAGAGAGCGAGAGAGAGAGAGAGACTAGGTACGTACGGAGTAGCAGCGGTGCGGGTATTCGTAGGTAGGGCAGAGGGCGGAGGATTTCCGTCCCATCTCGTGGGGATGGACGCTTCTTGGAGAGACCCGTTACTATACCGGATGCTGCCATGGGTACGAATATAGTTGGTTGCGCAGAAAACCCGTTTGTATCATGTCTCGTTCCATCTCCCGTCTCGACACTGCACAATGCCCAACTACCTACCTACCTACCGGCCTACCTGCCTGCCTGCCTGCCTGCCTGCCTACTACCCAGTCACAGCCCCTCTTGTGGCCAGACTCGCCAAGTCAGACCATTTGAATGTTCTGGCCTATGCCCATCCTCTGGCCTACCTAAGTCGTTAGGGCTCGGATACTGACATTTGGCACTCGGCGTCGCCATTCCTTTGCATTCTAGCCTCTGGCAAGGCCGGCTTCTTCTGCCAGGTATGCCAACCGCCGACCAATGACATTCATTGCCTTGGCCCAAGACAAATCAACCCAGTATGAACACGGACCAATGCCACCACGCACTCGGCGTCGTGCCGGCCAACTATTGTGTGTGTGTGTGTGTGCAGAGACACGCACGCCTTTCCATCAGTTTCAAGGGTCCGTCCCGCCGAGGGAGATGGGACGCCGGCAGATGGCTAAGCCTTGCCTTGCCAGGCCAGGCCTCTTGAAGAGAGCAAGCTGCCGCACCTAGTCTAGTCAGACGGGGGCGGCTCCTCGCACGGATGATCACACTACATAGGCAGTTTGATATCGGATGCGACTACAGTCAATAGGGTAGCCTGGGACGATCCGAGCAAAGAGACGATCAGCATGCCCAATGTTTCACTTTCAAATGCACTTGGTCTCGATCCTTTTCATATAGCTTGTAGGGTTACCATCGCCCGTCGTTGTCGTTGTCTTGTATCCTTTCCCCTCGCCGGCGCAGCGGCGGCCGGTTTTACATGCATCACTGGCACATGCGCAGCGCGCTGTACATGTTTTTCTCACCAAACCACACAGACACAAAGTGACCCGGTTCAATCAAGAATCAGAGGGCCAAGGCAGGCAAGTGTGCCCCTTTCGCGCTCAACGGTCCGGGAATCTGGATTTCTGTCAGATTGCTGCCACTCAAAAAAAAATCAAGGTTTTACTCTGATGATCCCGGCCCTGCTTAAATCTCTGCCCAGGTAGTCGAATTTTAGCAAGCATTGAGCAACGCCGAGGGAGCGAAATTGCGCCTACAGGACGCTAAACAAGGGGTGTATTATGCGTTGTATCCGTAGGGCATACAGGGAAGTTTTGGAACTTTGCCATGCCGAGATGCACAATCCAACAGTTTGTTGCGGTGGACTTTTGGGGTAATGAAATTAAAATAAAAGTATAAAACAACACCAGATGGCGGGCTGGAAGGGGGGGGGGAGGCTGCTCACTTACAACCCTATATGCCTGCCACGTTTGCCATAGTTGGTTGGGATAATGTAAAAACAAACTCCCGGAGGTCGCCGACGACCGCCCATGATAGGTCAAATAAAAGCACCGAGGCAGATGGAACTTCATCTCATGTTGCAACCTCGTTGAGGAAAATCTTGCGAGACTAGTGCAAGCCATCATGAGCAGCGATTCAGGTGCCCTACATAACCAAGCGTTTAACTTAACCCGCCTTGCTAGCTCAATCGGTAGAGCGTGAGACTCTTAATCTCAAGGTTGCGGGTTCGACCCCGCGTGAGGCTCAATTCCTCACCGCGATTGGCACAGCCACTCTTCGGGTTATTCTCTTTTTATGCATTTCTCATCATTTTTTTTTTTTTCCTTTTCCGGCATTTGATACGGTTCAACCACCAACTCCAGTCTCCGTGCTAGCAAACAAACAAACATGAAACCGTGAATGCCCAGTTTCTCCAAGATATGCCTTTTTCGTTGTATGTATGTATGTCTTTGAGTTACTTACTGCCTTGATCGGGTTCAATTTAAAGCCGTCGTATTTTGTTGTTTGGAACCCCCCTCGTGCCACGCTACATTGCTTGCTACGTGTGATTTGTAAAAAAAACATCACCGGCTTCAAAGAGCCTTTCTTTGTCCCCCCTGTGCCGTCAGGTTGTGCAAAGCGTAGCAGCTCATCAGTTGCCGACCCATGGTATTAGCAGAGTTTCTGATGGCGGTGCTCGTAAAACTTTTCCCAAACATGTTGCCAAAAGCCGGTCACGCCGGCTCCAAATACCTAGATAAAACGCAACCAGACTTTGCCTTTCTCGAAAGATCCGTACCCAGAGACTCATCCCCTATAGTCTGCTGTCTAAACCTCGTAAAACTTCAAATCGAATGAGTTAAGTTTTTTTGTTCTTCCTTCTTGCCCTGCCTGCCTAAAGAAAAAAAGAAGAAAAGAGACAACTTACTACCTTTGGCCACCGACTACCAGCGGAAGCCCCCAATGGTATCGTATCAGGAAGCCCGGAAGAAGAAGAAGAATGCCAAAAGGGGGCTCGACGGCCTCCCCGCGGAGATCCTCGTCGAGGTGTGCCGCCACCTCGCCCACCCGATGCAGAGCAAACCCCACGGCCACGGTCCCAGCATGAGGCCTTGGACCGACGATGCCCTTGCGTGCCGGGCCGCCCTGGCGCGGCTGATGAGGACCTGCCGCAAGCTGCACGACGTGGCGGGCTGCGTGCTCTACTCGGGCTACCACCAGCTCTGGCACCCCTCGGACGCATATCGCTTCCTCAGGTCCCTCGACCCCCACAGGAACGAGCCCTACTACCACGCCGGCCCCTACCCTCGACACCTGTCCCCGGACGACACTAGGCGCCAGCTCGTGCGTCACGTTGACGTCCACGGCAACGTGGACCGGCGGACCCTTTCCGGGGCCCCGTGGACGAATGAGCAGGCGGCGAGCGCCCGCGGCGCGTGGATCGAGGAGATGGCCGCCGCCGTTGGGATGCCCCTGCCGGAGGGCTGGGACAAGCCTCGCCCTCAAGGCGAGAAGGAGCCGCGGGACCACGCCGCGGAACACGTCAACCAGCTCCTGCTGGGGTACCTCTCCGGCCTCACCAGCCTCAAGGTCACGCTCGTCTTCAACTGGCCGTTCGACCTGCTCGGCGAGTGGATCGCCCAGCAGCGGCGGCGGGACGAGCACGCGAGCCCCTTTGGCAGCCTCCGGCACCTAAAGGTGCACCTGCGCTCCCTCCAGGCCCGGAGCTTCAACTGCCTCAGGCTGATAGTGGACAACGCGCCCTACCTGTCGACGCTGGAGGTCTACGACACGGTCTCGTACAGGCCCCCGCAGCACTGCCGCCTCGAGGCCCTGCGAGATCTCAGGTTCGTGAGGAGCTCGATGGACCGGGGAGCGATGAAGTTCACCCTCCAGGCGGCGCCCAACATTACTCGCTTCGAGTACCACCACGCCGCAAGGTGTCTGATCGGCGATGGGCAGCAGCAGCAGCAGCAGCAGCCGCCCCTGACGCCGCGGATGCTGTGTCACCTCCTGAGCAACGAGTACGAGCTCACGCTGCCCCCTCCCCGGAACGGCAGAGGGCAGCTCGTCAAGGCGGCGCTGCCGGACCTCCATCGTCAGCTGCGGCATCTGGTGCTCGACTTCCCCGTCTACGAGGGCATGAAGCCCTGGGGCCGCGGCGAGACCGTCCGTAGCCTGCAGCGGTTCACGAATCTGCGCCGCTTGGGCATCAACGCCAACAGCATCGCGTGCGTGGACGACGACGACGACGACGACGGCGACGCCGCTGCCAGCCACGGAAAACCGAAGCGGACGATCAACAGCCTGGAATCCCTGATTCCGCCGACCCTCGAGCACCTCGAGATAACGAGACTAGGCGACGGCAACCTCCTCCAGGAGCTGGCCAGGACAGGCTTGCCGAGCCTGGCGGGGGCGGTGAGGGAGGAGGGGCGCTTCGGCAGGCTGGAACGCATAAGTCTCACTGGCTGCTCGGGGCCCAAAGACGCGATGGTTGAAACTCAGTTGCTTCTTCAGGACATGTTTGGGCGGCAGCAGAGGCCTAGGATATGGGTCACTGGGCACAATACCGAATAGGGCGCCCCTCGGGCATTGTTTCCTACTCGGGGATGCCGAGAGAGAGTGACTTCTCTCTCTTGCGTCCCCCGGTCGCCGGGCTGTCTCAATGGGAATGATGTTAGTGGTTCAAGAGGAAAAGCCCAAAGAGGGAGGAATCCTGCACTTTGCAAAAAAAAAAAAAAAAAAGTGAATTCTGACTATCCCCCATTCCCGTTCCAGGGTTGTCACGGAGAGAGAAAGGGTGTGTGTGTGTGTGTGTGTGTGTGTGTGTGTTGGGGACTAACGAGAAGTAACAAGGAAAAAATCGGATTACAGTACCAGCAAGACTATACACACACACACACATAGGTAATGTGTGACAGTAAGCCTGGGCACAGCAAAACCATTCCCCCCTCTGTCTCTGTTCCCCTCGAGATCATTTCGATGGGATATGTTTCATACTGTAATCTTGAATGACCATGGCGGCAATTGGCGAAAAAGCCACAGGAGCATGCGCTCATTGTACTTGCACATATTCCATCGTCGTTCAGCAATGAAGCTTTTTTTTTTTCTTTTGTTTTTTTTTCTTCTCTGGGAAACCACGTCCATTCTCTTTCCAACGATTGGGTAATAATGCTACAACGTACTACGAACACAGATACACACACGCACCAATACGATTGTCAATCGCTTCCCGAGGAGAGTACCAAGGCCAGACGCAAACGGAACGGCCGAGTTGAATGTGATTTAGACGTAGTATCATTAGTTGTGCAAGTACTTTTGATCTTCTAGAACAAAAAGGATGGGGTCATCGGAGAAGCAACATCGGCCTTGATGTGCGGGAAGGGCTGAAAAGGGCGTGTCTTAGACAGTCGGGTTGAATGTATGTACCTTTAGCGGAAAATCGGGAACTAATAGTAGGCCACCCGCCCCCCCCCCCCCGTGTGCCGTACATATCCGTACATACATTGTACATGCCTACGTGCTTGGTCATACGTAGGTAATCTCTACCATGATACTGAGGGTACGTATCCAAGACCATGTTGCCATCTCAAGGTGGTTCCCGCGTGCCGTACGGCCGTAGTGTATCGTACGCAGCAGTTGTCAGAAAGGCATCGTCCGACTCTCCCCGCCTTCTTATGTTTTAAGTTGTCGGTTTCCCTGGGAGCCCTGCCAGGCGCGCGCGGCCCGGCTGGTGAGGATGGTGAGCAGGGTCCGAATCCCGAAGTCCGCAATCAAACGCCGAGACATACAAAAAAAAAAAAAGATGATGGTGACCGGGAATGTTCGGCCATTATTGGTGCTTGAGAAGGAAGCCGGGTTGGTAACAGGGGGAGAAGGGGGGGGGGGGCTTGGCTGTGGGAGGGGGAGGGGGGGGAGGATAGTTACGTTTTGAAAAATGACGATTCACGCATGCGCCCACATAGTTTGTCTGAACCGAACCAGCGTTTTGTGACTGCACAGCCTGGTAATTTTTTTTTCCGTCTCTCTCTCTCTCCCTCTCCCCCAAGGTGCCATTACGAACACAATGCCGCCGCATTTCAAACCGATTACGGAGTAGACGAAATATGCCTGCCTTGGGTGAGATTGTAGGCCGGCGTCAGCTCGGACTATTGGCTACTAGCGCGTCGTTTGAGTGTGACATTTGGGCAAAACTTGTGGTTTGCACCCCTCCCCCCCCCCCTTCTCATAGTTGACTGGCTACGACTTTATGTGACTAATTTTCTATATTTGGTTGGCTGTGCTGTGGTGGCCCCCCCATGGCACCTTTTCCGGACTTTACTCCGGTCGACCCAGGCCCGTCCACCATCCAGTCTTTGCACGCGTATGTACGGCTCGTTCCGACGAGTAAGCTCATGGCGGTGCTGTGCATATGAGGAGAAGGAGAAAAAGAAAAAAAACTCTAAGTTGTTTTATGTTTTCAACTACCTGCTTCGGCCCGATAACATGCTGCAAAGCAGTTGCATTCCGAGTGTGCCAAGGTGGTTCATCGTCCCCATCGCCCCAAATCTCGCTAGACACCTTAGTACTGGGCCAACTTAAAATTTCCTGGAAAGAAGGAAAGAAAACAAAAAGAGGAAAATGAAGAAAGGAAGAAAGAAAAAAAGTCCCCATGCAAGGGGCGAAACGGAAGGAACCCTATTCTTATCTGCTCTCCTGATTGAGGCCCGAACCCACCGCATGTGATATTGTAGTCCGGTGGTGCGGTACCTAGAGAGGAGGGATAGATAGGTAGGTAGGTAGGTAATATTGCAGTCTACCTAGTCCAAGGTTTCGTGCCATCCCGCACGCCGTTCAGGGATCCTGAAACGGCTGATATCTCTTGTCAAAGGACGTACCGGAACATGGGTTGGAGAAATCGTCAGTTCGTATCAAACAGCACACACACACACATCTCGCAAAGCCCAGCGCAGGGCGGCGCATCACTCACGTTGGCCCTGTCCGTCACGTCCTCAAACCCCAGCACCTCGCCCTCCCTCTGCGTGCCCGCAATCTCCGCCTGGCACTTGCCCTCGAGCAGCCCGTTCCGCCTCGTGTTCTCCGCCGCGTACATGAGCCTGAGGACCTGGTTGAGGACGAGGTTCAGGACGAACCCGCACAGCATGGCGACGATGCCGTTGCGGTAGGCGGGCGCGCCGCGCCTCTGTGCTCTTGAAGAACTGGGGGGGGCCGCCATCTGCCCGACACGCAGTAGCACACAAACAACCCACCCCGAGGCGACCGACCGCTTCGTGCCCCCGGCGACGTTGGTCGACAGGAGGCCGAGCACGACCATGAAGCCGACCGGGTACGACCCCAACAGTCACACGCCCGCGAGACGGCCCCACTTGTTGTCCAGGTGGAGCTGGTTGATCAGTAGCGTCCCAATGATCTGGGGGGGGGGGGGGGGGGGTTTACACGTGTCCGCAAGCCATGTGGGAATGGATGGAGAGGGAGGGAAAAAAAGATACGTCCGTACGTACCGGCGGGACCATGGAGACCGTGGTAACGTGCAGCCTCGAGCCCGGTATCCTGCTCGTCAGGAAGCTGGCGCCGAGCTGCGCGACGACCTGGACCGCGGACAGCGGCAGGTTCATCAGCGTCGTCTGGAGGGGGTCGAAGCCGAAGCCCTGGATGATGAGCGACCCGAACGCCAGCCCCCCCCCCCCCCCCCGACGCGATGGCGTTGACCAAGCAGACGAGGCCCAGCACGACGACGGCCGGGCCCGTCGCCGCCTCGACGACCTGCGCCGCGACCAAGGTCCTGCTCCGGCCCCCGTGTCCGTCTTGTTCTCGACGACCCGCTGGACGGCGACGATCCTCTTCCGCTCCGTCAGCCACCGGACCGCGGCCGGGTCGTCGGGCACGAAGAGGCAAAGACGACGCCCCCAGACGACCGTCGCGGCGCCGAGGATGAGGTACATGTACCTCCACGGCGCGAACTGGCCCCGCACGTGGCCGATGCCGTACGCCAGCAGCGTAGCCGGCAGAGCTGCCGACACCCGAGGAACGACACCCAGAGCGCCGAGCGGCCCGCCTGCTCCCGCCGCGTCCACCACATACATGCCCGTGACGGCCACGAACCCCGGGCGACACCGTCGCCTCGGCGGCGCCGAGGAGGAAGCGCGCACCGAGGCGAGCCCGGCAAAGGAGCCGCACGCCGCCGTCGTCATGAGCACCGCGCCCCCCCCCCCCCCCCCTCAGAGCACAATATTGGCGCCGAGAAAAACTTTGCGACGGGGAACCGCTGCAGCACCGCGACGCCCGGGTCCTCGGCCGCCAGGTAGCCAAAAAGTAGAAGATGCTGCTCGCCCAGCTGTGCTGCTGGCCCCGCGAGCCGGTTGTCCGGGATGATGCCGTTTAGACCGAGCTGCACCCCCAGCGACGTCTTGTCGATGAACTGGGAGGGCGTAGGTGACGCACAGGAACGGCAGGACCCGCCTTGTCCAGCTTCCTCAGCACCGCGCGAGACTGCGCCTCGTCCGGGGGCGCCGAGCCGAGGGCCGAGGCCGCGACCGCGCCCGCCTCGTCGGCGATGCGGTGCTTCGAGACGGGCTGGCCTTCCTCGGCGGCGGGGCTGGTGCCCGAGGGAACCCGCTTCTCCGGATCTGGGCCCGGGGTTTCGACCGGTGCCATTACTGGGGGGGGGGGGGGGGGGGAGTGAGCCGACAGACTGGGACCAACGTAGACGACTGTCCCCGGGCGGGGGAAGGGGCTCGGGTTTCTGGGGAGAGGCTCCTCACTTTGCATGGGCGTGCATCAAACAGATCCTTATTCGACTCGGGTTTCTGAGAGCCTCGACTCCTTTATCAACACCACGTTCTCCCGTAGGAACGTGGTGGGGCACTGGATGTCGGGGGACATCCGACCGTCGGCAAGCGGATCGATGCGTCCGAATGTTCTTAATCTCGGGTGGCACATCCCTTCAGACCCCCGCCATTCCCGGCTCACGGTCGAGCATCGTCTACCGACTGTGCTCCATCAATCCATGGCTTTCCTGGACCCTTTGTCGAACGTGCACGAAACCTCGACCGTGTTGTAGTCGTCTTATACACCACCTGAATGAGTACCACCACCTGAATGAGCACCCCAAAGTTGAGCTTCCGCCCCACGGGCCTCTTGCCATGACACACCTTCATCCGCTTCACTTACCTGATCAATGGCCGTCGTTTGCTTCTCAGCTCTCTTTGGGGGGAACCCAAAAGATGGCCTGCATAATCGGCCGGCGCCCTCAGATACCTAGGTACCGTTGCAGGGGATCGACGGGGTTGATAACGGGTAGATATCTCTCCCTGCGGGGAACGGCCACTTCCGTCCAACAAGTCGCCGCCCTAAGCCGGCTGCACAACTTTCGATTTGCATAAAACGCTACTCTACACACACAGTACCTAACTAGGTTCCTTGGACTAGGTATCCGTACATAAGCAGTCAAGCGCCTTGGCAAAAGGCTATTGGTGGTCTCGACTCTCCAAGGGAAACCTCGTGGCTTCATCTCCATCTTCGTCCAACATCCACAAAACCCACCAGAGTGCCCCCCCCCCCCCCCCTTGCATCGGCCCTCGAGTCTCACCGTTCTTTCAAATATACCCCTAGGCACGATTCCGATCAAGTGGGTTTAGACCGTTGTTTCCCCCTCGGCTCTCCCGCCCGGGACGCATCGCTAATCCCGCCTCACCAGCAACAGCCTCCCTGCCGCAATGGCCAAGAAGAAGACGGCCCCCGTCGCCTCCTCCCCAAAGGCTGGCGACGGCACCGCTCCGGCGACGCAGCAGCAGGCCGGGGACGACCGTCCGGCGACGCAGGCCGGGCGGGCGGCCGCCTTCCTCGTGCCCCCCGCCTGGATGCGCCGCATCGTCTTCGTGGCCGTCCTCGTCTATCTCACCCCGATGCTTCTCGCGCACTGGGTCGAGACGTCGACGAAACTCATCAGGCTCTTCCGGTCCTTCACCTCGGGGAGATGATCTTCTTTCTCTCCATCCCCCCGCCCCCCAATTCCTCGTTGGTTTGCGACGCGCCCGCAGTTGGGAGGCTGGCTGTATTAATGATCCGGCGGGCTTTTTGTCTATTTTCGGGTGGTTTGCTGTGTTTGTTCTCCTTCAGGCTGGCCGACGCGTCGCACAATGTATATGTCACAGCAACCGAGGGCTCGAACGCGGAAACGCCAATGCCGCGTTAACCAACACGAGGCACGAGCGAGAAGCTTCGGGTCGCACGTCTGGGTAGAATCAAAAGTTGATGTGGTAAAAAGAATTTCAACCCCCCCCCCCCCCAAAATTCTCAGTTCAGACCGCTCTATACCGAGGACAAGAGAAGCCCAAAACCAGCCAGCATCCCCGTGACCCGAGCGAGGGTTAGCATCACCACCTCGCCGAGCGCGCGTGCTCGTACGCCGCCGACGAGAAAGCGCTCCACGGCTCCGGCCTCCTCCGCGGCGCGTCCGAGACCTTGAAGCCCCGGAACTCGACGTTCCTCCCCATGTACGGGAACTCGTAGGCCAGTCCCGCGAACTCGGTGCCCCGGTCGCCGAGGAAGTCGAGGTGCCCCGCCTCGGGCGCGTCGTGGATCATGCCCTCCCCCGTCTCGCGCCCTCGCATCCTGAAGTAGACCCTGCGGGAGAACGACGGCGTCAGCTTCCTTCTCTTCGTCTTCCTAGTCTTCTGCTGCTGCTGCTGCTGCTGCTGCT
This sequence comes from Colletotrichum falcatum, assembly GCA_019425465.1. Lineage (NCBI taxonomy): Eukaryota > Fungi > Ascomycota > Sordariomycetes > Glomerellales > Glomerellaceae > Colletotrichum > Colletotrichum falcatum. The sequence continues at coordinate 168,022 of SWKJ01000206.1, read as the reverse complement.
GCGCCGGCCCGCCTCCGGCCGTGCCGCCGCCGCTCTCCGCCTTGCGCTTCCGCGAGGCGACCACCTCCGCCAGGCTCGGCCCCTTGTTCCTGCGGTCCTCCTCGTCCTCGTCGTAGTACCCGTAGTCGTACGAGTCGTCGTCGGTATCCTCCTTGCCTTCGAGCTCGTCCAGCAGCCTGAGCTTCTCCTCCGAGCGGCTCAGGATCATTGTCCCCTCGAACAGGCCAAAGTCGTGCGCGGCCACGAGCAGCCCGTCCTTGCCGGCGCATATGTCGAGGGTGAACAGCGCCTCCGGCTCGTGCTCCTGGTGGTCCTTCGCCGCCTCGCAGCGCAGGACGTAGGAGCCCTGGCATCGCTCGAGGTCGAAAACCTGTCGCGTTCCGTCCTTGGCCGGCTTGCCCTTCTCGCCGTCCCCCTCGACCTGCCGGGACACGTGCCGCCGATGAGCCTCCATCGCCTCCTCCCAGGCCGCCAGCCGCCGGCTCTTCTCCGCTTCGGCAGCCTGGCCGTCCGCCTGCGCGGCGAGGGCCGCGAGAGACTGGCGATCCCAGCCGATGCAGAGCGTCATGGAACGTCCAGCCGTGGTCGTGTGGAGACCGGCCACGAGGCCGGCCAAAGCCTTGAGCGCCGAGTGCTTCTTGAACCCGTAGAGGGCCAGCGGTCTGGGGGCTTTTCTCCGGTCCGGTTTGCCCTCCGTCAAGAAGTAGTGATCCATGAACCGGTCCAGGTCGCAAGATGCTTTCTCTGCCGGTGTCGTGCACTTGGCGAAAGCCTCGTCGGCCCGGCTTTTCTTGGCCTCGTCCCAGGCGCGGGCATCGTCCTCCCACCTTCGGGACATGACTTCGTAGTCGCTCCGCATGCTCTGCTGCATTCGCGCGACTGCTTCAGGGACGGAGACGCACTGATCTCGACAAATCAGCCGCCACCCACGTGCCAAGGCACACACCGGCAGCCCGTCAATGGGAATGGGGACATCGACGCGCCACTTACCTTTCCCGAATCCACGGCTCCTTCGAGAATCTCGCCGAGCCGACCCTTTGCGGCACTTGCAGGGAATTTCACTCCGTAGTGTGCCAGCTGAGCGGCGAACCAGGGCTTCGTGAACAGCAGGCATGCTTCCTGCATGATTCTCTCCCGGTCCCGCCTCGAACGGGAGAGCTCCGGGTGGAAGAGCTCCGCCAGCCTCGGGCCGTCCACGCGCTCGAATCCGTCGGCCGTGAGCCGCCGGTCTTGGCCGAGCCGGAACCCACCGCGCTCGAGAATCGGCGGCTCGGGTCGCTCGTCCGCGGTCGCCATCACCTTCCTATAGTACGGATATAAAAAGTAGACAAACGTGCAAGAGTCACGGGTATGGATGTTGAATCTCGACGGCGGTCCCCAATAAAAAGGGAGTTTCGCCCCCCCCCCCCCCCCCCCCCCCTCCCTCCACGCGAGGGAGGCCAGGTCTCATTTGAAACGAGACCCCGTATTCCAACTGTCCAAAGCTTGGACAGCTTGGATCGCGTGGAATGAGAAGCACGGCACGAAGATGGCTGACCTTTGTACCGTTTTTCACGGTTCAGAGCCAGTCTTCATTCGCTGTCCAATACTAGATACCAAGCCCCCTTGTTTTAATCGCACCTCTCATCTCACCTCGGTCCGGGAGATGAGCATTACGGCGGCGGGCTGCATCTTGTGCCAAACGAAGTTATGCTCTCGGCGCATCCCCAACCATCTAAGACGGCGGGTGCGCTAACCGAAACGGGAAGCCGCCTAATCGCACCGCACCCGCGGCGCCGGGATAGATAACCAGACCCAGCCGGTGGTCGGAACCACGCCGCTTGGAACCGTCTCATCATCCAGCGTTCACCACCCAATACCCCCCATGCGGGGAGGGGGAGGGGGGGAAGGTTCTCTATGAACCTTCACTTCTCACATTACATCGCCCACCTGGTCTCACTCAAAGAACCGCATGCAAGCTCACTGAGCTTCGTTCCATTCGAAACTCGTCCCCCCCCCCCCCCCCTCACCGTGCCCGCCGCGTCCCATGCATACGCACACATCGCCCAAGTCTCAAATAGACCTCGCAATGCCCCTCGTAGAAGACGGCGGCGGCGGCGACGACGGCGACTTCGTGCTCGTCTCCCACGCCGACGCCCGCCCCTTGCCCCCGCGGGACCCTCATCCTCCTCGCCCGAGTACCTCGACGAGATCTCCGCCGTCGTCGACGACCTCGCCGAGAGCCTGTGGCCCGTCAACAAGACGATCCACGACAACCCGGAGCTCGGCTTCCACGAGGTCGTCGCCCACAACGCCCTCACGGCCTTCATGCGCACCCGGCCCGGCTGGAAGGTCACGCCCTCGGCGTACGGCATGGAGACGGCCTGGGTCGCCGTGTGGGACAGCGGCAGGAAAGGGCCCGTCGTCTCGTTCAACGCCGAGATGGGTGAGTTCCCTCCCTCATCTGTCCCATTTGTCCGAAGACTTTTTTTCTTTTTCTTTTTTTGGAAAGAGAGAGAGAGAGAGAGAGAAATACGAAAGACTAACCAAAATCACAAGACTGCCTCCCCGGCATCGGCCACGCCTGCGGCCACAACCTCATCGCGACGGCCTCCCTCGCCGGCGCCCTCGCCGCCGCGACCCTCCTCGCGCGCCACCGCCTCCCCGGCAAGGTCGTCCTCTTCGGCACCCCAGCCGAGGAGGGCGGCGGCGGCAAGATCCGCCTCCTCCGCGCCGGCGCTTACGTCGACCACGCCGCCGACCTCAACCTCATCTCCCACCCGGGCATCGTCGCCGACACGGCCATCATGCGCACCTCGGCCTACGCCGCCTTCCGCGCCGAGTACTTTGGCCGCGAGGCCCACGCCGCCGCCAACCCCTGGCTCGGCGTCAACGCCCTCGACGCCCTCGTCACCGCCTACAACGCCGTCTCCGTCCTGCGCCAGCAGACCATGCCCGGCGACGTCGTCCAGGGCCACATCACCCACGGCGGCGCCCGCCCCAACATCATCCACGCCTACGCCGCCGGCCTCTTCGTCGTCCGCGCCGACTCCCGCGCCCGCCTCGCCGAGCTCAGGCGCAAGGTCGAGCGCTGCTTCGCCGCCGGCGCCGAGGCCACCGGCGCCACCCTGCGCCTCACCCCGACCATGGCCTACATGGACCACGTCCCCAACCGCGTCCTCGGCCGCTCCTACGCCCGCCACTTCAACGCCCTCGTCCCGCCCGGCGGCGCCCGCATCCCCCTCGACCAGGACATTGACGAGATCCGCGGCCGCACCGCCGCGAGCACCGACCAGGGCGACGTGAGCTACGCCATGCCCAGCCTGAGCGTCGGCTTCGCCATCCCCCCCGGCGAGGGCGGCCAGGGCCCCCACAACCCCGGGTTCGCCGAGTCGGCCGGCACGCGCGTCGCGTTCGAGAAGAGCCTGCGGGCGGGCAAGGGGCTGGCCGGGGTCGCCATCGACGTCTTCACCCAGAAGGGCATGCTGGACGAGGTCAAGAGGGCCTGGAGGAAGGATATGGGGAAATGATAGGGTGGTGGGGGGGGGGGTTGGCGGTGAGAGTGTACGATTCTGGGGGACGGCCGGATCTAACGAATGCAAAGATTCCTGAGGACAAGTTTTGTTTGAAAGAGAGACTCTTGCTCCCTGGGCATCAAAGGCTTCATTGGGACCAATGCAGCCTTGAAAAAACGTAAAACAGTTGAAATATTACATATCCATCACTCAACTTGTTTCATACAGTTTGCTTTTACAAGGCCCCCTCTATATCCCACGGATAAGTATGACATGTAAGCCCAGAACTCCACATCTCAGATATCAAAACATCCATACAAAAACATTTCATGATAGTCTGCCGACCATCTGGGCAAACGCCGCGAGGCAGGCCTATTTTGAAACCATCTTCCTTACATCCTCTTGGCGCCCATCTCCTCGGACCCGTACTCGTCCCAGTCCTCCCGGCCAATCTTTCTCGAAATCCACACGCCCAACCCGGTGACGGCGCAGCTCATCAAGAACCAGCCCTCGAACCACCAGTCCACGAACCGCGGCTCCAGCGCCCCCTCGAGCGCGTCCCCGACGGCGCTGCCCATTTCCCTCGGCAGGTTGCTCCGCAGAAGCAGCGCCGCGCTGATGACGTAGACGGCGGTAATCTGCCCGATCAGCAGCGCCAGGTTCGCCTGCGCCTGGTACAGCAGGCCCGGCAGCCACTTGGAGAAGAGATGGAACGTCTGCAGCACGCTATTGGCGCTCGCCGCGAGGATGACGCCGGACAGCAGGAAACTGATCTGCCGCGCCCAGGCGATCTGGTCCAGCTTGGGGTCCCAGTGCCGCGCAAGCAGGCCTAGGAAGCGGTTGATGGGGTCTGACGAGCTGAAGCTCGAGCTGGGGTAGTACGTCCTCCGCAGCATCGCCAGCGTCGTGGCCAAGATCCGGTAGAGACAGTAGAGGCTGAAAATGTAGTGGGGCACGGCGAGCAGCTTGCCCAGCGGCGTCGCGGCGCGGGCGTCGGCGGCCTGGCGTGAGCGCATCATGCCCAACGACGAACCGAGGTTCGCCTCCATCGTCTCCAGGCCCGCGATCTCCAACCGCAGCGCGCGCATCTCGGCCTCGTCCCCGCTCATGCCGCGCACCGCGCCCATCATCTTGCCCATGAACCCGCCGGAACTGGACGATGCCGCCTGCGCCTCCGAGGCCTTGCGCTCCAGAGCCTGGAGCCGGTGTCTTTTCGTCAATAGCATCTCGTTCGTGGCATCCAGCCCGGCCTCCTTCCTCGAGATGTCCGCTTCCGTGACGGGCCGCTTCCTCCTTTCCGAGGCGGCGCCGAGAGTATGCCAGGGACTCGATACGGCCGCGAAGCCGCTCAGCATCGCCATCAACGAGATCCCAATGACCCCGATCCTCTCGAGGCAGGCACGCAAGATACCTCCGCCTGCGGTTGTCGTCTTGTCGAGGCCGACCAGGCTGCCCAAGCTCCAAAAGGCAAACAGCCATCCGGAAAACACCAGCAGCAGAACCCCCCAAGCAAACTGCGGGATCTTGCCCTTGCTGTTCCTCTGAAACTTCCACCCGAGTCCCGAAATCACGCTCTGGATCTCCAAAAAGGGGATGATGCCGACGAGCAGCACCAGGAGGGTGGGCACCGTGAAGCGCAAGCCCACCTCCCGCGCGCGGCGGCTAACCAGGTCCGAGATCTCGCTCAGTATCAACTCGCCTAGCACCGTGGCCAGGGCTATGGTTGTCGAGAAGACAAAAGCCGCCACTCTCCTCCTCGGGCTCTTTTGTCCGTGTTCGGCGTGCGCCTGCCGCAGGCTCGGCGGTGCGTGCGACGGCAGGTAGTGGTCCTCGCCATCGTGGGCGTCGTGTACTCTCGCAAGCTTGGGGAAAATCTTTTGGTTCGCAACGGCGGCTACGGCGGTAAACGTTGCAATGAAGGGCAGCAGCGAGAACAGCAACCCGACCGTCGATGGGGCATTGGGGTCTACGGCAGCGCAAGCGGACTCGTCGCAAGAGGAGCTGAACCAGGGCATCTGGGGCGGCTTGGTGGGGCGTTTGCGCGCGATCGAAAAGACATGTGCGATTGATGTATGAATGAAGCAGTATTCATCCTATCCCGGTGGAAGTACGGCGTCGAGAAAGGGTCCTTTTTTAGCGGGGAATCAGTGATGCCGGGTTCAACATGGCGTGGAATGTAGTTGTTGAGTTTGGGCAACCGTTGCAGAGAAGACAGCCAAACAGACACACATTCGTAACCTCCCTCGTGGTCTGTGTCGAAGTCTGATTGAGCCACATGTCTGTGTCTATTACCTGGGAGCGGTACCTGGGTGGGTACCTAGACAATTTACCTGATTGGTCCGGGCGGAACTTCAGCCACAACAGCCCCATTTATCGCCAAAAACACCACCCCACATGAAGAGACGAAGCGGCCAATGGTCATTATGGGAAGACTCACCATGTGTGAGCGGGCTGTGGGATGACAGCCGACAGAGGCAACTAACTATTCACAATACCCTCGTCTCTGCGCAATTCATGTTTTTATTGGGTATCAATGCGGATTTCCCCATGGAGAGGGAGTGCTACTGAACCATCTGCCTGGTCGAATTCCAACGCAACCGCCCGTAACCTTGTGCGGCGTCCTCCCTAACAAAACTAAGTCATGCCTACGCCCGTCGACCAAACGCCCCCCTCTAGAGAGTACCCATGTATGCACGATGAAGAGCTGTTGACTCGTGGAGTAACTTCCTGTTTGACGACCGTGTGGCCCCGTGGGCCTGTCAAATCAGCTGTTGTTGCTATTTTGAGACCCCTTTGACTCCTCATCTTCGTCTTCGTCCGCCCCGCTGGCGCTAGAGTCGAGGCTGGATTTGCGGTTCTGCTTAAGAGCCGCGGCCTCGTTGGCCTCCATCTTATGGAGCTTATCCATTTGCGATGAGTTGATGGCCTCTTCACCCGTGAAGACCTCGAATTCGTCATCTTCGTCGTCCTCGTCGTCTTCGTCGCTATCGCCGGCGGCGCTGGCCGGCGCAGAGGATCTACCGGTTTCCGCCGTGCTCGATTGCGAGAGGCCGGATGGCATTGAATGGTGCCTGGGATGCAGAAGAGCGTTCAGATCGACCGGCTTGATGGTCGGGTCGAAGGCTGCCGGCAGCCCCAGGGCTTTGGCGACCTGGTGGGCCTCTTCGTCGGCGGTGTTGTGAACTTCCACATTGTACATGCTGCTTCTCTCGCTGTCGGCCTCGTGTTTGCCGCCAGTCGCTGACAGCATACGCACGTACGTCTGACGTTCCGAGTCGTTCTTCCTCTTAGATTTCTTCTTCTCCCGCTTCTCTGTTGGCCGAACCACAACAACAGGGACGGGCGAATACTGCAAACAATATTTGGAGAAGGAGTTGCGCGTGTTGACCAGGCCCTGTAGGCCACCTAGCGACCTCCCTCTCGTACCTACGATGAGCATGGCAGGTTGATGGATTTGGATCTGGCAATCGCCATGTCTGTTAGCGGCCGTTTCATAGCGGTTGCCGTCATGTACAGCGTAACGGGCTGACTCACCAGTCGTTGGAACGTTGAGTGCAGCTTGCCGCTCGCATACTCCAGCACGATTTTGATGGCACGGTTGAGACCATTGCGCTGAACGATGCTGTCCATGACCTTTTGGGCTTCATCCTGATAGGCCTTATTGGTTTCGGTGGCTCGCAGCTCCTTTTCGAGCACGCGCACGCACACAACTTCGTCTCCGTCGTCAACAAGCTCGTCAAGCAGCCACTGCAACGCATAATCGGAATAGGCGTGCTCGTCGACGCCTACCATGAAGGTGCGCGATCGTCGTTGAGCCTGGTAACCCTTATGTCGGACATCAAGCGTCAGCGAGAGCGTGTTGTTCTTAGTTGCCTCGCCCAGCGGCAGGTTGTCGAATGCGACATGTGACTGGAATCTGCTCGGCACAGAAGTTTGAGTTAGCGTCGCCATTAAGTAACGTTTTGCAGGTAGAGCCCGCAAAGAGGTAAACGAGACAACGTGTGATGAATCGGAAAAGTGCGGTGGAGAGGCGAGAACGCGAAGAGACCACTGGTCAAAAGTCAGGGGGGGGGGAAGAGGTTGTAGTTTGGCAAGAGGCAGCCCAAAATCAGGAAAGCGGACGGACGAATTGCGACAACAATAACAGCGATTTTCCGCTTTCTGCGGGGACGTCACGGTTCCCTCCAGGTAAGCTATAAGGGTAGTGGCCTGTGGGGGTGGTTCGATGAGCGCCTTAGGTGCCTTTTTTGGGTTGGTGCCTCGCCCAACACCCGTCCGCCTGCCGGCTTGCTTTGTGAAGAGTCCGCGAAAGAGGTGTCCGTACAGGCGCATCGCATGCAGCGGGGTAGTGGGGTATGTTACGCCGGGCAGTGCATGCTGGGCCACAGAGGTTCCTGTCGCGTGAAGCCTGATGGAAAGTTGCATCCGGGCATAAGCGTGGATGAGGTGCAATGCGAGCTCCGTGTAAACATGGAGCGCTTAGTGAGGTGCCCGGCGACAAAAGCAGAGGTTGCTCAGGTCATGCTTGCTGGCGAATGTAGGGGGTGGTTCCATCGCGACAACGCCGTCATCATCGAAAGAGTCAAGGGACAAAGTCGCCGTCACAGAATAGTCGAATTCGTCGTTGGGTTGGTCTTGAGTCGTCCGACCCCACCAAACATTGGTCCAGACACTGAAGTCAGCACCCCTTCCCATCCCACCGTCCTTGGTATGCAGCTCCCCCGCATCCAATGCGAATCTCCGTGGCCTTTGATAACCGTCAGGTGGGGACGAAGCGGCGGCATTCCGCAAAGTCATCGTCCACTGGGAATCGCCCAAATTGGGATGCGACAGTGCTGCAAGGACAGCCGGCGATTCGACAGTTTGATCGGCGTGTTCCGATGATTGCAAAGGCTGCAGAATCGACGCACGTAAGGAAGATACAGGGGGGCATATATAGGAGGCTGCCCCCCCGGAGCTACACTGCAGATAAGCTGTTCGCTTTCCCGGTAACGTACTTACGTACCGTCTGCCTCTCACGCGTCAAAGTCTTGACGCCTTGCGAGACGCGACGATGGGGGGTACGATACGTGGCATTTGCATATTGAGTGTTTGGTGACAGGATATCAGAGGAAGGGGAAATACAAGCACTTGAACAAAGAAACGGCATGCGCTTACCTTTCAGGAGGAGGTGACGATGCCCTGATACGGTCCTTGCCTGTCTTCTTCTGATTGCCCTGCGGCAGTAAGGGATTCCGCGGTGGTGCGAACGCAAGCGATGCGGCCGATGACCCCCTAGGTCTCCCGACATGCGACCCTGTCCTCGAAGATTCGGCCGAGAAGCTCCCTGTTGCGCTAGCCGGGGAAGGGCTCGCATAGCTCGAAAGCGTCGTCGCACGGCTCAAGGGCTCTGCATCAGCGGCGGTTGTGGCTGTATCGTTTTCTTTCTTGGGCGGTTGCGACTCGATGGAGAAATAGTCCGACTTGGCCTTGTCCGCAGGTTGCACTGGTGTTTTGGGTGAGATGTCGGATCCAGGACTGTCGATGTCGAGCATCGACCTTGGCATGGGTCCCGTCATTGTGTGTCGACGCTGGGGTGTAGGCTGCGGTTCCCACTGGGGTTTGGGAAAAGTGATTTTTGGCGGTGGTGTTAAGGGAGTGTCTTTGGCGTCCTTGCTCTTCTTCTTCTTTTTGCCGCTTTGCGAAAGCAGAAACACGCTGCGCCAGTTGTCCGAGGGCCTCATTGAAGGCTCTTTAATTGCTGTGTGACTGGGGTCAGCATGGGGACGGCAGGCAGGCAAGCAAGCAGTCGACACCAGCAGAAGTCAGAACGAAGCAAGTAGGCCAGTGAAGAGTTCGCCAAAAAAAAGGAACGGGATGATGTGCCCTGCAAGAAATTGAAAAGCAATGTGCAAAAGCTCAAAAGTGGTTTGCGTGGGCAAGTGGTTGGTGGTGGACTGACTGCACCGTCTAAAGATGGGGAAAGGGGCGTCGTCTGTCGAGTCGGGATGGCGTATCGAATGGAATAGACGGTCAGAGCGTTGCGTCGTCGGGTATGTTGTTTGGACGGCTCAATAATGCCGGTAATGTGAGGTATCGATGAGGGTACGAAGTGTGGTATGAGTGAAGAGAAATAGAATGTTTATGGTTCTTCGCATCAACAGAGATGAACGGCCCTTGACGTGCACAATGCTGACCCGAAAGGCTGCCGGGGTTCTCGGTGTGTCGGTTTCCAAGGTTGCAAACAGGAAGAGAGAGGGGAGGGGGCTGATGGAAAGGGTCGGCTACTTGGATGGAAAGAAATGCCCAGTAATATCAACGAGACAATGTTGGCAAGCGCGGACGGCGTTTTTTTTTTTGAAAAAGGATGGGGCTCTCTTATTGAACAAGAGAAGCAGGGTAGGAGGTAGTTCCGCCAAGACTTGCCGGTGCCTCACAAGGCACAGAAAAAAGGCCCAAGATGGTGTTGTTGTCGACGAAGCCGAGGAAACGTGTGGTGTGGCGTAGCGTCGGCGCCAGTTTGAGAGGGTCGAGTGTCTTGGTGAAGGCAGACCGGGTCGGTGAGCAGGTGATATTTCTTAGTCGATCGGGTATGCCAGCTGCTACTGCAATAAGGGGGGGGGGGGGTAAGTTTGGCTCGCGGATGGTGAAGATGTACAGGAAAGGTGGCAAAGAATCGACGGAAAAGGCGCTCTAATACTCTCTATAACGAATTCGGAGTTGCGGCCTGTGAACAACAGGATGCGGGGGAGGGAATGCGAGAAGAACGAGAAAGTGTGTAGTGTGAGAACCGGGGTAATTAGAACAGTGAGATGACTAGACGGGTTTGGCGGAAAGGATGTCTAGAAATAGGGTTGACTGGGCTGGGCGTGCGTCGTTCCGTGATGATTGATGGTGTTTTTTATCTTTTTATTTCTCGAATAGACTTCGAGACTGGTACGGACGAGTACAGAGCACAGAGAGACGAGCAAGCAACGAACGGGAGGGTGCGAAGGGGAGTTGCTCTGGTCTAAGTACCTACGTACAAGTACAGGCCCCAGACAGGAAGGATACTACGTACGTTTGTAATAGTACCTAGTACAGTTACGTATGTTTGCTGTGCAGCGCAGTGCTCCGCAAAGTCCCAGCAGCCGGACCCTCTCAGCATGGAGCTTATGCAAATCTTGGGCGTGACGCACAGGTCAAGTCGTCAAGGGAGAATGGGAATTGGGAAACACAAGCAGGCAAGCAAGCAAGCATGGCAGGGGCTGTATGTATGTCGGGCCTGGCTTTAGGATGGTACCTACTTCGTACTCTGTATGGTGGGTTAGGCGGTAGGCGGTGGACAAGAAAGAGAGGCAAAAGGACGGGTGGGATGGGGTGGAGTGGAGGGCCGGAAGGAGCAGCAGGGGTGGGGTAGCTAGCTAGCCACCCAGACGCTGTTCTTTCGATCAGGTCAGGTCCGTCCCATATGAGACTTACGTGTGTAGCAAGGCTTGCGGGTGGAATATGTACCCCTCACGTCTGTCTGCCTTTGTCATTTCCTGGTTTCTTTTTTGCCCACCACTGCTGCATTCTTCCACAATCTGGAGATGCATTAGGTAGGCGTTCTTACCTAGGTAACTCGTATGTCATAGTGCCTCTACCTTGGAAACTGAAGGGGCCATGAGCAGCAGCAGCGGCGGCGGCGGCGGCGGCGGCAGCAGCATATGTACTTCTTATTATTTAGACCGGCAAGAAGGACATGCCTGCCTGCCTACCTGCCTGGCTCCTGCCTTTGTCCAAGAACAGAGATCTCAGCTGAACTCAAAAAAGGAAAAGAAAGGAAAGGGCGAGCGAGGTGAATGTTGAAGTGGGGCTGAGGGGAGGTGGGAGCTAGAACCATCCCAAGGCACCAGCTGCACCAGCTGCACTTTCCGGCTTACCAAGAGGTACCTTGCCTTGCCGCACCTGTCGCATCGGTGGGTGGGTTGCAACTCTCATTTGGAAGGAACGCAGAATCTCCCTTCAACCTTCCACAGCGGCAGATCAACTCTCAAGGTGAGGGTGCCAGGCTATTATTGGTGGTGGTCCGCGCCCTCCTCCTACCTGATTGATTGATTCATTCATTCATTCATTGGCACATGTCGGGTAGGAAGGACCCAGCCGCATCTCACTCACTCACTCACTCACTCATATCCCGAATCGCTCTGCTTACATTACCAACCATACTTGCGAATCGACACCTCCCAACCATGTCAGTTACGGATACGGATGGGTGGACTGATCCACGACGGCCGTTTCCAGGGCCCTTCCCTTCCTCGCCACAGCGATGGCAGCTTTAGTGAGAGCCGACACCGCACCGGCACCCCCTCAAAATAAACCTGGGAACATGACCCAAAACTCGCCAAGACCACATTAACTACCGAACCCAATCATGCTCCGTTTCCAAGGCGCCTCCAATCTCTCCGCCGGGCTCTAATCCCACCATCTTCACCACCTCCTTCACAACTTTCAACCTTATCCGGTCCCGTCTTCAACTTGGCACCGTCCGTCTCGAAAGTTGACACAGATGCTTGCCCGACACCAACACAACAGAGACGGCTCGTCAGACAGACTTGACTCTGAACGGACGAACTGGCCGGCTCCAGTCCCCCTGCTCTCTGTTTGCCGTCTGCTGTACGCCCATGTCATAATCCTGCAGTGACATGACATGACATGATCGCCCTCGCAAGTGGGTGTGCAATGTCTCCTCCATCAGTGGTTCCCCTCTATTCCTAGAAGCACCAACCGTGTCTGCTAACGTCGTCCTACCCTCAGGCGTCCCGACGAGTATTACTCCTTCCCATGTACGATAGCTCCAACCAGAACTCTTCCCATGCCGCGACCCCCTGCCGTGCCTGGTTTAGGGCTCACAACAGTAGGCAATTCAGACGCAGACTTCACCGCTGTCGCCGTGGCCCATCAATCTCGTCGGTCGTCCTCCGGAAATCATCCCACGAATTTTCACCATCCCCATCTTACAAAACTTGTAAACCCCCTCCCCCCATCCCACCAGCTTGGATGGCGGCACACGGAAGCATGTCGCGCCAAGCTGATTATCGCCGCCGGCGGGTGTCCCAAAGGGTACGCCCATCAGCGCCAATTTGTCGCCTTTGATGCACATCCACGTCTGCCCAGCCGGCCTGCACCCTTTTGCTCAACTCATCGCAACTTCATCCCTCCCTCTCGTTTCTCCCCACCACTCGTCCACCTCCAACTAGGTCTTGGCAAACCACACAAGCGTGCCGGCCAATCTTTCCCGGTCCCTAGGATAGGGGAATTAGTGAAAAGTCTGACTCTGAGCCTGGCGCGAGTCGGTGTGTGTGTGCGCGCGTTTGTGTGTGTGTGTGTGTGTGTGTGTGCGTGCGCCCTAGGCTGCCTTTTACTCCCGGCCTTGCTTCTTCTCATTTCTTCCCCGTTAATGAGATGCCATACCACTCGTCGCTGAGCCCTGGTCCGCAACTTCGCAACCTAGCCCCGTCCCATCCACACTTCGTGCCCAACGCCAAGCATCTGCCAAGCCAGGCATATCTCTTCGCCTTTCCTTACGGATACAGCGTGGCATGGTCCAACGCCTGGGCTTGGTGGACTTGGATTTTCGATTTCATTTTGGAGTTGGCGGGAGCGCCTGTGTCCCACAGCCTGTCTCCTTCGGCACGCGAATGTCTTGGCCAAAGAAAAATACGACCCATCCAATGTTGCAAGGACCTGCTGTCCTGGTCGCCGGGGTGCGGTTTTGAAGGGGGCCGGTCATATCACGTTGCACACTACCGAGTACGAAAAGCATAGGCGAGACAATTCAATGTTGCAGCCCCAAGAAGGGAATCACGGATAGCCAAAAAAGTGATATGCGGCTTCCAAGACACCAAGCCGGCAGCCACAAGCGGTCGGGAAAAGGAGGCAGCCCATGCCAAGGAGGGACAACGACGACGACGACGACAACGACGACGACAGCCGGCAACCGACAACCGACGTCTCTTTAGCCTTTCCATGACATTCGACAACACGTTTGGGAATCGAAACGATGCCATTCGCAGCCACTGTTCCGCCCAGCAAACCCCGTCCCGATCTTCCGGGCCTTGCTTTTCTTTTTGCCGTCGACAATGCTCCGCTCTGGCTGTTATCTACCCTCGCCCGGCACGCCATGTCGCCATGGCAAGCCTCACCGCCGCGTGCATCCTGCAGTCTCACCGAAACAAAACGTCTCAAGGTTTTTCCTCGGACTTGATCTGATGGACCAGCCATATCGCCCATCGGAACCACGAGGCCAGCAGGGACCCGTGCTCGCTTACCATTTCTCAAATTCTCAGCTTGCTTTTATTTGCTGGACGAGGAACGGCAACCTTGAACAGTTGATGGTCGATTCAAGGCTTGAAGGAGGAGCCTGCTTGGTTCCTCCTCCCCCCTCCCCTCCTTCGTCCTCCACCGCCGCTGTAGATCGGCGGAGGCCGGACAACTGAGAAGCCTCCCAAAGATAAGGATTCTCCTGGAGGACGAGCTGGTCGTCGACCAGACAACCCCGATCAAGTCACATCACCGCCCATGTAAGATGTATGTCTTTCCGTTTCTTGCCGTGTCACGCATGGCGGCTATGTCTAGGACCAGATGCCGTGCGAGGCCTGTCGGCGTGCGCTTGTGGCCTGCGTCCAAGCCGGAGTCTTGCGGCACGCAATCAGCCACCTCGCCAGTGCGACCTCTTACCCACTTGCTTCGTGCAGCGTTCCCATCTGAAAAGACAACCGGGGGAGGAGGGGCCCTACCAATACCAGCCCCTCATGCCCGGCCAAGTTGGCAAATTGTGTGGACAACTGCAACCGCATCTGCTAGGTAGTCCCGCGATCGGTTGCGTAAGTTCAATCGTAATCATCTGCAATGGCTGGACGTTGCATGCCGCAAATGCCTACGATAGCCGAGAAGCAACGACCGTCCGTTTGATCGACCGTGTGTGTCACCATTGCTCATCTCGTCCGGCGTCCCAGCAGAACTTGGTGCGGAGAGAGGGGGTCGCACGCATTTTAGTCCCGGGGAGAAGAAGAGACCGACGTCAGGCGCGACTCCCGTGATGTTCACTTGCCCAGGCTCTCCAGCGCGTGCCTCCAAAGAAACCCGCCCGGTCTTGGCGGCTTTTAAGGCTCGCAGAGAAGCACACAGAGCGAAATGTGACTCGCAGAGAAACCCGGCCAAGGCTCTAAGAGCACAGCTCCGGGTCAGCTAAGAGGAATAACGTGAGACACCGGCCAACGTTGAACAAACTAGCCTCACGCGCGCGCAAGTGGCGCATGCCCCGTGGCCGCCCACACCTGGGCTGGGACACACACACACCTCCCAAACACAAACACACTACTCCAGTCTCTTCCCTGCGGTCCATCCCGTACCCGTCCCCGGCCGACCGACCATTTCCCCGGTCTGCCGACGCGGCGGGCGACGGAGGCAATGCCTGAAACGGTAAACCTTCTTCCCCGCGGGATCCGCCCAAAACTTCGTCACAGGTAAATCATCGGATGGATATGCGGGATATCTTGGATAGGTACTCCGTAAACTGCGGGAATCCGGCGTTTTCCTTCCCCCTTACCTACTCATCAAATTCGGTTCGATACCAACCTCCCCCCCCCCTTCCCCCTCACCCCCCCTCCCCCCGACGTGCCCCTCCTCACAGTCCTGCACTATCTACATCTACCGTCTCTTCATTTTTCTTTTTCCTTTTTACCTTTATGATATCTCAGCCTTGGCATCTCCCCCTCCCTGTGCATCTGAACCTTATGCTAGGCAAGTAAAAGAAGACAGTTTGCATGCAGCCTTCCCGGGTAAACGGGCCTGGGCGCGACGCTCGTTTACAATAGGCAGTCTTCATCATTCACGTTTGCGCGTTTCGCGGCCGGGGGGGGGGGGGGGGGGCAAATGGGGAGGAGGGGGTGTAAAGGCGGGCCGATCATCATCAAAGGCGTATCGCGGGAAACGAACAATAGACGGCGGCAATGCGCCCTCCTGCTCTACACCTCCCTTCCTATTCGTTTCTCAATCTCTTTTCCCCTTCTTCTTTTTCTTTTGCGGAGGAGGCGATGCGAGGTTATCTGATAGATTGTTTTGACTTGAAGGTTGCTAAGAGAACCCCGCCGGGCCAGAAAAATCTGGCTTCAAGGAATGGCGGGGGCGGCGGCTGAACTACCATCTCAATTCCCATTTGATTTTTTTTGCCCTACTTCTTTTGGCATTCACTTTTTTCCTCTTCTTTCTTTCTTTCTTTTTTTTGCTTGTCAACCCTGGGCCGCACTTCAGCTCTCGGCGCCGGCATCTCCCATCTGGTCCCTGCAACAAACTGCACGGCGCCTCGAAGAGGGAAGGCAGAAAAAAGGGGGAAAGCCTTCGGCTGGACATCGTACTTGTAAATTCTAATTTATTTCCCTTTGGTTCACTTTCATCCCGCCCCCCAGCCGAACCAGGTCCAGTGTTCCAGGAAGCAAAGACGCCTGAACGCCGTAACAATGCGAGCATCCCTCTGCCGGGGCCCTCCCATTCTCTTCCCAAGTGTTCTTCTTTTTGGTCCGCTTCTCTCCGGCTGTCTCTCTCTGTGACGCTCTCTGGCTCTCTGCCTCGACATCCATTGGTATCGTCAAGCGGACGAGGGAGACTCATGTTCTCCCCCCCCTTTCCGCTGGCAGCCATGGTAACTACATACGCGTGGGCTACATGTGCCCCGCCAACACTCGCTAGATTTTATAAACCCAGAGTCTTCGTGCTCTCATTTGCTTCCCTTTAAGCGGCCGGCTGCTCATCCCCCGCCTTGCCTTCCTGGTTTGCGTAGACCGCAGCGCGCTACAGTTGCTCAAGCGTACGTGCGGGACAGGTTGCGGAGGTACCAGTCCACCAGCTTGCGGCCCACCTTGGCTTCCGAGATATGAATGAGGTCCTGTGTGGCCGGGTTAGTGATGGTTCTTGCGGTGTACAAAAAGGGTTTTGAGGACCGGGGGAGCTACTTACACCCTGCATGGCGTAGTCCAGGTCGCTAATGTTGACGAGGTCGCCCTCGAGAAGACTGGGGTGGTCGGTCCAGCGCAGCTGCTTGGTGCGCTGCTTGTTGATGAGGAGCCAGGAGCGGAGCTCGTCGGGCTTGACCTCGAGGAAGCCAGCCAGCTTGTTAAGGTCCATGGTGGTGTACAGGCGGAGGTAGGACTTGACGGTGGGGCTCCACATGTTGACCTTGACCTCCTCCATGAAGACGGCCAGGTGGTGCTCGACGGGGTCGATGTTGGACTCGGGGTTCTCAAAGTCGGGGGGCACGGGGGAGATGAACTTGGGGCAGGCGGAGCGGAAGAGCTCCTCGAAGATGGGCAGGGACTCGGGGCCGCCGCGCTGGAGCTTAAGGAGCTGGTCGCCGTACTTCTCGCGCAGGGCCGAGTGGATGGTGTCGTCGAGGCGGGTGGGGTGGAAGGCGACGCAGATGGCGATGAGGGCGTACATCTGGTCGTTCTTCTTGGTGATGGAGTCGTACTGAGCGTTCTTCTGGAAGTTCTTGGTGCGGGAGACGTAAACCAGGATGTGGCTGAACATCTTGATGGCATCGGCGTAGCGGTGCATCATCATGTAGGAGAAACCGACGTAGTAGTACGTGGTGAAGTGGGCGGCCATGACGCGGGCGAACATGGCCTTCTTATTGAGCTCAATGTCGTCGAGCGTCTTGAGGGCGAGGCTGAAGTCGCCGAGCAGGCAGTGCACGCGCAACAAGCCGATGATGGAGAAGTAGCCCAGCATGCGGTACAGGTTCTTGTTGCCGTACTCGCCGGCGACGGCCATGGGGTCCTCGTTGCGGCGCATGGCGGCCAGCTGCTCGGTGATCTGAGAGCGCTGGATGAGCGAGTAGAGGACGTTGAGGACCGAGTAGCAGCCCCAGGTGTTGGGGTTGTCCTTGAGGACCTGCATCTCTTCCTCGTTGTTGCCCTGGCGGGCGATGCGCATGCGGTAGGAGGAGAAGGAGTTGAACTGGTAGATGAACTCGTCGATGACGTCCCACGCCCAGTAGTACTACGGCACACGCTCAGTTAGCTTCATGTGTGTTTTTTCTCTGCTTCTGCTTCTATTTCTCCTTCATTGTCTATACGTGCATCGCGACGGCAATTGCGACCAAGGGCGGGGGAGGGGATGGAGACATACCGAGGGTGGCTCGAGGTCGACGGGACCCTCACTGTTCAGGATGAAGTGGAAAAGACTGCAGTACGAGTCGTAGCTCTGGAACTTGACCTCGAGGGGCGCGGAGAAGTCGAGGGGCTGGGCAGCGGCGGCGAGGCGCGACTGGATGTCGTCCGTCTGCTGGGCCATGGTCATGGAGCTGGACTGTTCGAGGTCATCGCCAATATCCTCGTACTGGACTTGCTCCTTGTAGTCGTTGACAAGGGCCTCCTCCTCGACGTCGCTATCGTCGTCGACGGCGCGGGCGGGCCGGTCTCCATTCTGGTAGCCGCTCATGATGGGTGGTCGGTGTGCGAGAGAGAGTGTGTGTGTAGGTATGTATGTGTATGCGTGTGTGTGCGAGCCGGATCTATTGCCCACTACGGAAGGAAATTATCGGATCCGAAAGGTAGGGGGGGTACTAGGCGAGCGTCGTGATGCCGTCAACTTTTGGTGTTGAGGACAGATGGGCGGTCGGTCTGTCGGGAGGGGGGGGGGTTCGGTCGAAGGAGAGGATTGGGTGGGGAGGGGCGGTTTCTCGACGAAAAATTTCCTCTATTCTCCTCTGAGGGGGCGCGCCTTTGCAGAGGGATCGCAAAGTTAGGAGCAACGTTTTTTTGCGATTAGGGTTCGGTTCCCCCAGTGGTTCCCCGTTAAGCCGATATGTGGTAAGCGTGGTGAATGCGTCTATGAGGTGTTTTGGCGGGGAATCACGTTTTGTTGTTTGACGTGTGGCGGGGTAGAGACGCCCACTGGACCGCAGTGCTCGGGAGACCTGACTGAAAGACCAGCAAAGCTGCATACATACATACGGATACACTATACAGAATTACTCATCGCTCATCGAAGCATCCAACTGGCTGGTTCGAGCTGACCTCGACACCATCTTCCTTGCTGCTGCTTCTACACTAGAAACAGACAGAGAGTGATTGGCATCCGTGCAAAACTTGGTACAACGGTGACGAATCAAATCACAGCGCTTCTTTCCTCTTTTCTTGAATCCCGTTCCATTTTGAAAACCTGGCCTATTAGTCACAAGCCAGGGGCAATTACCTGTGCCGAAGCATCTCCATCATCATCATCATCGCCAGCGTCAACAGACCAACCTTTGGCTTTGGAAAGCCTGCCCTGCCTCATTCTCATCAGGCCCCCTTACTTAAGTGCTTGCGTTCCAGGCCTCGAAGATTGTTTGACGGCGTCCTGCTCTTTTATTCACTTCCTCGGTTCTTTCACCTGGCATTTCTTTCTGTCCATACATCTTTTGATACCCCCTTGAGCCCCCTCACCACCATTCCTTGCTTTATTCCCTCCCTCACGCTATAACTGCCCGTCATGCCCGTTGTCACCCCCGATAAGTTGGCCAGCCTGCAAAGACATGCCGCTGATGTGCGAAATGTAAGCTCTCCTCATTCCCCCATGTCCGTCTGTCCATCGCCACTAACAAACGCCCCCCCCCCCCCAGATATGTATCCTGGCCCACGTAGACCATGGCAAGACTTCCCTAACAGACGCCCTCCTGGCCACAAATGGCATCATTTCCCCCAAGCTAGCCGGCAAGATCCGCTACCTTGACTCGCGGCCCGACGAGCAGCTGCGCGGCATCACCATGGAATCCTCCGCCATCTCCCTCTACTTCTCCATGCTGCGCCGCTCCGCCCCGGACGCCGAGCCCGAGGCTAAGGAGTATCTCATCAACCTCATCGACTCGCCCGGCCACATCGACTTCAGCAGCGAGGTCTCAACTGCCTCGCGCCTGTGCGACGGCGCCGTCGTCCTCGTCGACGCCGTCGAGGGCGTCTGCAGTCAGACCGTCACCGTCTTGAGACAGACGTGGACCGAGAAGCTAAAGCCTCTCCTGGTCATCAACAAGATCGACCGCCTCGTCACCGAGCTCAAAATGTCCCCGGCGAGGCCTACACCCATCTCAGCAAGATCCTCGAGCAGGTCAACGCCGTGCTAGGCAGCTTCTTCCAGGGAGAGCGCATGGAGGAGGACCTCAACTGGCGCGAGCGGATGGAGGAGCGCGTTCAGGCCGCCGCCGCCAAGGAGGCGGGCGCGGACTCGACGACGACGGCAACGGATTCGGGCGACTTGCAGTTCCAGGAGCGGGATGACGAGGATCTCTACTTCGCGCCGGAGAAGAACAACGTCATCTTCAGCAGCGCCATCGACGGCTGGGCCTTTACCGTCAGACAGTTTGCCAGCCTGTACGAGAAGAAACTCGGCATCAAGAGGGGCACGATGGAGAAGGTGCTCTGGGGCAGCTTCTACCTCGACCCCAAAACCAAGAAGATCCTCGGCCAGAAGCATCTCAAGGGGAGGAACCTGAAGCCTATGTTCGTCCAGCTGGTGCTGGAGCCCATCTGGACCGTCTACCAGGCCACCGTCGGCGGCGATCAGGGCCGGGGCGACCCAGCGTTGCTGGAGAAGATCACAAAATCCCTCGGGCTCACCATCCCCCCGCACATCATGCGCTCCAGGGACCCCCGGCTGCTTCTGACGACCGTCTTCTCGTCCTGGCTCCCGCTGTCGACGGCGATGCTGGTCTCTGTCATCGAATCCCTCCCATCGCCGCCAGCAGCGCAGGCCGAGCGGCTGCCCGAGATGCTCGAGCACGTCCCCGGCGCGGGCTCCGTCGACGAGGCAATCAAGGACGCCATGGTAACCTTCAAGACGGGCCCGTCGGACCCCGTCGTCGCGTACGTCAGCAAGATGGTCTCCGTCCCCGAGAGCGAGCTGCCCCACAACAAGCGCAAGCCCGGCCAGCTGACGGCCGACGAGGCGAGGGAGCTCGCCCGGAAGAAGCGGGCGGAGGCGGCGCGCGCCCAGGCCGCGGCCCCGTCCAGCGCCAACGGCGTCAGCGACCTCGCGACCGCCCTCGAGGAGGTCAACCTGGACGACTACGCCCCCGAGCACGAAGAGAAGGAGGTCGACCCTGAACACCTCATCGGCTTCGCGCGCATGTACTCCGGCACACTCTCCGTCGGCGACTCCCTCTGGGTCGTCCCGCCCAAGTGGTCTCCCGCTAACCCCGGTGCCAACCCGCAGCCGAAGCAGATCACCGTCACCGCGCTCTACATGCTCATGGGCCGCAACCTCGAGTCCCTCGAGTCGGTCCCCGCGGGCGTCGTCTTCGGCATCGGCGGCCTCGAGGGCCACCTGCTCAAGAACGGCACCCTGTGCAGCAAGCTCGAAGGCGCCGTCAATCTCGCGGGTATCGCCAACCTCGGCAAGCCCATCGTCCGCGTCGCCCTCGAGCCCGTCAACCCGGCCGACCTCGACAAGATGATCCACGGCCTGCGGCTGCTCGTGCAGTCCGATCCTTGCGCCGAGTATGAGCAGTTCAGCAGCGGCGAGCACGTTCTCCTGACGGCAGGCGAGTTGCACCTCGAACGCTGCCTAACGGACCTCAAGGAGCGCTTCGCTCGCTGCGACATCCAGGCCGGCGCCCCCATCGTCCCCTACCGCGAGACCATCGTCCGCGCCGAGGAGATGCGGCCCCCGGCCAACAAGGAGCTCGGCCGCGGCGTCGTCGTCGGCACCACGTCCTCCAAGCAGGTCTCCATCCGCCTCCAGGTCCGCCCCTTGCCTGCCGAAGCCACCGACTTCCTCCTCAAGAACGCCGACGTCGTCAAGCGCATGTACTCGGACCGCACTGCCGCCTCGCAGGGCGACACCTCGGAGGAGCATTCCCCGAGACTGGCGGTGGCAGCGCTGCCGTCGCCGCCGCCAACGGTGAGGAGAAGATCGACATCGACACGGACCTGACGGCCGCCAAGATCATGACGCTCGAAGACTTCAAGCGCGGGCTCCAGGCCGCCCTCGAGTCCACCCGCGGCGGCCGCGAGCACTTCAAGTCCGCCGTCGACCGCATCGCCTCCTTCGGCCCCCGCCGCACGGGCCCCAACCTCCTCATCGACGCGACCAAGGAGGGCCTCCTCACGAAGCTTTTCTCTCCCGCCGCCGCCATCGCCGCCGCCGCCGCGGCGCCCCAGGCCGACGAGGCCCTCCGCCCCGTCCACGTCGCCGACAAGATCCCCTACGCCTTCCAGCTCGCGACGGCCCAGGGCCCGCTCTGCCACGAGCCGGTGCAGGGCATCGCCGTCTTCGTCGAGGACGTCGTGATCAACGCCGCCGACGAGGACGAGCCCGCCGCTGCCCCGACGGCGCGCGACCGCCTCCCGCGGCTCACGGGCGAGGTTATCAAGACCTTCACGGCGTCCCTGCGCGCCGGCATGCTCGACTGGTCGCCGCGGCTGATGCTGGCCATGTACAGCGTCGAGATCCAGGCGTCGACCGAGGTGCTCGGCCGCGTCTACGACGTGCTCACGCGCCGCCGCGGCCGCGTCCTCTCCGAGGCCATGAAGGAGGGCACCCCCTTCTTCACCATTCAGTCCGTCCTCCCCGTCGCCGAGTCCTTTGGCTTCGCCGACGAGATGCGCAAGCGCACCAGCGGCGCCGCCCAGCCGCAGCTCATCTTCGCCGGCTACGAGGTCCTCGACGAGGACCCCTTTTGGGTGCCCTTCACCGAAGACGACCTCGAGGACCTTGGCGAGCTGGCCGACAGGGAGAACGTCGCCAAGCGGTACATGGACGGCGTGCGGAGGAAGAAGGGGCTGCTGGTCGAGGGGAGGAACGTCGCGAGAGACGCGGAGAAGCAGAAGACGTTGAAGAGGTAGGCGGGTGTAGTGAAGATGCGGGGATAAATTTGGGAGGCTTTGTTAGAAAAGAAAGTAGAGCGGTAGAATATGTCCCCCCCCTTCTTAACGACAAATCGAAGCTGCGAAAGTCCAAACTTGTCCCTCTCATCACAAATCGAGCTGCACCGGCAAAGTGTATAGTCAGTTGTTTGTCACGATTCCAACTACTGCGCGATAATGCACGAGGCCTGTTGTACACATTGAATCACTACGCCGCGGCGGCATCCTCTCACGCACTGCTCGCCCCGGAACAAAACGGGATGCTCGTGCCTGTTTTCGATTTATTCACTCTCGCCTATCCTCTATTTCGCATCTGACCGGGGGAAGAGGGGATGCTCCTTCTCCTTGAATACCCGCAGCCAGCACATTGACAAACACACACACACACACACACACACACACACACACACATACACATCCCATCCCTCACGCCTTCATTCCGTTTGCCCCCGTCCCATCGCCGGAGCGTCTACTCGCCAGTTGTTATTTTTGATATCGGAAGGTGGAAGAGATAAGAGAGAGACAGTGAGACGAAAGTTGGGGGGGGGGGGAAGAGTTATCTCGCAGAGAGACAACGTACAAACCATAATAGAAGGGCTTCAGAATGAAGAGAAGTGGGTAGCGTCAGGCAAGAAATCATCAGTTGTCGAACAAGCGTCCGTACATCTTTTGAATAAAATGGGCAGGAAAAAAGTCCATCAACTCTGTGGGAGCGAATTATCATCTATCGTTGCACGGCGTGTCTCGTTCCGCCAAAGGAGGAGGGGTTAGCGGGAAAAGGAGAGAGTGATAGTAGTAAACTTTGGTTGAAATTTGTGTGGATTCCTTATGCTCCCTTTTTTATCACTGGGAGCAGAAAAATCCTGGCCGAGAGGTTTCGCTCATCTTTGAGACCCCTTTTTTTCCGGACGAGGTTCCGAGTACAGCATAGGGGAGAGAACAAAGGAAACGAGAGAGGACAATAAGAAAGGAGAAAAAAACATGGTCATGAGCCCCTTTCCTTCCAACATCCATGAGCCGCCAACTTTTTTAGTAACCACTTCGCAAACTCCGATGAATGCGTGCGAGAGTGCGCGCCTTCTCCAGTCGTTGAGAGCCGAGGGAGACGTTGTCTTGCCCACAATGGCAAGCCATTGGAAAGCCAAGACCGCAGAGGGTGCCGAGTTAAAAGGAAAGGTGTTTTTTTCTTCAGCAGATCCGTATTGAGCCGGGTCTAGTTCGTTGGAGGGAAGCAAAGTATCGAGAAAGAAGAGAACCATGCCCTTCAAGCCCCAATTAAGCGGTTCGTGGCGTAAAGTCGTTCGTCACAATCGTATTCGGAGTCATCTGGGTATATGTGACGAGAAACATCGTCTAGGCCGCGCATGCATACACGCGGACGCATCTTCTCAGCGACAAATGCGGACTCAACCCCACCGGGTCCGGCTGGACGCTGAAGGATGATCGGACTGCGCACGCCCGCCCTCTAGACGGAGCCCCGGGGGCCAACGCGACGGCCCTTGTTAGGGACCGTGGTCCAACCATCGTCTTCGACAGGGGCTGAAGAGTCGGCAGGCTCAGCGGACGGAGAATCAGGTGACTGCTTCTCGGCGGGAGGACCGTTAGAGCGGGGAGCACGGCCACCCTCGCGACCACCCTCACGAGCGCCCTCAAATCGACCACCGCCACGGGCTCCACCACGACCGCCACGAGGTCCAGTCGGGGGCCACGAGGAGGTCCAGCGGATCTCCAGCTGTTGGCCTCGGAAGCGCGAGACTTGGGCGCCTCCTTGGGCTCCCGGGGCTCCTTGGATCGGATCGGCACCTTCTGGCCGTCGGAGCCGCTGGTTTCCTTGGGGGCCTCGCCTTCCTGCGCGGCCTCCTCCTTGGGGACCTCCTCGGCCTCCTTCTTCTCGCCGTTGGCGGCGACGGCAGCGGCGGCGGCAGCCTCGCGCTCAGCCTTCTCCTCAGCCTCCTTGGCAGCAGCCTCCTTGGCGAGACGGCGCTCTTCTTTGGCCTTCTCCTCGGCCTCACGCTTCTCCTTCAGCTGTTGCTGCTTCTTCTCCTCAATCAGACGCTCCTTCGCGGCCGTGTCGATAGGACGAGCGGCACCGAAGGGGCTGGCCTTGGAGTCGGTTCCGGAAGGTGACATGGCGGGAGCCTCGGACACGGTACGCTTGGCCAGGTTCAACTTGGGACGGCCAACGGGAGCCGCGGGGGCAGCGGCAGGGGAAGAGGGAGCCTCGCTGCCGTCGCGAGAATGGCTGGCAGACTTGGCGTCCGGGCGCATGCTGGATCTCCACTGGTTGTCCTTTTCGGCAGCAGTGGGGACGCGCTCAGGGCGGGGAGGGCGAGAGTCCTGGCGGGGGCCCTGACCTTCACCCCAGGCGGCGGGAGACTCACGGCGGTCGCGGAACTCACGAGGTCCATCGTTAGTACGGGGGCGGCTGCCTTCGCGGGAGCCCATCTCCCTGGGAGCAACGGGAGAGAGGGGGCCTCGGCGCTCCCAGTTACCAAAGTCACGGACCTTGCCGTCATCCTCGCGGGGCTCGCGGGGCTCGCGAGGTCCACGGCGCTCGCCAAACTCAGAGGGGCGACGGTCGTTGCCGCCGCGTCCGGGCAGGTCGGGCAGAGGTCCTTTGCGAGACCAGTCGCTGAAGTCGCGGTTGGACTCACCGCCACGGTCACCGCTGCGGGCTGATGTCATGTCAGCAATTGTGAAGAGCAGTCGTTCAACGAAGATTACTTACGAGGGTCGGCGACCTTGATTCTAATGGCACGTCCCTGGAAGGTCTGGCCATCCAGAGTCAGAGCCTGCTTCAGTCCCTCGAGATCCTTGAACTCGGCGTAGGCGAAGCCCTTGGGGCGCTGCTGCTCGCGGTCCTCGATGATACGGACGCTGACGATATCGCAGCCCTCGAAGAACTCGTTGACGGTCTCTTCGGTGGCATCGTACGACAGGTTGCCAAGGTGGGCGGTGTAAGGGGGTCTCTCGGGAAGCTTCTGGGGAAGATTTTCGCGAATGGAAGAGTAGCCGCCGTAGTCTCCTGGATAATGGTTAGATGAATGCCAGCTGCGTTCGTCTGAAGTATGAACCCACTTCGCTCGGAACGGTCACCGCCGGCACCGGCACCGCTGCTACCCCAGCCACCCTGGCTGGGACGGTAACCAGCGCGTTCGGCGGGAGGCAGTGCCTGAGTGCCTGCAAGCACATGTCAGCGGAAAGGAAATTCGGGATGCGACATTAGACCACGGAGCAGTGGCGTACCGGCTGTAGAGTTGTTAGCACACAAGCTTGGAAACAAAGTTTGGCAATAGGAGAAACTCACTGAACGTATCCTCGACCTCATCAGCCCACGATCCTCCGTAGCCTGGGGGGCGTCAGTGCATGTCCACAATATGCGCAATAATGCAGTCGGTCCGGTGAAGGGGCGACTGTGCGGCGAGTCGGGGGTGTCTCTGTAGAGAGACGATCGTCGAGGACGGGGAGGGGATGCGACTGACTTGAGTCCTGGAGGAAGTCGCCAAGCGCCATCTTCACCTGCTCCTTCTTCTTGGGCGCTATAGTGACACGGGTTAGTCTTTGTCCAGTCTGGAGGCAAGGCAGTATATTCCGGGACGGAAGGATTAGGGCAGTACAAACCCATGATTGCGGTGTTGAAGCGGCTTCGCGCGTCGAATATGATCGATGCGCGATGCGGGGAGTTGGTAGGGAAGCCGAACAGTGCGGCTACTCGCTTAAGGGTGCGGAGAGGGAGAGAGAGAGAGAGGGCGAGGGGAAAGAGGCTGGGTCTCGGAGGGAGATTCCGTAGGGTGAGATGTGTCGGAAGGTATCTCGTGCACCGATGGTGTAATACCTAAGTCGTCGGGTTGGCGATACGTCAGAGGGTACACGATAGACTTGTTTGGCCCAGCTTGCGGTGGTTTGCTGGGGCTGGAGTCTTTGGAGGAAAGGTCGAAGTTTTACCCGCGCAGAACAGACAAAAGGCAGAAGGAAGTTTGTGAGGGTTGGATAATTTTCCAGGAGTGGGAGGCACTAGCCCCGCCGTGGCTAGCTTGGTTTTTTCTACCTAGCGCCCCGCCAAAGACGCTCTGGCCAGCTGGGCCGGGAAACCCCGTGATTGAACAATCCCATCACTGGAGAGGCACTTCCGGAGGGGCCACAGGCCTGCGCAACTCAGCGTTCAGCGCCTCGTCAGCGGCTGGTCCCTCCCCCTCTCTCAACCCCTCCCAAGCTCAGCCTCCTACCCCCAGTACGATGAGTACGTATCTTTTCCCTCTTTCCCACCGAGATGGAAGTTCAAGGTCATCAGCAGAAAAGACCAAAAAAAAAAAAGAAGAAAAGAAAAGGGAAGAATGTTTCAACACCCCACCTTCCATGCATCTACCAGGTATGCACGCTTTTGAAACTGAACTGCACAAAACACATCTATTGCATATGCAACGCCACCTCGCTTGTTTTTCTATCGCCCCGGTTAATGCATGTGCTACCTCTAACGACAGGTTCCCGACTCCATCTATCTGTATGACCCCAGCAAGCCCCTCGGATATTCCGACGACATCTCGCTGCGCTCTGCCTCCCTCCCTGCCGTCGCACTCTCAATGGCAGATGATACGAGGAACGGCGCATCCGGACACCAAGACCGGCCTCGGCGTGGCCTGTTGCCGCCTGGTCTGGTTGACCTCATGGGTCCACCCCTGAAAGTTGGCGCCGTGACTGGTGAGTGAGATACGGTGTGAGACTTGCCCTCCAGGTGTCGCTTCAGCCGATATAGCTCGGGAATATCATGGCTAACGCGCCTCTTGCAGGTACCATTGGCTTGTTCAGTGGCATCGCCGCCGGCATTGTCCGCGATACCACACCGGCTCTGTTCGCCCTGGCATCCGGCATTCAATGGTTCGCCCTCGGCTCAAGTTATTGGTGTAAGTGACCCCAACATCTAATTCCTCCACGTCTTATTCCTTCAGGACAGCGCGCTGATATCTCTTGTTAGTCTCGAGGACAGTGGTGATGAGCGCGTGGGGTGGCGAAGAGAAGCTTTCCAACTCCTCCAAGACCCAGGCAAGTGCTATTGCGGGAGGTACGGCAGGCATGGTCGGAGGTTTGATCCGTAAGTCTCTTTTTCCGATGGCTTTTCCCCCATCAGATCTGACGCTGCGCAGGCGGACCAAGGAACATCGTGCCCGGCGTCATTGTCTTCTCCCTCATCGGAGGAACTGGCCAGGCCTTCTTCAACAGTATGCAGGACCGGCCCGAGGTCA
This sequence comes from Colletotrichum falcatum, assembly GCA_019425465.1. NCBI lineage: Eukaryota > Fungi > Ascomycota > Sordariomycetes > Glomerellales > Glomerellaceae > Colletotrichum > Colletotrichum falcatum. The sequence continues at coordinate 140,446 of SWKJ01000206.1, read as the reverse complement.
CGGAAAAGAAGAAGAGTATCTTCGATTCAAGCTGGAGTCCTCTGAAGAAACTCTCAGATGACGAGTACCGCGACATGATTGATGAGAAGATGCTCAAGATCGATGCCGAGATCGCTCTCATCGACGACAAGATTGCCGAGTTACGCGCAGCAAAGAAGGCCAACCCCCCGCCGTCTCGCCAGGACGTAACGCAACCCCCGATATCTAGGGGTTAAGCCGGTAGATGTTCGACCCCTCATGTACAAAATTTTGTCACCGTCGTATTAGTCTCATGTACCAACAAGCACGTGCTGCACCTTGAAGATATTTGGCAATTAGGCGAGCGCCTCTTCGGTCCAAGCCGCACTTCTCTCTCCAAAGGCATTACACCATTGCATAAGCGTGTCAACTACTTCCCCTCTTACTCTCACGCAAAGCAGAACGACCGGCCTGGAGGCCCAGATTGAAGCTAGCCGCAGTTTCCACAAGACTGTGCGCGTACCAGACAGCGGAAACCTAGTGGAGGACTGACGGACTACCAGTGATTTTGCATCACCAAAGCTTCGAAGTGGCACATTGTATGGAGTTTCGCATCCGCAAATGGGATTCCTAGGCAGCAAGGATTTACTCGCCAGCTCATCGGTATCGATATTTGCACACTGCTTGTACATGAGACGATATCCCCGGTTGCGCTTTGACGAGGATGTCTTGCGGCTCAGGTTGTCAAATCACCCGTCCAGAGGAGAGTATATGATCCTTGTCTTTTGTTGTTTCCAACATTGACAAGCTTTCTCCGTACAGTGAGGACGGCCCAACGTTCCGAGAAAACACGATGCAGATCTCGACAGACCATGGACTGTTTATTTATGTGTTCAAGGGATGGGTGTAGACGATGAAACCCATTCATAAGAAGGACTGGATCTGTTTTCTAGCACCGGACTTGCTCGCTTCCTAGCCATGTCAGATTGCCATCCAGGCTGACCTGGGTTGCAGGAGCGAACCGACTCCGCAGACTGTAGAAAAACGAATCATCCATGACGAACTTGGGCCTCACTCTAGCTCCCGCGCGGTTACGTCTTCGGCATCAAAGGTCTACTTGCCATAGTGCTACCGGATACTGGCCTGATGGGTGCTCGAAAGCAAAGTATATTCCCTGGGTCCGATTGGTCGCACGCCGACCAGTATCAATCTTCTGCTAGGCACATGGTGAAATCCTGGGTGCGGCCTCAGTTGGACACTTTTTTTTTACGCGCCAGACGAGCTTCATTCGAGGAAATATCTCAACACAAGAACCGACTCGCGTTTCACTTTGGGTGTCGGATCAGGAGTAGCTCCTTACCTGTGCGAGAAGCAAAGCCAGTCCGCGTCCAAGGAAGCGTGAAGGGATGCACGCAACGTCGGTAATTGAGACATCAGCGATAAGCAAGAGGTGGCTGGCTGTCATGTTGACATGGTTCGATCGGGCAGAAGCCGAAGACACAGACTTCAAACCAGTCAGAGCCAAGTTGAACCTAGCGCAGGCATGCTCACTTATCCCCCAGGCAGCCGGCCAGGGGGCCGACCAGGCATGAGCTTGTAAATCACGATGAGGCTGAAGCTATTAGCTTACGGAGTACTTAGACTGAAAACTATAGAACAGACGCGGGAGGGGGTCCGGCCTTCTCCTGGCCCCCCCTGCACACGATCCATGCCCCTTGCCCGGCTTATCTCAGCCACCGAGACAATACCCAAGCTTTCGATCCATGAATTCACGGGTCCATGATACACACGGGGGGGGGCGAGCATTTGGATCTGATAAATCCCAAGCTACGGGAAGAGACCATGTACGGAAGAGTTGGGGGAGAATACCTAGGTCAGGGGGAGCAGCGAAGCGACGCCTGCTGCACATACCAGCTAGCTAGAGTAGTCGTAGCTTCGGCGCCACATGTTCCCATCCAATACACTTGTGCAGTGAGCAAAGGGAGCACGGTCCTTTGGTGCCAGTAATGCTGATGCACGCAAGTACACTAATTGTTGAATGATGAGTCCTCAATCCCGACGAGAGTTGTGTTAGCCTGTCAAGGAGTCATGGTAGGTACCTACCTAGGGAAAGGGATGTTGATGTCATGCAGGTACGTACTGCGGCGGCAGTTACATATAGGGAGGATGGGGATAATAGCTGTGGACACCTGGCAGTTAGATGGTTGAAAAGACCCATAATTGGATTAGAAAACGGCCAATTGAAAGCGACCAAAGCCGGAAGTGGCCGAGCATCATTCCATCGGCCAGAGTGGGAATTATTCGAGAGTGATGGAATGTCATGCATTGGTGGGTTAGAACGGCTTGTTATTGGGCGCGCACCGACAACATGTACCTCCTCACCGAGGGAGCAATGACGTGGTACCTACCTAGGTAGGTACGAAGTACTAGTAGGTAAGCTGGTAGGTAGCGGGTAGATTGACGGAGGTCAAATAGTAGGTTGACTGTATCTAACCTGATCTGGAAGTCCGTTATGTCAGCAACGCCTATATTTCGCCCGCAACAACATTGCAACTTAACCAACCAATCAGAGCAGCTGAATCAGACTAGCCCCACAATTGTTGCGTAAAATTAAAAAGACCTTAGTTTTAAATAAATTAGCCTAAGGTAAAGTTATTACTAGCGGCGTATTAATTAGAAAATTAAAACTTTATTATATTATATAACTATTTATAGTCTAAATTAACCTAGTAGTCTAAATTAATTTAGCCTAGTATACTACTAGGTAAAGAAGACCTACTATTACTATTATTATTACTAGTAAAGTTACTTTTCCCTCTATACTAATAAAGCTACCTTATAAGCCTACTATTAATAGTTAGCTATAACCTATTAAAGCTCTTATTAAGCCTTATTATTTTATATTATTTATACTATAGTAATAAGGCTAATAATAATACTAGTAAGGTTAGTAATAGTAAGTTATTACTAATAGGCTATACTACTATAGCTATAGCTATAGCTATAGCTACTACTACTTTAGTTACTTTAGCTACTACTAGGCGTAGTTATATTTACTTATAAGGCCTTAAAGGTAGTATACCTTTCTTACTATAAAGGTTTATATTATATATTATTAAGGTTAGGGGTTTCTTTATTAAAGTCTTTAAAAGGTATATAATATTATACTTACTAGCGCTAGACTATATTTAGGTTAGCCTTAATAGTTAAGAGTTAGAGATAGATTAGGTTTAGCTAAAGAAGTTAGTAGTAGCTAGTTTTATAATAAATATATATATATTACTTTAATTAAGTTACTAGTAAAGGTTAAGGTTCTCCTTTTAAAGAATTTAGCTATAGTTAGTAAGCTATAAATATTATAATAAGTTATAGTAGTAAGGTATCCCCTACTACTAAGTAAAGAAGCTACTATAAGTAGTAGGTAGGCTTTATTACTTTATAAAAGTATTATTAGTAGTAAAGTATTACTTATAGAGGAGGTTAAGGGTATAAAAAGAAACTTTATAAGTTAATAATTATAAAAGTTAAATATTACTAATAGGTAAATAGTAGTATTATTTTTTACTATATTAAGTAGTATACTATACTATTTTTTAGTTAACTATTTTATATATTTTTTATAAAGAGTATAAAGGTTAGTAAGATAGTAAGTAAAGTATAATTTAAGCTTATAATATAAACTGTTATAAGCTAACCACAACTATAGTAGGTAATACCCACTTATAGTCGTGGGTCCAGTCGACGTATCAGTCCGACCGGCCCGATATTTGCCCGGCCAGACGGCTCCACCTGGCGCCCAACTATATAGCCAGTCGCTGCCAGCTATAGCTCTAGTTAAAACCTCAACCAAAAATATATCTTATTGACTGTGTCATAAACCCTTAGTAGGTAAAGTAATCCTTATACTATAGTTATAGAGGTCTTTTATTTTATACTTAATAAATTTATAAAGCTATAGGATATAGGTTATCTAAAGGTATTAAATTATTACTATAGTTATTAGCTAAAATCTAAGAAGTCTAAATATAACTAACTTAGCTAGTTAGTAAATTACTACTTAAGGGATTTCTATACCTTTTTAAAAATAATAGTAGTTAATATATAAATATAAGTCTACTATACGTTAACTAACTTATCTAGGTTATATAAATACTCCTTTTTATTTAAAGCTTAAATATCTAATAGTTATAGTAGTTATAGTAGTTATTATTATTATTATTAATAGGTAAGCTTACTAGTAAGGGTAGTAGCTATAGCCTTATTAGCCTTAAAGGCTTATAGGCCTTTTTACTTTTTCTTTATATTTAAAATAATGTTTTTTAGTATATACTAAACGTAAAGTTATTACTAAGTATTTAAAAAGACGTTTATAGTAGTATACTTTAACTTTACGTTATAATCTATAATTATTATACTAAGGTTAAGAGTATTACTTATCTTTAGTAGTTAATAAAACTAAAGAAGTACCTATATATAAAACTTAGTTATTTTAATAAATATAAAGTAAAAGTAAATATTAAATATAGTATTAATAGTAGTAAGGCTAACTACTTAAAAAAGTAGTATTTAAAAGTAGTTAACTTACTTAATATAAAAGTTAGTTAATAAAATAATAAAGTAATAAGGAAAGGTAATAATTATTTATATACCTTATATATATTATCTATTATAAATAACTTTAGATACCTCTTTAGTATTTTAAGGTAAGGCTAATATATTTAAAAAATACTATTAATTTTCCTATTATTACTATAGTAAATTATATAGAAAGGTATATTATTATACTTTTATAAGTATTAAATAAAGAGTTAAATAGAGGATAATAGACTAAATTTACTTTTATAAATCTTATATTAAAGGTTATATATATATTACTTATTAATAACTACTTTTTTAGTACTTATTAGCTAGGCTATAATCTTATATAAGGTTATATTATTATAGGTAGAGAGCTCTTTAATATATTAAGTAATAGATTTTTACTAGTAGCCTTCTCTTACTATATTAAAAGTAGCTTCCTCTTTATTAAGCTTTATAAAGGTATAAACTAACCTAATCTAATTTTTAGTAGTAGGCTTATAGTTATACTAATCTTTACTATTAAAAACCTCTTATATCTAGGTATTAGTCTAAGAAATATATTAAATTTTACCTCTAAAGTAGTAGTTATACTACTTTATTAATATTTTTTATTACTTTATAGTAATTAAATAGTTACTAGCCTAGTTATAATAGATATCTACTTAGGTATTATTATTTAATAACTTTACCTTATATAAAGTAATACCTTCTTTATAATAGTAAAGCTATATATATAGCTAGTATTCTTTAAAGGTTAAGGCTTAGATATTAGGTATTATAGGCGTTAGTAGGCGATAGTTAATTACGGCGAAAAGAGCGTTTTTTGTATAGGTTATTGACTGCAGTGGTGGTGATGGGTTAGGTGGCGGCGGTGGCGGCGGTGGCGGTGCCTGCTAAATACGGTTAGATACAGTCAACCTACCATTTGACCTCCGTCAATCTACCCGCTACCAAGCTGGTAAGTCACTTGGGACCGGTTATGACCAACCAACGCTAGGGGGGTGGGCTTCTAATTGGTGATTGTCATTTCCACCCGCGAAATTCCCCAACTGCCCTGTTCCTGGATTCCGCTCTCCGTCCCTTTTTTTTTATTTTTTTTAATACCTACTACCAAGTCGGGCCCGTGATCTCTCTCCTGTCCTGTCCTGTCCTGCCCTTCCTTGTCCTTGGTCCTTTTGGGACGTGTCTTGAAATCAATCTTCTCATCTCTCTACTGACACTTATTGCACTCGTTGTTGAGACATGTCCAAACTGGCAACGGTCGTGTGTTGATTGCTACGTCGATGCCGTTATCTTTCCTTGGAATCGCCTGTTATACCTAGACTAGACCTCTCATCCTCTCTGCCCAATTATCTTAGCCGTCCGAATATCCGACCATCCGACCGCGCGCGCACACACACACACACACACACTCTCTCTCTCTCTCTCACCCCCCTCCCCCCGCTGAGGAATCCCGTGCCGTAACCTTACGAATCCCTCCCCAGACTTAGGAGCGAACAATAGCCCCCCCCCTAAAGGAGCACACGAGTGATTGCAGGGTTCCGTATGGAAAGCCACCTCCACCTCGCGCCGAGAGATCAGTAAGAGAGAACAGACTACAGACGGACAAGGGGCTCAGACGAAACAACGACGTCCCTCTCACCTTTGGCCCAATCCGTGTGGCAGCCGACTGCGTCACTCTTCTGCAAGAGCTGCATCTCCGATCCGCCAGCCGGTTTCCCACCGAATCCTCCAAACACGCACAACCACACACGTGGGACACACAACCCGCCCGTCCACACACTCGACTTCCGGTCTCACTGTCCGCCCGTCCCTTTGCCCCAACGGAACGCATACTCCGCACCGCACCGTATTGCCGCCATATTATTTTTATAGTTGCCGTGTGTTAAACTGCCTACGACTACATCCCGCCGATAGTGCTTGTCTCTCCCTTCCTACCGACCAGCCAACAAGGGATCCGATCATCACCTCACCTATCTTCACCCTCTGCCGTTCCTGCGAACCCTCCACGCGACACTTTCTCCTTATCCTGGCAGCCGACCACTCTTAATACCTACACCTACATACCTTGTCGACCCGGCACTGCGCGAGCGCCGAACTTTGTTGCACCAAACCGAGTGTGCATCACTCTATTAATCCCCCACTCGCAAACACACCCAAGGACCGGCTTTCGGCGACATGGCGCGCTCGGATCGTTGGAAGCGGAAGTAAACGTGCGGGATACCACAGAGATCCGGTCCTCTCTAGGCAAGTCTCCCTGCTTTGTTTTGCTCTGCCTCGCCTCTCTGTTCCGCTACCTCTGCTTCGCCCACTCCGCGAAGAGAACCTTCGGGCTAACATCCTGCTATTGTTGGCGGTGGTACAGATAGCGAAGCGATCGATTGCGCGAGTCGTTTGCGCGCTCACTATGGCTCTGCTCAACCCGACCTTCATCTTCGGCGTCGTCGTCCTCCTCTATCTGTCCTCCTTTATCCTCTTCGCCGTCGTCCGAATCCTTACCGGCGTATCCATACAGAGAATAGGCTATTTCTCCCTCCGCCGGCTCGCATACACGCCACGAGATGGCTGCAAGATCGAGGTTCGCGGCCTCGGGCTCAACGTCCACCGCCCAACCTTTGCCCAGCCCACATGGCTGAGCGTCGTCATCAGCGAGCTGACCGTCACGGTCGACATTGCCGAGCTCCAAGGAAAGAAGAGCGAGGACAGTTCTTCCGACTCGGACAGCACCGATGTGGAGGAGGAGACCGAGACCGAGACCCAGGCCCCCGAGCAGCCCAAGGTGCCACTGCTACGTCGCAACGGCGGCCCTCCGCCTCGGAGCCAAGCCTGGAAAAACCTTATGAAACTGAAGGACCGGATGAAAAGGGCCCACCGCAAGCTCAACTGGCTGCGCATGGTTGACGTCGTCGCGAGCAATTCCACCATCAAGGTCGTCGACGTGGGCGATGTGCAGTTCGGAAGCTTGACCGTCGCCGTCGACACGCGACGCAAGATGGTGGACCGCGCACGCTTCTTCTTCCAGTCGCGGACCGACAGGAACAAGCAGAAACAGCGCCAGGCCGAGTGGATAATGACTTTGCGCAGCGTTCTCTTCACGCCGCAGGGCAAGGAATCCCTCGAAATCCTCGACAACGCGACTCTAAATATTCACGGGTTTTTGTACGAAGCGCTGGACGGGCTGAGAGATGCTGCCATCGCGCTCAAGCTGGGCCGTGTTCATATACCTTACGACGACGTCCGGCTTTGCGCCGATAGACTCAAGCAATGCAAGATGGCGGTGCGTTCGTCCTCACTACTGGACGAGCCGGCCGACGTGTTCGTGGATAAGGTCATACACGAGGTCGTCGAGCCCGGCAGTACAGACCAAGAACTGATCCAGACGGTATCTGATTCGAAGGAATTCGTGAGCTCGATCTTGAGAGGCGTTAAGGAGGTCCAGTTTGCTGTTAGTTTTGTCGGCATGACGAAGAAGGTCGAGTCCGTTAAGCCCAGCGCCAGGCCCGTTATGCTGAATGCTTCCATGAAAGAAGTCGGCATCGACTTGCACCGCCTGGATCCCAAGTCCCCCTCCCACAGGATGTACTTCCCGTCCAAGGACATCGCTCACGAGGCTCTCGCCGCAGCGTTGTCCATCTCTGTCGGCGTCGACGACGGCGACGGCAAGCCGGAGAGGCTGATCTACATCCCAATGGCAACAACCACCGTCAAGACAACACTGCCCTCCAAGACGGTTGAGATGACGCAGGACGTGGGAGCCGAGGAGAGGAATGCAAACATCCTCTTCGCTAATTCCGTAGTAACATCTCCTTCGGTGGACCTCGACCCTCGTCACCTGCCGCTCATCGTCGCCATGCTGAAGCCCAAGTCCTCGAAAAGGCCACGCCTCAATCACCAACCACGTCACATGCTCATTTCGAGGCTATTACCGAAAGCTAATATCAAGTTCACCATGCACGAGCCGGTCCTCCGTGTCACTCTTCCCGCTGTGGACCAGCACACCGCCCCTGACGATTTTGATTTAATTATATCTTCTATTTCGTCCATTTCCCTCGACATGGAGTCGTTCCACTCCACCGTCGAAGATCTACACTATTCGCTTGCGTCGACCATGAGAGTGCAGTCCCACGAGCTGTACTACCAAACGTCGTCGAGTAATCGATTCGACTTGATCAAGACCGAGTCTTTCGAGTTGAAGGTGCAACTGAGTGCGACCCCGGACGTCCATGTTGTCGCATCGGGCAATTTGCAAACCTCCTCTGTCAAGATGGTACGACCTGAGATCACTGACGGTCTCAGACAGATTGTACGACAGCTCAGGGACAATGTGGAACCAGAGAAGCGCTCTAACCGACACAAGTCCGCCAAGCAGCAGAACTTCCTGCGCGCAATGCCATCTTGGCTTCTGCAGCTCCAGCTCCAAGCAACTGATTTCAGCGTCGAGATTGCCGGCATCGACGAAGACATTTCTGATGACACCCGCGGGGTGTCTCTGCAGCTCGACGAGTTCTCCGCCGAATACCGCGCGCAGAGGCTGGATGGACTTCAACGACGCCCGTCACGGCGGAGGGCTAACAGCCGCTCCGTGGCCCCTGACTCGGACCTGCTCAGGAGCCCCATCTCACCGCCACCCAGAAAGAAGCAGCAAACCCAGGGCGACGGACGGAGAGCCACGTTCTACGTCAGAGGTTTGGAGGCCTACATCGTCGAATCCGAAGACAGGGTCGAACTGGAGCCTTTTATCAACATGCCGCGGTTCGAAGTGGCTTTCCAGGCTTTGAGTGACCAGCAAGGCCCGGTTTTCCACATCCATGCCGGAATACGTACCGTTCTCCTGCAATATTCCCTTTTCCGCCATTACTCCGTCGGCGTGGCCATCATGATCTTGCGGAAAGCCTTCATGAGGTCCGGACAGGATATAGGCTCGCCGCCCATGTCGCCGACGACACCGCGGAAGGAGGCCAACGACTTGCTTGCGCCTCCAATGTCACCAGAGTCGCCCTTTATCGATATGAGCGAGTACTCAACGGCTGTGCCGGAGCTGATAGCCTTTGACCTCAAGGCGGCTCTTGTGCAAGTCAAGGCTGAGCTGCCTAACGATCCTCAGCTGATGCTGCAAGTCTACGGGGTCGAGGCCGGTCGACACAGATGGTCCGCGCCTTACCTAATGTCGAAGCTCGTTCGTGTCTATGTCAAACCTCCCAGGATGCGAACCACATGGGCCAGGATGATCAGCATTAAGGGGGCAGGGTTGATTACCGCAAGTCTCGGCGGAAGCTTCCCGACGGCAGCTACCACGAAGACAAGATGATCGATGTCAACTCTGACGCCATAAGGTTCGCTGTTCCGCACGAGGTTCAGGTTAACAGGATTTCGGATAACATCATCAATACTCTGAAGTCGGTCAAGCAGCTTCATCACCGCTTCAAAACCGGCACAAATGAGTACATCCTTGACAAAGTCCCGGGTGGTCCCAAGAACGTGCCCAAGGTGTCTGTCCGAACACGCTCACTGCTCTTCGAGCTAGAGGACGGCGCGTTTGAGTGGAAGCTCGGAATGATCTACCGCGCAGGTAGAGTCGAGCAAATGCAGCGACTCGCCCGAGAGGAAGCGTTTGAGGTCAAGAGGAAAAAGGTCCGCGATGAAGAGTCAAGAAGAGAGTCTGGCAAGCTGCGAGCTCGTTCGCTGTTTCACCGTGGGCGGCAGCATACCGGTGCTTCTTGGGCCCGAAGCCAAAGTGCAGACGGAAGAAGACCCAATTCCAACGAGCGCTCACGAGGTAGAGCACCGAGATACGACCCTGATGGTGGAGGCCTCGGTCTCACAGGTTCGGCCTCGGTGGCAGAGCAGGAGGCACGGGCACGGCTGGATGCTTACAACGCGGAGAGCTGGAAGAAGCGTATTGATCGGTTCTATGTTATGGCAAAGAACGGCATGAAGGAAATCCGTGGTCTCTTCTGGGGACCCGATCAACTTCCCGACGATCTGGAGGATACGGAGAACATTCTCGAGGTGCCCCAACGGCCCGCACTCATGTCGGCACTCATCACCGATCTCCAGCTCGTCATCGACAAGCCGACTTTTGCGATGAAGGACCTACCAGACTTCATACACTCGGTCGGAAAAGGGATGCCCAAGGACATGAAGTATGGGCTGCTCGTTCCAATGCATGTGTCGATTGACCTCAGCGAGGCCAGAATTTCCCTGCGCGACTACCCGCTTCCCCTTATACACGTCCCCTGCCTGAAGGCGGGCCAGTCGACGAGGCTCCCGGCCATGTCCCTGAAGACGAATTTTGTGATAGCTGAAGAGTTCCGTGGGATGGAGTCTACGCGCCGTATCAAGGTCAATATTGTCCCCCCTCGAAACCACGGGCCTGGTGGCAGCAACGAAGGCGGATTTGCCATTGATGTCCGCCGCACAATCGGACCGGTCAAGTCGTACTCGAACATGCGCGTTGAAATTAACACGGCTCTGCCGACAAGAATTACCTGGGGCCCAGCATACCAGCCGGCCATTCAAGACATGATGATGGTCATTGAGTCTTTTACCAAACCCCAAGTCGATCTTTCCGAGAGAGTTGGTTTCTGGGACAAGATACGGCTCAATTTCCATTCCAGGATACACGTGGCGTGGAGGGGCGACGGCGACATGCATCTTGCGCTCAAAGGAACGCGCGACCCCTACTGCGTGACTGGCAATGGCGCAGGCTTTCTGATGTGCTGGCGCAACGACGTCAGATGGAACATCAATGCCGACGACGATCCAAAGCGATTCATGACTGTCGACTCTGGCGAATACGTCTTGGCAATCCCCGACTACAGCCACCAGGTCCGGGAGGCTGCGAGGCGAACGGGAGAGGACGAAAGCACCATGGGCGAAGACAACTACAAGTCCGGTGCATCCTTCAAGAAGGTGGTGATGAAGCTCTCTGGCAAGGTGCAGTGGATGACCGGCCTCGTTTTCGAGCGCGCAATCCAGGATGGGCAACGCAGCTTTGACTTCCGACCGCATTACGATATTGTGTTGCGAGCCCCTCATCATGTTAAGCCAGAGGACCAGCCGTACGATGCCTTCCGTGGATTCAGAAGCCAGCACATTCATCTGTCAATCGCAGTCAGAGCTCCCGTGGACCGTGACTGGATGGCGGACAACGTAGAGTCGTCAAGGAGCTACAACACGGTCCATTGCACGCCTCGCTTCTTTACTCACTTCTTTGCGTGGTGGTCCCTGTTTGGCGGCGCCATGGCGCTGCCCATTCGTCAAGGATCTCTCTGGCCAGGCCGGGAGCGGAACAGCAAGAAGTTTGGCAAGCACCTCTCTACCATCAAGTACAACCTTCTGCTAGCACCTCTGTTCCTCAGCCACATCTACAAGCATAAGGATGCTGAAGATGCTTCTGACAGTGGTGTTTCTGCGACAGGCCTCAAGGTTCGTTTCGACAGCTTCATGTTGGATCTGCATCAGAGGCGTGAGGAGTTCAACACGCGAGACCGCGGTCGCAAGACTAAGGGGAAGACAAGCGGTATCAAGCTTCATGCGGCCCAGCTCGACCTCGCAGCAGCTGATGTCCGCGCCGTTTCGGCAAGTATACGGGGCACAACGACGGAAGCCATCAAAAAGGGTACCATGGCCGACCTGGTTGGAAGTCAACAAGATGACAGCGCTGATCTTTCGCGTTTCACCATTCCCGATAACGATTTGAGTTGGATCGACATGGACGACTTTGTGGAGCTGGACTGGATTCTGCCAACGGAGCCCAACCCCGACACCAAGATTCTCCCTCTTGCATTTGCGCCTCGTCTCACCTACTTCCGGCAAACGGACATCGGCGGCGTCATTTCGGGCGATCCGGATCGCAGAAGCCCCTTCGGTGACGAACCGACGCATTTCTGCATCATGAGCCATGACGACGATCCCCGACGAGTCCAGGCACAGCTCATTCAGGAGCGTCTGGAGCAGCTAGACGTCCAAATCGAGAACTACGGCAGAAATCTCGGCGAGGCCGAACTGAAAGTTGTGCGCGACGATGCCAAAGATCCCAAGCTCGTCGCCGCGTTCGAGAGTTTGCAGCAGCAAGGCGCCATTCTGCAGAGGAAGAAGACTTACCTACAGAACATGCTCCGTCAGATGAACAGCAAGTCGCCCATAGACGGCAGCAGTGTGTTCAAGCGGGAGAGCGGCGGCGGCGTCAGCAAGTCGGAAGAATCGGTCGAGGTCGATCAGGACGACTCCTTGACAATACCCTCCGGCGCAGAGTTCGAAAGCGACTTCAACAACCGGTTCGTCATTCATAACCTCCATTTCAAGTGGAACAATACCCTTCGAAACATTGTCCTTCGATACATACACCAGGTCAGCCAGCGGAGAGGTTTTGTCTACTACCTATCTCGACCTGCAGTCAAGTTCATACTGGACATTGTGGAGGAGCAGTACAAGGCCAAACAGAACCCCAAGCCGGCGGGCAAGAACAGGACCCCCACAGGGGGTGCCACAGCCGGCAGCTCGCCCGATCTCGATGCCGCAGAGCGCGAGTTCAAGCACGACATCGAGGACCGCATCAAGAACATTCTGAAAGACGGCAAGAAATATGTTGACGCTGGGGGAGAAGATGATGACGACGTCCCCAATCTGCCGATTGAAGATCTGTCGAGCGGTATTTCGGAAGAGTTCACGCCACAAAACAGCTACCACGTTCGACTGATTGCTCCGCAGATCCAGCTGCAGAGCGACAAGAACAAGAAGAACGTCGTCATTCTCACCTCCAAGGGCATGGAACTCAAGGTTGTGGAGGTCATGGACAAGAAGAGACTCGCAGACGTGGTCAGCGGTCTCGTTCAGCGAAGATTCCTCGTCAACATGGACAGCACCCAGTTCTTTGTCACTCATCAATCATACTTTTCGGAAATCGTCACGACCTATGCCGGCAGTCGATACGGTACCCCTGCCACGTCGTCGTGGCCGCCGTGGGTTCCCATGGAAGTCATGTTCGATTTCGAGACCGATCCTTTCGGCTTCAACCGCGTGGTGCAGAAGACCTCGGCCATGCTCCGTTACGAGAAGTACAACACTCTGCGTCTGAAATACAATGACGAGGTCAACACCGACGGTGCTGGCGATTCGTCGCAGCCGAGCAACGAGAGGAAGATGGACAACCTTTGGGTCGAGTTCCCACATGCCAGAGCTCTTTGCAACTCTGGCGACTACTACGCCATGTACGTGATCGTACTGGATCTACTCATGTACAACGAGCCTCTCGAGAAGACGCGAAGCGAGCGCCTGGAGAAGATTATGCTGGCCTCGGACTTTAGCGATCTCAGCGGCACGCCGGAGATGGTGGAGAAGCTACAAGAGCGCATCCGCCAACTACAGGACATCAAGTCCCACTTCCAGATCTATTCCAAGTACATGGATGAGCAGGGCTGGGAAGACCGACTTCTTCTCGAACGGGACTTGGCAGCCTGCGAGGACGAGCTCTTCTTCATGATGAAGGCCATCACGTCTTCGCAGCGCAGGTACGAAACGAACTCTGACAGCAACGCCCTCCTGAAGTGGAGCATCACTGCACGAGACACGGTTTGGCATATGCTCCGAGACAACAAGGAACCGCTCGTCGAGCTGCAGCTCAAGGACGTCGAGTACGACCGAACTGATAATGCGGACGGGTCGCACATCAACCTCATCAGGGTCGGCAAGGTCTTTGGACTGAACCTTCTTCCCGATGCCATGTACCCAGAAATCATTGCGCCTTATGTCGATGGCGACAAGGGCGCGGCCGACTTGGGCAACCAAGAAATGATCCGAGTCTACTGGTACATGCTTGAAGCTATCGCCGGCATCCCCGTCATGGACCATTTCGAAGTCAACTTGTTCCCGATGAAGATCCAACTTGAGCGCGAGGTGGGCAAGCGGATCTTTGAGTACATATTCCCCGGCATCGATGGCGAGAACAAGGCCAAGAACGATTCGCCGTTCATGATGAAGCACTTGCCCACGGAAGACGACGAAGAAGACGATGATTCGCTGTCTGGGTCCGGCCGACTGACTGCTAGCGACAGGGATGGGTTCAGCACCAGGCCAGGCTCACTTGAGCTGCGTCTTCACCCGACACTGAACTCAGACTCCCCGACCAAGTCGATCAACAGCAAGAAGTCTCTGGCAGTCAACACTGGCGAAGGCCAAGGCCACACGTTCCGCCTCTTCCGATCCGTTGGCACCGGCAAGACCCTGTCCAAGAAGCCTTCCTACGAGTCGCTCAAGTCAACGAAGGAACCTCGCCCCGGGATCGGTCGTACGTCAACCGGCTTCTCCTCAAAGGAAAGCACGGCCGCCAGCGATGGCAAGAAGTCGCGTTTCGGGCTGCGCAAGGAGTCCAAGACCGAAGAGGCCAAGCCGTCTGACGACCTGACCAAGATGATGTCGCGCGCGAGCAACTACATGACCTTTGCGCACATCAAGATGCCATCGGTGGTGTTGTGCCTTAGCTACAAAGGCAAGGATAACCGCAACGTCGAGGACGTGCATGACTTTGTCTTCCGCATGCCGGCGGTGGAGTGGCGCAACAAGACGTGGTCTAACCTGGATCTCGCTCTCGCTCTCAAGAAAGCAGTTATCAAGGCTCTCATCTCGCATACGGGCGCGATCATTGGTAACAAGTTCAAACACCGCCCAAGCGGCGCACAAGCCAGCAAACTTCGGGAGCTGGCGGCCGGATCCACTCTCACGGCACCGACGCCTTCGTCAGCGTCACAGCACGACGCCGATAGCATCAACAACAGCGACGATTCGTCAAGCTTGTTCGGCAACTCTCTGGTGGACTACTCCCGTTCACCCCCCCGCTCCTATCACGGCAGTTCGGCCAGCAGTATTCCGATACCGCGATCCACAAGTAGAAGCTCCAGCATCGCGAGTGGCCGTTCGCAACAGACTGGCGGATCAAGCAACCAACAACAACCTAGCGTACCCAGCTTCCTCATGATGACGCCGCCAACGCCGTTGGACAGCCGCGCGCCGACACAAGCTGTCGGGTTCGAGCTTCTGCGCCCCTCTTCTAGGAGCAGTCTGGCGCCGTTCGACCAGGCCGGCGGCGGAACTATTAGATCGCTGTCGCGATCGGGGACGGGCGCGGAGCCGGGTGATCGTCGAAGGTCGCCGGGGAGCGGGTTCCTCCGCGACAAGCTCAACCAGCTCACGAATCGGAAGCGCGACGCGGCTCAGAAGGAGGGCAGCCAGAAGCAAGAGAACCAGAGGGAGGAAACGCCGGAGAGGGAGGAGGACGCAAACAATGCTACCCCCGATAGCCCCAAGAGCTCGAAACGATTCTCTGGCATGAGCAGCCGGGTCAAGACGGGATAGTAGGAACGAACGAGGCCTTGGCAGTGAACACCAGGGCCGGTAATCAATCAGTGCGAGGGAATCAATAAAAAAAGGGAGGGGTTATTAAGCATGCGTGCCGGATACACATAGACTATGGGCTCACCACGGGAACAGGAACAGGGAGGCCAACGTTGGATTCGTTCGTTTCTTGTCTTTTTTCTTAATTCGTCTTCTGACGATACCCGGCGTTTGATGGTACACACACACACACATGCACACGCCCAAAGACACCATCGCACACGCAGACTTTATAACGTTGGCCTTTTAATCATTTTGTTATGGGGGAGAG
Organism: Colletotrichum falcatum; assembly: GCA_019425465.1. Classification (NCBI taxonomy): domain Eukaryota; kingdom Fungi; phylum Ascomycota; class Sordariomycetes; order Glomerellales; family Glomerellaceae; genus Colletotrichum; species Colletotrichum falcatum. The sequence goes on along the minus strand of SWKJ01000206.1, from coordinate 124,245 downwards.
GTGGAAGAGAAGCCCAGAGCCGTGGGGAGGGGGAGGTGCGATGCAAGCGAATCATTCTTTCTTCCTCCCGGGTCTGTCGCTCTTGTATACCTTATATCACCGGAGGGGGCGGGAAGAGCTGATTTATTCTTTTGCAGTAGTAGAAAAGGAAAAAGAAGAAAAGGCTTTCCCAAGCGATTCAACCCACGAAACCGTAGAGACACAAGAAGGGTATGCACGTCACTCTCCAGATACGCAGCATTCCCGACTATCGATGCTGCATGACGGCAACTTTTTATTAAAATGTCGAGCTAGGACATGGGGTTTCTAAAAGAGCGATAAAAAAAGAAAAGAGAGAGAGAGAGAGAGAGAGAGAGAGAGAACGGGCATCTAGTTTGACGTGCCCATACCGTACCAAACCACTCGCCAGTCGGTAGATTAGACGATCCCCCTTCGAACATGGACGCCCTGTCTGGACAGTAATTTGTTTTCTTCTTGGCAAGTCCATCTATATTGATTTATAGTTTATAGCTCCACGGTATGGAAAACCGCCCGGCATCGATACAGGCGGTGGTCATGGTTATCGTGGAGGGGAGCGTGGGCCCTCCCCTCCGTGGGATCCCAAGGGATTGCCGCTTGAGCATTCTTTGAGATCGGGTGCCAGCCCTTGGGAAATATCGCGCTGGGAGCGGCAGCCAGTCGACCGATTTCTTCTTGGTCTCGGAGCGGCGCGGAACCCAGGCACCACATGCGACTCTCGTATCGAGTTTAAAGAGAAAAAAAAGGGCGGAGGCGAGGGAGATGCGCATCCCTGGTAATACTTCATGACTTTTTCTTCTTCTTTTTTCTTTTCTTTTTTCTTTCTTTCTAATCTTCTTCGAAACGAGGCATGCCCCCCCCCCCCCCCGTACGCAAACTCGGCGCTCTTCTCTCGTCCCTTGTCGTGTCAGCATTTCTCCTCTTGGAACATGGCAGCGCTCGGCTGGCCCGTTTTAGAGAGAAAGAGAGGCATGTGGTTGACTCTCCACGCGAGGCCGTTGGATGCATTCCTCCCATCGGCAGCAGCGCCAAGGATGCGGGGGGAGGGGGGAGGAGAGAGGGGGGGGCGGAGGGGGGGGGGGGGGTGCAAAGGAATGAGGCAGTCTGAGTCTGGCCAGTGTTCCCCGTGTGTGGGTTTAGCCACCGGGGGAAGTTGGAGGTTCCGAAATCACTTGGAGGTCCAGAACCGGGCGGGAAGAACTGGGTCCTTCGGCGCGGATGTGGTGGGATGTTGTTTTAGCGATGGCCGGCTTCATGTTTCCCATCACTCTGCGTCCAGCTTTTATCTTCCTCCTTTGTGTGTGTGTGTGTGTGTGTGTGTGTGTGTACTGCGCCCGCGTGGTGGAGACAGGAGAGCGTGACATCCCCGTACGAACGTGTTTGCTAGCACCGCCCATGTTCAGGCCGAAGCTGATCATACAACAATATGATGAAGAATGGTCATGGACGGCCATAGGCACCGAGCACATGAGGTGTCGGTCGGGCCACACACGCAAGGCATGTCGCTTGAGGGGGTAACGGAATGAACGGCTACAAAAGACGGCCAGCGAGGCGTCATGTATCGAGGCCATGGAAGGATTTGGAGAAGCGTGACGCGCAATTGGCGGGGAGAGTTCAGCTTAGGACGAGGGCCGTGCTGCTGGAGAGGACGCCGTTGAAATCCAGATCCGTGTCTTGGGGTCTTGGCGCCGATGTTGGTGTTGGACCTGCTTTCAAAGCAATCACCTCGTGTCTCGGTAACTTGGGCAACACAATCAACCAAAACCTGCATCAGAGCGCGTGCGGCCCGCGATTGTTCGTGCCCTTCATCCCGTGCGATGGGAACGCCATGCGCGCGGTCTTGGCGTCATGCCAGACGGGCGAGAATCAGTCCAAGGACGTCGGCCCTGGAGGAGATACTGTAGAGAGAGAGACAGAGAGAGTTTCGACGGTTGGGGGAGACCCCTTGCATGCCTCGTTGTTTGGACTCTCGGATGTTTCTACCCCGCAAAAGCATAGGTACTACAACTAGGTATGTACGGAGTAGAAAGCAGGGCACATCTTGGGATGGCGCCCGACTCGAGTCCCAAGTTCTCACTTTACCGAGTTGGTCTTCAATAGTCTACTGCCGCCATCCCCGTCCACACCCACACCAGTGGCAGCGCCGGTCGATGATGCTAGCTCTGTATGACGCAGGGCTGGGGGTAAAGACCGACGAATCAGCAGTCGACGATAAGGAAGCATCCGAGACACTCCTGACCGTGAGGGTGTGTGGAATGGCGTCGCTGGATTCGGGGAGGGTTGGTGCATTGATGATGACTCTTGCTAGCGCCGACTGTGTGATGGCTGGTCGTTTTGCGAGCCCACGCACATACAAAGTGCGTGTGTAAAGGCTGCCTGCACCGGCCTCTGAACAACCTACCGAGAGTGAGTCAGTCGTCGTTCGGCGATATGCCTGGCTTGGCTTTGCTTGTTCTCGGGCACAGCTGCATTCGCATCTTGACGTGCCATGCAGAGAATAAATAACGGGCCTAACCAACGGATCTCTGCCCAAACCGGGCGGTCGGAGCTGTTTGGATTGTCGCATTCAGGCATCGATGACTGATACAGAAGGCCCCATCGGTGGTTGGATGTTTGCGGTCTTGATAGAGACGGGCAAGTGATGGGCAAAGTGATGGGCAAAGTGATGGGCAAGGCCAAGATGGCGGGGTAAGGCGGGCAAGTCACTAGCCAACAACAGCCCTGAATTTCGTTTGCCATGTCTGATGGCTTGATAAGCCCGTTGAAAAGGGGGTTGTATGGCGGCATACGGAGTATTAGGTATATGCCGATAGGTTACGCGGAAGAACAACGTTGTGCAAGGGAGGTGCAGCAAAAAAGCAGCCGCCTTGCTCGGGTCCTTGGGTCGGGAGGACAAATCAGACCGACCCAATTCTGCCCGCATGCCCAATTATTAGCATGGCGGCTGCAAGAGATGGGATGGCTTGAGTCTTGATACTGGCGAAAGGTCTAGAAGGAGTTGAAGCTCGGTATCATTGGTCGATGGGCAGTTCGTTTGTACATGGAGCTCCTCTGCACAAGCTTTCAGATATTGTATGCTGCGTTGGGGAAAGTGGCGATGAGTGAGTGCTGAAAGCGGGAGAGGCGCCGAGGCGATCGACGGATTCCCCGTCGTGCACCAAGTGTGGTGGTATCCCGTAGTGTTTTCTCGAGGATTATCTTTGCGGCACGTTAAAGTCCTATTGGGCCGAGCAAGCGAGCGAGCGAGCTGAACGGGGGCAAAGACGGTTTGGCAGGCAATGGCGGGCAATGGCGGCCAAGAGAGGGGATACCTACCTATGTATCCGTACCTAGCAGATCTAGGACGGTCGGCAAGACGTATGTACGAAGGCACTCTCCGTTGACCTGCCTGTCTGGTCAATCAAAGCAAATGGCATAGGTCGGCAGGGATTGGAGGATGGAGACAGGGAAAAGGCGACGGTCGAGAACTTCTGCAGGGTGGTGGAGGCGGACGGCAGCCACCAGCACAGGTGGCTTGTCTGGGGTCGGAGGAGGCCGATGGGAGCTGTTGCGGAGTACATGTTGCAGGTGACGGTATTCGTAGTGAGCAGCTGCTGAGCGAAGCATAAGTACGATGCATGTACATTGTATCCGTAAGCGCAGGAGGTATTCATGTTGGATGATTCAAGGGCCCGAAGGATCAGACGTGCCGTCGTGACCGGATGGAGGTCCAGACCAGGCACCAGGCCATATAGTGGCAGGGCGGATCTTCATCTGGCAGGCACCTCAGTACTTCGTATCTGGCCGGAGTCAAGGGCCGAGAAGGTGACGAGCCAGAGGCCAGTGACAGACAGGCTTCCAGTAGTGGCAAGCCCGCTGGGCCGGGGCGACCAGTCCCTGTTTCTTGGGTGCTTGGGGTATAGTACTCCGTAATCCGTACTCCTTATGGGTATTTCGTATACACCCAACACGAGGTTGACGGAGTGATTCGGGAACAAGTGCAACTGGGTATGGGAGGGAAGGGATTGCTGGTGTCTGGTAGCGGTCAGCGATGTGTTTTCCATGTGGGTGTTGTTGATAAGGAAATGGAGGAACACGACAGGCCCGAGAGGCTGTATTACGCATAAAAAGGACGGGCGCATAACATGGCACAGGCGGTTTGTGCTCGTGCATAACCGGGCAGGACCTACGTTCCTTCCAAGGTGTGCAGTTGTAACCGGTGCTTATATAAGGTGGATCCGCTCTTGGTTGGTCCCATTTGCATTCCCGAGGTTCTCATTGGCTGCAGCCGATGGCCCCGAATGTTGACTGCTCTGACGGCCCTGGCCTGCGGAGGCCTTGACCGGGTCAGCCGGACACAAACACGGCGTGTCCTTGCTGAAGAGTCTTGGAAATGTCCTGGGGCCACATTCCAAACGCCCACTATTATGACGGGCTCTGGCGAAGCCGAGGGCAGGGCTCGGAGATCAGTGTGTCACCGGAGGCGATGATTTCCACCAGTATTCGTACTGGGTTCTTCTCTCTGTATTTCTAACACGGCCAAGATGAATGCCATGCGCCCAAAAACCTGGAACAGTGTACTGAGTGCCTGTGCCAATCCTCATGTCGCCGCACTGCCCTGTCCCATGAACCGGGGCACGCTGCGACTATGTCCCCAGCAAGGGGGGGGCAATCGAGCGCGTGACTTGCAAACGGGACCACGGGACACTCACGATCTGAGAGGATGAGCGATAGTGAGAGAGACGAAATCAAAAGGTGACAGATTGTAAGATGTCAGACTAGGTACCTAAGCGATGGCTTGAAGAGAAAGAGAGAGAGAAGGGGGGGGGTGACCCCCATGGACTCATTCCATTTCCCCCATGTTGATAGACAGAACAGCCCCTTGGTCTTCCTGAACCCCCAAATGCCATGTCACCCCAAACTCTAAGCCCAAACATGTGCTGCGGGTGCGAGGTAACGTCGACCCGTTACGACTCGTCACTTTGTCCAGTCCCAAAAGTCTACGGATACGTGTACGACTCTAGAGGCTTGGTTGGGTTTCCTTATCAGTGACTTCCACAGGTATCTGTTCCTTCCCTCGAACCTTCGACCCAAGGGTGGCCTGTGCGTCTGCGCCTGCCTGCCTGCCTTTGCTCCTCTGCCTCCGCCTCTGCCTCTGCCTCCACCACCAGTGCCAGTGCCCATCCATCCATCCATCGTTGTTGCATCCTGTCCTGGTAATCGGTTGCTTGGGAAGGAAGCTGCTCCCCAATCGGGCAGGCAGGCGAACGAGCAAGCAGATAGAAGGAAGCAAATGGCCAGCCAGGTTACTTGTGCCTGACTGCCTTGGCAATACCGAGAGCAACAAAAGATGGAAATAGGACTGATCGAACAATAATGAGGCAATCCCTTTCCTGCCCACCCCTCCCTTCCCCTCGTGTCTCAAGTCAGTCGACAACCCGCCGTTGCCCTGTGCTGAGGATGTACACTACAAGATATATCGCCTCTTCCACCGGCGGATGTGGTCCAAACACCTCCACCACCCACATTTGAGAACGGGGGCGTGAGAGGGAGAGGGAGAGGGAGAGGGAGAGAGTGTGTGAGAGCGAGAGCGAGACTGAGAGAGAGAGAGAGAGTCCTTATCTCTCCTGCCTCCATCTCGGCCCCCGTCCCGTCCCGTATCAGCATCAGTGCTCCCTCACCCTCCCCCCGTATCTATCGATCGGCCGGCCTTCCATGTGCTCCCGGCTGCCTTGGTGAGGTGTCATGTTGGTGTATTAATCAGTTGACGCGGAAGCCTTGGTTTTATTGCATGTATGTGTTCGTGGGCCTGTATTTGCGTGGTTGTTCTCTCAATCTCTGTCCGCCATCCAAAACCACCAGTCTCCCACCTCTAGGCCCTCAATCTTCTCTCCTGTGCTGCCTCTTTTCTCCGTGCTGCATCGCGCCTCTGTCTTGGCCGCACTCCCGACCCCTTTCGTCATCCTCGTCATCACCGTCACTCCACGGCAGGCACGGCACATTGCCTCCTCATCCTGCATCCCCCCCCCCCCCCCCCCTCCGACTGACCGATACCTATTGCGGATGCCTTGAATCCGGATCGTCACCAACGAACTCCCCACCGACCAACAACCTCGATCATTCGTACCTAGGTATCCGTAGTGATACCAATAATTACCGTCGTAATTACGAGTCTCGGATTCACCATCGCGACGGGCCTCAACCCTACGAGAGCCAAGGACCACAGCCATCGTCGTCCTGAGCACCGCTAGGTCTTCCTTGTGGGTGCCTTGTCACGGCTGCAACACATCGTCTCTCCGCAATCCATCATCGTCATCCCTTACCTCGAACAACCGACCCGACTCGCGTGCATTCCCGCTCCCCACAACTTTACGCAGACCGCACCCACTCACTTCGGAGCCCGGTTTTATCTACACAGTACGGATACCCACTCCGTAGTCCGTACCAATACACACACAAGACACCGACGCTTCGGTCAATCCGCAAGGGCCCCGACGGTCATTTCCATCGCCTGCTTCCTCGTTTCCAGATCCCTCGATCAAACGCACTCGGCCTCGGCCCTGCAGCTCCCAGCAAGGAAGAAGAAGCCCGGTTCGGGTTCCTCGAGGAACTGCGCACCGCACCGCACCGCACCGCACCGCACCGCATACTAGTTTGAAGCCGCGATACAAGCCTTGGAACCCGTGCTCCCCTGCGTCACCTTCCCAGCAGCCGTTGGCCTTCAAAGTTGCTCCGCGGTTCCTGGTCGGGTTGTATGCAAAACCTCAACGCTGATTAGCCGTTGCACCGTTAACTTTACGTTACCAAAACATACGCGACCCCTGTCCCCAGCACGCGACACAGGCAGCTCCAGGACGAGGAACAGGAGAAAAAAAACCCAAAGGCCAGACGAGCACGTCCGTTCCTCCACCAAGTCCACCACGCCGAAAACTGGTCGAACTGGTCCCCTAATCGTGCCTTGTCCCTACGCGTCTCTCTCTCTCTCTCCCTCTCCACGAGCAGAGCAAGACAGTCCGTCACGCCCCAACGCCCGCACGCCCATAGCCAAGTCTCCAACTCTACTCCGTACCGGTCGGCCAGTGGGATCTCACTGTCCGTCCCTAGTTTGCGCCGCCGCCGACGGTTTTTGCTGAGCCCACTTGCTTCTCTGCTTGAAGTGCCCTGCCAGTTCCAGTCGCCTACACGCCCCCCCCCCCCCCCCCCCCCCCCACCCAAGCCATACCTAGTCATACTTGCAAATCCCGGCTCCACAACACCCTGCCCTGCACTGCGGCCCCAAGTTGCTTGTGCTTGTGCGCAGTTGTGCCTGGTCTGGTCCCTTTGCACACCCCCTTCCCTGTCAACCTGTCTTGCTTGTCGGGTCCGGCTTGCCCCGCCGAGCCAGTGGCGCACCAAGGGGGCATGTCCAGACGCTGCCATGATGTCCCCAAGAAGTTTCCTTTACTACAATAGGCAGCCCTCGGCCTTGACCACACCTTCATCGTCCCTTCCCTCCACATCGTCCCTCGCGCCCAACCCGACCAGCAACAACAGCTACGACACCGGCTCCAGCTCGAATTTCGTCAAGACGACCAAAGCCACCCCGACCAACTCTTCCAGAACGGCTCTGCCTTCTGCCCTGCTGGATCGGAAAAAGGATGCCCAGCACGTCTCTCTCACCGTCACACCTATCCTTTCTGCTCCCACTACCACCTCAGCTACCATGGCCAAAAGGAAGGATGCTCGTCGCGAAACGTCTAAGCTGGCGCCGTCGAGCCCTCCCCGGACGACCACCAGCGTAACCACCAGGCCGACCACGCCAACCACGCCCGTTCAGATTCCCTCCAAAACCAAGTCGAATCTTTTTCACGCCTCTCATCGCCATGCTCAACGCAAGCCCTCACGCCCGAGGGATGTGCACTCTCCGGATGCCGTCCCCCCTGCTATGCTGGCCCTGCTGGCTGTCACCGACATCCCCAGGCCCCGCCGAAGCTTGAGGCAGAGGCTTGCCAGAGACCAGGCCATGACCCTCGAGGCCGTCATTGAGAGACAGCAGGTCTGCGAGAAGGAGCTGAGCCTCACCTTTGGCAGCAAGAGCCCCATGGACCTGTTGCTCTCGCCCCCGACGACCTGACCGACGACGACATGTCAATCAGCGACGGCGGTCTCGGCTCCGTTCTCTCTACTAGAACAGTGTCAATGGAGTCGGTGCCCTCCTTGGGCGATTCCTTCTCCACCGACACGTTATCGTCTGTCGGCTCGCCTTACGGATCCAGCCCGCGAAGGAAGCGATCCCGCCAGCCCCGGCGCTCGTTGGAGCCCGTCTCATCCCCTCCCGGCCAGCCCGTGGACCACCCGCTGTCTCGCGACCGGGCGAGCATGGATGATGTCGACTTCAGAGTGTTTGACGAGTCTCGGGACGACGAAGACACAAAGTCGGAGTTCTCCTTCTCCGACTACACGTTCCCTCTCCGCCCCCTCAAGTCGGCCTTCAAGTCCAACCTGACTGCATCGCTGCGCGCCCTGCGCTCGGCCGCACGGTCCATCTCGGCCATCAACTTCTCGTCGATCCCGCCCGACGACTTTCTCACCAGGTCCATTCTCACAATCGACCCCAAGGTGCCGTACACGGATGAGCGCCGACCGCCGGTACTTGAAGAGGAGCCGTCCGCCGCATTGCGTCGGTACCTGAACCCCACGACCAACGCTCGGATTGAGCCCCACTCAACCACGGCCACGCCCGCGGGAACGCGAAGCTTTACTGCCTCGATCCAGATGCAGACGTACAAGGTACAGCGAAGCCGCAGCGCACCGCCCACATCAACCCGGAGCCCCTCTCCGACGACTTCGGCAGGCATGACTCAGTCGACACCTTATCAGCCCCCAACCCAAAGCCCGAACCAGACAGCGTTTACGTATCCTCCCGGAGGCATGCGGCAGCGGGAGATGCGGGAGAACTCTGACTTTATTCGCATCGCCGTCATGGAAATGGCGATGCGCAAGCAGGGCAAGCTCGACGACCAACGACCAGGCCGCGCCCGCTGGGCCTTGCCCCCGCGAAAAGGCAGCGCACGGGCTTACGAAGTTGGCCCCGACGGCGTCCCAGCACGTTGGATCCCGGTGTCGCAGTGAAGTTGACGCTGGCATTCGACTGCATACACTTGTGGCCAAGGTGACGATCCGATGCCACGAGTTACACGATGCGATTATCCAACGAAACCGCAGTGCGCGCCGAAGCCGCAGTATCGGAAAGTCCCCACGACCCAAGCACGTCACAATCCTATGGGGCTCGAAAGTCGCGTGGCCGGCGGCAAGCTTGTTTTTTTGTCGTTGTCGTGCCATGGCATGGCCCCCTCCCCCCTTCGTCGGCCTGCGACCGACAGTGCAACACGGCGACTGTTGTCCGCGGAGAAGTCAGGAAATGGGGAGAGTCTGGGGTTCTGCCCATTGCGTGCCGTGGCTGCCGGGGTGGAATCGTCATTCCAGCAAGGCACACACACACACGCCCCCAAGACGCCGACCTACGGGGAAGCGTTTGGACCCGCTCTTTCACATTCCTAAGCGACCGGGGGCCCGACGTTTAAGTGCCTGCCTTATCCGTTACCGCGGAATGGTCAGCATCATCACGCGTCTGGTGCTGCGGGCTCCCCTGTCGGGGGAGGGTTCCATTTTCTGCCCGAATAGTCGAAATTGCTCGACTAAACCGGCACCGAGAGAAAACGACCCATGGTCTCTGTTTTTTTCTTTGTTTTTTCCTTTGGTCTACTACGCTTCTAGAAGGAGTCGGTCTGCGGGCCTTTTACGACGCTCTTACCTTACCGTTTGGTAATAGCTCAAAGGGCCTTTTGCATTTCGCCCACCGCCTGCGCCGGTTTTTTTCTTCGAAATTGGGCCGATTAGCAGCAGCAGCACTTTTGCGGCCTGGGCGGGTCGGCACAGCCTGCTCCATTTGTCGATTTTTCTAGGACCGAGCAAGCACCATCTACGGAGCCGAACTCAGGATGTCGAACGGCACTGTCAAGTCATTTTCGAGCTAGATGAAACAGGAGGCGGAGCAATCCAAGGAAAAATGTGACGAGAGGTGCGAGGTGCGAAATGCGCTGGCAGAATTGCCCGGCAACCCACGCACGACGAGAGAAATGGGAGGTGGACACACGTCCAACACACGCATCGCGCGCACGCACACACATATGCATCGCCAAGCATCAATATCATACTCACGCGACTGCTGGCCCTCACGGCCCGGTTCCGAGGACGTGGCCCGATGCCAGACATGCGACGACGGACTCGCCACCGCAACGAGCATGGGAGATGCAGAGCCAAGTCGTACCGACATGTTTTCCTACCAATCAAAGGATGCGGCATCATTCACACGGCGCTTTTGATTTCTGTTTTATCTGTTCCGACACCACATTGCATAGCGACGGATTTAGTATGAGGAGCATTTGAGGGCGCATGCATAGGAATTTGGGTCTCTTGATTTGACTTTGAACTCTACACCATTTACCATTTACCGCGCTATTTCCGGTTCCCCTCGGCTTTGGTACTTGACCAATCGGCAAACACTTTGGTCCAGGGCTCTGGAGCGAGACTCGTGGGCGGTTCGAATGTTTCCACTCGGGATAAGAACCCACACTTGACACACGGCAGAAGTTGGGAGTGTGCAACCTGTGGGAAGTCTTCATCGGCCGCCCCAGCTCCTTGAGGTGTGTGGTCCCCCACGCCGGAGCAGCCCACGCCTTGGCGGGGTTTGACTCGGTCCTCGCATGTGAAATGCAGGCCGAGTTGTGACGACAAAATGAGCAAACGGATACGGCAATGTTACGAGTCAGGGAGTTTGTGCACACGGCAGAAAGAGGAGGACGGGGTCGGGGTCACAGTTTCCCCTTATCTCTCTGCATACCGAACGCACGAGATTTGTGACGACACGAGAAGGTCGTCGGGGTTACTTTGGAGTTTTTGGGTGTTTCTATTCTCTTGTTACTCTTTACCTTTTATTCTTTTCTTCGTTCTCTTTCGGAAAGGCATTGCTGCACCGTCGATTGTGTTAGCAGTAGAATCAGCAGCAGCATTGGCAGGAGTACAAGCATGGGAATCAGGTAATGCGGCATCAGAATCCGCATGGAAGGAACCGGGGGGGCGGCGCTACAGACGCACAGCACACTATGTTGATTTTAGTTGCATACCAAGAATCCCATTCGTATATTTGGCAAATGTATTCTCTCACATGCACCCATACACGTGTATTCCGGCGACAGCGGCGGCGAGGCATGGATGTGTCCCCGCCTGGTTGGTGAGAGAGAGGAGGCCAAGGTGTGTCAACTGTCGGGCAGGGGGATATAATACCAGGTAGAGCAGTGCAGGGCTCAGGCATGTAATGTGTTGCTTGCTCAGGCATGGTCGCCAGAAGCAACTGATGCATGGAGGCCTAACCCGTTGCTCGCTCGCCTTCGTGGAGCAACACACACACACAGCATGCACACACCAACCACCCGATCTCCGGCAATGGCAGACCGCCGCCCACCGCCCACGACATAACCATTGCAAGCGCGGGAAAAGTGCATAAGTCGTGGCTGCCCCCCCCCCCCCCCCCCCCAATATCCGCACTTGATGGATGACTGGTAGGGTGAACTGGCGGTCACGCGTTTGAAGATAAAAGGGGGGGTGTGCGGATCGTTTGTTCACCGCATCAGATGCAGATGCGGCCAAGCCGAGGGACAATGTGGTCTGGCTCGATGGTTGCACTCTTAGATAGCGCAGCTGGACAATGGTCTTCCCTGTCCGGTGCTTTTCTTTTATTTTCTTCTTCTTCTATCGCGACCAGACGGGGGCTCTCTTATGCCTCATTTCTCTCCCTGCCTCTCTCTCTCTCTCTCTCTCTCTTGGGTGTAGTGGACACTCAGAGATGATGGCCCAGCATTCATTACCTGCTTTTTTTTTGACAGGACTATCCGTCTCCGAGTTGCCGAAGGGAGACCGACCAGACTCGGATGAACCCCCTCCCCCCCCCCCCCCACGCCCGCCCAAAGCAAAACCCACGAGGTGTTTGGGATTTGACGAGAAATTCCCACTTTGTTCGCTTGTCTTCTCCAAAGGGGGAGGGGGGACACGCCTCGGTAGCTGGACGGCTTTCTGCCCTATTCAGGACGGGCACCGGTCCACGGATAGGGTTCCAGAGCAGCCTCGAGGAGTTGCTTACTCTGCGTTATACAGATGATATACCAAGCGAATTGGTTTCTCTCTCTCTCTCTCTCTCTCTCCGTCGTTGTGGTGTTTGCCACCTCCTTGCAGAACCCCCCCCCCCCCCTTCTCCCCGGGTGGTGGTACCAAATCGTCGGGATCCTCTCGGGACGTAGCGCGTTTACGCGATCGTGCGCCCGCTTTGCCTTGTGGCGACGGGGGCGGGTGTGGCGTCGTTCGTTTGTTCGTTCGTTCGGGGGGCCGTCCGCCCGCCCGCGCGCGTGTGCGTGCGTGCGTGCGTGCGGTTTTTTATACGCCCGCCAAGTCCCTGCCGACTCGTGTAGATATTTAAGTGCTACTTTTTTTATTTATTAAATTGCAACATGCTGTTTCCTTTTCTTTTCTTTTTTTTTATATAATTGATAAAACTGTGCGTGTGGAGATGATGTGGGTAGGGGAGAGAGGGGCTTGGGGCGGTTGATCAAGGGTCCTTTTTGAGGGCGTTTTTTTCTTTCTTGAACAATAAAAACAAAATAAAAAGGCAAGGACACCGACTCAGTGACAGAAAGCCACAGTGTTGCAGCACGTCGTACGATGTACAACAGTGCAGCAAAAAGAGTTATGCAGGAGAGCGGTCAATCTCTGAGCGAGAGGAGCCCTGCCCTAATCAACTCCCTTTGGAAAAGAGGGGGGGGGGAGGGGGGGCGTGAGGACAGTAAGTGTTGTCCAGGGGGCTTTTCTTTTTTTGTCCCGACACAAGGACGGCTTGCAAGGATCACGGGTGTTTCCCTTCGCCCTGCCTCACCAAATTGCAATTCCCCCTCCGAAATGCTGGAGCCGAAACGGCCTTCTAGAAGGGGGTTAGACCGGGGAACGTTTGTCGATCCCTCTCGGCTGGAGGGCGGCGGGGAGGGTTCTCTCTGCGTAGTACGCTACCTACCGTACTACTGTAGGTACATGTATCTCTCCCAATCTCGTTTGAGGAGGAGAACGCAGAGGGGTGCGTTTTGGTAGGTTCTGGCTGTTTTCGGAAGGTGGTTGGGGGATGGGGGAGGAATAAAACGAGACGAGATGAGAGGCAGAGGGCCGCCGGCAGGTGTGCGAAAGAGGCTATCTTTTGGGTGACTGGTGGAGACGGCGAGGCTTTTTCACTTGCTGAGGGTCGAGGCGGGTTGGCAGGCAGTTTACGGTCAGCGACGACCGTATTCCAACGACATGATACCAGGCCGGGCCAGGCCGTGAAGGGGGGTGAAGAGGGGGTGGTGGTGATGGACGCATCTAAGAACACGCAAACGCTAGGCATGTACGTAGGGTACGGATGAGCAAGGTCTATGAGGCACGACACGACACGGCTATGGATAGCCCGGGGAAAGGAAGGGAAAGGGGGGGGAGCGACCTCATAAACGAGTTTGATAAGGGGAGGGGGAGGTGCTACCTACTAATGTCGCAAACATTAGAGTTTCGAGGGGCAGCAGGGGCGTATATGGCGGTCCCCCCCTCCCCCCTCATTACTAGTCAGATACCTTGTTCCCTCCAAGGCCATTCAGGTGTCCGTTCGAAGCGGATGTCGTGGTCGGTGTGCCCGGTGTACCCGGTGAGCGGTGAGGGGAGGCAAAAGACGGCCAGACGGGCTTCAGGCTGATGACGGGGACGCGACGCTGGGGGGGGATCGCCGGGGGGGGGGGGGGAGGGGGACCTTGCCGGCGGGACGGGGCCGGATGTGGTGGGCGTTCGGACGGGGATGTGACGAGGACGGGGGGAGAGGTAGGGTTGGAGGGTTGATGAAAGACGGGACATGAGACGAATACGCAACGAGGAATCAGACGGCATGTACATCATCGTTCGGAGGAGGCAACCCCCTACCGGAGCGTTCGGGAAACGGTACAGGAGAGGCGATGCCTGGTTTGCAGGCGGGGGCGGGGGGCGCGCGGATGGCGTGCGGTTGCACCAGGATGGCGTGTCCCATGGCGACATTATCGCGTCTTTGGGGTCATGAGGTGCCTGACTGGCCCAGTTTGTGTATTTAGGGGGGGGAGTGCCTCCCTTTGGTTTCGCGGCGGGGGTTGAGAGATGATTCTGCCACTTTCCTCGTGACGACTCACAGCAGCAGCAGCAGCAGCAGCAGCGTCAGCAAAAGAAGTCGTTTTCTTCGTCTTTGGGCCCGAAAATCGGTTCCTCGCGGCCGGAACCAGCACGTCGTGCTCGGTATGCACGTGAGGTTGAGGAAGGACGCCTCGGCGGGCGTCGACGTGTTATACGAAGGCGGGGACGGCGGCCTTGGACGACAAAAAACGATACGATATATATCCGCCGACGGCTTCGACGTCGGACTCGACGATCAAAGTACGCTCGATCAAGGATGGATTCCAAAAGGCCTGGGGCGGAGATGCTTGTCCGGAAGGCAAGTGGTTTGGGAATGGGGACAAGGCTGGGCGAGAGGAAGGGGAGGGTGGCTTCTCTCTTCTCTCCTAGTGAGCCTCGGCCGGCGGTTATGAATGTCCAGGGCCGCCCCTCACCATCCGTCTCGCCGTCGATGTCCGTCTCTCCCACCGTCCGAGCCGGGTGTCGTCTTCTATCCGCGGCATTCCCACCAGGAAGGGGAAGGAGGGGAGGTCATGATATCGTCGTGAGACAGGAAGATCGAGCACGGTGAGATGTTGGTCAACGCTTTTGCTAAGGAGGCTCAGGGCGGTTCACACAAAGGACATCCATCCCCAGTCAACTTACACGGCAAGGTTCACCGAGATTGGAGCGGCAGAAAGCTACAATGCTCATGTTGTGGACGATCTCCAACTAGAGAGAACCCCCCCCCTTTCCACCCATCCACTCCCCGATGGTCGTCTTGATGAAGGTTCTCCCCCGAACGGGCCTGGGGATAACGTCTGTGCAGGAGAGCCTGGGTTGGGATAAAATGTGATGGGTTGATGGAAATTTCACGCCAAGGCCAAATATCCGGATCCCTGGATACGCACGCTCCTTTTGGCTGAACCCGCCTCGACCTCGAATCAACCCAACTCGTCCTCCCTCCCTGCTAGCTTTCCTTTCAAATCGTCGTGTAACGAGTACGAACGGTGCACGAAGGCCCGCGTCCTAGGGGGAGAGGCATGGACCGGTGGCCGGCATCTGAACCAAGACCAGGGGGGTTGAACGGGCCTTTCAGGGTGACCGAGCCGCCGAGCCGGAGACCGGCGACGTGAACGACGACGACCTGGTGGGCTGCGGATCAGGACTCCGGGGTAACAGCAGGAGCTCGCCGCTTTCGCAATCTTGATTTCTCCCCGAAACGCATCCCAGCGACCTTGAACTCTGGACCGTGGGCGGCAAGGCGGTCACGACCCTTCCCCCGGCCAGTATCCCGACATCGGGGAGCTGGCTTGTTTCCGGCTGGATCGTTCTGGAGATGAAGGGGGTCACGCGACGTGCGCCAGAACAGCGCGAGCCCCCCGTCTCCAGTCCTGAGCGCCGTGGCTTGATGTTTACGTCCCACCCCCGTCTCTTGGTGAGGTTGTGAACCTGTCTCGTCGCAGACTTTTTTTTGCGGACGACTCCCCTTGGGAACTTGGGGCTTGCCACAGATCTAGACGTGTCTTCTCGCCCACTCGGCGTTCCAGACTAGGCCAGGAGGTGAGGGGTGAAGGGGAGGGGGGGGGGGGGGGGGGGGGGCGTTTGCACATGTACAGGTTGAGGCCGGCTTTGTACACCATCTCTGCACCCGAATCGTCACGTCTCTGATACAACTTTAGATCTGACAGAAGAAGCTACAACTACCCCTGATCCCCCGTGAGCACTTGAACCGACGGAGCCTGGAATTACGGCGCGTCCCCGGTCTCCTATTTATCTGTTACGGAGATCAGAAAGGAAGGACGGCCGAGGCCGCGGTGCGCGTAGTAGCGGTAGAGATGTCTGTTGTTTATAGAACAGGTTTCATGAAACGGACCGGTAGTGAACAAGAGACGTTCGGCCTAGATACGTAGACCACGCTGGCCCTTTTGCTCTAGGGAGTCGAGCCGCGTAACTATGCAATGATGATTAACTAAAGAAAATGATGTATTTTTATATCCAAAGGCATGGGCAGGCTGAGGTGCTGCGGCTTTGGCCTCGCCAGGTTACTCAATCCAACCAAACATGCATGCAAAAGAAAAACCCCGCACTGGTCGGTGCAAGGCTATCTGCTCGTCGCCCCTTGTCGCGGGGGTTCAAAGGATACCTCTGTTGAGAAGCTGCGTCATCGAGAAGGCGAGAATCGGCTGCTGTCTGAGCGACGTGTCCGAGTTGATCGGTGGCCGAATTTGGACGACAGCTTACGAATGATCTACCGGCATAACGGCACAAACGCAGGGTTACTCTGTACCTTTTGTGGTGCAGTGACATAACATGACCGCGACGGAATGCCACTCTGCAAAAGGCGCTCAAAAGACGCCCGCACCCGTGGCTACCAAAACGCAAGAATGCAAGAACATGTGTCGATGGTATCGGTAGATTAGCCCGTCACGTAGCTCTTCGTTTTCCATCGTCAAGCTCCCCATGGCTGCGAAAAAAGAAGAAGAAAAAGAAAAACAAGAACCCCCCCCCCCCCCCCCCTAGGGCCGTCGTGGAGAAGAGATCTCCACGACCGTTCAGCTCGGCCGCTGGTCCGCTATCGACGGAGCACCGGGGGCCAACAAACCCGACTGTCAAGGCACAGAAAGGTCGCCACGTGCCGAGAAGATGAGTATTTCAGTGGTGTGTACTGGGGTTTCAGCCGATGTAGTGTGCCGAATACATGCTTGCTGTACATCATGAGCAATCCCCGGATCCAGCCCTGACGTATAATCCAGAACGTCTGCACAGCGCAGCACAGAGGGGGTAGGGGGCCTAGCTATCTTACGTCCGCAGGCCGCAACGTAGCTCCGGGCTTGGCCAAGCAGACGAAGAGGCACCTAGCCAGCTATATACTATCTTAACATGATGATATAGAGTCTCTGGCCTAGGACCAAAGTCGTCAGGCCGTCTGGGAGGTAGCTTTGCGGTAAATGTATCATGGCGAGGCTCCGTTCTATGAGCGAGACCTGGGCGGCCCAACCGTGAGCAAAAACCAGGCGGCGCCCTTGTCCTTTAGAATCGGAGGCCGAGAGATTGGACCCAGAAGCAACATCAGTCAGTCGAGCATCAAGGCCGTGGCTCAAAATCATGTCGTCATTTCAGGGCCAACGCCCTCCCTATCCTCTGAACGCCATCCATCGTGCCCAGAGGGCCTCGTGGAAACCCTCTGGCGAGGGCAAGCAATAATATGAACACCCCCCTCCTCTTCACGACGAACTCGCGCTGACGTCGTTGAATATCTTCTTCTTGACGTCCATCGCCACCAGCCCGGTCCGTTCCTGCGTCGCCACCGTGTTGCTGTCCTTGACGAGTTTCTCAATCAACCCGTCGACCTTCCTGCCTCCCGCACCGACGGCGTTGGCCCCGGAGGCGCCGCGGGCCTGTCGCGCCACCTGCGCCGTGGTTTCCTTGATGCGGGACGCGAGGTCGAGCATCTGCTTGTTGCCGTAGTCGCGGTTCGTGATGAGCGGGCTCTGGCTCAGCGTCTGCACCCAGTACTTGTGCCACAGCAGCTCCAGCAGGTGCGATTCGAGCGTGCTCTTGAAGTGGGACACCTCCAGGCTGTAGTACTTGCTCGCGTGCGCGCCGAACTCGGCCGCCTTGGCCAGAGGCACCTCCTGCCACCCGTCGCTCGTGACGCCGCCGCTGCCCTCCTTCTCTTTGACGTAGTTCTCGGGGTACGTCCGGAAGGCGCCAATCTCCACCTTGCCAGCGTTGATGGTGCGGTCGGGGTCGATGACGACGGCGAGGAAGGGCTCCTGGAACTGCTGCTGGAGGGCTTGGGTGCTGACGTCGATGCCGGACAGCCAGCAGCCGTAGCCCGGGTGGGAGTGGTACCACCCGACAACGTTCTCCATGCGGCCCTGCTCGCGGCACAGGCTCAGGTACTCGACCATGTACTCCTCGGCGTCGCCCTGAGCGTTGACGCGCGTCTCGGTCCCCTCGACGGGTAACCGGAAGGCGTCAGTGACGATGAAGGTGTCGCCGTTGACGTACCCCTGCATCAGGCCCATGATCTCGAGGTTGCCGCCGGAGCGGGCGTGCATCACCATCTTGATGAGGGCGACGGCGCTTATGCGGACGTTCTTGAAGTGGTTCGGGTTGGCGGCCCAGGGCCGCGCGCTTGTCGCTTCTTTCTGGGCATCGAGGTCGAGGTTGTAGAGGGCGTCGCGTTTGGGGTCGACCAACTTGACGTTGTTGTCGAGCTCTGGAAGGGGGGACAGTCAGCAGAGGGGCTCAATGCGCAACGGGGGGGGGGGGGGGGGGGACGGAGCAAGGCCAACGTACCCCACGACTTGAGAGCTGTCTCCATCGTGTCTGCGCGGTGCCACGTGAGCGGGATCTGTTTGCAGGAGATGGCGATGGCGAAGATGTAGTTCAAGATTCGCGTCCGGTTGGAGACGTCGGTGCAAGCAGTTACCCCACCATCCGAGTTGCTTGGCCGGTGTGATATCTTATCGATAAGACAAGAGCGTTCGTTGTAGGGGATTATATAAGCATACCCCGGGCCGGTGTTCCCAGAGGGAAGAACCCCGGAGAGGTGCCTTCCTATCCGTCGAATTCCGGATAAAGTGCACGTCAATGCTTCTTTTTCACGATCCGCATCGTTTACTCGGGAAGGACAACATTCGAGGCCTCGCGGCCATTGGACTGGACTCTGATCTCACGAAAGGCACAAGTAACGTGTCGTGGTGTCTTGTCACCTCTCGGCCGAACTTTTCGGACCGGGCACAAGCAATCGTCCAGACGCAATCAACAACACCAAGCTCGATTTGACCTTTTTTTCTGTATTCATCGGTTCCTTTCCGGCAAACTCAAGGTCTGACATGCGATGCCGCATTGAATGCCTTTAAAGGATCTGGCACTGCACTTTATCCTTCATCCGCCACCTCGATACCCTATGCAAGTCGGGGGAGGGGAAGAGGGGAGCGCATACTTCCGGCCGCAATTGCAGCAGAAAATCGAAAAGCATGCATTCTTTGTTTCTTTACCCCCTTCCACTTGCTATGGTCGGTACCTACCCGAGTCGACGAGTCTTGGACGTTGCCAAGTGGAACGAACGGACCTGGGAGAGATGGCCGCCCGTGCTCTGCGATTCATCGGAGACAGGGCTGCAGAGGAAGGGAGATGATTTGCATCTCCGGGCTCAGATCCCCCCCCCCCCAGAAACCAAACGCCACGGCGTCTAGGTAGATCATGTCGCCAGGCGCCTCCTTGGCAAACTGGGAGGGGGGTTTCGAGTTCCACCTCTGCCAAGCCAAGGGGGCCCTCAACGACCAACGTCATACTGCTCCCGGATGTCGGTGTTCCCAAGTTATTTTTGCACCTAGCAGTCAACAACCCGGTCTGGAAGGGGGGAAGGAGGGCCCAAGGGCGGATCGGGCGGCCGGTCTTTTTGGAAACCGGTCGGACTTTTTGGGATTACTCGCTCCGCTTCGAGACCTTCTCCCTGAGAGCGCGAATACTGGCCGGGGCACCCCCCCCGTGTTACAAGATGGTCCGAACACAACGGCCGAGGCAAAACACGGTTTTCGTCACAACGTGCGACGGGACTGGGGGTAAAAAAGTGGCTATCTTTGGACAACATTCGGATTGCAGGCAGGCCTTGCGACTCTGCAGTTTGACGCTCGCACCTCTCACTAACTAGGCATGTCTGGGTCAGGGAAGAGAATGCACTTTTTTTCTTGTGTCGTCATTATTACTTTTTTTAAGAAAAAATACTGTATAGGAAATAAGAAGCTGATTCTAATTTACAGAGCAATTTCCATGCTTTCGAAAACCGAAGCAGAAGCTGAAGGGCTCCACCATGTGGACTTGGGACGCCGCTGCCTATGGAAAGAGGCGCCTCGTCTCAGCCCAAGGGTATCCTGGCCAGAGCGTTAACTTGCTGGCCCCGTTGTCTGCCAAGATTCGTATCCCCTTAGGCAGTGAAGACGCGAGCCGAGAGCTCATCACGCTTGCCGCCCTTGTTGCCCTTGGTCTTCTTGCCCTTGTGGTGAGGCTCGCGGGTCTCGATGGCGTGGTCCTCGTCGGCAGCATCCTCAGCGTCAGCCACGGAGGACTCGTCACGCTTGCCACCCTTGTTGCCCTTGGTCTTCTTGCCCTTGTGGTGGGGCTCGCGGGCCTCAAGAGAAGCAGACGACTCGTCGCGCTTGCCACCCTTGTTTCCCTTGGTCTTCTTGCCCTTGTGATGAGGCTCGCGGGCCTCGATAGCAGCAGAGGACTCATCACGCTTGCCGCCCTTGTTGCCCTTGGTCTTCTTGCCCTTGTGGTGGGGCTCGCGGGTCTCAATAGCAGAAGTCTCATCATCCTCATCGTCGGCGGCGTCCTCTGCGTCTGCTACGGAAGACTCGTCGCGCTTGCCGCCCTTGTTTCCCTTGGTCTTCTTGCCCTTGTGGTGGGGCTCGCGAGCCTCGAGAGAAGCAGACGACTCGTCGCGCTTACCGCCCTTGTTGCCCTTGGTCTTCTTGCCCTTGTGGTGGGGCTCGCGGGTCTCAACAGCAGGAGTATCATCGGAATCATCGTCGGCGGCGTCCTCGGCGTCTGCCACGGAAGACTCGTCGCGCTTGCCACCCTTGTTGCCCTTGGTCTTCTTGCCCTTGTGATGGGGCTCACGGGCCTCGATGGCGGAAGACTCGTCACGCTTGCCACCCTTGTTGCCCTTGGTCTTCTTGCCCTTGTGGTGGGGCTCGCGGGTCTCAACAGCAGGAGTATCATCGGAATCATCGTCGGCGGCGTCCTCAGCGTCCGCTACAGATGACTCATCGCGCTTGCCGCCCTTGTTGCCCTTGGTCTTCTTGCCCTTGTGGTGAGGCTAGATGAGGCGTGTCAGCATTAGAGTCCGGGGATGTGAGGTCATTGAAGAATAAGTATCTTACCTCGCGGGCCTCGATGCTGACAGCATGGGGCGCAGCAAGAACAGGGAGTGCGAGTGCCAAGGCGGGTGCCTATATTGAATTGATATTAGTATAAAACATTTGACGGATGAGGCAAGGCTGGATGGGGGCGGTTATCAACTTACAGCGTACCGTTGGGCAACCTGGCCGGCGGGTGTGAGGGAGAAAGAATGAGCACCTTGCACGGCAAGGATGCTCGCCAGGAGGAAGTGGCCGAAAGTAGGATATTGCATCTTGAAATAAAAAAGAATGATTGACTGACCGGCAGTGAATGAACAGCAACTCAAATTACCAAAAAAGGAAAGGAACGGAAAGTCGCGTCAAGCGATAAGGGCCAACAATAGAATGAGATGATGGGTGGATGGTCAGTCTGTCATGTCATGGTGAGCGGATTTGAGAAGATATTATATCTTGCTCACGCGTCTGTCTGTCGAGCAACGGACGACATGGTGCACACCAGCGCCCCCCTTGCGGACCGGGTCTCTCTGTGTGCCGCCTACTACTTGAGTACATGGTCCCCGTCGAGAAGGCGACGAGGATGGGGGTATCCGAGTTCAGACGAGATGCCTCGCGTAGGCGGTGTCAAACGGTTGATCGACTTACTGGATTGGACTGGAAACGTCTCAGAAAAGGGGGAGACGGAATGGAATGGAATGGGTCTGAAAGGGGGGTGGAGAGAGACAGGGCCGCGGGATAGGACGGCTCACGATGCGATGCGCTGGCTGATGGGACTGAGGCAAACTGGACGTAGGTGGGACTCGTTTCGACCCCCCCCCCCCCTCGGACTTGTGCCATAGTCATGATGTCGAGGACAGTACGAATAGGTACGCGGGGAGTTGTGGGCAGGGATGCGAGCCAAATACCGTGCCTATGGGTGGCCAGGTTTCTGGGTATCTACCTACCATGTAGATATCCGTACCTGGGTAGGTGGTGGTAGTGGTGGTGGTGGAAGTGGTGGTACGCAGTAGCTACGGACACATGGTATTGTTTACCCGTATTTCGGAGAGTACCCAAGGTACGAATAGAGAGCTTCTCGCTTACAGTTTCAGTCTGGACACGAGGATGGCAGACAGCGGGCTAGGGGACAAGACGGGCGGCTTCCATTTGCCAACGGTGATCTGAGGCTAAGCTTGATCGACGAGTTGCTACGGCAGGTCGTCGCGACTGGGCGGTTATACCGGGGGATCTTCTTGGGGCTGGAGGCAGGCGATGATAAAAGGGGGCCTCGTGATGATCCATCGATGGGTAGCCCAAGAAGGAGGAGGAGGAGGAGAGAGGCGCATAAGGGATATCTGATACGGTCTTCGTCCCAGGCGCCAAGACCGAGACCAGGACTGGGTGCCACGGGTTGTGGTTGATTGGGAGATGATGGCCGGGTCGCATCAGGTACGGTGCAACACGACAATGCGCACCCTGGACTCTGGAGTTGAGCCTCAGGTGCACGGCTCTCTTGACGTAGGTAGGTAGCGTGGGCAGGTAGGTACGGAACCGTGGGTATCGTACATGGTACTCCGTAGATGGGAGATGACGGTTGCTTCTGGATCTGAATTACTGCTAGTTTGGGCTGGGCATGGGTTGGGGTAGGTACGGGGCACTCCTTTGCTTCTAGACCCCAAGCAGGCAATTGCCCGTTGCGCCATGCCCAGTTCGTCGACATACCCCTGCTCTGAGACACCGCACCAACGATCCAGTTCCTTGACTACCAGCAGCAAGCAGGCTGAAAAAAAAGAAAAAAAAAAAGGAGAGAGCCATTGAGCTGAGAAGAAGGAAAGTAGTGGGGCATGCAAGATGACTGGCCCGCGGAAAGACGGCACACAGGCCCGTGCGCTGTCAAAGAGGGAAGGGGCAAGGGACACCAGGGATGGCCAACCAGGGTAGTTATCCGAGGCGGTCCTTCTCAAAGTCGCACGGGTACGGGTACCTGGGCAGGTACACAACAACAGCAACAGCAACTGCAACAGCAACAGCAACTGCAACAACAACACAGAAACATAGTACAGGTATCATGTCTGATTCTTAACAAAACAAACAAGGGTTTTAGACTATCGGATATATATTAAAGAAAAACAAGATTATTAACTGGCAACGTGAAGGATGTCCAATACGGGTAGGTACGCTGTCGCATGCTCTGCAAGGTACCGATTGATTGGGCAAGCCGGGGCCCCGCTCTTATTCCCGTTCCTGGCTGATGGGGTGGGGATGAGACAGAGGATGCATTGTGTCGTCTATTCCTGCCACCCTGCTTTGGACGAAAGGATCGAAGCCTCGATGGCCCCCCTGCCTGTCGCACTTTCCGCAACGACGATCAAACAGCCCAAACGTTTCTGATGGCTGGATATTTGTTCTTTCCTTGGACTCGACTTTCGCATAGACCAGAGCGGACCCGATGCGCAGCAGTGGGCGGTTACCCACGCAGGAAGAGACCCAAGTGGGTGGTTGGTCGCCGCCGGAGCCGCCCCCATCCCTCGGTTCGCGGCCGGATTGCTGCTGACGGATCGCCCGCCGGTCGACAAACCGATTTTCCTCGCCCACGCGATCTCTCTTGGCAACTCGTCTCTTCTTACCCTCAATCACAATCAGGCTGGCCTGCCGTCCCGCTTACCCAATTTCCGTGCAGCTGGCTCTTAGTACTTCCGTGCTCTGCAACCAATCTCAATCTCTTCTCCCATTTGTCTGTCTGGTCTTGCAACTTGCACTCTACACCACCACCCTCTTCATCGTTGCGTCGTTTTGTCACTTGTCTTGTATCCTATTCTCTTCTTGCATAGCACCTGGCGTGCCATCAAAACATATTCGTACCTACCTAGCCTTTTTGTTTGTTTGTTTGTTTGTCAGTTTGTTTGTCTCCATCTTTTTATTTATTCATTACTACCTTCTTAATCATGTCTTCTGAAAAGTCCTACCGCTCCGTACCCTACGAGGAGGAGGAAGTCGAGAGCCTCGCCGGGAGCCTCAGCACGGAAAGCACCGAGACCGTGGACGGCCCGCCACAAAAAGCCGGCATGGAAACGTATGAGAGTCGGTGACGAGAACCCGTGCAAGGAAAGGGTCCGCCGGCTGCTGCGGTATTGGCCCTTGGCCGCTCACGCGGTGCTCTTGACCATGTCCATCGCCTTCTTTGCCGCCTCGCTCAGCCTGCGCTACGGCGACACCCAAAAAGATGACACCTTCGTCACCGAGAAGTACTCGTCCTACTGTATGTGCCTGCCTGCCTGCCCTCTCCAGAGACCGTGCCGCCCTTGACGGTGGCTAACAAACACCATGCAGCCCCGCAGCAGGAATCGTCAAGTACCACTCGGAAAGGTACAACCTGACTCCCATCATGGACTGGTCGCCTTTCGTCGGCAAGGGCTACGAAGTCGACAGAGCGTGGGACCAAATCACCAACAACAGTAAGTCACGCATCGAGCCACAAAAAAAAAAAAGGATGCGTCCCGTGACTAACGCATCGCGCAGTCGGAGACCAGATGATCTCTCACGCCGAGCTCACCAAGCTCGGTCTCGACCCCAAGTCGATCAAGATCACTGACCCCATCTCGGGCGAGGAGGGATACCGCGCTGGCCTCGAGGTATTCCACCAGCTCCACTGCCTCAACCTGCTGCGCCAGGCCACGTATCCCGAATACTACTCAAAGGAAGAGGTTGGCGGCGATGTCGCCACCGACCCCGAAGATCTGAGAGGACACCTCGGTATGTTATCCATCCCGACTCACCGCCATCGACTGTGAAGGCGTCCAGTCCAGTCCAGTCACTAACTCGTTTCCCCAGACCACTGCATTGAGGCGCTGCGATTGAACCTCATGTGCCAGTCCGACATTGGTGTTTTCACATTCAAGATGTACCCCGAGCTCCCAGTCGAGGGCCACTGGCCTGACTTTAGCACGCTGCACACCTGCCGCAACTTCAACGACATCCGTGACTGGGCACTCACCCATTCGGTGACGTTTGAGGATGAGGAGTAGAGTCAATGCGTCGGTGGTGGTGGTGGCGATTGCGGTAGTGGTGGTGGTGGAGGATCAAAGTCTGGTCCGTCCCATACTGTAGTCTTCCTACGAAAGCAATCAAGGATCAATCCCATATGTGTGTGTACCTGTGCGAAGAGGGAGGCGTGGGAGCTAGCCGTCCGGCAAGAGTGCGTGTAGAAAGTATAACCTAAAAAGGTAAAATAAAAAAAAGAATACGGGCTCGATAGACTTCCTGTCCATCACGTCAAGCACCTGCATGCCCCGCGATGTCAAGGAAGATGATCTGCTTTTAATCTAATTAACTTTGACGCTACCGCCGTTTTTCGCAAGGAAGACGAGAAAGCAGGGTTGGGTGGGGTTGTCACGCAAAGTTAAATTCAATTGACAATCCCGCGCCGACTGTGGACTCCGGAGCATACGGAGCCAAACAAAGAGTTGATAATAGCCAAAATAGACCACACCTTCAACAACCAGCCAGCTGGTGACAGACGGAATGGTTTCCTTCAAGCCCTGATGGTCTAGCGGTATGATTCTCCCTTAGGGTTGGCATGGACGATTCGGTATGGGAGAGGTCCCAGGTTCGATCCCTGGTTAGGGCCCAAATCTTTTTCGCATTGCTCTTTCGTTTTCATCGGATTTTTTTTCTGCATCTCTCTCTCACACACCTGCACACACACTCTCTCTCTCCAGCAGCTCCGATTCGGTGCGTGGGGGCGGGGGGGGGGGGGGGGGGGGCACTGACTCGAAGACGCCTCACATGAGTTTTGACCCTGTCCCTGAAATGGAAATTTTGGGAAATGTTCTGCGCACGCGCAGAACACAGAACGCACACACGGACTCCACACACCACGAGGGTCGAGCGGCCCACGCCGTTCCCGAAAGCTTCGCGTGGCCGACTCGGGACCGGATTGCGTGATGGTGGCTGAAAATCCCTTGGAAAACCCCCCTCCCCCTGCTGCCCACCAACCAACCAGCCGATGCCACCTTCTCTGGCGCCGGGGCGCACCGCGCGAGGCAACTCCTGCCGCTGGCCGCATCCGGATCTTCGTTTTTCTTTTTTTTTTCTTTTTTTGCCTTCTTTTTTCATCGGCGTGAACGTTTGGATCGCGAATCGTTTCGTTTCTCTCCTGGGTGGAGGCCTGGGCCTGACGGACGGCACCGTTTTCCGAGCACCAGACGCGCAATCCCACCGGCGGGCTGGTTAATATCTGTGGCTACCTTGCGCATAGGACGCGTAGGAGAGAGGCTGCCGCGTCTCGCCATCTATCCGTCAGGTCCATCCGTCAGGTCCATCCGTCTGCCTGCACCGAGATATAACGGGGAACGAATAAAACATGATATATCCACGGAACGCGCCACAACCGAGCACGACTCATCAATTCCAGACACTTTTTTGTGCCTCCTCGTGGGGAGTATCCGTAAACCCGCTGGTATCTATCCATCTGACAGTGGGTATGATGCGTAAGTAAGAGGGGGTATCAATGCTTCCCGGTATCCATACAATGCGCAAACCCCATCCTTCTCTACCCGGGTTTCCAACCTCTTCCCCCCATCGGTTCCTCTTTGCCCTCCTCCCGCCTCCCCCCGCTACGCCTCCTCGTCCCTCTTGTCGTGGTCGGCCATCACGCCCATCTTCTTGCCCATGAGCTCGTCCGGGTCGCCGGCGGCGTCCTTGGCGCCCGTGCGGTAGCCCGAGTGGCTGCCGAATACGTGCCAGACGTAGCCGGCGAGGAGGGCCGTCACCACGAGGAAGGCGAAGATGGTCCAGTTGCCCATGCTGTACATGGGGGAGTCGGTGCCCGGGAAGAGGAAGGGGGCCGAGATGCCGCCGCAGTTTGCGATTGCGATCATGCCGCCCGTGGCGAGGGCCGTCGCCGTGGACCCCTGGACGGTCGCGGTGCGGTGCTGCGGGTTTTGCACGTCAGTTTCTTGCGCTCTTGCTTGCTCCTTTCTCTCTCCCTCCCCCTCTCTGTCCTTTTTCCATTCTTCCCGTTCCGGACTGGATGATTGTGTGTGTGTGTGTGTGTGTGTGTGTGTGTGTGTGTGTGTGTGTGTGTGTGTGTGTGTGTGTGTGTGTCAACTTACAGCAACAAAAGGCAGGACGGCGGCGTTGGTGCAGGCAATGATCATGAGGCCGAGGTAGCGCACGCCCCAGTGCCTGACGACGGCCAGGAGCAGGTAGCCGGCGGCGACGAAGACGAGGGCGGCGATGACGTGGCGCGAGCGCTCCCTCGTCCTGTCGCTGTGCAGGCAGTTGCCGACGATGACGAACATGGCGAAGACGTTTGGCGGGACGGTGAGCAGCTGGGCCCTGTAGCCCTTGAAGCCGAGGGAGGCGACGATGGTCGGGGTGAAGAAGCCGCTGGCGTTGAGCGAGTTGGTCATGAGGAAGTACATGGCGGCGAAGAGCCAGAAGTAGGGGTCGGCGACGGTCCTGCGGGCGGCGGCGGCGTCCCAGTGGCTGTCGCCCATGGACGGGGCGTGGGGGCCCAGGCGCTTGACGGCGAAGGCGCGCTCCTCGGGCGTCAGCCAGGCGGCGGTCTGGGGGTAGTCGGGCAGCCTGAACCAGACGAGGACGCCGACGAGGACGGCGGGCACGCCCTCGAGCACGAAGAGCCACTGCCAGCCGGCGAGGCCGGCGCGGCGGTTGAGGAAGGAGATGGCGGTGGCGAGGAGGCCGCCGAAGGCGCCGGCGACGGCGACGGAGCTGGCGAAGACGGCCATGCGGGTGGCGCGCTCCTCGGGCTTGTACCAGAAGCAGAGGTACATCATGACGCCCGGGAAGAAGCCGGCCTCGGCGAGCCCGAGGGCGAGGCGGGCGGCGAGGAGCCCGCCGTAGGTCGTGCAGGCGGCCGTGCAGACGGTGACGACGCCCCACGAGACCATGATGCGCGAGATCCACTTTGACGGGGACAGGTACTTGAGCATGATGTTGGAGGGGAACTCGGCGAGCACGTAGGGGACGAAGAAGAGGGCGACGGCGACGTTGTACCGCTGGCCCGTGAGGCCGAGCATCGTCACGATGCTGTCCTCGGGCGTGTCGTTGTTGAGCGTGCGGGCGTTGCCGAGGTTGACGCGGTCGAGGTAGTCTGGAGGGGGGCGTATGTCAGTTTGCCGGCCATGGTTGGTTCCGGGGGGCTCTTTGGATGTAGGACGGCGGCGGAAGGGGGGACCAAAAAAAAGAAAGAAAGAAAGAAAGAAAGAAACGTACTCAGGAGGTAGGTCACGCAGATCCAAGGGAGGATTCTGACGTCCTGCTTGCGGACGATGCGGCGCTCCATCTCCTTGTCGGCGAGGTCGACGGTCTCGAGGCCGGGCACGTCGAGGGACGGCGCCGGGGCGAACATGGCCTTCCAGTCGGGCATGGTTTTTTTTTTCCTTGCGGTCGGTGTGTTTTTTGCACGACGGGCCCGATGGCTCGGGGAGGGGGGTTCAGGTCTCGAAATCAGCCGGGAGGCTGCCGGATGATCTGCTCCTCGCTCTCCTTTGGATGCTCATAACGGAGGGTGTCGAGATGTTATAAAGTCGAAATCCGTCCTTCTCTCTCTCCCTCTTCCCTCTGCAACTCCGCGATAATCTTGTATTAGAAAAGGATATTTGCACACAGCCAAGAAGACTCCTGGCTTATCTTTCTTTACCTTCTTCGGAGGGGGGGGGGGGCGAATTGGGGCCTGTGATAGGAGGGCAACGTCCCGAGCGATCGGGGTCCTTCTCCATCCCTTCCACCTCTCTCCCCTCCCCCCAAATGGACCCCAAGTGATCCGTACAAAAAGCCATTATGGGTCAAGTGAATTGGTAAATGCCGGAGCGGGGGAGATAACGCGCCGCCCAATCAGGAGCCCCGGGGGGGTTCTAGATAACGAGGGCGCGGTTCTTGGGGACGGCCTTTTCCGGGGGCGACCCCCGGAGCCGGACGGGGCATGCGTGAACCCATTTTCCCCACCACGAGGGGTGAGTCAAGGTACCCGGTTCTTCTGTTTTCGCATGGCGTGGCGGTTTGCAAAGGCTAAAGGAGGGGAGAAGAAGAATGACATTATCCATTCTGCTACATGGCTGTAATGCCGTGCATGTCCCGGGGGCCTTCGACGACAGACACGCGAGTAATGGGGATCCAGATCCAGCGGACGGCGGGATGGCTTAACGAAACCCAAACATCCAGTTCCCGTGTTCGCATGCCAGCCCTCCGCCCGCCCCCAGGACAAGAGGATGTTAGTTAGAGTCTCCGTGCGCCTCCGGAAGGGAACGGGGGTGGGGGAGGTGCATGATGCATCCCGGCAGCAGCAGCATCGGCTTGTGGAGGGCGGCAGTCTCATCGACCCGAAAAGGCAGTCCGTCCCTTGCTTTTTTTTTTTTTCAGGTCTCCTCCCATTCTCCCCCGGAGGACTGAACACGCCCCTCGGGCGGTTTTCCGAGGTATCATCTGCCAATACCTATTGAAGTGAGGGATGCAAGGGGAAGGAAATGGCTTTGCCAAAAAAAACCTGTTCGTATCGTCTGGCCGGCGCCGAGTGCGCTGACTCGTGCTACGCCGCGTCCGCTTGCGACCGATAACGGCCCTGCAGCGTTTTATGTGCCCCCCCCGTGTTCGTTTTGTTCACGTTCAGTTACATGAAGAAGATTGACCAAGAGGGGAGCGCTGTTTACTCAACGCATGGCATCACGTAACACCCGTGTTGATATGGTGTGTGTGTGTGTGTGTGTGTGTATCTGGTGGTCAAACTAGACCAGCCCGATGCCGAGGCCCGGCGCGGGATGTGGCGCAGCATATCCTCCGTCAGACACGGGAACAAGCATGGCATGCGCGTCGACCCCTTTAGAGCTGGCAGGTTTTCGTTTGTAATGGCATGTGCTACCTTGCACTCCGGGAATCGGAAGCATCGACGATGGTGATTGAAGACATACGGGATGCATGTGGATGGGCGCGCCGGCGGCCTCGCTCCAAGGTGGCTGGAGGGTCTGGGACCCACCGCCCGGCGGGCATGTGGGGGGGGGGGGGGGTTCGGTCCGCGATGGAAGGCTTGCCGTGTTCAACGAGAAGTGCCCGGCCAGTCGTTCTATCTGAGCCAGGGCAGAGCTCGTTCCGACTCAATATTGTTTTTGCTTGGCTGTTGTTACATATACAGACGCTGGCAACATGGGGTTGGTGCCGTGGGCACAATGGCCTCCAACCAAGTAAAGTCGGCTTTGTTTCTTTCTTTTGTCTTCTTTTTCTGACGCGTCAAAATGTATTTTGTCAAGCAGCGTCGGCGTGTTGCCCACTCCGCGGAATCGCTGTCATGATGGTGACGGACGACGCGAGACAGGATAGAGGGTCGAATATTGGGCCTTTGGGATCCTAT
This sequence comes from Colletotrichum falcatum, assembly GCA_019425465.1. NCBI lineage: Eukaryota > Fungi > Ascomycota > Sordariomycetes > Glomerellales > Glomerellaceae > Colletotrichum > Colletotrichum falcatum. The sequence goes on along the minus strand of SWKJ01000206.1, from coordinate 93,807 downwards.
GTGAAAATGCCCACATTGTCTTGGCTGTGTTGTTGGTGTGTTTGCTGGCTTGGGTCCGTACTTCTGTGGTATAAGTACCGCAACCGCCAGCGACCTTTGTTTAGGATACTTCGTACAACAGCAGATCCACAAGGCCGATGGGCGGGTACTATGACGGGATCGTTGCAAGGGCACGGGTCGACATATGTAGTTAGCCTTGTGATGGTAAGCCTTGCCAGCTCAATCGGATTGCCAGAGAGCAGTATCGCATTACGTGCATCTTGTGTCTAGTTACTGGGGTGGAGTATCGATTGATTCTTCTCAACGGTTGACCCCTCATGATTAGGTGCTTTTGAAACAACGACAAAGTCACAGCCTCAACTACTGATATATCTACACGTGTCGATTCAGCGAGCATAAAGCGTGGTAAGCCGTAGATGCCACTCGCACTCACTCAGACAACTCGAATAATCGTCCAAAGATACCTCGGGTAGCTGTTACTGGCGAGAAGACGGACCATCTAACAAAATTGGGACTCGCCGTATCCTACTTTCGTGAAGCAATACGCGCCAGTCAAGAACCCCCCCCCCCCCCCCCCCCCCCCAGAGACTGGCCGGTGCTGGAAGGTTGTGCGCAATGATATCAAAGTGACAATGTCTACGGCTTCAGCAATGATCCCCACATGTTCTTCGCGCCCGGCAGCGTACGAGGTTTCTGGACTGTCCTCTTATGCGATCTATGAAAAATACCGCCAATCTGGATGAGCTCTTCGGCCTCCGTGCGTGGACACCCCACGTCACTCCCGCAGAAACGACGACTGGCTTGCCTTCAAGCCCGTCGACTGTCCACAATCGACTTGTTTCTGGACGAGGTCAAGCACAAACTAGACCAGAAACATATACAAGAAACCCATGCTACCCCTTGCCGGCGGAAGCGGTCCAGAGGCTCGAAATGGAGCCGGGCAATCTCTGTTCTGCCTTCACCTTCTCCGAGTGCCCTCGTGGTTCATTCGAGAACAAGACTGGGGTTGGTGTCCGAGAAGAGCACCTCCCCACACACTCACCCTCCCCGAAATTGTCAACCACTCGCGCGCTCGTGAAAGCTGTGGATGCCGCCCGCTCATGGGAGGACTTGATCGAACGAGGGCGAGGGCACGCACGGAAAGAAGGCCGATGGGAAGACGCGCTGGTAGCCGTCCACAACGCTCTCGGCCTGTGCGGCCCCGAAAGGTCGTTCCCAAACCGCGAGAGGTATTGCAAGCACCTCGCTCTCGGAGAGACAGGAAGTGCCAACAGAAGGCTTGGCCGGTACAGGAGTAGCAAGACTGCAAGGGACTTCACGGAAGAGGTCATCAGCGGGCAGAGTTCAGCGGAGAGCTCGGGGTCACGCACTTCTTTTTGCACATTGGGCCAGCTCGAGGACGCCGGCGACGCCTTCGCAAGGCAGTGCGAGGCTGCCGGAGAGGGTGATGGCGGACCGCGAGATATGCCGCGCAGTCGGGGAACATGGGGATGCCCGAGCTCCCGGCATGCCTCGGAGGGACAACGACCGGAGCCTGCTCGACCCGGCGATCACGAAACTCCAAGAACGCGTGGATCTCGGGGAATCCATGAGCCGGAATACCGCCGCGCAGGGAGAGTGCCACAGATCCACCCATTGGCTCCAGGTCTTCGAAACCCGGAAGACGATCGGGCCCTGCAGGCTTTCACTGTGTCACTGCGCTCGTGAAGGGGGGGGGCTTCGGAAAGGCTACCGTAGTCTCCGTAGAGGCCCTTGAGACGGCGGCCCAAGGTCCCCCTTCTTGCAGAGGCAGAGCAAGCTCCTCGGATGAGACTTTTGGTTCAGATGCTGCCAAACAAAGGATGCTACATCAGCAATTGTCCAAGTCTCTCGGCTGGATAAACACATGCGGGCACGTCGTGAGCAGTTGGTTGGCACAGTATCTTTTTTTTTTTTGCGAATTCAATTCGGTCTTATTTGCATACGCTGCATCCAGGAAGCAGTAGCGGACTATATATACAAAAAAAAAATAAAAAATAAACATGCATCCCCCCGGCTTCGCAGGACAAAATACATGTCGAAAAGTCCGAAACCATGGTATAAAAATGGACCATCGGTTCGTCATCCACCCAGAATGCTAGCTGTGGTGAAGAGAGAAATCACCCTCCGCTGGAGGCTGTCATGGCTAATGCAAGCATCGGCATGCCGCGAGCGGCATCTAGACGCGGCGGCGGCGGCGGCGGCTGCAAGCAGGCTTGGAAGCAGGCTTGGTGGGGGCAGGCTTGGAGGGAGCGGGCGCGGAGGCGGCGGGGGCAGAGGCGGCAGGCGTGGCGGCGGGGGCGGCCTTGGAGGGAGCGGGCGAAGAGGCGGCGGGGGCGGAGGGAGAAGCGGAAGAGGCGGGGGCGTCGGAAGAGCCGGTGCTGCCGCCGGCAACGCGGAGGGACTTGTCGCCGGAAGCGCCGTCGGCGGTGCCGCGGATGGTGCCGCCGGGGATGACGTCGGGGCCGGGGGCCTGGGGGTAGGAGGTGCTGCGGCCCCAGATGCTGAAGTTGACGGCGGCGTCGGTGGACTTGTAGACGCCGGGGATCTTGACGGCGGTGCCGGGCATGGCGGTGGCGGAGTTGCCGGTGACCTCGACCTGGGCGCAGGCGTAGTAGAACTCGGCCTCGCCGACGTGGGCGCCGTGGAGGCCGATGTGCTCGCCGCGGAGGAGGTACTGGCCGTCGGGGATGGAGTCGGGGACGATCATGTTGACGTTGTCCTCGTTCCAGCTGCACCAGAGGCCGTGGCGGAGGTCCTCCGGGGTGCCGCTCTTGCAGAGCAGGGACTGGTGGACCTTGAACCAGTCGGCGCCGGCGGGGCTGTCGGTGGCGGCGTTCTTGACGGGGGCCATGTAGAACTGGGAGGGGCCGGGGTGCTGGATGCCGGTGGCGCCGAAGGCCTCCTGCATGGAGATCTTGTCGCCGGCCTTGACGGTCAGGACCTTGGGGGCCGGGGTGGCGCCCTTGTTGCAGGCGAAGTCGGCGTCGTTGGGGGTGATGGAGCCGGAGGGGGTGTTCTTGAACTTGGTGGGCATGTAGCCGTTCTGGTGCTTTCGGATGTAGGTGTTGTCACCGCCCTGCTTGACCCCGTTGAGGAAGAGCTTGTCAAAGGTGTAGTGGGCCGAGGCCGAGGAGGCGAGGCCGAGGACGGCGGAGACGACGAGAGTGGCCTTCATGGTTGCGGTGTTTGCAAGGTGATGGGGGCGGTGTTGTGTGTGTGTATGTAAAAAGAATGTCAAGTGTCTTTTGCTTGGTGGTGAAACGAATGTGACGACGTCAAGTCGAAAGGTGCAGAGAATGCAGAAAGAAGAAGAAGAACAAAAGAGTGTGGGGTGAAAGCAGAGAATCAAGCTTGATGCTGTGATGAGGAGGAGAGGGAGACTGTCGAGAGGGCGCCCCGTCACGGTCTTTAAGTATTGATCGTTCTGTCGGACCCCGCGGTCCGTCGCCGGCGCGCCGATGCCTCTCGAGTCTCGACCAGACCATGCATGCTCTCTCTCCCGTCAGGTCCATCTCCAGAAGGGAAGCCGGTGGGAACCCCCCCCCCCCCCCATCTACGGGGCACAGCGTAATCAGTCGTCTTTGCTTCCTAGGGCGTTGGAAGTAGATTGTCCATGGATCCCGGATTCCCAAAGAAGAGGCTTGATGCACAAGGCACGGCGCCTAGCAGCGCAATTTCGATCCACACCATTGGCAGCAACAAAGGGGAAACGTCAGAAAAGGCGCTACTGCAGGCATGAGCCGCCTCAGCGGGATATTGTTTGTGGAGCAAAGGGGGGGCTCGCTACCTTGCGATCGGCGACCGCCTCTTCTAGGTAGGTATCCGTAGGCTGTCTCGGATTCGACCGAGCACGGGTGACTATGGCTCGACGGGGGGCAAGAACCAAGTGGTAACCAACATTGTGTTGGCTACCCAGCATGGTACTTGACGCAGTGTGGCTTATCGTGGTGTATTTTCACAGAGTACGCAAGGTAGGCAACCGATAGACTTGTTTGGTCGTCGTCGTTTATATGGTGTGCAAACTATATCCGTACTTGGCAATGGTGTTTTTTCATATCTTCATAGCAGTCACACCGTTATGATATATGTCATCGATCTTATTGGCGAAAAATACCCGTCCGCACGGTGATGGAGTATGGGGATACCTGGGCGTTGTGTCAAGATCGGACTTGCATCTAGATAGCCCCCGTAAAGGATATATTGCTCGTATGTGAGGAGTTTTACCTTTGCGCTCAGTACTCCGTATTAGAGCTGTCCGTTGGCTCGGAGTCGTATCGTGGTCATGGCGGCCAAGGTAAACCTTATTCGGTACGAATACACCATTCGTAAAGTATCCGTAATGGATGAGTGATGGGGCTTGATCCACCTCGTCTCTCCACACTCTACCGGTATTTTGCGGATGCCTGTCAAATGAAGGGACAAGGGCTCATGATTTGTTCCCTTCATCTGAACCTCTGGTCAAGTTACCCTTTCGATCGCCGCATGGTATCATCCTTCAGACGACATCCAACCCAATAGCAGCTGTTCTATTCTCGACGATCAGTGCAGTTTATGTAACGTTTAGATCTTTCCGTATAATAACAGCGTGGATATGATCTTCGTGTTCCTCAACCGCTGCTCTTGAAGGCGGCAACACACGGAGACAATGAATGCACTGCCCAGAACGCTTACTCGCTGTCTCTTTTTTCACGTCTTACTTGCCACATTCTGGGCAGACATGCGCGCGCACTCCTTTAGCGCCCTGTCAGTTGAAGCCATTGGGCCCCGTCGAATGATGCCTGCGAAGCTTTCGTATTCCCGCGGAAACCCTGGCCGGAATCCTGCCGACGCCAAGAAGGCCCAACACCCTTCATCAGCCGTTTTCATGGCTGCATGGTGAGAAACCCAGAGGATCAAGCAGAGAGCAGGCATGCATGTGGCCAGAACACTACTTCTGGGACGCGTGAACCCCCGTCCGCAGGTCTTGGCGACCATTCCCTCACGAGCAGCGGCATGAGCTCCTGGAAATAACGGGGGGGAAGGGGAATGACGCGCCAGAGCACCGCACCATCTACCCAGGCTAATAGTTGTGAGGAGGGCACTCGGCCGTCGGGGGCTGCGAGAGGCTCGGACAACTCGTAAAAAACCGTTCAAAGCCCACGGGCAGGGAGGCATGACACGGCCCACACTCTCTGAAACGTGGACCTGAGGAAAAGTTGGCCGGTCCAATCGGGAACCATGGGCATATGCAGTGATCAGGAGCGAAGACCCCCCCCCCCCCATTTCCACAATATCGAGCCTCACTTCTCCGCTGATTGTAGGCGTGGTCTCTGTCACGAGGTGATATATGATATCCAAGGCATTAATTGCTGCCCGCAATGAGCGGCGCCATTTTTTCATGTTTTACTTTTCTGCGACTTTATATCGATGTTGACGTGTTACGGGTCTACAATGCAGGGCCGCCGCGAGCTGCACGGTTCACAGGGCGAGCAGAAAGCAATCTAATGAAATTGCCGTTCCCCCCCTTTTTTTTCTTCTGGAATATGTGTACGAAGTACGGAGCAATCTCACTTTTGTCCTTGTTGTCAGCTCACCAGGCTGAATGGAGATGAGCGACTCATCGATCTCGTCTCCGACACAGATAATGACAGCTGCTCGGTATCAACTCTCTGTCGTTTAGTGTAGTCTGGAGTCGTATTCTCCGGTGCGCGTCTTACAGACAAGTGTGGTAAAGACGACGAAGAATGGGACTCTTTGATGAGTGAGAGAAGCACTGCGTTACTTGTAAGTCATGCAACGCAGGGGCTGCCACCAGTCTACGGATACGCCAGACGAAATCCCACCACTCTCCTCGGCCTACACGCCAGGGTGAGCCCCCGACGACGTGTTGAGGCGAATCCGGACATCCAAGAGCAACGGGGTTGCGAGTGTCGGCCCTCGGCTCCTGAAGGCGTTCCGATCCTCTTGGCCCCTTGATGTTTTCAAAGACTACCGCCATCCAGCTCGGCGATCCAAAAGAGCGGTTGGTGCACTTTGAGCGATTGGAGAGACGCCTGGAGCCATTCCGCGATTGCGGTCCAGGCCCGGGGGAGTGTGGTTGATCAGGGGTCAATCTTCTCTCTCCATCCGGCAACAGGTTTGGACGGCGATTCGTCAAGCCAGCAACGCCTTAGCACGCTTTGATAAGGCCAGGGTGCGCAACGATACTCTGAAGGTCGCGGGAGATTGACTTTCGATATGCTTTTGGCAGAGGCTCGCACGGGCCCAGGGTTCTCCAGATCTACCATCAACGTCGCGCACCAGCCACACACGTTGCTCAGCCGCCGCATCCGTTCACGACGTCTCGAGGTCTCAGTGGCGGCCCTGGTGCGGCTTCGTCCCCTGCAAATAAATACCAAAATACCAAGGACGGGACTGGACTATATTGATAATTGGCGAGCTTTTGGCATGTCAAGCGCATTTGTTGATACTTTCCAGGCGGTAGATCCTTTTGGTGTCGAGTTAGCGACGTACCTAGTACACATACATTGATCGTACAGCGGTGGCTGCTTTGTTACGTTGTAACTGGCCGCCGAACATGGCGTGGCAGGCGTGGTAACGTAACAATCGGACTTGATTAAGGAATATCCTTCGGTGGTACAGCTTATCCGCGTTGCTCCATCTCTCGTCGCTCAACGGTTGTTATATATAACCTTGTCACCCGAGCCACATCGCAATGCGGCAAAATACCCCGGGTCCTTCTGGTTTCCCGGGAGAGGGTGCCAAATCGATTCTTTCTTAATCGGAACCTGAGCCATCTCCGAGCGCAAGCGCTGTGAAAAGAGTTGGAGAGAGCAAGTCCCGTTGACCGTAGACTTCCGCTTCGTACGACAATCGTTGATGCATCCACTTTGCAACAATTTCCATTTACCGATATACAGCTGAAGGTTTGAAGCAGTGCCTGGGGTGAACCGGGGGCACTAGATTTGAGAGGTATAATCCCGGGATACAAGATGCAGGCGATGCGCCGTGGGAAGCTGTCACGATAGCTTCAACCGTTATGCTAGCATGCTGTCTAATGTCTATTATATACTATATTACGTGATACTTTACTTGATACTTTACTTGATACTTATATGTCTTACCTATTGATGTAGTAGTTCGCTCTAAACCCCTATAAGTGGTCTATCGCAGCTCACCCAGTACTTGTGTAATATCACAATACGTAAAACCCCAGTACAAGCACCTCTGACCTGTGCCATATCTCAATGTTTTAATACAGTAGACAATACCCAATAACGTAGAGCAACGGCTGAATCTGACTTGACTTCAACCACGGCCCACCCACCATCGGGGTGACCAACTTGCCAGCCACACAACACCCCATTGAACTCTGCCAGAGGGTCGAAAACCTTGAGCGTTGAGTCACACCGCAGACAGTACCGGAGATGGCTTCGCCGGCGACCTTGCTGGCCGCGGTTCATATGTCTTACCTATATGTAGGGTTACTCTTTCTATAACTTCACTTTTATATAATTAAGCCTTTGGTAACCTCATTCTCATATGCCCTGCTGTGTGCTCCAACTCGTGACAGAAGCACACAGCCGCGCGTTCGAATGATGTTATTCTTCACTGGTGCAAGAGCGCAACTCATCCGCATTGACGCCAGTGTACTCGGCGGCGCGGGGCCACCGACAAATCCTTCTCGTTCTTGCACTTGCATCAGCGGCGGGAGGTCCCGAGAAGATGCTCGATCTTTGACACCATCCAAAGCGCCGCATTGGTCCGAGGCTGACTGATTGCGTCTTTGACATGGTCGAGTGCCTCCTGCGGCTATTCCGTCAAGCAAGTCGGGATGAGAATCGGCCAAGGCCAAGCTCTCAGCACCCCCCCCCTGGAGGCTTGGAGCAGCCTTTGCAGTAGCCGTGGTCAGGTTGCTTACCGGCTGCCAAAAAAGAAAAAAAAAAAAAAAACCTCGCCGTTGTACACATCTGTATCAGGAACCCGCCTTGAGGAATAGCAAGCACATGATGGTTTGCAGAGCAGCTCGCCCGCTCAACAAAGAAGCTTCTTTTCTCCGAGGGGGGGCAAGGATACGTCAACTTTTCGTTCCTCGGCGCCGAAGCTGTCGAGTGCTGGACATTGGCACATGGCGTCTTGTCGACAACACTACGACTCGCCGAGCATACCGGCTTTCGCCTTGTGTAGGCGGCGCATAGCCCCAGAGGGGCAACGGCCAGAGAGAACCCGATGACAATAAGACCAAGGCGTAGCGCGGTGGGAAGCCGTCAATGGGACAGCGTCGTAGATTGATACGGCACCGGGAAAGATGGGCCCGCGTCCTGATGTAGTAGTAAGCTCCGTCATGTGCCGGCGCTACCAGGAGCACGATTCGGTTTTCCCGATGCCGCGATACGAAACCCAGATCCAAGGGACGAACGGAATAGTGGGGCACACTGGCTTCGGGTAAGTAACAGATGGGCTCGATCTGTCCTTCGGCACTCGCTTGCCGATCCCATTCATCCCGTTATTTTTTTTTTTTAGAAAAAAAAAGTTTTTTGCTCTCCCACCCATCCCCCGGTTCCCGATCTGCGGGTAACCAGAGCAATTCGAAACCTTGGAGAAGGGCTGCAGCGTCCGGGCCTCCCGGCTCTGAAGCCGGCTGCCGCCACGGCAACGTTCTTGATAACAAACACTCGGGTCGTTGCAGGTTCCTGGTGGTTAGGCTGGTTGATAAAAGGGGGAAACCGGCAGGCAATAGGTAGTTATCCAACAAGCTTCAACCCTAACGAACCGATGCGGCTGACCACATTGCACAGACCACTTTCGCATGGCCTCGTCTCACGCACGTTCGGGATAGATCAACTCGGTTTGCATTCTTTTGCGGTGGGCTACGATCCATTCCAGCCGCGCGTGTCGAAGAACGCATAACCAAAAAAAAAAAAAAAAAAAAAAGTCTGGTGCATGCGGGCGGGGGAGCCGAGGCCGTGAATATACTCCTTGAATCGTATGCGCATGCAACGTTCAGCATAGTCTGTTGCGCACAACGTTCCTCGGGTTCTAAACGTCGACAGCACTCTCTCCTTGGTTGTCAACTCGGGCCAGAGACACAAAACAGCAACGCCACGTTTTCTTATTCACATGCACGTGAGTTGCTGACTGGTTTTATTTTTATTCATTTATTTTTTTCTTACGCGTTTAATTGTTTTTTTTCTTACCCCCCCCCCCCCCCCCCCCCCCCCCCCCCCCCCCCCCCCCCTTCTTTTTTTTTTGTTTTTCTTTTTTCTTTTCGCTCTCTTCCCAGAGATAATCTGGCTTTTTGATGACAAGGAGCCAAGACGTCGCCTGCAGGTACTTACCTTTTTCCCAGCCATCCCCAACGAATCAGCGTTGGGCTTGGAAAGAGGGGTTGATAGCACCGCGGCCATATGCATGGGCCGGCGAGAGAAGTCGAATGGCGGTTTTGGGCAGCAATCCGTCATGTGTCTTTGGTGGTGCCGGCACTGTGCGTTGGGCCTTGGTCATGTCTGTTCCGGACGGGGGGGTGTCCCGTCTTTCGAGGCCCGTGAATCGATATAGCAGGCGTCTTGCCGGGGGGGGAGGCGGGTTTGTCGGGATCCGTAGAAACCTAGTTATAATATTGTTACTTGTGCTATGTTGATGCCGTTGAGCGAACTTTAGGATAGCCAAACCCGCCTTGCCAAACTGCCCACCAACCGACCCCCCCGAACGTCATCACAGTTTTCAGCAATTTCCCGGGCCGAGACGTCCAATCGGTCCCTTGTGGCAACATATGACGGCCGGGCGTCGCGAGATCGATATGCCGAGTGGCAGATCTCAAGCCGTTAAGTAAATTTAACATGATGATTGAAAATAAGGGATAAGGGAGGGGGCTTAAAGCTTGTCGATGATCTTCATGCTTCCATCCTCAAAAACCTTGACTCTCGGTTTCTGCCATTGCGGCGGTTAGCATGCGCCGTTCGGGACTGCAGATTCAAGATGCAATGAGAGGGGGGGGGGCTTGAGTGGTTTAGACATACGCCGTCGATATCGTGCAAGCTCTCAAAGCGGCAATAGGCGTGGTTGCAGTCGCGGAGCCACTTGCAATGGTGCCCGAGGGTACAACCAATGTCGTCGCACTCGGAGCCCATACTGCACGGTATACCGCGGGACTGGGAAATAAATGCACGTCAGCGTCTTGAGAACCCGGGGGGGGGGGGGGGGGGGGGGGGCACGCTCGTTTCACGTCGAGGCGCCTTGACGACGGGGGGAAAAACCCACCTTCAACTTCAATACCAGCAGCTCGCCCGCGCTCAGCTTCTCGCCGTGGACGTAGTAGCACTCGGGGTTCTTGCAGTTGTTATGAAGATGGTAATTGTTGCAAAAGTTGCCCTCCCTCGTCATCCGCTCCTTGAACCTCTTCTCCACCGCCGGGTCTATCTTGGGCAGCGGCTCGTCGATGCGCTGGCTGTCCTTGTTGAGTAGGTAGTACTTGCGGGCCGGCGCCTTCTTGCCGGGGGAGATGTCGATCGTCTTGGGAGCAGCAGGGGCCCTGGTCACGGCGGTCCACTGCGGCGCCGTCAACGTCGGCGCCGTCTGCGAGCCGTTAGAGGGCGGGCCCGCGGTGCGCGCGGGGCCGTCGGCGGGCCTCAGAGCCAGGCCGTTAGTACTAAAAGCCGGGCTGGTGAAGCCCGGGCCGCCGGCGGCGGCGATGGGCGACGGCAGGCCGGCGATGGACGGGCGCTGGGCCCTCTCGGGCAGCTTCTCGGACATGAAGATGGACTTGAAGCTGACCCTGTGGAAGTTGAGCTGCTTGAAGCCCTCCTCGGCCGGGGTCGTCTCGATTAGGGTGAGCTTCTTGGCCACCTTGGGATCCAGCTTGTAGGGCTCGAGGACGGGCAGGTATCCGTTATCGTGGCAGGGGCCGAAGAAGACGTGCTTGCACTGGGTGACGCGCACCATGACGCGGAGCATCTCGCGGATCTTGTGGTCGGCCGACTCCTTGCCGGAGCCGACGTCGACGAAGCTGAAAAGGGGCTGGGCGCGGCCAAAGGCGCGGCCGAACTCGGCGAGGGTCCTCTCGGCCGTCGTGTTGGGGACGATGCCCGACGAGTGGAGCTTCTTGGCGAGCCCGTCGACGTTGAGCACCACCTGCACGATGATGCTCCAGTCCTCGCTGGCGGCCTCGGGATAGGCCTCGGTGACGTAATTCTTAATCTCCGTCCACAGGAGAAAGCCGGCTTCGGCGCCGCCGTCGGCACCTCTCTTGAGCAGTGCCTCTTGGAACACGGCGCCGTCGCCGTCGATAATGACGAAGACGAAGGGATTAGATTCCTGCGGCGGCACCAGCCAGCGTCAGCCCCGTTTGCTCTCTCTGGAGCGAACACGCCTCAAGAGAGTCGTGTATCGGAATGAGAATGAGATGGGGGTGAGGTCCTCGGCATACATTAGCCTTCTTTAATGAAGATACTTCCTGACCCAGGTTATTGGCCTTGGTCTGCCACATGCGGCGAGATTCGACCTCGTTACTATAATCATCACACTTTTCGCGATATAGCGCCTGTAGCTGGCCGTGCTGTACGAGGAGTTCCTTGAATCCCGAGAGGTCAGCAAACTCTTGTCACCAGAAAGAAGCCACTCCCACTCCGCGCCCATCGTTGCCGCCGCTCTCCCCCCCTCCCTCTACGAGACGGAGAAAAGACGCCTGTCTCTCTGTCTGTCGGGGCCGGGGGGGGGGGGGGAAGAGGGGGGGGGGGAGGGGACCAATCTCACCTGAATCATCTGATCGCGAGTATAGTCATTGCGTCGGAAGATTTCCAGCTGCTGTACATACTGGTTTAGATCCTCTAAATGGTCCATGTCGCTAACCCTCATATGTTTCTGCGCCAATCGGTCGAGGGCCTGCTGGTGTTTTATGCCGTTGTGAAAATGATGCTGTTGGACTGAAAAATGGTGCCTAATGAGTGAGAGTGACTGGGTTGTTGGAGGTGGGATGGAGAAACGAGATGAGGTCGATGGATGTCGATTGAAGTTTTTAATAGACCAGACCGCAGTGCACACCTACCATGTACATTGTATTACTTAAGCTTGATCAAAGGTGTGGTGGGGGCCTCTCTCACACTCTCTCTTACTCTCACTCTCACTCTCACCCTCACTCTCGAATTGGGGGATGCGGGACGGCTTTCAAACCGTCAGGCCGTTCAAAGGCGCTGAAAGAGTCATTGTTGTGACCCTTGCACATCTGCCCATCTAGACACCTCAGGTAAGCACCTGGGTAACATGCCATGCCGGTTTGCCCTGTAGCCATGTCCAACGACACAACCGTCCATTGTGAAGACGGGCCAATCATGGTTACGTCTCCTTTTCAGACCGTATCTCTGTCTGTCTCTTTGTTCAGTTGCCGAGACCCACAGAATGTGCGACTTGTACCCCAAACGTGTCACACCCTGTTTTGCCCCCGACCGGGCCTCTTCTTTGTCTGTGCTCCCCTGTTGTCTCTCCCTACTCCAGATTCCAGAATCCAGTTGAGAGCCATGCTTGGACGGCATCGTATGTGACTTTTTGACTGTCTTGCAAAGAGGGGGTGAGAAAGGGACGCCTCTCATCCACGCAGCGGCTCATGCCAGCACCTACTTGTCCATGCTTTGAGACAAGACGTTGAGCGGCGCCAACTTGGCCGGAAACAGAAGCTGTTGGCCGTGGTCCTGCAAATACCTATCTATACCCCTAGGTAGGCAAGGTGCGGGATGTTCCCAACTAAGAACCATCCATGCAAACAAGATGCACAATGTGCCATTTTAGCCCGGCACAAACAAAACGAAAAATGACAACAAGCACGGTTGGTTGCAGCCTTCTTTCTGCACTAATCACCGTCGTTGACATAACCGCCCAGCTAGGTACTTGAAACAACCGATATTGGCCCCCCGCTAGCCTCTACCCCCAAACCAGAACGGGATTGCCCTTCCCCTGTATATTCGCAGCTGCAAGACATGAACCAGCACAATCAAGCCCAAGGGTCCAGAAGAACACATATCACAGCCGGCCAGCAACACGGCGTGCCAACTCTGTACACATCCAGGCACAATCCTCTCAGCATACGCACACCTATAGTATAAATAACTAGATGGTTTCAAACCGACTTCTGGATACCAAGCTAGATTTCAGACCTTTTGTCTCTGCTGCTTGGATGCAGGCCTTCTTTTTGGGGGAGGCTCTGCCACCGCCTTTCGGTCCCCTCCCCTTGCCTGGGGCGGGACTTTCTCCGGCCAAAGCAACACATTGTTTCAATGCGAACTGTGTGACTTGGCAGCGAAGGGAGAAGAAGGACTCTTCAAGTGTTGTGGCGATTGTTTTCGGAGCGTTGAAACCTGGTGGCATGCGATCCTTTACCGGCAAAGCGACGTGGGTCTCAACGACAATGAGAAACGGTGGCAAAGCATGGTTTCTATAGGATGCAGATACTATTATTAATATCACATGTGATTCACTGTCTCTAATTATTCGCGGTGATGGAGCAAGAGCTATCAAAGGAAACCCTGTTGGACAGACCTCGGCGCTGGTGGTGAATAGTGGGCATGTTGATGTCGGAAGCGTTAAAAAGTGAGTTGGACGTCAAGACTGACCAGTGACTGCATGGAAGCAAAGATGCATCGACAGAAACACCTGGAATGCACCGGCAAGTGGGGGGTTAAATCCAGAGTCACCTGTACAGCAATAAGTATGATGTCCTTTCGATCACCATACCGCCACATGACGACCAAGTCCCTTCTCCTACTTTTTTTTTTTTTCATTTTTTAAGGAAATGAAACGAGTAAGGAACTGGGTGTATGTGTCAACGTCGTCACCATAACGTTTCAAGAAGCTTTGAGAGTACCAGAGAGCTAACCAAGTTCGGAAAGAAGCCAACTGTTATTACTAGGTACGTCAATGTCTGAGCTAATAGTTGCGAGAAGCTATACTGTCTATCTCGCGGCATCAAGCTCCTCTCCCAGAAACGTTCATCTCCACACCGTTGCACTCAGCTCTCCGAGTAGCATTGATCTATGAAAAAAAAAAGTCAGTGATGTATTGCCGCAAGCTAATGCATCCTTCAAACCCTGACATTGGAATCAAAATCGAGACCTCGACCTTGGGCGATATCTCTGCAAGTTCAACGAAGTGTCTACATGGCGTGATCTGGATGGCAAAGTCTGCAGCCAGCCAAGAAATGAGGGTAGTCGTCGTGAGATGGCAAAAGAATCGGACACAATCGGCCGTCCTAGGCCTGGGTGTGACAACCCCCGTTCCGGGGCCAGCCTGGTGCGCTTTCTCGGCACATTGCGGCCGTGCTTTGTACACAAACAGCCCGTCGCAAAGTCGTCGAGATCGCTCGGCAGGCCTTCACGATTTCAAGCAAAACCGTCTTGGGGGCTCTTCGCTGGTCGCGTTTCTGCCCACTCCGGTGCCCCGTCTTGGGCCAAGTGCGGTATAAGCTGGAGACGGGTGTCGCGAAAGCGCGAAAGCTGGGAGTGCCGTGCAATGTGGCAAGTTCGTGTCGGTAGAGAAAAGAGATCAAGACTTTTCAGAGCCCGAACGTGTGGTTTCAGTATGTGCATTAGATGCCAACCACCTCCAGGAACAGGAGGCCAGGCACTCCAGAGTTGCCTACCGATGGCAAGAACCCCTTCAGCAATCGTGCTCGGAAGCCGCATTTGCCTCGTGTATAGGGGTCGGAGTGATGGAGAATAGAAACCATTTGCAGCTGAGAGCGAGGGTTTGTGTGTACTTTCACTGTGACGATACTCTATATAATACTTACAGAAAGCGGCCCCTACATACAAGTATTGAAATACCGCCTGCAGCCATGGAACATCCCTTATTTGAGAAATGCAAGGCTACCTAAATCAGTATACCATGCCGCTGACTGGCTCGAAGTTCAACGAGCGTGGAAATGCTCCACAATAATGATAGTCCGAATTTCGCCAGGTTAGACATGGAGCTGCTATTGGGAAACCGATGAGACGAGAATGGAATGCAGAGTATGTAATCATGCCACCAATCTGCTCCTCGAGGGAATGGCAAGCTGGCGAGGTGTTTTATATCGCATTTCAAGGAGCACCGTACATGGTCCAAGTGGCAAAACCTGGCCACTCACACGCATTGAGAATCATCCCTCTAGCTCGCTGCACCATGCCGCGGATGTCGCTTTGTGCGTACGGTTGTTGGACTGTTTGTGGGCCAGTCTCAACTGCTGTTGGGATGTCGCAGTAGTAACCAGCAACGGCCCAAGAATGTGTCCCGGAATGTTGATTGCGGGGATGATGAGTTGGCAACTTTGCCCGTTCCTGTCAGTCTCAGCGAGTCGCTCAACCGAGAACATAGGAAGCAGGCGCCAAGGTCCATCTGCCGAAAGTAGGATGGAAAAGGGAATATGTCAAGATGCTTTTCGACAATCTTTTATGCAATTACAACAACCGACGACTGGTGATTTACACTCCATCATGAGACCATGGCCAGATCGAGAAACACGGTACGAGCTACAGCCAGGGGGGCCGAGCCACTTGCGCATTTCTACTGTACGAGGGTATGGTTTGCAAGTTAAGAAAACTGAGAATTCCCATAGGAATCGGGTTGAAACCCATTGGTGGAGAAAGTACACGGGCCGCGTCACTTGATGTTTGTGAGTTTATGGCAAAAAAAAGCAGACTTCGAACGCACCCGGCTTCCAACTTGGCTCGGGGCCTGTTGGTCTGGAGATTTTGACGGGCTGGAAACCTCGAGAGAAACCCCCCCAGGTTTCCGTTTCTGACAAAAACTTGGCTCCAACTTCTGCAGGCGTGGATCACAGTCCGCTTATACCCGACGTTCAACAAAAGCGCACACGTCTATCCGCAAAGGGGCAACCCAAAGTAAACAGTCGAGCCTTGTATACCAAGACAAACTGGTCACATTGGCGAAATTCAAAAGGTATCAAGGCATGCGCAATCTCGCTGGATCCATGTCAAGAGATGAGATTCAGCCAGTGCCACAAACAACGCCCCGGCGGAGTTCCAGCTGGGAGCCACATTCCCCACGGTATTGAAAGTTGTCGCCTCGCGCCAGCTGAACGTTGCCGTGCTCCCACATTCCTAGCGAATCGTAAATGTATTTTTGTTAATGATTCAAAAAGCATGCGGCGGATTGAAAGGGTCCGGTTCAAAAGGAACCCCGGGTCCGCGTGACAAGGAAACGGGTTTTTGATCCAGGTAGCCGTTTTCTAGTTTACTACCGTCTCCTGGCCAAGCATGTATCGTGTCGGCCTGCTCTCAATGGCCATCGCTGCTCTTGCAGCGGCATCTCAAGCACACCGCCTACCACGTCGAGATACGGTATCGTGCCTCTGTGAAGACGAGGCCTGGGACATCGCGAGGCGATGGCTCGGCCTCTTCTCGACAGGCGGCGTTTCCAGCAGGGAGGAGCTCGCCGCGATTGCGTCTCCGGGCATCAAAAGCTACGACGCCGCTTTCGTCCCCGTCGTGACCGGGATCGACGAGCTATGGGACGTCCTCACCGAGCCCGGCGACGGCACCACGACCAGCGAGGCGCAGACGCCGAGCCTTCTGCTGCACTCGTGCGACCAGATTGCGTTCAACTGGAAGTACACCGCCGTCACGACCGGCTTGAACTCGTGAGTTGGGCCTTGGCCGGTTCGGCGCGCGCATTGCAAACCGTTGACGGGCCCCTTTTTTTTTTTATCTCTTTAACAGGACTGTTCCGGCGGGAACACCCGTGTACCTTACTGGCAACGACATTCTTCGGGTCGACTTGAGGACGGGGTTGGTCTCCAACGCGACGTCGTGTGGGGATTGGATTTTGCTGGCTCGTCAACTTGGCGGAACATGTGATATATGAATCGTCACGGCCCCTCCAGGGTTTGTCAAGCAACTCGGTTGAATTCGCGTGGGCACGGCGTGGTCAAGTGCGGATAAGAATGCTCACGTTTCAGTCAACTCTGCGATGCTCGAAGAAAAAAAGTATAAAAAAAAAAAAGTCGCAGACTGTTGTTCCTACCAGCCCAGGGCTTCGGAACCATAGCCTGCTATCAACCCTTGCCGCATATCGTATCACGTTCCCCATGCGGCCATTTTCAACGCGTCGCTTTAGCAACACACGTAAAGAGGGTTCGTCAGACTCGTTCATACCCTGGTTTCTATCGGCTCCAAGTCGACCAGAGAGGTTCGCAAAACTACCCGGTGTCCGGCCAGGGCGTTCGTTCCGCACGCAACAGGCCGCTCGTCGTTCTATTTCCTTCTCCACCCGAAAAAGATTGAAAACATGCGCTCCGCCTGCCCAGGCGTGAACTCGTTTGTGCTGCAGACCCGCGGTCAGAACGAACCGGGACGCTCGAGCGGCCCAAACAGGACCCCGGGAAGGGGAAGCGGGGGGGGGGGGGGGGGGGGGGGGGCACTAACCAATCGTCCGCCGCGTAGCCCATAAAGTTGTGAACGGGATCCAGGCCCGGCAGGTCCGGGCAGCTATCCAGGCCGGCGGCGGGGCAGTCGTAGGCCTCCCCCTCTGGGCGGGCGTGTCCGCGACGAAGTCGCCCCGGTCGTCGGAGCAGCCGCCGGCAAAGGTGTGGTTGAGGCCGAACCAGTGGCCGGCCTCGTGGACGGCGATGTGGCCCCGGTTCCAGATGTCGAAGCCGCCCTGGTCGACGGTGATGCCCGGCATGGTCATGGCGCTGATCTGGCACGAGTCGGCGTAAAAGTCCGGGCCGGCGGGGTCCGCGAGCGCGGCGGCCGTGGGGAACCGGCAGCGGCCCGTCGCGCCGGGCGCGTAGCTGCTGTAGAAGTAGAGGTTCATGGCGTCGTAGCCGCCCCTGCGGGTGCGCCTCAGGTACGCGTCGTACTCGTCCTCGTGGCTCACCCAGCCGCCGCCGTCGTTGACGAAGAAGGCCGACCCCGTGAGGTTGTCGACGACGCGCTCCGTCGAGTTGAGCCGCAGGTCGATGCCGTGCCCGGCGAAGGCGTCGCGCAGGACCCTCCACTGGGCGTCGACGATGTCGTCCGTGACGAGGCCCGCTTGGGCCTCGGTGCTGGCGATGTGGAAGTTCACGTCGACGGTGACGTTGCCGGGGTGGTCTCGGCGGCCGGCCGGCCAGACTGCGGATTGGGCGGCGGCGGCGGCGGCGTCGGAGACGGGCCCGTCGTCAGAGACCTGGCATCCGCGCCGGAAGGGCATGGGCTGCTTCTGCTCGGTGAGGGGGCCGCTGCTGGCGAGGCCCAGCGAGGCCATCCCGAGGACTACTAGGCTCTTCATGTTTGCGGCTGCCTCGTCGATTCGCGCCGGGGCTTGGAACTGAACATTGAAGAAACGTCGTGGCGTGAGTCGGACGTGCTCTCCCGGCTTTTATCCCATCGTCTCCGTGTCATCGGTGTCCTCGTCTTGGCTCGACTCGATTGGGATAACCCGGCAGCATGATGTATCCACCCTCCTCGTATTGCCGGCATCTCTATCTAGCTCAGACTCTTATTGGCCGACTGAGTCGGCTCACGCACCTGTTTCCAGTTTCTCAACCGTGGTTTTCATGTTGCCAACAGCCGTCGACCCCGTCCCCCGCCGTACCACTGGCGTTACGATCGACCATCACCGTGTCCCCAACTTGTCACCTTCCCAAACAAGCCAAACTTACATCCAAGCCAAGATAAACTTGTCAATGCCAAACTCGACCTGGGCTCTCCGTTGCTTCCCGATCGGCCTTTGTCGGGAACTGGGGAACTGGGGTGCGGGAGTTGAGCCGATGCCAACGCCAGCAGCACAGAATAACACGATGCATGACTTGGCCAAACGCATGTTCCAACAAATGCGCGAAATCTTTTCTTCTCGCCTCCAAGGCAGCTCGTATTCCGATAAGCATGCATTCCAGCCAAGGACACGCCGCTGTCCTGGTCGCCGTCCGCGTCGTGAACATGCGCACGTGTACGCACCAACGCGTCGCCTCGGCTGTTTTGCTTCATCCTTGCCCGACGATTCGTCTTTTGCAGCATGTATGCATGGTACCCAATCTTCAGCATGTTCAACCTGTCAACACAGCTTGACATCAGCGCTGGCAGGCGGGTTTCGTGTCGCATAAAACCAATTCCCGGTATCGAGCCGTCCTCGTAGATGTGCTAATGCTTCCGAGAGAGCATGGAAGCGAGGCGACTGGTAAACCATCAGTTGGCGTTACAAAGATTTCATTGCTGGATCGTGAGCTGATGCCCACTCAGGTGCCTGGAATGCAATGTTCCCGACACTCTCTACGCTTTCGGCCCTAGACGCAAACGAGTATGCAACAACGCCACAGCAGATGTCGACCCATGAAGCAGGGTGTCGCCGATTCACCTCGTAAGTGCACCACCCACATAGCCTTCGTATGGGAGCACGGGCGTCTGTGAGCTGTGCGGGCCGGCAGTGTCATGGATCCCGTCGTCGTCGGAGACGTTGAACGGGACGCTTCCACGGCGGACGAGACCGGACAAGAAGACAGCGGTATCTCGGACTTGGTAGACGAACTTCACAACGGCCGGCCGACTTGGAGACGCACCCATTGCGTGGCCTGCGAGAGCCAACTGCGCCGCCGAGCCCGATCCTTTAACTGGTGATAAGTCTGTCTCGCCAATGGGGGGGATTCAACCCCGGGGAGGGAGTGATGAAGCAGGCGTCTTTTCGAGCAAGGTTTACTGCGTCCGGCCCTTTGGATTCTTCTCGTCCCTAACCCCCAAAACCTCCTCGTCAAGGCCCGAAGGATCGCCGCAGCTCCCGCCACGCACCGCCGTCCTCGCCACCCTCTCCCGCGGGCCGTCCTGCGCACCCGGGAGTGCAATCTCTCCCGCGCGCGCGAAGCCGCTTCGACATGCTGCACATCCAGACCCGAGTGCCCCCCCCCCCCCCGTGTCTCACAACTCCTTCTCCAACACCTCGAACCACAAATCATCCCGCAGCGCCACGCCGCCCACGAGCTCCGCGTAGGGAAACTCCCTCCTCTCCCCCGTCCTCGCGTACCCCCTCCGCCCGTACCACGCAATCAGCTCCGCCCGCGTCCAGATGACGCAC
This sequence comes from Colletotrichum falcatum, assembly GCA_019425465.1. Classification (NCBI taxonomy): domain Eukaryota; kingdom Fungi; phylum Ascomycota; class Sordariomycetes; order Glomerellales; family Glomerellaceae; genus Colletotrichum; species Colletotrichum falcatum. The sequence continues at coordinate 73,776 of SWKJ01000206.1, read as the reverse complement.
ATCTCCATCCGCCGCACGCCGCCGCCGCTGCCGCCGCCGCCCCACGCCCGCCGCGCAAACTCCTCGGCGTGCGCCAGCACCGCCCGCCCCACCCCGCCGGCCTGCCGCGCCGGGTCCACGGCGAAGAGGCCGAAGTAGGCGACCGAGGGGTCCGTTTTCCCGCGGGCGATCTCGCAGCACGCCAGCGGGGTGGTGACGGCGGCGGCGGCAGCATCGGCATCGGCAGAGGAGGAGGAGGAGGAGGACGACGACGCGGCGCCCGTGACAAAGAGCACGACGCCCTCGGGCCCGGCCATCTTGGCGAGGAGCCCGGCCTCGTCGATGCGCTGGTCGGCGACGAGGTCGGCCTCGGTGGTCCACCCCCTCCGCGAGGCCTCGCCGCGGTAGGCCGAGCGGATGAGCCGGAGGAGGGCCGGGACGTCGGCCGGCGTGGCGGGGCGGACGGACAGGGCCCGTCTGGGGGCCGACACGGTCATTTCTTTTTCGGGGCTTGCTTGCTTGCTCGCTTGCTTGCTCGCTTGCTTGCTCGTCGTGGGTTTGTGCGTGCCGTGTGGGGTTTCTCTGCGGGAGTCCCGACGCTGCTGTCTCTGTGTGCTTTTCGGTGTATGAAGCGTTGGTGAGTTGACACGTGTAGAGAGAGAGAGAGAGAGAGAGAGAGAATACCGTAATATGTAAACCCCTAGTCGAGTGCGTCACGATCGGATACTATGCGCCGCCGACGCCGCTCCAGAGCCCATCGAGCAAAAAACAACAGCATTGTTTAGTACCTAGGCAAAAGAACAAGGGGCTCCGGACTCGGAGTTCCGACCCAGCGACCCCCCCCCCCCCCCCCCTCACACCGCGTGGGTCACGCACGAGGGAGGAAAAGCGAGCAGGGGGGGGGGCATGTGCCGGTCCTCTTTTGCAGCAGGGATCTCGTAGTTAGTCGACCAAGGGGGGTTTTTGGTTGCGAGAATGTCGCAGCAACATACAAAAAAACCAAGGCCCTTCGGCATTGCAGCTGGTCGACAATAGGGAGCCGACGGACGCCTTACTTCTCCACTCGAGCAGAAATATAGGGAAGAGTGCGGTAAAAGAAATTTGGTATTTTCCTTCCAATAAGCGTAAACTCTATATCGAGAAGTGAGTTGGGGGTTTGGGGTTTAAGGGGGGTATCAATGCAAAGGCGCAAACCAAAAGACGCAGACGCAGATGCTATGCCATGCTACTATTAGAATCCTCCTCCTCCTCCTCCTCCTTTTCCTCCCCTTCTCTCCTCCCCGCGTCTTCGTCTCTAGGACAAAACTGTCCGAACAACCGTCACTTCTTCCCCTTTGGCGCCGGCACAGCGACCCCCGCCGCGCTGTCCCACACGCTCGCGCTCACCTTGGCCGGAATCTTGCGCCCCCGGAGCCGCTGGTCAATCAGCCACATGCCCACGACAAACTCGGCCTTGCCGAGCATCCCCCTCCGGCCCCGGTCCACGAGGTCCCACACCTCTGCCAGCTCTTCTGCCGGCAGCCGTGACCGCCGCCAAATCTCCCGCGCCACCACGTTGACCACGCAGTCGCCGGCGTCGGCGGCCGGCGCAGCCACAGCCGCAGCCGCAGTCCGGGGCAGCAGCGGCGACGGGCCCGGCGACCCGACCAGCAGACTGCCGCGGTTGCTCGCCCACACGGCCTCGTACCGCCGCCGCTCGCGCGGGGTGATCTCGTCGCGCCACCGCCGCCGCGCCCCCTCGTGGTGCGAGTGCTTGTTGCTCGCCCGCTGGTGCCTCCTCTTGCGCATCTCGTCCTCGTCGTCCGACTTGGACGGCGGCCGCCGCAGCGTCTGCCGCAGGCGCGGCGACCTTGTCCGCTGCTGCTGCTGCTGCTGCGCCGAGTTACCCGTGTTGGAGGGCGTCAGGCGCGCCGCGGCGAGGGACCCGGCCATGATGGCGTCCGAGAGCGAGCTCAGCGGCAGGCTCGCGCCGGACGAGGCCGGAGTGCGCCGCGGGGTCGAGCGGCTCGGCGAGCTGTTGGCCGACGAGCGCCCGGGCGTGCTCTGGGCCGAATACATGGGACGGGGAGAGGGAGCCGCGACGGCGTGGTTGGGCACGGCCGTCTGCCCAGATTCGGCCGATACAAACGTGTCGTTGGAAGAGCTTGTATCGGCAGTGGAGGGCCGAGCCTCGGGCTTGGCGCGACGCAACGGCTCCTGCAAGGCGCGACGGCCATAAACCGATGCCATACTCCGGGGCTCGTTCAATGGCGGGGCGTCTGCTTCCCTCGACTTCGCACCCGCACCCGTGCTGCGCGGCTGGGGAGGTGTCGGGGCCGCAGCTTGGCCTTGGACGCCGGCCTCGTGGGCTTGGGGGAGACGACCTCGGTGTCTGCCCGCTTGACCACGGGCGGTGAGTTGGGGGCTGCCTCCCGAGCCATGGGCCGCGACCTCCTCGATTCGGGGTTGGCGGGCGGCGGCGGCGGCGGCTTCGACTCGGGTATCGTGGTCTGGGTGATGGCAACCCGCGTGAGCTGTGACTTTGACGGCACCTCTGGCGCCTCCCAAGGCATCGGCGATGTCGGCATCGTAGGCTGTGTCTGTCTGGCCGGCGGTAGCTGCTCAAACTCGGACCGAGTGGGAGAGATCCTCGCCGGTGAGAGCAAGACCTTGACGGGCTTCGGCGCGAGTTTCTTCGCTTGCGGTGTAGCCTCGTCCATGGATGCTGACCCATCGACCGCCACAGGCGTCACGGGCCGCGGTTTCGTCTTGGGCCGCGGCTTCGAGAGCATGGGCCTTTGCAAGCCAGGCTCCTCCTTCTCCTCCTTCTCCTCCTCCTCCTCCACACTCCCCATCCTCGCGGCCTTGGCCCTCGAGGGGCTGAGCTCCCTCTCGGGCGTCAGCGGCCGCACGTGGGGCCTTGCGCTGACGCCGCCGGTCCGCTTGACGGGGTCGACGTCGACGTCGGACCGCCTCTCGAACATGGTGATCAGGTGCCCCGTCGCCGGTATCGAGGTGGTGTCGGGAAGGTCGAGGCTGCTGACGACGCTGGACGAGCCGGCGCTGCCGCGCCTGACCACCCTGGTGCCCATGAGGCGGGCGTTCTGCATCTGGTGCAGCTTGTTCAGCTGGGCGGGGTTAGGGAGGTCGGGCTCGGGTGCGGCTGGGGGCTAGGCGAGGCGCTCCTAGACGCGGCGAGGGTGGCGGCGATGTAGCTCGGGCTCTTGGGGTCGAGTCTCGTGGGCGGGGTCAGGTGGGAGGGCGTGGCGGCAGCGGGGCTCGAGGAGAGCAAGTTGGACAGACGGTCGCGCATGTCAGCGGTGCCATCGCGGCCGAAGCGGTCCTTATCGCCGGGGTGGTGGGGGCCAGGCTCGTTCCCGTGTATTGACGTTGTACCGGACTCGCGCTCGTGCTCCGGTCGTGGGCGGAGGCGGCCGAGGCAGCGATGAGGCTCGTCCGGCGGGGGCGGGAAGGGGCGGGTTTGGGGGGCGAGACAGGCCTCGGGATCGTCTTTTTGAAGGCGAGGTTCGCGCCTTTGAGGGCAGCGGCGGCATCAGAGGCACCTCTAGGGGCGGCAGGGGAGGATGAGGAGGGGGGATGGTATTGGTGGGCGTTCATCATCTTGGCGATGGAGGGCCGGGGGTGTCGTGAGGGGAGAAGGCAGCATCGGAGGGTGCTTTTTCTAGCAAAAGAGCGGCCCGAGTGGTGATGGATCGATCAATGGGTGGTTAACGTTTCGGTCATCATGGGAGCTTCGTCAAGGGAACGTGGACGGTCCGTCATTCAGGGTTTGGTACGCGTTGTTCGTGGTAGGGGCGGTATTGGAACAGAGAGGAGAATCGGCGGACGGGCGTTTGTTTGTTTGTTTGGAATGCCGAGAGACGGACGCGAGAAAAGGAGGCGGAAGAAGAAAGAAGACGAAAAAAAAAAGGGTTGATGGCGGCAGGCAGAAACAGCGTGGAAATGATGGATGGATCACGTTGGCATCCCGGCGGCTGAGGTGCAGCTGACGGGGATGAAGGAACTTGAGTTGACAGAGGGAAGATGGAACGAACGGGTGTGTGGGCGCACGCACGCACCTCACCTGTGCCGTGTTAGGTACCCAGGTACCAGTGTAAGGCTGAGACACGGCTCATTCCAGCGAGGAAGGTCCCTGAGCGCAGTACCGAGACAGCTGGGGATGCCGTCGGGGAAATGATGCACACACACGTTGTACATGGTACTGCGCACTGCTCACTGCGTACACACTGAGTACCGTACAAACACATCGTATGGTACAAAGTAGGTACGAATACACATACCAAGAAACATCACCAAAGATCGACATCACCGGCGTCATAATAGCGGAACCCGAGCAGCCGGGTCGCTAGACCTATCCGTAGTCTGGGTAGACACTCCCGGACTACCGGTAGGCATGTCCCTCGACCGTCGCATTTCCCTAATAAACACGCGGGCAGCGCGCGATATTATCCCTTGATTTCTCCCTTGGCTCCTCCTCCTCCTCCTCCCCGCCTCCCCATCACCTCGTCTCACTCGCGCCGGGACCTGACTGACACCTACGCCGTCCATCCATCCGCCCGTTCGTCCGTTCGTCCGTCTTGCTTTTCCTAGCCAGCGTCCCTTCGTCTGCCGAGCTTCCAGCCGCCCGCCTATCGTCCACACACACACACGCTTGATCCGAACCCCTAAAGCATCGGCATCGGCATCGGCACGCCACGCCGTGTCACGTAATCGGTGTGCATCGCAGAGGTACGAACAATGAGCAAATGTATTCGTCATCTCGTCTTCTTCCTTTCCTACTAGGTACACTAGAAAAGGAGAACGAGAAGGAAGAAATAAACCACTTATGCTTTGATGGCCAGACAGCACGCAGCGCAACACGGACAGGACAGGGCGAAATCAAATAAAAAGACTACAAAAAGAACTCACAAAACAAAAAAGTCGAGCAGGAAGACGAGTCCGCTCCAGATCCTGTTGTCCGGAGCCGCCATCCCAGACGCCCGCCCTCAAGAACCAACAACTCCGGTGCCTGCCATCCCATCCCTCCCTACCTTTGCTTCCATTACCGAGGAAAGTTTTACCCAGACAATGGGGGGTATGTCTTTTTTTTTCTGACAAAAAAAAAGGAGGCAAAAAAAGAATTTGTAAAGAAAAAAACCAACAGTCGTTGCGTTGCGGCTGGTGATGATCGGGCAAGTGTCTCCGGGTTCTGGCCATTGACCGACCGTAACCCTAAACCATCCCAAAAAGAGAAGAGAAAGCCTTTGCGGCCCACGCCAATCCCATATGCACGGAAGACAAGAACCTGCAACCCTCCCGCGGAATGGGATCCTCCACTCCCGCCGTCTCCTCTCTCTCTCTCTCTCAAACATAATCAGCCAAATACTAACGACACGACAAGAAGAAGCCAACAAGAGTCGGCAGACGCCGACAAATCTTCGACGGCATCGACGTCGGAATAAGAAAAGAAAAATAAGGGTGTGTGTGTAGGGGGGGGAGACATGTGTCGTGACCGAATGCATCGTCCAGACGTGGGAAGCGTAATCATCCGACATTATCATCAGGTTGAAGAAAAATCCAGGACTGGGGCAGGCATGGAACGACACGCCAAGACGCTGAAACACGCCCTGCTTGCTTCCTTCTTGCTCGTCTTCACATCTTCCTCAGTATCCGTCCTCGTCTGTCCACTCGCCCGAGATGGTGCGGTTGCCCTCGCCGTCCGTGTACACTCGCCCGCCAGGTGCCGTCATCGGATAAGGCCGCTGTCTCTTGGGGTCCATCGCCGGCGGCCGGTATCCCGCTTCCGCCTCCAGAGGCTTGCCGCGCGCCGCCCGCACCTTGGCGTAGTACGTGTCCGTGGCGTCTTGTTCGGGCTCGCTGGCGTCGTCGTACGTTTCCCAGTTTTCCGAGCCCGTCACGTTGCTGGATCCGTTGGACGAGTTGGAGATTTGCCGCGGTGGTGGCGCCTGGGGGGGTATGACGACGCGGGGTATTGCCGCACCGTCGAAGAGTGGTATTCGTGCTGCGAAGAGCCGCCCGAGTGGTGGGAGCTCTTGGAGGCGTACGACGCATGCGATGTGTGTGAGGCGTGTGAGGCGTGCGAGGCGTGCGACGTGTGCGACAGGGTCGAGTTGGCCCTCATCAGGGACGGGTGCTGGCAGTCGTCATCATATGGGTCTTCCAGCTCGACTTGCCGCACGATGCCGGCAACCAGCCCCGCCGACTTATACGGGTTCGCCGGCGCCTCGAGCTCCACCGTGTTCAGATCCCGCATCCTCGGCGGCGGGGCACGGAACTGACCTTGTCCGCCACGCACCGTCGCGTACGCGTCGATCCGCGACACCGGTCTCTCCAGCCTGTCGGGCGAGCTGGGGCCGTACTTGAGGTTCGACAGCGGAGGACGCGCCGGGATCCTCGAAGGACTGCCCGGCGGCCTGTTGAGGGTCTGCGCCCGCTCCCTGACGGAGCCCATGGCGGAACCCGGTCGGAGCGTTTCCTGGCTCTTGGCGTGGGCAGAGACGGGCCTGGCCGTCATGCTGCCGTTGGTGTTGGAGCGCTTGATCGAGATGGGCGCCGGCGTGGGAGCCGGCGTCCTGTTGCCGTTCCGCGTCGGAGGTCTGGCCGTGCCGGCGGTGCTATTGGCTCTGGCGTGGCCCTTGGGTCTTGTGGTTGACGGAGTCGCTCCGACACCGGGCGTCTTGGATCGCGGGCCGGGCGCCGGCCTGCCTTCTCCCTCGAGGACATCCAGGTACCGCTCGCCGTGGACGAGGAAGGGCCGCCCGTAGTCGTCCTCGAAGCGCTCGAGGGCCTTGCGCAGATCGGCGGCGATCTTGGGGAGCTCCTTGGCGATGCGCTTACGCATCTTCTCTTCTCTGAGAAGCTTGCCGGGGTCGCGCTTCTCGCCCTTTTGTCCCCGCATCATCAGCCGCGAGGCATCCTGGCTGGATGCTGCGAGCTCGTCCCGCTCGTGCGTCAGGCTCTTGTGCCTCTCGATGAGCTCGAGCGTGGGCGCGCGCTGCTCCCTGAGGGCCTCGAGTCTCTGGATCTCGCGCTCGTGGGCCTCGAGGAGGGCGTCGCTGTACACGTCGGAAAATGCGGGGGTGAACTCGAGCATCTCGTCCTCGGAGAGGTACAGGCCATCCCACAGCTCTTGCAGCTTGCATCGCGCGTCCTCGACGAACAAGTGCAGGTTTTGCCGCTTCAGCTCGTTGAGGCGGTTGAGCTCGTCTTCAAACTCGTTGATCTGCCTCACGCCGCAGCCGCGGTTGCTGTTGAGGAAGGCCTTCCTCTCGCCCACGTCGATCTCGAGCTTCTCCCAGAGGGCCTCGACAGCCGCCTTGAGGTCCTTCAGGCGCTTCTCGCGGTTCTTCTTCTCGTCCGAGAGTTTGTCGCGTTTCGCCTCGAGTCGCTTGAGATCCTCCAGGTGCAGGCCCAACTGTTCTGGTGAGTCGCGGTAGTTCCTGACAATGGCGCCGTCGGTCTGGGCTTGGGGAGTGCCCAGCTCGGCCCAGAGCTGGATGATGTGCTCGCAGAGGGCTTTGACGGCGGCGACTCGCTGGGTGTACTCTTCATACACCCTCGTAAACTCAGCGTCGAGCCTCTCGACGTACGCGGACGACAGGTCAAAGTTGGGCGGGATGGACTGGTTCGGGCCAGTGGGGGGCAGGGGAATCTGGACAAAGGTCGGTTCGAGGTGGGACGACCACGACTCTAGGTTTTCGACGAGTGCTGAACAAGGGGTTAGTTGGCGCGAGGGACAAACGGTCTCCCGTCGTGTCGGGGGCGACTCACCCTTGACCTGTTCGAAACGCTCCTTGTGCAACCGGGCAATCTGCTTGTGCTTCTCCCTGAGGGTTTGTAGACAGCGGGTCAGGGGGTATGTGATCTGAAGGTCTTCACCGGCGCCACGGCGGGCGTCGTTATCATCGAGTGACGCCTCCATTTGTCGAATCGTAGTGATGATGCGCTCGGCTTCCTCGATCATGTCTTCTTTTTCGCTGGTTACTATGTGGACCTGATCGGTGAGCGCCTTGGAAAGGGCCTCGAAGAGCTGCGGAAGAAGGAAGCGGTCAGCAACAGTCAGGGCAAAGTGGAGAGAGAGAGAGATGTGGGTGAGGCGTACGGCTTCCTCGCGCTTCTCGCGATCATGTTTGGCGACTCCAATCTCGTCAAACAGGCCGTGCAGCTGGCCGATGATGGTGTTGACCTGTTGGGACAGGTAACCGGTGTCCATGGTGAGTTACGACGACGAAAGGGAAACCACCAGGATAAGGGAAAGGGTCAAGACAAGACAAAAAAAAGGTGGCCTGATTTGGAGTATAGGTGAGGTAGGCAGGCAGGCCGTGTATCGGTTGGTAGTCGCGATTAATGGAGTGGCGGGGATTTGTACACTAATCGCAAGAAAGAGTGGGTGCGAGCGCAAATGCTGGTTCGGCTGTTGACGCTATTCACAGTAGCGGGGAAGCGATGCGGGTTGGTTGCTGGGAAAGCGACGGGGGTGGGGAGGTTATGAACCGAGTGAGTCGATTTGTTTACTTTGTTTGCCTCGGCGCAGATTTGACAACGGCTCGCGGGAGACCTTTTTGCCCCGGGCTCTTTGCCACGAACAGGGACTATGATGGATAGATGGATGGGAGTAGCGAATGATCACCGACAGGTGTGCAGCGATTAGCGCATCGTCCGGCTAGAGAAGGAAGGGAAAATCGGCAGTCTCTTTGGATCTGTGAAGCCGGAAGAGATTTGTCTGAGACTGCGAATCCGGGCCTGTTTGACGATGAGGTGGGCGGCGTTGAAGGCGGGAGAGAGAGAGAGAGAGAGAGAATGAGAGGGGGGGGGGGAAGAGAGGGAGAGAAAAGAAGGTGAGGGAGAGAAAAGTGAGGGAGAAGAAGATAAGATGGTGACCAAGATGCAAGCTGTGATAAATCGCCGGTTGGCGGAGATGCGATGATGGTCTGTCTGCTGCAACCTGGCGCAAAGCCGCAAAGCAGTTTAGCAAAGTGGGCGGGCGGCAATGTGACTGACTGACGGGTTGGTCGAGGCTGGTGTTTTGCCGCTTTCAGGCTCGCGTGGTGGGACGGTATCCACGGCAACGTCCCTACCCTTGTTCTGTTCCCTGCCCGTGCTTGTCCGTCCCTGTCTATCCCTGCGGCCGCGCCTCGACCGTCCTTGTCCCGAACGGTACGTACCTCTTCGCCAGACGGTGTGCTACCTACTAGGTAGGTATTCGTACGTGAAGGCAGTCTTGCTCTCTCGCCATTGGCCAGCTTCCATCGGTAGGCTGTCATTGGATGCTGCGAGCCGGTACGTACCTGCCACCGCCCCGCAGCTGTTCGTTTGTTGGGAGGCGGGATGGTCAGTACTTGGGTATCCGTATCCGTACTCCGTACCACCTATCCGTACCTACGCTCACAGCGGGAGGTGCCTGGCTCCGTCTTAACTAAGCCGGCCGGCTGGCTAGCGCTGTTGCACCCCGTCAACCGAGGGAAAGGCTGCAGCTCCTCGGGTTAATTATCGAGCTGGGTATCCGTATTTGTACGGATAGTATCGTCTGTTAATGTTGAAGGCTGGGGAAAGAGGGGTCATGTTGCCCAGTTCTTGGTTCAGGGACGATGACGGTCCCATTGCGTCTTTCTCACATCGACTTGACGGGACTGCGGTCTGTTCTATACCCAATTATTGTATCCGTACGGAGTACGGAGTACTGCCTATCGCATCTGGTAGTAGTACTTGTAGGTAGCATGTCTATTTTGAATGACAAACATGGGCGATCAAACACATGTCGCAATACCAAACACCCGCAGCTCTGGTCGCGCACCGGCGCATCGGATCATCCGCTTTGTTTACATGGTCACAGCACAGCATCGCATCGCATCACATCGCATCGCATCGCATGACGGCGCAACGTCGCCAACGGCCACACTGCAAGTCATCCCGCCGCCCCTCCCCAGCAACCCAGCGCGGCGCAAGGCAGCCTGACCCGACTAATACCGATGGGTGTCGTGTGCAGCGAGCTGCACCGCATCGCATCAAGCTAGACTCATGCACCTCGCGACTCCTACTCTGTTTTCTCTGTTTATCCGAAGCTATTCTTTCCATTCCGAGTCTCGGGGCACTCTGCGAGTTGCATCCCATCCTCTCTCACTCACTCACTCACTCAGTTTCTCTCTGCGAGATGGAACCCCCCCCCCCCCCCCCCCCGTCCGTTCCCACACCGTATCACACCGTATCTAATCACATTTGACTCGATCCCCTCGTGCGCAGCATGCATGCGTGCGCGCACTAACGGACCACTAGAAAAAAAGCCCGACGGGGGAAAAAATAAAATAAATAAAAAAGAACCGTCGTCAAACCCAAGAACCCGATCTGCTCATTTCGGCTCTTTCCCATCCCATGTTTCCCTCCCCCCGGCCGGATCCACTCGGATGTGGGGTTCCTTGTCCAGCGGTGAGGCGCAGCCAACCAGCCAGGCGCTGAGGGCCACACCTGAGCCTCCTCTCACCACGGTGACGGCACACTTTCTTCTTCCCAAACCTTCATCCCCATCCTTGCTTGCTATGCCATGCTTGCTTTTCTCAATCTCCTCGATCCTCGCCCGTTGTTTCTGATCTTGATTGGCGCCGCTGTGCTACCGTCCGGCATTCTTCTTCTCCCTTTGTTCTTTGCCCCGGAAACCGCCCTCCACGAAACGACAAAACGAATCGAAAAAGAAACGAAAAAAGAAGACGAAATTGAAACAGTGTCGCATATTATCTAGCCGCCCCATGCTCTCTCTCTCTCTCTCTGTCTGTCTCTCTGTCTCGCCTCCACGCTTTTCTCCCCCAGACTCGTGGTCAAAATCCTCCTAGCCGGACTCCGTCGGCTTGCTCCTCAACGCGCCCAGCCCAGCCCAAATCCATCACGGAATAGCCCGGTCCGCTAGCTACCAAGCTTGACGGCCGGAGCCTCGGGCTGGGGGCACGCGAGCCCGTCGTTTCTTCCCTTCCAAACCCTGCCAAAGTGTCAGCATGGCCTACTCCCGTTACTCTCTGCTACGTCATCGCCGCCTCTGAGCTGCGTTGCCCGGTGGATTCCTCGGTCGCAGTCGTGATCGTGAGGCCTGCCGTACGAGTATGCGTACCTACTATCCGTACCTACATAGGTAGTGTAGTACGCAGCCCTGCGCGGCTCCAGCCAGCCACATTATCTGGTCTCTGATAAGCACATGGGTCCTCTTGCGGGTGGTTGGTTCCGCCAGGTTTGACGACGTTTCGACGGGCTCGCCCACTCACTCGTTCGACCTTCTGTTGGTTGGTTGCTTTTACATGGCATGTCGCATCCTTCATGCGCAGCCTGTTTTTGTCGCAAGAGTCGGACAACGTATCGAGACACCATCTTCCCATTGGCGATTGTCTTCTTCCCCCCCCATTCAAGGATGCCGTCTGTCGCTTCACCACCTGGATCCACGCAGCCGTGTGTCTCCATGGCCCACACCCACTAGTGCCTACCAAACCGAGGTGTCTGATGTCTGGTATCCGAGCTGCTTCCGTCACGGCATTCAATCGCGGGACCGCAGACCTGGACGACGACCGTTGGCACCAGCCAACCCGTATTGGGTCCCTCTTCAAACTGCATGGATACGTGTACGCGTGTCAGCCTATCGGGATCCAATAGCCTACGAACAAAGCTGTTTCTCTCGCTCGTACCCCGCCCCGCATGGCCCCCGTTAATCAATCGGCACTTGAGACCGAGACCACGCTGCGTCAAGCGCCCACCATCCGCGCCCTGCTACACGTCCCGCCCTCGCAGATGATGGGCGGTGACCGCCCCCATGCCCTTTGCCCGCCGCCTCGTCCATCTCGTAGCCGTGCTGCCGTCCGCTCTTCTCGTCGCCCGCGCCCGGGGTCCCGAAGCCCGCCTCTTCAGTCTCGCCCGTCGTTGAAGGTATCCCGCCGCCCCGAGCGCCACGATCCCGAGCGCCACGCCGATACCGATGCCGGCTTTGGCCCCGGTCCCCAGCCCGCCGCCGGAGCCGGAGGAGCCGTCCGCGGGAGACGCCGCCGCCGTCGTCTCCGGCGCGCGTCTCGCGACGAACGTAGACGTCCGAGAACCGTGGCTGTCTTGGGCTTGTTTTCCTTTCCCCCGTTAGCCGCTTCGGGTTCCGCGAGAGGCTGCAAATGGGGGGAACGAGACCAAGGTGGGGAGGGGGCTTACCGAATAGATGCTTCGGGAAGCAGATGTCGCTCGCCCAGCTGGGGTCGGTACACGTCCCGGGGGCGTTGATGACGCCACTCTTGTCCTGGTCGTCGTCGTCAAGAAGACGGCAGAGGCCGTCGGGGAGGCACGCCTCCGCCGACGTGCAGCACACGCTCACGGCTGCCCCCGCCTCGCACGGCACGTCGGCGCTCCGCTCGCCGCCGGGGTGGAAGCAGGGTCGCCCCCGGGCCGCGGCGAGCTGGAGCAGCAGAGCGGCCACGCCAGCGAATGCGGCGCTGCCGCGCGCCAGCTTCATCCTGGAACGAACTCTCGTGGGTTGCGCCGAGTCCCAAGTCCCCGCCTGCCCTTGGGGAAGATGCAGGATGCGAAAGAGAAGGCTGGAGTGGTAGGGGGAGGGGCAAGTTACGGCTGACTTGGAGTTTTATTTGGGGGCGGGGGCTGGATGCGGTCATCATTCGATGGAAGAAACATGCCACCTGCGCTGGCGAATCCATGGCGCTGGCAGGGGTCGTTATCGAGGTAACCCAACAAGGAAGGTGGGAGTGTGCGCAAGAAACGTCCATCAATCTCTCTCTCTGCCTTGTGTGTGTCATCGGGCGGGCTGGGGATCGGTTCTTCTCCGGACCTTTCGCCAGGCTTGGCTCGACGAGATCGCCTTCGCCTCGACCTCCGAAGACGTCGCCACGGCCCAGTGAGCGCGGGAATGGTCTGGGGCAGAGCGGTAGGCGGGGAGATGTTCACGACTTGGTTCTAGTGTCGGTATGCATGGCGGTCTTGATGCTCAACGTCCCCCCTTTGAACCTTGATGGCGGTCCTTGCCATGATTCAAGCATTTCATACTGCATCTACTGAGATGACGAAATGTTAGGGGGCGGGGTGGGCAACACTCTGCGTTTACTTTCCGATCAGCACCGACGTACTAACTAACACAGGTCCTGTCCCTCTTAAAGCCACACACACAATGCTGCTTGGAAAGGGGCAAAAGAAGCAAGATACCAAATGGCAAAAGACATACAACACCAGGCATTCACCAGTCGTCACCGACCTGATTACTACTCTGGCCCTTACTGGCTTGTCTATGGGAGATCGGACGGGATCCCGAGTTCTCCAGTAGGTATGGTCGTATGTATGCCTCGATTAGAACCAAGACTCCTTATATACCACTTTGCAAGGCGGGGAGTGCCGGTCGTGAAGTAGCCGAACCGCTCGGGGATATGTAGAACCTCTGTCTGGAGCCAGTGGTCATAGGTGGCGATTGCCGGGTGAACAGGGTCGAGACAATTATCAACTCCGATCTCTGGGCCCAAGAGATGCGCGGTGGTCGCGAGAGCGCTCACCGTGAGGGCGGTTGCCAGTCAGGTATTAGCTGGGGACCCGGCTAAGAGGAAAACACCATGCCTCACCTACTTCATGGCCCAGGCAACTTGGCGCGTCAGACAAGCTGGGGTGTTGATCGGCTGTCGTCCTGCGGACTTTTGAGTGACTATCGTCTTGAGGGCTTTGAGTGAAGCCGTTGTGCAAGTTGTAAAGGCAAGCGTCATCGTTGCTGAAGCTGCTGGTGAAGATGAGAGGAACAAGCTCGCCCATGCCTAGATGTCTGGCCTAGACCGCGGGACAGCGCCTCACGTGAACCTGGCGCCGCAGACGTGGAAGACCCTGATGAAGCGTCGATTAATTATCGGGTAATACCCTACGGGCACTCTTCTTTTTAGTCTTGGACAAGCATATAGTAAAATAAGTCTGATTAACATTAGCCTCGGTCACTGAGGCATGCCAATTATCTATATATATACATATATACAAACCACTCTCCTGAACAACCACCTTTTGAGTTGTGAAACATGCCAAAGACCGCCTGGTTGCGACCCAGGCAGTGCGTGTAGAGAACTCCGTGCTCCCGCAGCCCCTCCCCCCCTGGCGGCGCCAACAGATGGAATAAGCAAAGTCTGACGGGGAGTAGAGAGTCGGAAAGAAGGTCAGGCGCACCACATCTCGACCCTGACGCCGCGGAGCTCCTCCAAGACGCCAAAGTCCAGGCCGCGCTGCCGGAAGGACACGATGATCATGTCAAACGTCTCGAGCGTCTCGCGGTTCCAGTTCTCGTCGGCCAGCCGGGGGGCGGCGGGCACGGCGTTCTGCCTCACGAGCGGGTCGGCGAACATGACGTCCACCTCGCCGGAGCGGACGAGGGCGTGCACGAGGTCGACGCCGGGGGAGTTGCTGAGGACGGACTGCCCGGCCTTGAAGCCGACGCCGACGACGAGCACGCGGGGGCGGAGCAGGGCGGCCGGGGGGGCGGCGCCCGCTCCGGCGTCCCTGGTCGTCAGGGAGGCGATGGCGCGGCGCGCGATGGCGGCGGGGCGGGCGGCCATCTTCTCGGCGGCGGCCTCGAGCAAGGGGAAGGCGCTGTTGGACAGGAGGTAGTAGGGGTTGACGGGGATGCAGTGGCCGCCGACGCCCAGCGAGGGCGCGAAGGGCGTGTAGCCAAAGGGCTTGGTGGCGGCGGCGGCGGCGACCTCGTAGGGGTCGATGCCGTGGGGGAGGCACGCGTCGGCCATCTCGTTGGCGAAGGCGACGCACATCATGCGCTGGCAGTTCTCGTAGAGCTTGGTCATCTCGGCGACCTCGGTGCGGCTGACGGGGACGAGCCGGTCAAAGACGCGGCCGTAGAGGCGCACGATGGACTCCAGGGAGCCCGGCACGCCGCCGTCGTCGAGGCCCGAGACGATCTTGGGGATGGCGCGGCAGGGCGGCTCGACGCGGCCGGGGTCCACGCGCTCGGGGACATGCCGGCGTAGAAGCCGCGCGAGAGGGCGACGGGGCCGAGGAGGCCGCGGGTCATGCCCACGGCCACGGAGCTCTCGATGACGACGGTCGAGCCCGGCCTGGCGTGCTGGGCGACCGTGGCGATGGCGCTCCGCAGGTACGACGTGTCGATGCTCTTGTCCGCCTTGAGCAGGGTCGGCACGGATATCAGGAAGTGGGTCGCCTCGCGCAGGTCCGCCCTGCAGGTGGTGAAGCGGATGCGCTCGCCGGGGAGCTCCTTGCGGGCCTCGCTGATCCTGCCCTCGGACACGTCGAAGCCGAGGACGTCGTAGTGGGCCGAGAAGGAGTCGACCAAGTGCGTGCCGACGTAGCCGACGCCGACGACGGCGACGAGGGGCTGGTCGTCGGGGCCGACCTCGGGGGCGACGTCGACGGCCCTGTCGTTGTGCAGAAAGGAGTGCTCTTGGTACTCGGGAGGGGGTGTGACGGGCGTCTGCGGAAGCTCGAGGGCAGACTTGGAGGAGTTGGAGCCGGGGAATTTGAAGCCGAGTGCCTCCAGGGGAGGCGTGTCGGGAGCCGGCACAGAGAGGCTGCGGCCGTGGGTGAAGGGTTTGTCAAGGGCGATCTTCATGGTGACGGCAAGGCGGTGATGGTGGTCCGAGGGGGGAGGGGGGGAGTAGACCAAGAAATGAACGGAAAGCCCAGACAGGATCAGAACTAATATAAAAATGGTTGGTGAGGCATAATTCGAATTCTCCTACGGCATGTGGAGGAGGGGGGTTATATACGGCCGAAAGATGTGAATCTCTTTTTTTTTTTCGAGAACGAGCCAGCCGCTTGATTCACCGCGTGAAACCATGACAAATTACTCAGAGAAAAGCCAAGAATACTAGTCACCAGAAGGTGGAAACGCAAAACTGGGCGGGATGGCAGAAGTCAGATGGCAGGGGTCGTCGCGAGATTTCAACCACACCGCACACGAAGCCGCCCAGCGAAGCGCCAAAAAAAGACACAACAGAAAGAAAAGTCCGGTACGAGGAGATGAGCTAGGGAGACGGAGAAAAGAATAGAGAGAGAGAGAAAGAGAGAGAGAGAGAGAGAGAGAGAGAGAGAGAGAGAGAGAGAGAGAGAGAGAGAGAGAGAGAGAGAGAGAGAGAGACAGAGAGATGGCCCAATCTCCCAATCTGGTGGCCAATGCCCAACGAACAAGACTCGGTGACCACGACACATGTCACCTCAGCGCCGTCGCGAAATCCCGGCAGCGGGTTGGAGGGTCAAAGGCAAGCAAGCAGCACGAGAGTCCGAGCCCTATCCCCGCCGCGCCCCCTTCAGTGCAGAGATCGTCGACATGAGCCGCCGGCGAGAAGCAAAAGTGCCCGTCGTATCCACGTCCATGATCTACCTCAGCCAGGGGAGGGGTCTCCGGGTAGGGCAGAAAGCTTCTGACTGGTACCGCGGACCGAAAGGGTGTTTCCCCCCCCCTTTCGGCGCAGCAATAAGCAATATTGCTAGCCTCGTTTTTCCCCATGGTGGGCGGAAAACGAGGAAAAAGATATCCCCGCAGTCTGGGCTGCAGGACTGAAGGCAAGGAAGCTCGCGCTGCTTGACCGGGGTAGGAATTCCGCAGACGTTGCTGATGGAGGAGGGCGTAGTTGGTCGACTATGGCTATGCGTATATATGTAATTATAGGATATGTGCTTAAGACATACATGGCCCCCGACCGGGGTGTTATCGGGGGCTCCGGCATAGCCCGGCTCTCCGGGCCGCTCCATAGCGCCGCCGCCACCATTCCGCTTTTGTCTCTTGCTCATGGGTTAGGCCCCTTTTTTTCGTTGCACGTCTCCATTTGCGGCAAGATGACGAGGCCGCACAAGTGAGCCTCCCTCGGTGGCGCGAACCCTACACCGTCGCCCGTTGCGAGGCCGACTCTCTTCACTCGTGTGTCTCCTCTGATACGAACCGTTGGGTCTCAGCCACTCACTCCATCTCCCCGTAACGTCATTGTCTCTTTGGCTTGCTTGAAAACCAAACCCAACTCCATGACAACCTCGACACGAAGAGGGCCACATGAAGGAGAATTCCCCGGATTGACAGACTGATGATCCGCTGGGTAGGGAGATGGGCGCAGGGACACCGCATGGGCTGGGTAGATGCTCGGGACGTGGGTCCTGTTACTGACCCACGCCCGACATGCTCGTGTCCGACAAAAGATTTTGCAGGTCGGCAGTGAGGGCGATCGCCGAATGACCCAGTCCCAGAAGCCTGGACCCCGGGAAACACATCGTATTCTGCTCTGCTTGGTTCGCTCGAGCCTCCTCCATTCCGGCAAACATACATCATACAAAGTAGGATCGGCGCAGATCCACCCAGGGCCCTGGCGCCGGTGTCTGGGTACCCATCAGCCATCAATCATGTTGTTTTGGATGCGGTGGTTTTTAGCCACTGTGCCAACTCCAAGATATTAGCCATTCTTCTCTGCATGTCGCCTTTTAGAAATTTACTCTCCACGAAGACGCTGCTGTTACCGTTGCTCATGTCCAGCCATCTTACCCCTTCTTCTTCATGCGTCCAACCGGAGGATCCCTCTAGCCGCTCCTTGGTGCTCTTCTTCCATAAAGGTTCGGGCACTTGGCCGCGGTAGATGGCACGGATGTTCTCAACTCGAGCTTATTGAAACCTGCTCTCCAGGAGATCGGCAGGCCGATCTACACCCGGGATCCGTAAGTGTTCTTTTAAGCCTTACGCTATTCATCTAGTCCGTGTTGTGAGTTCTTGGCATTTAACCTTAACCAAGTGAGGCTTACGGTCAATCCTTGCAGCCGCACCCAAACCACGTACCGGACCCCGGCTATTTGCATAGCGCTCCAGTCATGGCCAACCCCACCCCCCCCCCCCCCCGGCATCTAGGCATTTGGAATTGCGTCTTGCCGCCACCAACAACCATGTTCCTGATGACTAGGCCCTTTGGTCTTTTCCCCGACGACGACTTGGTGGTTGATAGCGCCCTGACTGAAGAACGGGAGGCCACGACTGACAGGCAGATTTGAAATCACGCATCGTTCAAGTTCGGGCGGCAGCATCGGTTCGTTGGGCTTGGAATGATGTGTGCTCGGACGGTTGAGGGTCATCAGCAGGTTGCTGGCGTGTGCAACCCAATCAACTACCGGCGGCAAAGACAACCGCCTGCCAAGGAACGAGGCGAGCTTCTAGATCGACAGTCGAATCTCAGACTTTTGATAGGAAAGGACGGGCCTCAATCTTTGTAGCACCAGGTCCCGGATTCCGTGGGAAGCCAGTAGTAGCCTATTACCCCGGCTAGTTCCCGACCCGGTGACCGTACCTCTCCGCCGCGAGTGGTCCTATGCCGCCTCGACTACCAGTCCCTCCCATCCCAGGCCGCAGCTGGGAGGGCGTAATTTTACATGTTCCAATATCACAAGACCGCCCCGGTCGAGTGGCGTCCGGCATTCAACGAGGATTGTTCTCACATCACCGGCAAGGAGGGAAGCCATACGGATCCGGTTCCTCTGATGAAGCTGATTAAAAACAATGTGGTCTCTGGGGACCGGCCCACGATGTTTCTCTGCCCCCCACCATCTCTCGTTCGGTACAAGTTCTCAAACCTCGCCGATCGTGGTGTTCCGTCCCTTCACTCTCGACATTTCGTCGGTGCCACTCTTTCAAGAGGAAATTCCGTATCCCGGCCACTCCTTCACCGATATCCACGAAAAGCCATGTCCCTCCCGGAGGTCTCGCGGCCCGTCGCCGCCCACGCCGGGGACGGGCGTCTGACCGCCAGCCCGCGGCCGCAAACGCTGGGCACACCCCCGCCGCCTTCCCACCCCCGTCCCCTCTTTGCGGTCGCGGGACGCCGAACTCGTGGTGGAGCCAAGGCGAATGGGACGCCTGCTCCGCCGCCGCGCCGAGGGCTTCGTCGGCAAGGTCACCTGCCTGCCGGGCTGCGTCACCATGGTCGCCGTCCGCAAGGAGATGGCCGGCGCCATCTCAAAAGTACGCCCGCCCCGTGGAGAGGGGACTGGGTTGTCCACCACCAGGTCCAGAACCTCGGCACGGACCCGCCGCCTCACGTACTGCATGCTCAGCCAGGGCAGGGGGCTGCGGACAATCTTTCGTGCCCGGCGCCGTCTCCGAGACGGTGGCGCCCCAGTCGCTAAGGCACTACGTCCGCCAGCGCCGGCGGCGGGGGTCCAACGCCTACTTCAACAACTACTTCTACTGCGCCGGCGAGAACATGGCGCTCGTCACGCGCGCCGCCGCGGCCGTCGACGTCGCCCGCCAGACGCTCGTCTACTACCGCGTCCTCAACACCGTCCTCTTCGTCCGCGCGCTCGCCGGGCGCCTTTAGTATCCGGGACGTCCTGCCGCTGCTCGTGGTCGGCCAGTTCCCCGTCGTCTGGTTCCTCGTCTGCCTGGCCGCGGAGCTTCCCCCCCTGCGCCGGCGCGCCCGCAAGATCCTCCTCGGCTTCCTCATCAACAAGCTCGTCTCGCCCTTCATGTCCATCGTCGTCTTCTCGGCCGTCGCGATGAACCTCGGCAATCCCGTCTGGGGCATGTCGGGCGTCACGGCGTCACGGCGTCGTCCGCGCCGGCGGCGACGCCGGCGGCGCCCGTCGAGGACGGCCTGTCAAAGACGGAAGAGGGAAAGGCCGGGGTGCGGCAGCCGCGAAGCCCCGCCCCGCGTCCCCCGTCGCCGCCCCAAGTGCTTTGATCGCTGGCGGAGCACAGGGTTTCCAAAGACAATCAAAGGGTGTTTACAACTTTGAACATTCGCCTTCAAGTTCTCATATATCTTTTCATACCCATGATGATTTGTTAATCTCGCCGAGAGCCTACCGAAAAGCGCTGTCGTCTACGCACATGCTTCGTAAATTCGTAATGCAGCAGCCATAACGCTAACGGCTAAATTCAGTGTACATATTTGTTCCGTAACAAGACTCGAGTGCCTTGGCAGCCCCAAGCCGTGCTTCTCCTTTGCCACTCGGATGGATGGATTCTGGCAACGTTTAATAATAATACTAGAGCCGTTGTCTATACCTGAATGTTGGAGGCGGACTTGGTCGAACACGAAGCTATGGAAACGCTTGATCCGGCCACGTCGGTAATAGAGAGCCCGAAACCCGCACGACGCCTATTCCCCCGGCCGTCTCGGCTGACAGCACCATGAAAAATGACGTTCGGTCTATCGCACGGTATGGAGCGAAGAACCGTCACTCTTGACTGCATGCGTAGGTCTATGTGGTCGGCAGAAAGAGGTCGCAACAACCCGCGCCTGCCGCCAATCCACCGGAGAACCTAGTTGTCGAGTAATCATCACGAGATGCCACGGTTGGGCCAGTAGCTCAGCGTAGTAGTTGCGCTTTGTCTGGCCCAGCATGGGTGTTCATAACATCCCTCAACCGCGATGACGCGCTGAAGGTCTCTGCTTGAATTTTACGCGTTTCTCCCCAAGCCAAGATAATGAAGGACGACAAGATATCTCCTGGATAATACCTACCTATTTACCAAGGTATTAGTTTGCTGACGTTGTTTATTCCTGACATGTATGGAACCACAAGTCTATGATTTGGCAGGCGATGCTCCTTGATTTAGCTAGGTACTGTCTTGATATGCAGAAAAGTCAAAGCAACTCCTCAAAACCATTATTAGTGTTTTGCCACCCTCACCCTTGGCAAAGCCGAGATATAACAAAAAAAGCAAGCGAAGCTATTCCAAAATGCGTGTCAATGACAGACCCTCAACGCCCCAAGAACATGCCCATGCGATGCCAAAAGAAAAGATCAAACCCGGCGTCTCTAG
Source organism: Colletotrichum falcatum (assembly GCA_019425465.1). NCBI lineage: Eukaryota > Fungi > Ascomycota > Sordariomycetes > Glomerellales > Glomerellaceae > Colletotrichum > Colletotrichum falcatum. The sequence goes on along the minus strand of SWKJ01000206.1, from coordinate 53,042 downwards.
CCACATGCACCCTCCAACCAGACCCCTATTATGGTCCCACATTACGCCCGGCTCGTTCAAGTGCGGACCAGCCCCTAAGAGTAAGAGATGTACAGGCCGTTCTCGGCATCGTCCTGCATGAAGACGCGGCCGTCCTGGCCGTTGGCGAGGTTGACGGCGAGCTCGACGACGATGGTCTCCCGACAGTCGACGAGCGGGCCGGCGTGCGTGGCGGGGGCGTCGAACTCGGGCCGGTCCCAGAAGGTGAAGTCCATGCCGGCGGAGAAGTCGCCGGCGGCCAGCTGGAGAGGCGCGATGGTGGTGGGGTTGACGAGGGGCGCGGCGGGCCAGGCCGGGAAGGCCTCGTCGGCCGGGAGCTGGCGCGACGAGACGAGGCCGCTGCCGTCGACGCGGAAGACGCGGGTGGCGGCGGGGCCCTGGCGCCAGCCGAGCGAGCAGGCGGTGGCGGCGGGCGGGACGCCGGCGAAGACGACGACCTGGCGGGTGATGTTGGTGTGGAGGTCGAGGTGCGGCACGCTGTCGGTGGGGTGGTCGGGCTGGGACTGGTAGATGTTGAAGTGCCGGGGGTTGGCGACGATGCCCGGGGCCACGGGCTGGGGGCATTCGCGGGGCGCGTGGGGCAGAGACGCGGCGAGAGAGACGATGCCGGCGAGGGCGAGGAAGAGCTTGGAAGGCATTTTCTTTGGCGGTGGATGTGTTGGTTGGCGGCTTGAGGCTTGAGGCTTGAAGGCTTGGAGCAAGATGTTGGTGCAAGATGTGATGCGACGGAATCCGGGTGTTGGAGATGGCGTGCTGGAATGTAGAATGACGACTGGCGGTGGCAGATGATACGGATTGTAGCCGGACGAGCGCCGTGCCTTTATATCCATTGCCGACCGTCGATGTCAAGACGGCGGAGGCGCTCACGATGGCATCACGACTGCTATACCCGGCGGGGCTGGAGCTGGGGCTTCCGCTACCAGAGTATCACGACGGGCATAAGCTGACCCGGGACCCCCAGGCTTAGCACGTGTCGTGTGTCACATACTGTGGCTTCCGGGCCGGGCTTGGACGAGCCTCGATCCGTGCCAAGTCCCGCCAAGGGATCCGCAGAAGTCAACACAGCGACTGGAATGCCCCCCCCCCCCCCCCCCCCCCATCCAAATAAGCATAAACATAACTTGTGCTTCCGCCGCCAGTGTTTGCTCGACTCCGCCCTACCGAAGGACCCGACGAACCACAGGATCGGTGGGCACGCGTGGGAAAGCAAAGAACAGGGCCGGGGGCGTCTAAATTTAGGTGTCAGCATTGGCGCGGCACCGGAGGATTCGTCGGCATGGCTTGCGAGAGGCTGAGGCTTACACAAGCCCGGCCATGTTATGTGGGATGCAGAGGGGATTCAAGTGGGACTGGATCGAGTCGGGGCCGAGGCTGCATGTAAATAAGCTGTACGAGACGGATACCCTACACGTTCGGCACCATCTCATCTCCGCAGGACGGCAAGCTTCTTGCTACTGCTCAGGTGATGGCATCCGTAGATGGACGGGATGAGTGGACGCAGACGGGACACGAAGACGAGGACCCGTCAGCAACCAGGCCCCGGGGATCCAAGCATCTCGCATCTCCCAACACGGTCGCCATCTTGTGCCGCAGCAGCCACGCACCAAGCAACAAACAGGAGGCCCAGTGAGCTCCTTCAAGTGCGTACAAAGGCGCGTACTTCCAAGCTGCCTAGAGGTAGCAAGAGAATTGCCAGCTCCCGGGGACATTTTGAAAGCAGAAATGGCGTACCCAAGACAAGAGAGGCTGCCTAGGAACCCGACATGTGTCAAAGTAGCCATACATGCACCGGACGTGACAAACAGACCTGCTCGTTCGCAAAGAGTTTGTTTGTTTGTCGTGACGAGTGCTGCCTGATGTCCTTTGCCCAGCCAGTTGCCAGGTGCCTAGGTAGGTAGGTAGGTACGTATCTACCTACCACGTGCCTACCCAGGCAGGTAGGTAGGTTGAAAAGAACTACGGATACTACGCAAGTACCTAGGCAGGTACGGAGTACAAAGCACCTTCCTCAAGGTTCTTTCTTTGGCATGCGGTGCGAAAGAGTGGGTCTTACGGGAAGGAGGAGCAGGTACGGATACGGAGTACGTACCTACCTACCTAGGTAGGCAATATCCGTAGGTAGGTACCTACCTACGGATACTTAACCAACAGCTTCCTTCCTCTCAACATCCGTCTTTTCTCATCTTCATCAAGACATCATCATCAGCAAACGGATGCTGCCCAGTCACATATTTCTTCATTACCATCAGACGTTATTTCCCCAATCACACACACAACTCTCTCTCTCTCCCTCTTCCTCTCCCTCTCTTTCCCCCTCTCCTCTTGGCAGACGAGAGTTGCTCCTTCCCCATCTGTCATCGGATGAGACTTAGTAGGTGACGATCAATTGTCCGAAAAAGTCGGCATCTCAGACTAATCCGTCCCCACTCAGTCCCATGAAGCATGTCGACTTCTTCGTCTCACTTGCTCGGCAAGGCCGCCGCAACCAGCTCAAGGCTGATGGCCGAAATCCACGGAATGCAGGCCGTCCTTCGCGAGTTCTATGCCGATGATGGGGAACGAAAACACCACCCCACAGCTGACGACAAGGCCGCAATGCGAACCTTCCTGTCCTCGGACAAGACGTGCTCGGCACGGCCAGGACAGTCCGACTATCTCGCTGACCACGATGCCAAGCTGGATCTGATACCTCAAGTCTACGCTGCGTTGAACGCCGCGGATCCCGGGACGCCAAACTTGGCCCAAGCCTCTATCTGGGCCGCTCTGTGGTCCATGGCGGCCACTGATGTGGAGAGGCTGCTTGGGGAGTTACGCGACCCCAAGCAGCAGATCTTCATATCGAGTGCGCTGGAAGCCGCCAGCCACAAAATTCCTCCTCTATTGAAAATTTGTAAGACCCCTTGCTCTTCATCTAATAGCTTTGAATCAAAGTTGCGATAGCTTCAGGCCAAAGACTAAGCTAACACCTTTACAGTCCGCGGCCTTTCCCGCGACGACGATGCCGATGAGGCAAAGACCGTCTATAAGCGGAATAGAAACATGTCAAGGATTGTCAGTACCGAACTTCTGTATTAATTTTATTTTGTCTTGGCTGACATTTTTGTGTCTTTAGGCGTTGGAACGTGATGGAAAGAAATGCCTTCTCACAGGCGCCCCCTACCCGGAAGTTTGTCATATCTTCCCTTTTGCCTCTTTGAGGTACCGTTCGACCATGAAGACGGCCCTGGTCTCCATGACGACCTTGTGGGGGAAGGATCGGGTCACCGAGCTCCTCAACAGGTTGAGCTCGGCTTATGCTTTTGGAGACACAAACATGACAAATGTTGTCGACACGCCAAAAAACATGGTCACACTCAATCCGCAGCTCCACGATTGGTGGGGAAGGGGCTTGTTTGCGCTGGAGCCATTGGGGGAGCCCAAGGCTTCCGACGCGCAATCGGCCACAGGGACCCCAACCACATCGAAGAAGCAGAAGCGAGAGGAATACACTATTCAAGTCCGCTTCCACTGGTTGAGGCCCACAGATGTCCGCGACCTGAAGTCGATTGTCGATTTCTCACAAGATCCCATTGCCAAGCTTCGAATCCCGGATTCCAACCCACCTGCGGCCGTCAACTTGCAAACATGGAGGCCAATCGAGAATGGTCAAGTTTTTGAGATTAAGGCGAATGATCTCGAAGAACTTCCTGATTATGAGATTCTACTATTGCAGTGGGACCTATTGCGCATGTGGCGTCTAGCCGGGGGTGCGGACCCGGCCGTCTACTCGCTTGAGGACGACAGCGACGAGGAGCTCGGGGTCAGGGGCGACGAGAAGATGGACGAGAAGATGGAGGAGACGGGAGGCAAGGATGGCCAGAAGGATGCCCGCAGCAACCCTTTGCCTGACCGTCCCTTCTCCTCCCAGCGAAGGCGACGGACGCAACGTTCGTCTGACACGACCGTTGACAGCCAACAGGATCCCTTTGATCCCTTGCCTTACCGCCCGGGCTCGATCCAGACAAGACGACGGATGAATCGTTCGTCTGAAACGACGGTTGACAGCCAACCGGATCCCTCTGATGATGCGTGTGGCATTCGAATGCCAACGAGCATGGCACAGGACCCCGGAGATGACCCGCGTTCCGATGAGGAAGACCGTATCTAGTTGAGGGGTCACCGAACGGAACGCGGGGCGCAGGAGGCTTCTCAAGGCGGCGGCAAGGTCGCGTCCCATGAGCCGTCGGTTGTTTCTCATGAGCCGTCGGTTGTTTCTCATGAGCCGTCGGTTGTTTCTCATGAGCCGTCGGTTGTTTCTCATGAGCCGTCGGTTGTTTCTCATCAGCCGTCGGTTGGGACAGAAGGTTCAGCCAAAGTGCAGGACAAGGTTGGCAAGACTTCGAGCATTAGAAGGATGATAAGTTCCATGAGCTTGAGAGGCTCCTTTTCCAAGTTGAAGAGGCAGCGTCGCGGGGATGTGAGAGAGCTGTTTCCGGATGCGGACACGTCCGTGTCCCTAGCTTCAACGAGGGAAGAGTAGAGTGGAAGAAACCGGCAAGATGCCAATGGCAAGTATGGATATGCGCGGGCTCGATGATCAAGAGGTTACGGATAGTTTGCACAAGTACGCAGCGTTTTGCTCAAGGGCAATCGGATTCAGAAAAGAAAGAAGAGGGAAAAAAAAAAAGGAAACTCTCGTGCTGATTGGGTCCCTCGCCTCGGATTTCTTCTGGCCTTTGCCGGTGCGTGACAAGGTTGATTGGAAGGGCGGCCAATGGGACGAACAAAGAAGCCCAAAGCGTGCTAGCGAAAGTGATGTGTATGACTCGTGACACAAGACTTGTTTGTTGTTGCTGGTGGTACGGATACTGACTGACTGCATCATGTACCTACGATAGTCGGCATCCCACGGAAGCGGAAGCGGGTGGGGTCGGGAATGATACGATGTACGAAGTACATACATAATGCCTGCCGTGGTGTGTGGAGTCGTCACCAGGGAACAAAGAAACACGGGGCATTGAAGAATCCTCAAAGCCCAATCAATAAACACCCACCGTCTGGAACATGTTCAACTCTGCGCCGCCATCATCGACCACTACCTACATAGGTATTTAGGTAGGCAATGTCAATCTTGTCCTTTCGAAGCGCCGTCGATCCCTATCTGGCGGCCGGGGCGGCCATCCTCGCCGCCCTCGTCTACGCCGCCCTCCGTCCCAAGAAGCGGCCGCATCCCCTCCCGCCGGGGACTACCCTCCCGCCGGGTCCCGAACCCAAACCCCTCATCGGCAATCTGCTCTCCATCCCGCCGGTGCATTCCTGGCTGGCCTTCCACGAGCTGATCAAGCAGCACGGCCCCGTCGTGCGCCTCTCCCTGCCGGGCCAGGAACACGTCCTCCTCGGCACCGAAGCCGCCGCCAACGACCTCTTGCGCCAGCGCGGCAACCTGTACAGCGACCGACACTATGCGCCGGCGTCGTCCCATCTGCTGACGGACGACCACATGCTCCTGCTGCTCCCGTACGACGAGAGGTGGCGCAAGTATCGCAGGTTCCTGCACCACGTCACCATGTCGCCCGTCGCGCCGCTGTACGAGGCCGAACAGCGCATCGAGGCCGTGAGGCTGCTGCGCGACCTCGTCCGGGACCCCGACGACTACGAGTCGCTCTTTGAGCGCTTCAGCGTCGGGCTGGGCCTGAGGATCATCTACGGCCTGCGCATCGAGAGCGGCCGCGACCGCGACGCCGCCATGATCCTCGACATCGTCCACGAGCTCGAGCGCGTCGGCTCGCCGGGCGCGTACCTGGTCGACCTGTTCCCGTCGCTCATGCGCCTGCCCGAGTGGCTCGCGCCCTGGAAGAAGCATCTCAGGGCGCGGAGGCGCCGCGACGAGGCCTTCTTCCACGACCTCGTCGACCGGAGCGCGTCGCCGTCTTGGGCGAGGACCTGGGCCGAGACCAGCGACCAGTGGGGGCTGACGCGCCGCGAGGCCGACTGGATGCTGGGCTCCGCCTTCCAGGCGGCCGCGACGACTTCCGGCTCGGCGCTCGCGTCCTTTGTGCTCTGCATGGTGCGAAACCCGCCGTGGTTCCAGAGGCTCCAGGCCGAGCTCGACTCCGTCGTCGGGCCCGACAGGCTGCCCGCCTTTGGCGACATGCCGCGGCTCCCGCTCGTCAGGGCGTGCGTCAAGGAGACGCTGCGGTACTACCCCATCACGGCCGGCGGGTTCCCGCACCGCCTCACCGAGGACGACACGTACCAGGGGTACTTTTTGAGGAAGGGCACCGTCGTGCACGCCGTGCAGTGGGCCATCCAGCGCGACCCGGAGCTGTACCCGGAGCCCGACCTCTTCAACCCCGGCCGCTGGCTCGACCCCGGGTACCCGACCTACAGGGAGCCCCTCACCGCCCACCCGAACCTGCAGCAGTTCTCCGCCTTTGGCCACGGCCGCAGGATATGCCAGGGCATCAACATCGCCGAGCGGAGCCTGAACCTCAAGGTCGCGCTGCTCGCCTGGGGCTGCGACATCTCGAGGGCCAAGGACGCCGCGGGCCGGGACATCGTGCCCCCGCCGTACGATTTCGTCGAGGGGTTCAACGTCCAGCCGAGGGCCTTCCGGTTCGACCTCCGGCCAAGGAGCCCCGCGCGGGCCGACCTGATAGAGAGCGCGTACGGCCAGGCATTGAAAGACGACCCGTTGCTGTGACCACTTTGGGGGGGGGGGGGGGAAACTGCGTATCAGCACTCTGTACACTAATTACTTGACCGAGGCCGTAATCAGAAACTCGCATTCGATGTGGACGTCGCTCCCGACACACCCCGCGCCCGGTATTGCTTGTGCAAACGTCACGATGCGTGAAAAAACAGTGCCCGGTACGCAGCGCACCCTCGCCCTGCCGCAAACGATGGAATCCCAGCTTTGCGCTGGGCGCGCCAACAACCAAGACCGACCTCTTTAGTTTGGGCTCAACGGTGCACTGCATTATGACAGGCAAAGCTCCGTTTGAGGAGTTTCAGAGCGATGACGTTGAGGAGATGTACCGCAACCGAGAATCCCCCGAGTTGACTGGCACACCACACCTCATGCAGACATAATCCGGAGTTGCTGGTCCCAGGACATTAAGTCTGTAGACGGGTTGGTGCCTTTCCTGGACGTCTGAATAAATGGTCGGGGCCATGTAACTTATGTAACTTGCCGGTTCAGGCAGGGCGGGTATTAGGACTGGAACACATCGTGTAACGTATACTCCCTGGCACTTGGTATCGCGAGGTCGACCGAGGATGCCTACAGCGCAGAACAGCATATCTGCCTTTGTCAAAAACCGCTGTCGTCTCGGCAGACGGTCGCAACTGACGTTAGAGGTGGAATGTAAGCCCACCATCGGTTCGGAAAACAAAGGACCAACGTCCAAGTCAGAGCCCCGGCGGGAGCGACAGGGCTGGGTACGGAGCAGTCTACCGACATTCCAAGTCTCGGCCTGTTCCCGGTCCGCCATCCACAGTGAATGACGCCTTAATTGACTTTGGTATTTTGTCGTACATCAGAGTCATGATCCTATCAAAAAGTCCTGGCTCCGGGGAAACGACGAGCCCCGTCGTCTGTTTCACGAAATGCCACGTTTCGGGGCCTTCCATCAGCCGGAACCCATGCGGCCCATAGTTGCGCACACGATTGTTGGAACCTTTCTCCGGTTCGTCCGTTTCTAGCAACTGCTCGGTTTGCTATCGGTCTAAGCAACCATCAAAGCGGCCGGGCGATATGACAAAAGAGTCATCATGTGGCCCCGGAACTCATCGTCTTAGCCGGTAGCACAGACCCCTGCGGATCGCCTCCGGCTTGTGGCTTGACGTGAACCAGGGCGATGCGATCCCCCCCCAACAAGTCGCATTATTCGATTTTTGATATGGGGAATGGCCAGTTGTACAACTTGGTCGACGCGGTATAACGGAGAGAGAGAGGCACACGGGTCGCATGAAATGTCCCTCCCTGTGCTGCCCAGAGGCAGAACAAAGGGAGAAATGAAGCTATTCCTGCGCACATTCGTCGAGTCCAAGCGCTCTCGGGAAGAACATGGATTGGTCATAGCCAGGAGCTAGGAAAAGTTGCTACTGACGTTGTTTTTTTTTTCATCTCTATTATTAAAGGTCTGACCATCACGCGCCGCCGCCGTCCAGATACCAAACGCACCAGAGGGTTAGACTTGGACCGATGTAGGCCGGGGTTGAAATATTATTCAAAGTCGGCGGCATCGTTCTGATTGCGTTCCCAAACCCTCCCGTCTAGACGAACCCCCCCCCCCTTAGGAAGTCGGAACCGCCTTTTGAACCCAGACCAGCAGAACCGCGGCAACAGTATGCCCTTGCAGGAAGCATGAAGATGCTGCTCAGACGGCACCGATAATGAACGATGAGGTCTCGCAGCTCGCCCGCAGCTTCACGACGCAATCCCTCCCCGCCCCGACGCCTTGTTCCCAGTCGTCGCCGGAGGCCCGTTGGACCCCAACGGCGACGCGTTCGACGCCCGAGAGTGGGCGAGGGCCTTTTACAACACCCGCGCCGAGGCGTCGGAAGGCGGCAACCCCCCCAGGACGACCGGCATCGCGTTCAAGGACCTCGACGTCTTTGGGTATGGCTCGTCCACCGACTACCAGAAGAGCGTGGGCAACGTCTTCCTCGGGCTCTGGACTGCGGCGAGGAAGCTGCTGGGGGCGAGGGACCAGCGCATCGACATCCTCCGCGGCATGGAGGGCGTCGTCCACAGCGGCGAGCTGCTGGCCGTGCTGGGCCCGCCCGGCTCCGGGTGTTCGACCTTTCTCAAGACGGTGGCCGGCGACACGCACGGCTTCCACGTCGGCGACGGCGCGACGGTCAATTACCAGGGCGTCCGCCCGGAGGCCATGCGCACGGCGTTCCGGGGCGAGGCCATCTACACGGCCGAGGTCGACAACCACTTCCCGCAGCTGAGCGTCGGCGACACGCTGTACTTTGCCGCGCGCGCGCGGTGCCCCAGGGGCGTCCCCGGGGGCCTGTCGAGGCGGGAGTACGCCGAGCACATCCGCGACGTGACCATGGCCATGTTCGGCATCTCGCACACCAAGAACACGCGCGTCGGCGACGACTTTGTCCGCGGCGTCAGCGGCGGCGAGAGGAAGAGGGTCACCATCGCCGAGGCCGCCCTGAGCTACTCGCCGCTGCAGTGCTGGGACAACAGCACGCGGGGCCTCGACAGCGCCAACGCCCTCGAGTTCTGCCGCACCCTGCGGACGCAGGCCGACGTCATGGGCTCGACCTCGTGCGTCGCCATCTACCAGGCTTCCCAGGACGCATACGATGTAAGTGAACACCCCCTGATCTCGAGGTCCTTTGCTCCGCGAAACTGACGTGCAAGCAAAAAAAAAAAAAAAGGTCTTTGACAAGGTCCTGGTCCTGTACAAGGGCAGGCAGATCTTCTTTGGCAAAACCGGCGAGGCCAAGGCGTACTTTGAGGGTCTGGGGTTCGTCTGCCCCGAGCAGCAGACGACGGCCGACTTTCTGACGTCGATGACGAGCCACAAAGAGCGCGTCATCCGGCCCGGGTGGGAGGGCAGGACGCCGAGGAGCCCGGAGGAGTTCGCCGAGGCGTGGAGGGCGAGCGGGTGCCGCGCGCGCCTCGCGGAGGAGGTCGAGGACTACCTCGGCCGCCACCCGTTCGAGGGCGAGCACCACGAAAAGTTCCTCGAGTCCCGCCGGGCGGACCAGTCGAGGCTCCAGCGCGCGGGGTCGCCCTACACGCTCTCGTACGCGGAGCAGATGCGCCTGACGCTGTGGCGCAACTGGGTGATGCTCAAGGGCGACCCCAGCATCACGGCGACGATGCTCTTCACAAACGTCTGCACGGCCCTCATCACCAGCAGCATCTTTTACAACCTGCCCCCGGGCACGTCGAGCATGAACCGCCGCGCCATCCTGCTCTACTTCATCATCATCACAAACGCCTTTGGGAGCATCCTCGAGATCATGCTGCTGTACGCCAAGCGCAAGGTCATCGAGAAGCACTCGCGCTACGCCCTGTACCACCCCAGCGCCGAGGCCCTCTCGTCCATCATCGTCGACATGCCCTACAAGGTCGTCAACGCCGTGCTGCTGAACACGACCTACTACTTCATGGGCAACCTCCGGCGGGAGCCTGGGCCCTTCTTCTTCTTCCTGCTCATCTCCTTCACAATGGTCGTCGTCATGTCCATGATGTTCCGCCTGATCGGGTCGTCGGCGAGGTCCGTCGCCCTGGCCCTGGCCCCGGCGTCGCTCATCCTCTTCATGCTGTCGCTCTACGCGGGCTTCGCGCTGCCGCCGCAGTACATGCAGGGCTGGCTCGCCTGGCTCAGGTGGATAAACCCGGCCTACTACGGCCTCGAGAGCGTCCTGCTCAACGAGTTCGTCGGCCGCGACTTCCCCTGCTCCAGCTTCGTCCCCGAGGGGCCCGCCTACGGCGCGGCGGCCCCGACCGAGCGCGCCTGCTCCTCGCCCGCGTCCGTCCTCGGCCAGGACTTTGTCCGCGGCACCGACTACCTCCGCACGCTGTACGGCTACGAGAACTCGCACCGGTGGAGGAACTTTGGCATCCTGGTCGCCTGGATGGTCTTTTTTCTGGCGCTGCACCTGTGCGCCACCGAGTACGTCTCGTCCGAGCGGTCGAGGGGCGAGGTCCTGGTCTTCAGCCGCGCGGCCATGGGGCGGCTCCGCAGCGGGCAGCGGGCCGGCGACGTCGAGAGCGACTCGGCCAACAACCCCCGGCAGACGACGGGCAGCGGCGACGACGACGACGACGACGACAACAACAATAACAACAACAACAACAACAACAGCAGCAGCAACAACAACAACGAAAACGGCACCAGCAGCAGCAGCATCGAGGAGCAGACGGCCGTCTTCCACTGGAAGGACGTCTGCTACGACATCAAGATCAAGGGCGAGCCCCGGCGCATCCTGGACGAGGTGAGCGGCTGGGTCAAGCCCGGCACCCTCACTGCACTCATGGTAAGTAAGTCTCGTCGGGGGGGGGGAGGGCGCGAGGCGTGTGCGCAAAAGTTGGAGGAAACAAAAGTCGTCTCGCTCACACAAAAGACAGGGTGTTTCCGGGGCCGGCAAGACGACGCTGCTGGACGTGCTCGCGACGCGCGTGACGATGGGCGTCGTGTCGGGCGAGATGCTCGTCAACGGGCAGCCCGGGACGAGTCGTTCCAGCGCAAGACGGGGTACGCCCAGCAGCAGGACCTCCACCTCCACACCTCGACGGTCCGCGAGGCGCTCAGCTTCAGCGCGCTGCTCCGGCAGCCGTCGCGCTACACGAGGAAGCAGAAGCTCGGGTACGTGGACACGGTCATCAACCTCCTGGAGATGGCCGAGTACTCGGACGCCGTCATCGGCGTGCCGGGCGAGGGCCTCAACGTCGAGCAGAGGAAGAGGCTCACCATCGGCGTGGAGCTCGCGGCCCGGCCGCAGCTGCTGCTGTTCCTGGACGAGCCCACGTCGGGCCTCGACAGCCAGACGTCGTGGTCCATCTGCGACCTCATGGAGAGGCTGACGAGGAGCGGCCAGGCCGTCCTGTGCACCATCCACCAGCCCTCGGCGATGCTGTTCCAGCGCTTCGACCGGCTGCTCCTGCTCGCCAGCGGCGGCCGCACCGTGTACTTTGGCGAGATTGGCAGGAACTCGCGGACCCTGGTCGACTACTTTGTCCGCAACGGGGGGCCCGACTGCCCGCCGGGGGCCAACCCGGCCGAGCACATGCTCGAGGTCATCGGCGCGGCGCCCGGGGCCCACACGGACATTGACTGGCCCGCCGTCTGGCGCCAGACGCCCGAGTATCGGTCGGTCCAGGACGAGCTGGCCAGGCTGAGCGCGGGCACCTCGGCCCAGTCCGCGCCGGCCGGCAAGCCGGACCCGTCCGGCTACAGCGAGTTCGCCGCCGACTACAGAACGCAGTACGAAGAGGTCACGATCCGCGCGTTTCAGCAGTACTGGCGCAGCCCTTCGTACATTTACTCCAAGCTGATCCTGTCCGTCGGCGTCGTACGTGCTCCCGCGGCGCCCTCCTCCCCCCTCCCTCTACTCCCCTCCCCATCCTGGCAAACTCGGCTGACCGACCAACAGGCGTTGTTCATCGGGCTGTCTTTCCTCAACGCCCCAAACACCCAGCGCGGCCTGCAGAACCAGGCCTTTGGCGTCTTCCTCTTCCTGACCATGTTCGGCCAGATCTCGGAGCAGCTGATGCCCGTCTTCGTGTCCCAGCGCACCATGTACGAGGCCCGCGAGAGGCCGTCAAAGGCTTATTCGTGGACGGCGTTCCTGTTCGCCAACATTGTCGTGGAGCTGGCCTGGAACTCGGTGAGTGCCCCCCCCCTTCTCTGCTAGATGTACACGTAGCGACGGAAGCGAAGGCGGTCGGGCCCCATCGACGGACTGACATCAGACCCAGGTCGTGGCGGTCTTCAGCTTCGTCTGCTGGTACTACCCGATCGGGCTGTACCGCAACGCGTACCCGACCAACGCCGTCGATTCCCGCGGCATCACCATGTTCCTCCACGTCCTGATGTACTTTGTCTTCACGAGCACCTTTGCCCACATGGTGATCGCCGGCGTGGAGAGCGCCGAGATCGCGGGCGGCATCGTCAACCTCGTCTCCATCATGCTGTTCCTGTTCTGCGGGTAAGTCTTCTCTCGTTGCCCCCGGGGGATGCCCCCCCCCCCCCCCCCCCCCATCATCCCCTCCAATCTCTCTCCATCTTCCCAATCGATGCAACATCTCGCTCGTTTCACTCGCCAATCGGCAGTAGCTGGAGGACCCTCCTCCTCCTCCTCCTCCTCCTCGTGGGAACAAAGGGGGGGCTGACGTTGGCGCTAGCATCATTGCGACCCCGAGGGAGCTCCCGGGGTTCTGGATCTTCATGTACCGGGTGAACCCGTTCACGTACGTGGTGGAGGGCTTCCTGGGCACGTCGCTGGCCAACGCGGCGGTGCGGTGCGCGGCCAACGAGTACGTCACGTTCAACGCGCCGGCCAACCAGACGTGCGGGCAGTACCTGGCCGCCTACATCTCCGTCGCCGGGGGCTACCTGTCGGACCCGAACGCGGGCAACGGCGGCGCCTGTCAGTACTGCGCGCTGGCGACCACCAACGCCTTCCTGAGCGGCGTCAGCGTCAGGTACGGCAACCGGTGGAGGGACTTTGGCTTCCTGTGGGTGTACGCCGTCTTCAACATCGCCATGGCGGTCCTGATATACTGGCTGGTGCGCGTGCCGAAGAAGAGCAGGGTGAGCAAGGCGTAGTAGGTAGGGGTCCCCCCCCCTGCTTGGTGTTTTTTTGGTTATTATGAGAGAAGGATGACGTGTAGCTTCAAGAGGCCGCGGGTGGTTGAAGCAAGCCTCATGCCCGTTCCGTTTGTTGGTTTTGTAGATTACGGGCGCATTTATCATAGAATTAATGTCGTAGCATACCCCCCCCTTCAGTTCCGTAGAGTAATATTAGCAAGCGGCTCGTTCTGCGGCATTATCAGTGCCCCCCCCCCTCCGAAAAAGTCGCCGGGATGATCAACACCGGCCTGCCTACCGACGTTTAGGCCCAAAATGATCTACTCGGGCCGTTGCATAATAGCAGCGGCCTATTCGGCTGTTGCAAATCAGCAAACCTGGCTGGGTTTGAACCAGAGCCCCCCCCCCGAAGCTTACATGTACCGACTGCAGCAGAGGGATAAACCGTGGCGCGGGGGGGGTTCTTTGGGTTTTTTTCTTGTTTTATTTATTTATTTATTTTAAGAAGTACTTTTGAGTCAAACGATGGGGTGAAATCGAACAAAGCCACAGACATCAACTGGTCAACCAAGGTACGCATCCAAGGCGCCCCCCCCTTGAGTCGCACAGGTACACAAACGATGGGGAAAACAAGGTACAGGACAGGTATCGCGTCCGGTACTGGAGCTAATTAGTAGAAGCTGGTTTCTAGAGGGAAGCACAGTGCCGTGGAATCTCGCAGGTACACCTCCCTACCGGCCAGAAACCGGCCACCGGCTCCTGGGGATTGCGTCCCCTTACAGGGCAATAATGAGAAAGGAGGTGGACCGGAGGCGTGTGTTCGTAGTGGACTGTGGCGTGTGTCTCGGCTGTGACGGGTGTCGCGCCAGCAAAACGGACTGGGTGGGCTTGGTACGTCATATCCGCATACTCTTCCGAGTCGCGGGAAGCCCGGCGCATCGCAAGACATGTACATGGAGGACCAATAACGCAACGCCACGGCCAAAAACATGTCGGCCATGTTGTCTGCACAAGCGCGTTGTTGGGGGAGAGGAAAGAAGGAAGTATTAAGCATGTCCCAGGGGCTGGTTGGGGAGGGAATGCGCTCAGTCTCACCGACGCCATTCGAGCCCCCCCCCCCCCCGTTGATGGACTGTTTCAGGTTCTGTTCCTGCTAAGATGCGGAGGGGGGGGGAGGGGGATTCCGATATGCATCTGGTGTACGGATAGGTATTGGTGCACTCGACGACAACAAGCAAAGTGCGCTCGCAGCATCCGCACCTGGGTTTACTTTCTTTTCTTGATGTTCGTTTTGTCATGCTGATGGACACACAATGCCATGAAACGTTGCCCTCGGCTCTTGGCAGGATTTCTCTTGGGAGCACCGCAGGGAGAGAGGGAGAGAGAGAAGACGACACTTTGGAGGGGGCGATGGCACGGTGCGCCTGGGCTTCTCATAGCGCCGTTTGTCACGCCCCTGGATTTAAACCAGTCCTTGCTTAGATAATGCACCCATGCCGTGGAGGGAGAACAAAAGAGTGTTGAAATGTTTTGGCGCTCGGGGAGGCCATGTTGGGGGCCCCACGAAGCACAAGGCCCTTGTTCCTCTTCCTCTTGCTCCCGCCACCACCACCACCTTGTCTCTGTCCCCCCCCCCCCCCCCCAACCTTGTCCATGTCAGATCAGGTAGTCTCGGATCAGAGCCTTAAAGGGCTCTGTTATTGATGCCTCTTGCCAAGCGCCGATCCTTTGCAAGAGGCTTGCTTCCCGCTCGCTTCTTGAGGGGCCATCCATCCATCCACCCATCCGTCCATCCGTCCATCCATCCATAGGGACCCAGGTATGCATCCGTATTCCACAACCATCGGGGTACCACGCCGGCCCAGACCTCCGCACGGCATCCCCTCAGCAGCCGGTCTTACCGCATGGTCTAGTTCCGCAGGCAGCGAGCGACTGGGAGGGTCGGTCTGAAGCACGTCCGTCCACTGGCACGTCCTGGATCTGCGGAATAAGTGCTTCGGTCTGAATGGTCAGTCACATGGCGTATGCACACACGGTCGGGTCCTGTCCTGTCCTGTCCTGTCCTGTCCTGTCCAGCCTCCGGTCCCCCATCCTGTGTTGTGTGTGCCGTGCCGTGCCATACCTACACTATTATCCCGTACAATCAATCATTCCCCTCTTCTCCCTCCCTCCCTCCCTCTCCTCCCCGAATCTCCCTCCCCCCAAGAGACTGGGACCCTAGAGAAAAGGCCCGAGGCAAAAGGCCAAGGGATATATCGCTCTCCGTTCCGTCTCCTCCGTAGGTCCCTGAGCAAAGCCAGCCCGCCTCGGCAGGCGAAACCCTGATGCCGCCGTCCGCTCGCCCTCTCGTTTCTTCTCTTCTGTCTCACACCTGCCCACCAAGACCGAGGACCAGTCGAAAAGCTCGCCATCACATCCGTCGCTACCTACCTACCTAGCTTAGCCGTGGTGGCTGGACCGAGGGGGTGTGCTTTGCGTGACTTGCGGCAGGGCTAGGTAATGGTTCATTCGCTCTCCTCCTTCTTTCTCCCTTCACCTCACCTCCCTTGCCCTCCTTTATTCACTCATTCTCCTTGTCGCGCGACGTTGCGGCCCATAATATAGCTCCAAAGTCTGTGGCCCCGACTTGGCTTCTCAGGGAGAGCCTCTACTGGCTGAGGGCTCTCACAACTCACAACCGTCGCTCATCAAAATCTTGCCTCACCGACATCTCGCTTTTTGCTCTTCCTCGCTCTCGTCGGGCGTCTTTTTTTTTTGTCTTTTTTTTTTTTTCGTGCACAACGGTTTTTCTCCCTGGCCGAAGCCGCCGGTTTGTCGCCCGTCCTTTATACACAACGCAGCGACGACGAATAACGACGACAAAGACGCCGACGCCGACGACGACAAAGACGCCAGCAACGCCGACGACGGCGACGACGACGACGACGACAACAACGACGACGACGACAACGACGGCGGCGGACTCCCCGGGGCGATTTCCCCGCCGCGCAACCCCGACGCGGTGAGCCAGCCCAGCCATCCGCCATGCGCCCGATCAAGGCCACGCGATGGAGGGCGGTGAGCCGCAACACGGACAAAGCCTCGATCCTCACCCTGCTGGGCATCTCAGAGGTCCTCAAGGTCCGCGGGAAATGGCGCATGGCCCTGAAGCTCGGGAGCTTCGCTCTGCGGCAGTCGCGGGGCCTGGGGACCCTGACCGAGGGCCTGGCCCTGCTGAGCGTCGGCCACGCCTATCGCAACCAGACCCCCGAGGACTGGATCGCCGCCCAGCACCACCTCCGCATGGCCAAGCTGCTCCTCGAGGGCCTCCCGACGAGCGAGGACCAGACCTTTTACCTGATGCGCGCCGTCCTGCTGCTCGGCGACACCCTCGTGCGCCGCGAGGACCTCGGCGACCTCGTCGAGGCCGAAGAGCTGGCCCACCTCGCCGAGCGCCTGCTCCGCCAGAGCCGCGAGCGCCCGGGCGGCGGCGGCAGCAAGTCTTTCCGCTGGACCCTCTTCACCGGCTCCTGGCGCGACTTTTGCCTCCACTCCATGGTCGAGCTCGGCGAGATCTACTACTACACCAGCCGCTGGGCCGAGGGCGAGAGGCTGCTGCGCGAGCTCGTGCCCACCCTCGTCAAGAGGAGGGGCAAGCGCCACGTCACGACAATCGAGGCCCAGCGCGACCTCGCCAGCATGCTGGTCAACCAGGACAAGTACGAGGAGGCCGAGGCGGCCTACCGCGTCGCCCGCGACTGGAACGAGGAGGTGCCCGTCTTCGGCCACGAGGAGAAGGCCGCCATCGACTACAACATTGCAATGTGCCTGTCGGAGCGCGGCAGGGACAAGGAGGCCTGGGCCGAGATTGGCAACATGGACCTGGCCGCCGACCTCCTGCACTACGCCAACGGCGAGTGGACGCTCAAGCTCGCGAGGCTCACGAGCCTCCGCCTCAAGAGGTACGACGAGGTCGTCGCCCTCTGCCGCCGCTTCCAGCGCGTGCTGGACGAGCACAGGGCGCGCTTCGGCCCCTGCAGCCCCGTGACGCTCAGGAACATGGAGGACCACGTCACGGCCCTCAAGGCGCTGCGCAGGTGGGACGAGGCCATCGCCATCCTCCGCGACATGTGCCGCCGCGAGGCGAGCGACGTGGCGCGCGTCGTCGAGCAGACGCTCGAGACCCGGCTGAACCTCGCCCACACGCTCCGCCACGCCGGCCTCCACGAGGAGGCGGCCTACGAGTACCGCAAGTGCCTCGAGATCGAGCGGGCGGCCTCGGACGACTTCAGGGACGAGGCGCAGATCCGCAACATGCTAAAGTACCTCGCCTACCTGTACGAGCTGGCGAGGGACAGGCCCAACGCCCTCATCGCCTACTCCCAGCTGCAGAGGGAGTACTGGGGCCGCCCGAGCCAGCACCGCAACTTTGTCAAGTACGAGTGGTGCAGGGGCAAGATGTTCATGCTGCAGGGCCGCTGGGAGCACGCGCTCAAGCTGCTCCTCAGCGCCCTCGCCGTCAAGAGGGGCGTCGAGACGGCCGTCTCCATCATCACCGGCCTGCCCATCGAGGCCGTCCACGCCATGCAGCCGGGCAGGAGAGCCCCGGCGGCGCCCACGCAGCCCGGCATCTTGAAAGCGGACAATGTCACGGGCGGCGGCCACGACGACGACGACGACGACAACAACAACAACAACAACAACAACAACAACGACAATGACGATGACGACGACGACGACGACAAAGAGAAAACGGCGACCAAGCCCGCTGCCCGAGACCACGTCCGGGTCACGGAGCTGGACCCGCAAGAGCACGACGAGGGCCAGTCGTGGGACGAGGTGGACTGGTGGGAAGAGGTCATCAAGGACGCCGTCGACGCCGTCCGGCGCGAGGAGTCCTTCCAGTCCTGCACGCCGCTCGACGAGGCCGACTCGGAAGTCGACGACGACGAGGCCGACGAGACGGTCGACGCCGTCCTGACGCTCAAGAGCGGATTCCCCGCGGTGCCCGCCGACGACGAGTGGATGCAGCCCCAGTGGCCCCGGCTCCCGGACACGTACGAGGAGTTGGTCATTCAGCAGAGGAGCGTCGTGGAAGAGAGTCGGCCGTGGGTACCGTGAGGGGGCGCGGCGGTGGCTACGAGGGGGGGGTCATCGGACGATTGACGGACGGCATGCTCCTAGTGATGTCCGGGATTTGAGCTTGATGCCCGGGCCGCATGTGTGTGTGTGTGTGTGTGTCTTCGGGCATCTGCCGATGGTGAAGTCGGGGTACATAAAGACGGGCACGCCTGGATATAATGACCTGAATGCCTCTTACCATAATATAATGACAGCTTATCTTTTTTTTTTTCCTTCCCCTTTCTCTGCCCATGGCTGGGAGGTCACGAGGCTGAAGCCAGAGTATATGAATTGGTCCCCCTTACCTCGCCGAGGGCCGATCCGATCCCGTGTCCCATGTTCGGGCTTGACGCTTCTGTATCGCCGACGTCGACCAACTTGCAGAGCTCCATGGGGGGGGAACACGTAGCCCGAGGCCGGTTTTCGCCAGCAAACCGTCCGGGAAAACATGCCACAGCTCGTCGGCATCAAAAAAGACGGGAAAATCGAGGGCTCGCTCCTCTTGTTCTACGCACGTTCGGTCTCTATCCTGCAATGCGTTGGTCGGCGGACGGGACGGCATTGCCAAGTCTCTTCTTCTGATACGGGAGTTGTAAGGTGATGGCGGCCTTGGTGCAGAGGGGCGTCACCTGCAATTCCGCAGGCCCCTTCAGGACTCACAGATACCCCGGCGGTAGCGGATGCGAGAATGGAAAAGCATCCTCGCCCTCGGTCCAAGTCCCCGACGGCAGAAACCCAGGGTTTGCCGAAAACAAGAAAACCAGGGCTTGAGAGGCACGGAAGGTGAAAAGCACAAGTACCGCCATACTGTACACACGGGGGGATCGTCCGGTCAAAAGGAGGGATGGGCGGTTGCAGTGACACTGAAAGGTGGGCAAAGGCTCGCGCAAACAGAGAAAGCCTAAAGCTCTCCCTTGATCTTCTCGAGGGGGGGGGCTCGTTCCCCAAGCCGAACCCGTTCCAGCCCCGTCTCCCGGATGCTACAAGCTACCGACACCACACCCTTGCGCGCGCGCGCGCGGCCGCATTCCCGCCTGTGTTGACCTGCAAACTTTCCGAGGCGGGCATCCCCTGCTGCATATGCGTTCATGTATAGTTCCCCGGCGCACTGATACACACCCAACCTTGAACGTCATGGTTCGCCGAATCTTCGGTTCGCGACGGAGCCCGCCCCGGAGAGAGAGAGGCCCGGGTGGGGGGGTGGGGGGGGGGGGGGGGGGGTGCGCACCCAAAGGATGGTCCGGAGTAGAGCGCGGCATCAGACGGAGGAGACTCAAGTTCAGACGGCTTTTGTGAGCTGACTGGGGCTCTGGGAAGCAGGCAATTCGCCAACCTGATGTGACGTGAGCACCACACGGCCAAGAACGGCCCCCGGCCAACGTCTGAGGCGGTGCAACACTCGATGTTCCGTCGATACGAGTTACGAGGCCCTGTCAACCCCCGACCGCGCGTCAGTCGAGACGGGAAAAGCAATACGGGAAACATGGACTTTAGGGGTTTTTTTCCCATCTTGGCCGCCGGTTTGGAAACCCGGGGAAATTTGGGGTCGAGTCGGACTGTTTCGAAACGTCCTACGGGTCGGTTCGATATATAAAGATCGACCGGGGGGGTTGCCCGGGGCAAGCGTAATGGGCGTGTGCAGATGTAGAAAACGAGAAATGACGGAAGAAGAAACGAGACGAGGATGCAAGACAGGATGTTGCCGGCCAATCTGTCGACCCTCGCAGCGCAAGTGGCCATCGAATCCACCATATGGCCATTCACTTATTTCCGGACTCAAGGATGCCAAATTGGAGGGCGGGCCTGGACAGCCAGTACTACTCTGGGGTTCCCGGTCGAGCTGCCCGATACCATCAGCGTCTCCCCTCCTCGGCTCTCTCTCTCTCTCTCTCTCTCTCTCTCTCTCTCTCTCTCTCTCTCTCTCTCTCTCTTGGGCAACGGCCTGGCGCCGGGAACAATCGGGCTGTGATGTGTCCACGCACCGAGTATCCATCCGTACCGACTCGGGAGTTGGTTCCCTTCTGCTAGTACGGAACCCAGCTTTGCCCGGCGCACGTAGTCGGCGCTGCTTTCACGAGAACTCGTCAGACCGCTCTGGGACGGGAGGCATTGGACCATCTACATCAGAGCATGGATGCCTCGTCTTCTAATCCAGACCCGCCCCCGGATCCCTCGAGGACGTCGCACTGCGCTTTTATGAACCTGATCCACCCTTACGCCCTCTCGATATAAGTAATCTAGAAGTCGGATGAGAGCAGAAAGAAGGCTTTTTTTTTGCACGGTGGTTATCGTGAGAACAAGGTATCCCGTTCTTCTCATCGACCCGGGTGCCTAAAGACACGCCGCCCATGCGTCTCTGGTCCGACGCCTGACTTTTGTCACCTTGATCCAACCGCCAAACCAAACCCAACGCGGTTCCACCACATTCCTCCAAGGCAGGCTTGAAACCGTTTAACCATTCTCTCGACGCGGACGGGCGCGCGTTTCCTCGTCCAACTTGGCCCTTTTCTTCCACCAACCGCCGACCCCAAAAAAACACAAGACACAATGAGGTGCTCGTTCGCCCTCGCTCTCGGCACCCTCGTGCTCGGCATCGCCGCCGCCCGCGCAGAGGAGCCCAGCACGACCGAATCTGCCGAGGACCCCAAGAGGGCCGGGCCCAGCACGACGCGCCGGCCCGGTTCCGCCATCACACCCGCCCCCGGCCCTCCCGGCAACGGCACCTGCGGCCTGCGGGTCCGTGTCGGCAAGGGCAAGCCCGGCGGCGGCGGCGCCCTTCCCGCCTCCTCGGGCACCTCCGTGCTCAAGGCCGCCCAGACCGTCCCGCCGGCGGATCCTTCGACGGCGGCATGGTCGCCTTCGACCGCGGCGTCCCCTGCACCGGCCAGGCCGAGGGCACCGACGCCGACGCCGTCTTCGTCCTCGGCCGGGGCGCCAGGCTCTCCAACGTCATCATCGGCCCCAACCAGGTCGAGGGCGTCCACTGCAACGGCAGCTGCGTCCTCGACAACGTCTGGTGGTCCGCCGTCTGCGAGGACGCCTTCACCCTCAAGGTCCAGGCCGCCGGCGAGACCACCACAATCACCTCGGGCGGCGCCTTCGGGGCCGCCGACAAGGTCCTCCAGCACAACGGCGCCGGCACCCTCTCCGTCGCCGGCTTCACCGTCGCCGCCTTTGGCAAGCTGTACCGCAGCTGCGGCAACTGCAAGTCCATGTTCGAGCGCCACGTCGTCCTCGACGACATCAGGGCCTCCTCCGGGGCGCTCCTCGTCGGTGAGTATGTCGGCGCGCCGGCGTCGGGTCCTTCTTCCTTTTTTTCTTCTTCTTTTTTAAAAAAAAAAACGGCTCGGCGACATACTAACGGGGGTCCCCCGTCCCCGCCAGGCATCAACTCCAACTACGGCGACACCGCGACCTTCAAGCGCATCAAAGCCGACAACGTCACCGAGATCTGCACAGAGTACGAGGGCAACGACGTTGGCGAAGAGCCCGTCGAGATCGGCTCCGGTCCCTCGAAAGCGTGCAGGTACTCCCCCTCCGATATCATCGGCTCTTGACATCGCAGCCCGGAATTTCCTCTGGCATTTGCTCGGACACGTCACGCTTCCATTTTCGGTGAAATCGCACACCAAAATAGGCGTGTTTAATACTTTTAGAGATTCTTCTTTTCTTTTGTACAGTAATGATAATGTCATGTACCAAGTCCACGACCCACAGGGAACTTGGATGGGCGGCTGGAAGCGTCAGCGCGCCCATCATCCAGTAGTATCTTGGTTCTCGTTTTGATTCCGTACAAGGCCATGTTGGCAGTCCTCCCTCTCGACGATGTTGATTTGTAGCACTTCAGGGTTGGGATCTCCAGGAGGAACGAGAGGACCACAAGTAAATGTTCATAGTCGACACGCCTGTCGGAAATGACCGATGGTCGGTTGGAGTAATGCCACTGATGGGCAAAATGACTCTACTCGCTGGCCTTCTGTCCAGTACCCGGCAAATATACTCGTGCCAAACAGTCGGATCCCCAAACACATCTGTTCCAATGCTGCAAGCTTGAGACTGGCCGGCTGGGTTTGCGGCGCGGCATCGACACCGATGATTCTTCATTAAGAGAAACAGACTTACGCCTAAATACCTGCCATCTATAACCCTGACGACTGTGATGCAGTCCGCAGCTAACAGTGGCTCTCCCCATTCAGTTGTCTCCTCAGACCTACATGGAACGATGGGCATCCCCGAGCACATTATCGTATCAAAGTAAGTCTGTTGTTAAACATTATTGGATTATTGGTTCGCATAACAGCCATTTTCTAGTCATGGTTGGCTCAGGGGAGCTGCCTTCACGATTTTGATAGGTCTGGGCCGTGGTAGTGCATAATGTTGTTCGCGGAACATGGCTTAAAGCGCGTGTCTTATTATGAGTGGCATCAGAAAACGAAATAGCAGCTGATTAAATTCATTTCAACGTACTCGGCTCCACTCATTGCACTGCCCGAGCAAGAAACCCCCGAGCCTACGTGTTACTGGAATCACGTCTCGAGGGCCTTGAGTAAACATCCATACATATGCTCCAGTGGTCTTTTGGCATTTCCTCTGGAGTGTTTCAAGAACAGTGATTGAAATGGCTCCAAGTCTCTTACAAATGATTGTCGATCATGATTGGCAAAGTTCTTTACCAACTTCCAACCACACTCTGACAGCCCGTTCCACCGTTGCCTACCCCGAAGAAACAATATTACATCTCGTCATTCTCGGGGCACAACCCCGCAGTGTTTTGAACCCAGCCCTCAAGAACCGGTCAGACGATGATATTCTGAGTGCATAGCCCAGGAGCCTGACCCTTGACGACTGCTGCGTCAAGGACGCTCAGACAATCTACCAACCTCTGGACGTCCGTCTGCCATGTCTGTTCCTAGACGCGGCACTGTTGTATCTGTACTATCCTTTTCTGCAATGGGAGGCAAGCGGTGAGGGGGCAAGAATATTATCGTCTGAACCCTATGCCTATCCTCATGCCTATCCTGTTTCTTACCCGTGCGTTGAGGTGGGTGGACCCACATAACACACTCGACTACGTGAGAGTGTGCACCTAAATCTTGAATATGCCCATTAAATATCTACGAGACTACAAATTAATATTTCTTAACAACCCAACGTAACTATATAAAAAAAATATATTATTATATACTTCTTACTAAGAGCTATCTAATAGTACTATTTTTATTATAATTAGCGTTTTTATAATTAAGGTACTTTAATAGTATACCTAGCTATAGTATATAATATAGGGGATATAGTCTATAATAATACTACCCTCTTTTTACTTTAAGGTACTTTTATTTTATTCTCCTTAACTATATAACTATATAGCTTAGCTACTACCTAAGCTACTACTTATTACTTAGCTATACTTTTTACTACCTCTCTTTTATATAGTAGCGTAGTATTAAAGTATTTAGGCTACTATTACTTATTATTATAAGGCGCCCTTATAGGTTACTTTATATAAATCTTTAGTAATATAAAGATACTTCTTTAGTATTATAAGTCTTTAAAAGAAATAAAATCTACCTAGCTTATAAAAGGGTATTTAGTTACTAAGCTAGTATTTAGTTATATAGTAAAAGGGTTAAAATCCTTTAGTAACTATATATTACTTAATAGTTATAGTTATAGTTTTAGTTACTCCTCTAACTATATTTTAATCTTTAGTATTAGTAGTAATATATTAGTTATTTTATACTTAGTAATATTACTTATATTAGTATATTAAAATAGTTATATAGCTTTATTAATATTAGACTTTTACTTTTTATTTTTATATACTCTTTTTATAGAGGGTTTATTATTAAGTATCTTTACTTTATTATTAGTAATATCTTAGATATAGTTACTTATTTATTTTACTTACTATTTATTTTACTAGTTAAGTTTTTTTTAATATTATTATTTAACTTTATTTTAAAGGTTACCTACTATAATAGTACTATTAAAAATATCTACTTAATAATAACTATATATAAGCTTTTAGTTCTCTTTAGTCTTATAGGTAAGCTTTATATTTCTTTAATTTATATAAAACTATATAATTAAAGAGACCTAGAAGGTATTTTTAATATACTATATATTATCCTATATACTTATAGGACTATACTTTAGAAGATATTTTTATTTTAGAGTTTTAAGAAGGTATTTAGTAGTATATAGTATTATAACTATATAAGTAACCTCTTATAAATAAAGTCTTTTATTTTATAAGTTAAGGGTTTTTTTTTACTTCTCTAAAGGCTATTTTAAATCCTATAGCTATATACTTATATACTTAAAACCTTTAAGTATATAATAATATTTAAATTCTATATTCTAGATTTCTTATTATAAATTAAAGAAGTTAACCTTAATTATATAAAGTAACTTAGTATTAATCTAATTTAATATATAGCTTTACTAAGCTTTCTTTATATACTAATAGATCCCTATATCTAGTAGCTAAAGAAAGTAGCTTATATATAGTAGTATAAGTATAAAAATAATATTAAAAAGCTTATAGTATTTAATAAATTTAAGTAACTTATAGGCTAAAAACCTATCTATTAATAGTATATAGTAAATATTATAATATACCCCTTTAATAATAGGGCCTCTTACCCCTTTAAATATTATAGCTATAACTTTAGTACTAGTAGTTTTAATATTAGTAGTACTAGAGGTACTAGGGGTACTTATCTAACTAGTAGCTAAAGGCTACTTCTTTTACTTTTTATTTTTATTAATTTACCTTAGTTTAGTCTCTAGATTTTTTAGTAAGGTTACTACCTAAATTTCTTTAACTAATATCTAAGCTAAATAGCTAAAGTACTCTTAAAGAGAAATATTAGTTAGTTATAAAGGCTACCTTAGTATATATAATATTTTAGTATACTAAAAAAAAAAAGCTTAAAGTATATAACTATTTATTAAAGTACTTTATTTATTTTAATACTATATTAGTATTATTAAACCTAAAGTCTATTATTATAAGGTATAATATACTTAGTAGATTAGTATTAAAATAATCCTCTTATATAGTTTTACCCTAGAGAATAAAGAAGCTAGGGATTACTTTTATATTAACTAATATAGTATTAATAGTAGTAATATACTCTTTATTCCCTAGATTATAAACTATAGGTTTAAAATACCTTTTTTATTATATATAAATAACCCTTATTAATCTATTAATAAATCTAGCTTAAAAAGGAAACTTATTAAAGTTTTATAAGTTATTAGATTAAATATTAAAAGTATTTAATACTACCTTATACTCCTTAAACTAGTTTTAAATATACTAAATCTCTTTTTTTACCCCTATATAATTTATATTCTTTTACTTATAAATATATATACTTAGCTTTAAATAATACTTTATCTATTAAATATACTAATTATAGTATATTAGTTTAGTAAACTAAAAATAATTTACTTATAAATAATTTATATAGTTAATAATAGAGGTAAAAGTTAGAGGAAAAAGTCTATCCTTTATATAGTAAATAAAAGTAATAAGAATATACTCTTTATTTAGTAATAAGGTATATAGATAATAGTTAAATAATAGTAATATATTTAATATATATAATATATTAAGTAGCTAGTCTAGGCCTTTATTTTTACCCTTTTTACTTTTATTTTTTACCTTAATACTAGTAACTTTACGTTAAATAGTAGAGTAACTAATACTATAATAGTCTATAGTAGACTAAATAGTTTATACCCTACTTTAGGTATAACCCTTATAGGCTAGTAAGCTAAGATAATATAATATAGCTAACTTAGCCTTTTAATAGGTTTTAGTATTAAAATTAAGTATATTTTAAAGCTTTTATTAAGATAAATATAATAGTATAAAAAGTAATAGGTTTTAATAATAATTATAATTATTATTGTAGATAGTAAGTTTTAGATTATTTAACGGTGGGGGTATATTTAAGATTTAGGTGTAGACTCTCGAGGGGTCCCGATGAGTCTGCTAAGTAAGACCTTACACTAGCGGACGAGTACTATTATGACTTATTGGGTTGATAACAAGACTAACTTTATTTAAACAATTCCTCTTCTCTCTACATCCGCTCATCTGGCAGGGGGACTCAATTTGACGTCTTGACGATTCTCAAAGACCTGCATTACGTCTTGTACGCCCGAGAAAATGTGGAATGGGGGAGAGGCTGACGCTGCACATTACGCGATTCTCAAACCGAACATCAACTCGGCTTCGAGTAGAGTCACAAGCGGGCACCCCTGCTCGAGTCCCGAATCTACGGGCTCGTTCTAAGCTCCAATCGGAGAAGAGGACCGGCTGCAGGCGAGCCCACAAACGCAGGCGCATCGCGTCCCGTCTGACATCAGATTGCTGCGGATACTCCATCGACGCCACCAGCCGTTCCGCTTCTGGCCCCGTCCAGGAAGATTCGAACGGGGTTGACCAAGCAGAACGCCATAGCCTCAAAACGTCGGGAGACTGAGGCCCGTCGTATCTGTTGCGGGAGTTTGGGTACGCCATGCACACGTTTGCGAATATAAAGCCCTCGTTCTCCCCTACAATGGCATGGCCATCATGTGCCGCACTCGAATTCCTCCTCTCGCATCTGTCGAATCTCCCGCCCGGGGGGACCTACATAATCACGCACGAGATACCCTGAGCCGCCGGAGCCACTGATAACCATGGCCCTCGTGGCATTCCGCAACTGGCGCACGCAGCACTACCCCCCAAGCCGACCTTCACGGAGGAACACGTCGGGCCCCAGAACGGTCGCGTCTTCATCGTCACGGGTGGCAATGCGGGCGTCGGCTTCGAGCTGATCAAGCTCCTCTACACCACCGGTGCCACTGTTTACATGGCATCGCGCTCCAAGGTGAGTTGGTCGCGTCGCCGATCCGAAACGCCACTGAAGCTTGGCGATGCTGAGATGCTCCCCCCCCCCCCGTTTGCTAGGAACGAGCCGAGAAAGCAATCGGGGCCATCACCGACGCCGCCCCAGCCCTCAAGAACCCAGGCGTCGTCAAGTTCCTCCACCTGGACCTCGGCGATCTCGAGGTGGTCAAGTCGGCCGCGGCGTCCTTCGCGCGGCAAGAGTCCCGGCTCGACGTGCTCTGGAACAACGCCGGCGCGGGCGCCCTGAGCGTCCCGGCCGGCTCGCGGACCGAGCAGGGCCTCGAGCACATGGTCGGCGTGCACTGCGTCGCCGCCCAGCTCTTCACCCACCTCCTGCTGCCCCGGCTCCGCGCCGCCGTCGCCGCCGTCGCCGCCGCCGACGGGCCGGGGGGCTCGGTCCGCGTCGTGTGGACGTCGAGCTTCCTCGCCGAGTCGCGCGCCCCCGCCCGCGGCGTCGACCTGGGCCTGCTGCTCGGCGGGCGCCCGGCGGCGGGCGACCGCGTGCGCGGCTACGCCCAGTCCAAGGCCGGCAACTGGCTGCTCGGCCGCGAGATGGCCGCCCGCCACGGCGCCGAGGGCATCGTCAGCGTCACCCAGAACCCCGGCAACGTGAGGGCGGGCTCGTACGCCGGGGTCCCGGCCCTCGCGATGCCGATCGTCGACCTCCTCTTCCTGCACGAGACCAGGTACGGCGGCTACACGGAGCTGTACGCCGGGCTCTCGCCCGAGATATCGCTCGAGAACAACGGCGCCTACGTCGTCCCCTGGGGGCGCATCCGCCCGGACGCAGAGTGCCCGAGGAAGGACCTCGTGGACGCCGTCAAGTCCGTCGCGGAGGGCGGGACGGGCCACGCCGCCAGCTTTTGGGATTGGTGCGAAGAGCAGTGGAGGCCTTTCGTCTAGTCTCGTCCGTACACGGGCGAGGCGTGAGTTGAGATTCGCCGTGTTTGTCACCTTTTCAGTCAAACTGATTGCTGTTGTTTTCGTCTCCTTGATAAGATCCTGCTGTTACTGGCCTGTAGTGTTATTCCATTCGAGACCTCGTGCTTCTTTTACTCATTGACTGGTTCCAAAATAGAGCCAGCGTTTCTGCATTTCGTGTAAATACGCCTCTTGTGCCTCTGCTTTTTCTCCCTCCCTCCTTGTTTACACCATAGAAAGCGAATGGTTCCCGAAAAAATAAAGTCAAGACTCGACGTCATCACCCACAAAGGGTTTCCGAGTCTGGATGCGAATGCCTAGCATAACCCCATGTGTCGACTGGCAAGCAGTTCTGTCTTCCATTCTGCCCCCAAGCTGGCGGGATGAAATGCGCCGATGCTGAAAGCCCTCGTTCGTACATGTTTTGAGGCACGATGCCTAGGTGTGGAAATGTGCGGCCTGAACAACAACAGCTTGAAGCGAGGCGGCTGAAGAGGATGATGGACGACCCTGGGCCGACATGCATACATCCTCAGCTCCTTTCTTTTAGCTCTAGCAGCGACCCCAGTCTGTCAGAGCATCTCCGCAGTGTGTTATTTATAGAAATGTTAACTGCGGTGGTAGGTTTCGGATGCGTTCGGCACGGGTCACTCTGAGCCGCGACGCGACACAGTTTTGTCTCCCTGGCCAGTACGGCCGGCATGGAAGCTTCAACAACCCGCATGCTTTGGATCATAAAACTCAGATTCCGCCCACTGGGGGTCCTCTCAGTTACACGCAACGGGCAGGAGCTCTGAAGCAAGACTCGACGGCGATGGGAAGCGGAAGCACCGCAAACTCTATCCGCCCATTCTGAAGCCCACCCCGCAGCGATGACTGTTCTTCGAGCTGGCTCACTTGGACAAACATGACTGAACCCTCGCCCCTTAATCGCAGCATGCTGCCGGTTTCGCCACAGCAAAAGAACACCGGAATAGAAAACGGCCTCGCTGACAAGATTCCAGCCGGCGTGTTTCAGTTGCCATTCCGATGGAGTGGGAGATCGCATCACCGCCCCCCCGCCCCCCCTCCCCCCCTTGGTGAAGATGAGCCCAACGGCCCGACCCACGATACCCAGTCGCTGAGCCATTTGGACTGCAGTCAACTAGCATCCCGGCAAGATGCAAGCTTTGCTTTGGGTGAGCCTACACAGACTCTAGGGGAAAAGTCTATCGAAGGGCTAGACGGCTTTGGGTGAATCGCAGCATATAAGGGGGGTGTATCGTCCCCTATCACGAGTACATGGTTACTCTGGTCCTGCAAGCTTCCAGACGAGCACCAACTCCGAACTTCGAGGGGCTTTGTTGAATCCTGTTATTGTTCACCATCCCGGGCTCTTTCGCACCTCAAAGCACGCACCCGACGCCAAACCCGTGGTTGACATGAATCTGCGCGTCTTTTGTGTCCTTCTTGCGCAGATCGCAGTCGGCTGGGCCGTCATATCATCCAAGTCTGTATGTTTTACCTTGTTGTATCCATGTCAACGAACGGGCGCATACCAACCCCCCCTCCACCCATCCCGCGCCGGACCAAGCCCAAAGTGCCCAGCTGACGTCGGAGACAGAACAGGAAAGGCGCTTTGCATCACCGGCAAGTCGGAGGCCCCGAGTGCGTCGTCAAAAGAGGTGAGGGAACCCGCTCCCTGTTCGGACCTTGTTCTTCACTCGGGGAGCGCGACGCGGGAACGGCGGTGCCAAACGCCACAACCCACAGCCTGTCGTGCGGCCGAGGCGGGGGGGACTCGGCCGTGTTGCTCAGACGTATTAACGCCATCCAGAGGGCCCCGTCTTGGGCGACGAATTCTCCTCCGGCGAGGTCGTCCTGATACACAGGGCCGGGGTGTACAGGAGGGTCCAGCCGCTGGACCGGTTATCGAAGCCTTACAGGTATTAGCCACGCGGCCGAGAGCCGGGGCGTTTACGGGGGCTTTGGGAGGGTTGTAGGGGCCTTTGTTGGGGATGTTTTGTTATTCTTCTTCGACCTTTCTAGGGAGTCCGGCGTCTACGGGGCTGACGAGCAACGGCTCTTAATATATTGAAAATTTGGCTTCCACCCGGCGGTCTCTAGCAAAGCTGCAAGAATCGGTCCCCATGTCATGGTTCCGACCATCGCTGTGCGTAACCTACAGAACCGGAATCTAACCACCAATGGCGACATACCACAATAGACGAAAATCGAGGAAGTGCTGGAGGCAGTTGTCGATCTTGTGCTAGGCCGGACACCAAAAGAGACAAATTTGATCAAAAGCCTGTTGAACTGTGGCCCAATGCTCCATGCAATATTGACAACTGGCGTTGGGACCACAGTACGCCATGCGGACAAGACTCATGAAACTCTTCACTCCACTGCCTTTTGAGGTGTATCTCTACGGATGACAAAAGAAAATGCAAACTATTACAGGTAGGTATCAACATTGGTACAGATGGATGCCGTCAACCCAGACACCAACCCCTCATGGACCACCCCGCGACTCCGTTACAATGCAAGCCATTCCTCACACAGGTGAATAATGTTTTAGGGAAACAGAGAGAAGAAGAAAAAAAAAAAGAGAAAAAAAAAGGAGAAAACTTTTCAAAAATTGTCATGTCCTTTGGTGCCCGACTGCTGCTCGACTCCTCAGAAGCAGAAGACGGCGTCGGCCATCTTGGCGACGGCGCCGGGCTTCTCGAAGCCCAGCTCGGCCAGCGACTTCTTGGCCGCGGCGACCATTCCCGGCGGGCCGCAGAGCATGACGCGGGCGCCGTCGCCGGGGGCGGGGAAGCGCTCGGCCATCATGTCCTTGGTGACGTAGCCGACGCCGTGGGCCCAGCCGTCCGGGGGCGAGTCGAGGAGGTAGTGCAGCTTGAGGTTGGCGGGGTAGCGGCGGGCAAAGGCCTCGAGCTCGCGGCGCAGGAGGATGTCGGCCTCGGAGCGGTTGGCGTAGATGAGGCTGACCTCGGTGGTGTCGCGGTCGTCCTCGCAGATGGCGCGGATGAGCTGGTACATGGGGGTGATGCCGGTGCCGCCGGCGAGCATGCCGATGCGGCGGGCCATGTTGGGGCGGTAGCGCATGGCGCCCTTGGGCCCGCGGAAGAGCACCTCGTCGCCGGGCTCGAGGCCGGCGAGGTAGCCGCCCGTCAGCAGGCCGTCCGGGTAGCAGCGGATGACGAGCTCGAGGCGGCCGAGGTCCGAGTTGTTGGAGGTGGGCGTGTAGGAGCGGGAGACGGACTTGCCGCCGACCTCGGCCTTGATGGAGACGTGCTGGCCGATGGGCAGGCCGAGGACGGTGGTCGGGGTGGGCAGCTCGAAGACGAAGCGGTAGACGTTGGGGGCGAGGAGGGTCTTTTCGACGAGCGGGAGCGGGTGGTAGGAGACGGGGTCGAGCCAGCCGCGCTGGTTGAGGGGGTTGGGCCTGGCGACCTTGGGCATCTTCATGTGCGGGCGGTACTGCATAGGGGTGATTTCGTAGTGGAGGAGCTTGGACGCCTCCCTGGCGGCGATGGAGCCGGCGACGGCGAAGAAGGCCGAGGCGACGGCGAAGCCCTCGACGAAGCCGAAGCCGGAGCGCTTGGCGCCGCCGGGGACGACACCGCCGCCGCCGCCGCCCAAGGAGAGCCACGAGGGGAGCTGGAGGTTGAGCCTCTGGACGGCGGCGAGGGCGTCCCGGCCGGCCGGGGTGGAAGCGGCGTGGCGGGCGGCGACGGCGCCGAGGCCGATGAAGAGAGCGGCCGCGGCGGCCTGGGACGCGACGCGGGCGGCCGCGGCGGCGGAGGAGGAGGAGGCGGCTGCAGGGGCGGCGGACTTGGGGGCCAGGCGGACGGCCTTGGGGGCGGAGCGCTTGTTCACGCCCTTGAGCTTGCCGACGCGGAATTCGGCCATGATCTCAAAGGCGTCCTCGGAGTGGCCTGCGTTGTCAAAGGCCTCGGTGGCGTCGACGCCGGCAGCCTCGATGAGGACCTCGGCGCCGCCGGGATGGTCGTGGATGTACTTTGTGACGTCGTAGACTGGAGGGAGTTAGCGTGATGCTGGTTTTGTTTTTGTCATGTTTAGAGTTTGGAAATAAGGCAAAACGTACCATTGCCGTGGATGACCATCCAACAGTCGCTGGCTTCCCTGTGAGCGGCGACCTCCTTGGCCGTGAACTCGGGGCCTTCTGTTGTCGCCATTATGTCTTGGTGGTGTGTTTGTGTCGTGTGTTGTGCTGGAAGGAGGGGGGTATCTGCAAAAGACTGAGAAAGGGGGAGGGGGGTGCCGTAACACTAGGTATTCAAGTGTGCCTGCGTTGATATAAAAAAGGGGAAATTACTATCTTATCTAAGGTAAAGGAAAAAAAGAGAAACTCGTGTCGATCGTGATGTAGACAAGGCTAGTAAGTGTGCGGATGTAGTAGAACAATGACCCCCTGTTTTCTTTTCTTTCTGTTCTTCTCTCTCTTCCCAAGAGGAACGGATTTCGGGACGCGGAAGCGCATGATTAGTATTTATCGACATGCAGAACGAACGGCGGACGGCAGGCAAATCGAGAGGATATCCACAATTACCCAGCAGGATCGGTCGGCCTAGGTTAGACTGGTGAATTGGCAGTACATACGGGTAGTAGTGGCACGATGGGTAATGTCCGAAGAAAGATGCCGAGGCTCGAGATGTGTGGGTGGATGCCGGGCCCTGTTTGCCTCGATGGTGGTAAAAGACGCGGTATGTACTCCGTACACTGGGCCGGGGGGGGAGGTGAGACGTGCATGGGGAGGCGGCCGATGACGACTCGGCGATGGAATTGTTGGGCGACTGACAAAGCAGAGCGACGGGATTGGATTGGGGGGGTGCCGGGCCGTCCCACCCGGCAAAAAGCCCTCGGCGGCCCCGATGCGATGCCTTGTTTTTGTTGTTTTTCTGGGTGCGCGAGTCGTCATCTTTGCCCTCAAGTACGGAGCATACTTAGTACCTAATCTAACCTGCGTGTATACATACCTACGATGTTTATGTTTCAGATACACTACAGTATCTAAACGACGTATCCCTACATGTTCGAGACAGTTTACGAGGAAACACCCAGGATTGGTTGGTACCATTTGAGAAGAGAAGAAGAAGAAGAAAAGAAAGAAAAAAAGGAAAAAAGAAAGGAGTAGGCCCATGCCGGCAGATGACAGAACAGGTCATGATTGGCCAGAGAGCTGCTTACCTAAGTCGCACAGTTCTGGATCAGGCACGTGGCACAGCCAATGATAGTCTAGACCACCTGCAGATATGTACATTCCAGATATGTAGGTAGGAAAGTGCGAATAGGCTATACCTGCTGTACCTTGTACGTACCTACCGCAGCCGAGGCGACGGATTTCGGGACTTGGACGGTGCAGCTCTCAGCCACGCAGCCTCGGCACGCGAGTACTTGGTACAGTACGTACCCTCCACAGCGACCCACTCTGCCCCTCCTTGCTCTGCAAATTTTCTGAATTTCCCTCCCTTTTGTCATGACGATGCACAATGTACTTCGTACTTGGTACTCCCTTACTCGAACCAGACGACCGGAATAGGAGCTGTTGCTTCTCAAACGGCGATTGCAATCATGTATCCGTACCTTCCCCCCCTGTCCTCACCTCGGCACCCTGAGCTCTAGCGCTAATCATCCATGTCTAGCCCTATCAACGTCTCAAACGAGGATCCAAATCTCCGATTTTTCTCTTTCATGCCATTGCCATCCGTCCATGCATGCGTCGGCCCAGTTTCTGTATCTCGACAGGACGACCACGGCTCTCCTCCGCGCCCCCCCCGGTGTCACCGTGTCTTCGACCGAGCCCGTCACCCCGTCTCGCCATCAATGCTTCCCATCCAGTCCATCCAGTCCCGCTTCTTTTCCGACTTGAACGCCCATCAAGTCATGTCATAGTGCCCCCGGCCACCGGGCCCTTGACATGAGCCTCGGCAGGCCACTTTTTCGCCCAGCACCTCACTTCTTTCGCTCAGTTCCCACAATTGCGCGTCGCCATTGTCTATCTAGCTCCAGGTTGGATAAGCTTGCCGCTCCCCGTCCATCGCCTTGCTGTTTTGATCGCCATCTGTCTCTTCCTACTTATATATCGTGAACCGGTTGCATCCCCGTTTGTACTACTACTGCTACTACCACTCATCACTTCCATACCATATCTAATACATACTCGCTTCAACATTTACGTTTCTTCCCTTGCTCAAACACACACGCGCACACACGCACAGCATCATGTCGTCACAACGCTTCTACCTTTTGGGTGAAGACCCTTCAGTCACAACAGAGTTCGAGATCCCCGCCTCAACAGACGAGGAGGCCCTCCAGCATCTCGCCGCCTCCCATTTCGCCGTCGTCGACCACAAGGGTAAGTAAGCCAAGCGACACGACGCCTCACTGCCGTGCCCCGATAGCTACTGACAAGTGATGCCAGGCATCGGCTTCGTCTCCGGAGATGAGGCACTGACAACGGTCGCCGACGTCCTTGCCGCCCAAGGCCCCGTCGCCATCACCATCGACGGCCACGCCGTCCGTGAGGTGCCCGGCCCCAAGGGCCTGCCCTTCATCGGCAACTACTTTGAAGTCTACCCCGACCACCTGGGCAACCACCAGCGCCTCTTTGAAAAGTACGGCCCCTCTTCAAGACCACAAACATGGGCTCCGTCATCTACCACACCAACGACCCGGCCCTCGCCAACATCATCTTCTCCGAGAGCGACTTCTTCACCAAGAACATCATCCCCGGCCACCCCCTCTACCCCATCAAGAACAAGGAGTCGGGCGTCTTCCTCGGCGACACCGACACCCCCGAGTGGAAGGAGGTCCACAAGTTCCTCCCGCCCGCCCTCGGCCCCAAGGCCGTCCGCCACTACGCCCCGACCATGCAGGCCACCGTCGAGGACGCCTTCAACGTCTTTGACGAGCTCGACGACAGGGACGAGGCCTGGAACGTCTACCCCTACATGCTCAAGCTCGGCTCCCAGGCCGTCGGCAAGCTCGTCCTCGGCATCGACTTTAAGCACTTCACCGCCGTCGACGCCCGCCCCCACGAGATGGTCCTGCGCATCGCCCAGTCCCTCGAGCTCAACAAGAAGATCACCTCCATGGGCAGCTGGTACGCCTCCCTGCCCTTTGGCGACCCCCAGCGCCTGCGCGAGGCCCGCGACCGCATCAGGCAGATGATGACCGAGTCCGTCGAGAACGCCTCCAAGGGCATCGAGGACCTCGACCTGCAGGAGGCCGCCGTCCGCGCCGAGAACATGGTCGACTACGTCCTCCGCGCCAGCGACAACCGCGGCAACAAGCTGCCCCGCGACCGCATCATGGAGCCCCTCGTCGTCGCCACCGGCGCCGGCTTCACCACCACCTCCTCCCTCCTCTCCTGGCTCATCTACGGCCTCGTCGCCTACCCCGGCATGCAGGACCGCCTGCTCCAGGAGCTCGTCGACAACGGCTTCGACCACGACACCCAGATCGACGCCGAGCTCACCCAGAAGCTCACCTTCCTCGACAAGTACATCAAGGAGACCCAGCGCCGCCACAACCCCTCGTACCAGCCCGCCCGCACCTCAAAGGTCGACATGATCCTGCCCGGCGGCTACAAGCTGCCCAAGGACTCCATCTGCATCCCCGCCCTCCACCACATCCACAACAACAACCTCGTCTGGGACAACCCCGCCCGCTTCGACCCCGACCGCTGGGACACGGACAAGGTCAAGAACCGCCCCGCCGCCTCCTACGTCCCCTTCGCCGCCGGCCCCCGCATGTGCATCGGCTTCAACTTCGCCCTCCAGGAGGTCAAGGTCTTCCTGCCCAAGCTCGTCTACCGCTACAAGTTCACCATGGCCCACGACGGCCCCATCGAATACGACCCCATGTTCCAGCTCATCCGGCCCAACAACCTCTACGTGCGCGCCGAGAAGAGAGTCAAGTGGCCCCCTAGGTCCGACGCCTAGGTCACTCCTGGGAATCGCCAGGAATGAAAGCCAAAACTTGGGGGGGGGGTTAGAGTGCTTCGGTTTGGAAAATGTTTTTGTTTGTACCATTGTCGGTGTATACCCTGGGGCATTGCTTGGCGCAGATATGGAAGTGCTTTTTCGAGGGGGGGGGGGCTTAGATTTCATGATACAGACATAGAGCTGGATACAAGTTCAAAACTAATTACACGTTCTTTTCGTACCACTGCATCCCCTCCTCCAGATGCGACGCACAGAGTCTCTCTGCCAGCAGACACATCAGGCGTTTGTCATCTTCTTCGCCAAACCACTCGGCGTCGGACGTCCCCCGTCATGGAACTGTCCCTCTGGTCAGGCTCCAACGAACCCTTGCCCAAATCTACCCCTCCTCCACCTGTAATTCGAGTCCTTCCCATCCCGCCCGGCTCACGGCTACGACCTGCCCCTTCGAGATCCTCGCCATCTCCCTGATGCAGCTGTCACACCGCCATATCCCGCCCACCAGCGCCGGGGCTGGCGGAAGTAGGGGGGGGGGGGGGTCCGCGCGGAAGGCTAGAGGCAACCACTCACACCCGCGTGGTGCCAGTCCCGCGTGCGACGCGGTGTCTGCCACATCCTCCAGCTCCGTCTCGGGCCGCTCGTCTGGGAGGCCTGCTCCAACGCAAAGATGGCCTATCGAGCCTTTGGTGTACTGTGGAGTGTCGAGGCAAACGTCTGCCAGCGCTGCTCGAGCACCTGGCGGTAGTCTGGTTTCAGGGCTCTGCATGTAAGAATTAAGCGCTTCTGATCGTGCCCGCGCCTCTTTGTTCACTAATTGTTGAACCTCGGTAGGCTATCTCCTATTTACAAAGTCCCTCGCGGGGGGGGGGGTTCGGTTGCATCTGTGTAGGCTGGTTCGGTGTGCAACACAATAGCCGTTTAGGGTTGTCCATCTCGGACTACTAGCCCGAGGGGCTTATTCTAACACAGGGCAAATCTTATGCATCAGACCCGGGACGGACCCCGCGGGCGTCGGCCCGGCTTCGGCACAATCGACCGGATACCTGCCACCCCCCCTTGCCCTTCCAGTACCCGCTCGGCGCCGCATAGACCGTGGTGGCCGCCTTGGACTGTCCGTAGGCGGCATGCGTCCCAGAAGGGCGACCCGCCGTCGTCAAAGTTGACGTCGCGGAACCGCACCTTGGCTGGCGCGGTGCATCGCCGAGGACACGGCCGCCACGCGCGAGTCCAGACTGTCGAGGGATATCTCGACCAGGCGCAAGCGCGCCCCCGCCGCCGTCGGGATTTCCGGAATCGACGACGTCCTGGACGGCCCGTTTCCCCTTTTTCGATGCTCCCGATGCCCAGGCAGACGGTCGCGCCGGCCGCGCAGAGGGCCCGAGCCTTCTTCAGGCCGATGCCCTGGGTCGCGCCGGTGACGAGGATGGTCGCGCCGGCGAGTCTGCCCACCAGCCCTTCGTCCTGGACCGTTTGGAGCGCCGTGGGGCGGGCGTCCCCCCCCCCCCCCCCACCTTGGGGATTCCGATGAATTGCGGCGTATCTGAACATTCGGTAACCTTGGGCGGCCGACGGTTGAGGGGGAGAGGGGCTTGCAGCGGATGGCAGAGGGTTCTCTGGGAGGTCCTGGCTTGGGTTATGTTTGGGTGAATCTTCGGGAGAAGCAGCTGGTTGGTAGGAACCGGCGGTCTCGGCACCGCTATCCCATCGCTCGAGCTGCCAATGTCTAGCTGTGAGCTGTCCCGGGACTTTTGGGGGTCCATCTTGACGGCTTCTGCCCGATCCGCGGCCCAAATCGACAGCCCCCCTTGGCGGAGCAGCCGCGCAAACTTTGCCTATATTAAGCCATTGGCGTTTGCGGAGCGCGATGCGGCAGAGCGCCAGTACTTGAAGCATAAATTTCCACGCCAGGGGACACAGGAGCCGCGTGACGACTCGATGCGGGGATCGAGCCGGCTTCCCGAGAGAATCAATGTAAGCCACTGAGCCGTCTCAAGTGCCGTAGTTTCTTTTGCTGCTCACAGTCCGTTCCCCTTCAATACATTCCCTCTGGCGAGATGCTTCATGCGGGACGAGGGCATGGTAATATCAGACGAAGACCGACTTCCCGATAGGTGCTTTCCAATTCGACACCAATGGAATCGATCCTCAAAGTGACGACGGCTGGGGGTTTTCCGGCGGGTGCCACAGATTGTTCGGAGATACCCTGCAAGTTGGCAATGCTTCTCTCCACAAAGGTTGAACGCTTGGCCAGTCTACACAGTTATTAAGAAATTCAAATCATTGTCATGATGGAAAAAGCAAGGTTTTATCCCAAGTGTCTACGCCCGACTGTCTATTACCCAGAGTGGCGCTATATTTGGAGCCCTAGTCAGCATCAAACTCTACGCAAATGACCATGTTGGGAAGGGTGTTATTGACGGGTCACATTATCACAAAAGATGGCAAAAGAAGGCTCTTGTAACTGGGCAGTTGGCTTCAGGATAATCAAAGCACCGACGCCCACACACCGAGAGTTTCGGTAACGGCGAGTCTGGTATAGAACAATCCAAACGACAAGAACGACGGACATGAGTGCCATACGTCATCTCTGGATAGTTGACGACACCGATATAGATTTTTCTGGTTGTATGCCTCCTGCTGATTAGGGCCAAACATTAACTCGTTGCTTTCAGAAGCGTCTGTCGACTTGACCTGATGAACGATGCGTCGTCAGTACGTAGTAGAGAGGTTGAACGCCGTGCCTAAGGCGCAAAGTTCATGCATTACTATTGAATTACTCACAGTTGCATATGAACGAGGGCCTGTTCCTCGTAGATTGTCCACGCTTAGATGGAATCCGAGACGAGACAACGGGAGCGTTGGCAGAGATGGATGGATATGCGACAGCAGCACGATGTGCCATCTCTTCCCACAAACCCGATGGCTCGATGCCGCATCATCAGACCCGCCCGATGAGCCGAATTATCACGAGGGCGAGACTTCCAGCGGAGACGACTACAGACGATCTCTTCGCTTCTATGCGGGCAGGTCAGAGACTTCGCACAAGCGAACTAAACGTTACGATCACGACAACGAACCGCTCACCTTATTCGTATTTTGGCAGATCCCATTCGACCGTCAGTCCCGTTGACGGGGGTTTGGTGCCCGGTTTGCGACGTTCACGTGGGAAGTCTGAGGACATCAGATGAAGCGAGCCGTGCAGATGATGTTTCATCACGGGCAAAGATTACCGATGCCCTCAGTGCGCCAGGTTGCGAGCCGGTAACTCTCCAAAACCTTGTCGCTCCCCCCCCCCCAAGCTCTTTACCGAGGCACACACCATTGCGCGGCCATAAAACAAGGTGTGCGTCTTCTTTGAAAGGTTTCCGCGCGCGCCGGTTACCTCCCGCTTCACCTTTTGCCCTCTTGCAGCAAGACCCATCACCGTCACGATGCCTCTATCAGATTCGTCATCCGGCCTCGGCAAGGGAAACATCAAGCTGAGCGGCGCCGAAGAGACGCTGCTCCTCACGCTCTACGCACGCGCCGTGGACGCCGAGTCCCCCCGACCGATCCTGAGCGATCAGTATGCCGTCGAGGTCGCCTCGCAGGTCAGGGACCTGGGGTACGACTTCAGCCGCGCCTCCTCGACGAACCGCCTGAACTCGGCGTTTCTCACAAACTCGGTCTGCATGCGCGCCCGCGTGATGGACATAGCCACCGAGAAATTCCTCAGGAGGCACCCGGGCCCCGCCACCGTGCTCCACCTGGCCTGCGGCCTCGACTCCCGAAGCCTCCGCGTCCGGTGGCAGGGCGAGGGCCGCGTGTGGATCGACGCGGACCAGAAGGAGGCGGTCGAGCTGCGGAAGAAGCTCATGAAGGAGCCCGAGCCGAGCAAGGGCGAGTACCGGCTGATCCAGCCCAACATCCACAGCGACTCGTGGCTCAGCGAC
This sequence comes from Colletotrichum falcatum, assembly GCA_019425465.1. Lineage (NCBI taxonomy): Eukaryota > Fungi > Ascomycota > Sordariomycetes > Glomerellales > Glomerellaceae > Colletotrichum > Colletotrichum falcatum. The sequence continues at coordinate 12,925 of SWKJ01000206.1, read as the reverse complement.
TACAAAATCCCCGCGGACCGGCCGGTGATCGTCGTCTTCGAAGGACTCACGCCCTACCTCACCCCGGACGAGGTGCACGGCCTGCTGCGGCGCATCGTGAGCTATTTCCAGGAGCGCGGGGTCCACGGCGAGATCCGCTTCGACGCCGTCGGGGCGATCGCGTTCTACTTCGCCACCATCTGCTTCAACGCGACCCTCAAGCTCATGGGGACGAGGTTCCACTACTACGTCAACGACCCCAGGACCCTGGAGCAGAACGTCCCCGGGCTCAAGTTCAAAGACCGGATGTTTGGGACGCCAGATCTCCTCACGACGGGGCTGCTTGGCTGGGTCATGGGGTTCCTCTCTTGGCTTCTGGATCTGTTCGGCCTCACTGGCTGGATCGGAGGAGGGTACGGGTTCGAATTTTGAGTTGCCAAACGTGCCAAAAAGACCGTACGGGCCGCCCCATACATCGCCGTCGTGCTGCGCATCGTTTTTATGCATTTTTTTTTGAACATCTACTGTGCCCCTTATACACAGTGCTACTCTCTCGTACCAAAGCTGTTCACAGAAGCTCGGAGACAGTTGGAGGACCGGTGTGGTTTCTTGCTTATGGAGTAGGGGGGGGGGGGGGGTTGATAGGTTATGCGCGGTGAATTGATGAGTAGTGTCCCTTGTCGTGCGATCTACGAGTTGTCCAAATATGGCGGCATAGCAATCGTAATGTTGAATCAGCTAGTCTACCGTGATACGGTGCTGATCTCCTGCTATCCAATTGCCGAAAAGGCCACACGACACGTGTGTGTACATGCTCCCATTTTCGTGCGTCGACGATGCTATGCTTGAATCCCCAAAGCCTTCTTCTCACTGAGAAGCACCTGCACGCCGCAGGCAGCAATCGTCCACACTCCCAGCATGAAATTGCTCTTGTGCACCCCTCCTCCGCTCGCCGGCCGATCCGGGTCAAAGTGTACCAGCTGCGCGGCAAAGGACGCCGTCCACACCCCCATCCAGCTGAACCAGAGCCACCACGAGCCGAACCTGAGGAGGTACAGGGGCATGCACATCAGGATGGGGCTGACGAGCACCAGGAGAAACCTGTGAAAGTGCCGCCCCGCGACCGTGTAGAAGGAGTTGACGTTGATCTTCTGGTCGTCGACGACGTCTTGGTAGCTGTAGGCTGTGTTCAGGTAGATGATCCAGAAGAAGACCATGCAGCAGAGAGGCAGGCAGTAGCCGATGCTGTCGCCGATCGACTCGTACCGTCCGTGGATCGCCGACCGTCCAAGAACCGCGGGCCACGCGATGGTGAAGCCCAGGATGTACTGGGGATAGATTCGGAGCTTCAGCGCCATGGGACGCTTGCCGTATGGGTAGAGGATCGAGGCGACGACGACCGGGAACATGTGCCGGAACCTGTCCTTGCCCATCAGTCACGGCACCCTTGGTTAGGGATATATCGTGTGCACGGAGGAGAAGGAATCACCGGCGACGTACACGTCTTTTCCGCCAAGCATGTTGTGCACAACGGCCAAGGACATGAGCAGCTGCAGGACCATCCATAGCATGGCATCCACCGTGGTGACGGTGCCAGAAGCCAGCGGCCGGTCCTTTGTCCGCGTGACCTTTGCGTCAATGTCACGATCAACCCAGTCGTTCCACACCATGCCTGCGCCGCAGAAGAGATAGGCGGCGAGGAAACATAGCGCAGCCTGTCGGAAGATGAAGGCGGGCTGTATGGTTGCGTTCGGGTCGACGAGCTCGGACGCTCCAGCAAGCAGGACAGACCAGACTATCGCTCGCTCAGTAAGGTGAAGGCCTGTCCCGTACGAACTTGGCGACTTACCTCCTGCAAACGTGGTGAAAAGGGGATTGTATTTATTAAACCGGGAGAGGGTCACCAAGTGCCAGAACAGAGTCACCTTTTCCGGCTTGGGCTCTCCGCTGTATATCTCCTTGCACTGCTTGGCCGACTGCTCCAGCCGGTACAGCGCAATGGCATGTGTGATGCTTTTGTACAACATGTCGGCCCCGAAAAAAAGTGATGACGGCGACGACTTTTTTTTGTTGTTTTGATTTGATCTTGGGAGGAAGCGTAGAGCGAGAGCCTGCGTTCATGAAGCGGACCAAACGTGCATGCTGGTTTTAAAACCTCGTCCTTTTAATAAACCCCATGCCCGCCTCTCTCTCTCTCTCTCTCTCTCTCTCTTTCTCTCTCCGCCTTGATATTCACCCACAAGAGAGGGCAAGCTCCGCATATGCGTTGGTTTCAGGTATGACGTAGCTTGCGCCGTTGAGTTCATTTGTGCAGGGAAGTTGCTGAACGTTTATGCCCAAGTCAGGTGGCTCTCACGTCTCGGCCTGTATGGCATTGATCAAGACATCTAAGCACTGTCCGTGTGGTTAGTGCCAACCCAATCCACGTTCTTCCCAACCCACAACGACCCCCCCCCCCCCAAACAGGCTTCGTCCGCTCCAACTGGATGAAGAGCTTTTTGACAAGCGGAAAGGAATCTAATTATGGGCACGGGTGTCTTGTCAGGGCGATGGAGAACAGAAGACCGCCGTCGAGGTGATGGACAATTTGGGCCAGGAGGAGAATGGCATCCAGCAGTGGCCCGGCACAGTACGCCCAAAACACAATTCGGTTCGTCCGAAATCCAGAACAATGCAGGCCTTCATACGGACGTGCACCGCGGAGACAACTTTGAACTGTCCAACCAGGCTAGTCAGTCTCACGTGTCCTCCTCCTCCATCTCGAGCAGCTCGGCATGGGCATTCCCAACAGGAAACCAGACTGCGGAGGCCGCGCCGAGGGATGCTCGTTGCAGCATGAAGAACGGGCGGCTGCGGCCCCATTGGCCCACACGAGTGCCAGCGAAACGGTCTAATCAAGGCCGTACACGTATGTAGTCCGACGAGCCGGCCGCATCCCGGCCTGTGCTGCCGCTCATGGCCGCGACAAAAGGGCGAATCCGCCTCATTCTCGAGCGGGGATCAATTTTTGGATTTGCTCCGCGCGCCTTCAAATCATGTAGCCGTTCAATATGAACCCGTTGGGGTTGCTGCGCGATATGGGCTCCAATGGAGACGACGAGTCGACGTGTTTGTTTTTGGTGGGGACAGGATCCACATCATATATATCCCAGAGCAGACTATATCCGAGCCTCACGCCATCGGGGGCTGAGGCAAGGCTGCGAAGGAAGGATATGCTTGTTTTTCGTGGCCGAATGAACGATGACGCTGCCATTTCCAGATTCGTGGACCGCTGCGTGTAACCAAGACGTTTCGATGATCGCGGCGCTGCCGCTGTTCCGCGCGGGTTCCCCTCATTGCAGGGATCCATCTGTAGGGGGGGGGGGCAGGCAATGCACGTCAACTTTGACTTCGCTTCCACCTCTACACTTCGTCATCAAGGTAGACAGACTGTAGTTTACCGGTATAGGCAGCCGGACGACTAGAATAGGGGTGCGGAACACGACGTCCAACGGCATTCATCGGCCCCTTTATACGTATTCACCAACCGGTTAGATGCCACTCCAAGCCAAGCAGAGTTGTCCGACCAATTCTGCGGCGACGAGCTTCGGAGAATCTTCACACCGTCGAGATTGATATGAGTCAGGTACTGCTAGAAGGTTCCTCGCCACCAAGAATCCAATGTCCATCTTTCAATTTTGAAGGGCCGTCAACATGGGAAGTTGCGCGGGCTCAAGACCGAGACCGGTAAAGTCGTTCGAGCTCCGCAGAACATTGATCATCGATTCTTATCTCGACACAATCCGGAACTTTCAACCAGTCGCTACAGTACTAGGTGTAGGTAGATAGAAGCCGCCTTGCCGGCTTCCGAAAGGCTCCGATGGTTCTATCATCGTGACACCCGTAATATGTAGGCCTCATATATGGTAGCGGGGATCATGCGAGTAGCCGCTTGACAGCTGCAATGCAGGGAGACCCGAGGTAGAATGCACATTTACGTGAGTCTACAGACTATTGCAATGTTGGCGTCGGAACGGTCATCTCACGCAAGTTTGTCAAGTATTTGTGGGTATGCTTCGAAGCATGCAGCTGTTTATATCACGGCCGAATCTCACAAATGGTTTGAACTCTAATTGCGAAACTGAATCGATCAAATTTGGTCAGGCTACTAACATTGTTACACTGTGACTTGATTAGTTGCATACTATAATGTGCTAAATTGTGCGAGTGTATAGAGCCGCACACATGCAGTCTTCTGGTCGTTTTGGTAATGCAAATCATTACATGTACTGATGACGTACGTACAACATGCTTCCTCACCATGAGGACTCAACCTACCTACACGGGGGGGTTAGACAGTGCCTGATCATTATGACTGGGTGGATACATGCGGTATACAACATCTATTTTCTACGGCCTATATCTAGGGTAACACATATAATTTCCTACTACCTTTTTTAACTTGGACTCCACTTACTCTCTTACGTAGATCTGTAAGAAAGCTTAAAGATGTAGATTTCTAAGAGAATAGTCTAAATTACTAGGCCTAGATATAAAAAGGTAAGAGGAAAGAATCTAGTTAGAGGGAAGCAGCTATGAATAACTGGAATGATGTGTATAGTATAGAATACCTAGTACCTATTATAGTAGGTGGGATTTTAATGACGATTGTAGCTATTCTAGGTATACTGTGAAGGCGCGCTGTCTATAACCCCCTCCCGCGCAGGTAGTACAAAGTATATGGTTATTCAAAGCTTCCGGACGGACTTGGTCAACATCTCCATCATCAGAACCGCAGATCCTTTAGATCGATTTCACGTTGACGTAATCACTTGATGTCGGATGCTGCAAGTCCACAGAGGGTATTGGCACCAACGCCGAGGCCACGTGGTTCCTCGGCCGGACCCCCTTTTGCCTTTGAGGGCTGGCAAACTGCGGCCTTTTCGTCGTCTTCTTCTTCTTCTTTTTTTTATAAAAAAAAACAATAGCAGCAGCAATACAACTACTCTTGTTCACTCATCCGTACGGAAAGCCCTGTGATACCGATACTTCAGTTATCCTCGGTCGCTCAAAGAGACCATCACGCATTTCGGTGCATGTTTTTGTATACATCATACTAACCATCTACCGCATTGAAAATTGACATGTGGCAACAGGTCAGAGGTGCTGCGTATTGGGCTTTTACGTATTTGTGACATTACGCAAGCACTGTGTGAGCCGCAACAGGCCGCTTACAGAGGTTTAGAGCGGCATCTACGCCAATAGCATCAATACTAACACATGTCCCTTCTGACAACGTGGACCTTGGTGTGTTTGTGAGCTTTGAAGTCCGATTACATCCCCCCCCCCTTGAATATAGTGGAATGCCCACCGCGCTACGGAGAACCCATACTAGCTATTCCAGCTACCCCGGGTGGCGGAAACATTTCAACATGTTAGGATCAAACCGCGGGTCATCCTTGATTACCCACAAGAAGCCGTCCAACTACACACAATCAAACCTTTTTTTTTTTTTACATATAAATGCTACTGACAAGGCTCTTGGCGGATGGGGTAATTCGGCAGGATTCAAGCACAGGCAGCGGGTAATCCGCAGCAGCTCTTCAAGCCCGGCACGCTCGAGGAAAGGGCAACGAGACCATTGCGCGTGGCAGAATCGAACCCCACGTCATCGTCGATCCTGCGAACCCGCCGCCGCCTTTCCCGAATTCTATCACGGCCGCCGTTCCTAGACTGCCCCGTAGCCTACATTTTAGGCGTCATGGGGGGGGGGTTACAGCTGTAACACATCCAGGGCTTCGCTATTGCGGATGAGCGGGATACGCTTGGCCGGTTTGCGGTGCGAACGGGGCAGTCGGGGTCGCAGCCGGCGTGTACGGCTCCTGTCCGTACGGCCGCTCGGCCCACTTTTGCGGGTTGTAGACGGCATGGTTCTGCGGGGCCGTCGTTGCTGGGAAGTAGCCCGAGCAAGCCTGTGCCGCCGCTCCGTTGGCCGAGTACGGCGGAGAAACGGGGGTCGGCAGCGGGTCGGGCTGTTGTTGTTGTTGTTGCCGCGCGGTCTGCTGCGGCGCCGGTGGCCGTGGCTGGTACGGCTGGGGTTGATAATACAGCTGCGGGGTGGGCCGGTGTGCTTGTCGGACCTGCGGAGGCGGATGCTGCTGGCCCCCCGTGTGGTTTGGCGTCTGGTTGTACGCCGCGGGGATGGGGACTGGTGCGTACTGAGGCTCGGTCATGTTCTGCTGCTGCGATGGGTGGACGGGGGCCGGGTTCGAGACGGGTGGAGGGTACGGCGGGGGAGGAGGGAATGCCATTGACGGGTAGCTCTGAGCAGGCGGCGGAGGCGGCGGAGGGGGATATTTGGATTCGGGAGCAGGCATAGTGGTGTTTTGTTGGTAAGCATAGGCTGGAGGGGACTGCAAGGGCGTTTGGGGGACAGAAGTTGAAGCCGGCTGTGGTGAAGAAGGTGCTGGGACCTGGCCCTGGTATTGCGAGCTTGCGTTCGGTACTTGTGGCGAGTAGAGGTGATTCGGTAAATAGATATTGCTATGCTGGGCTTGCTGCAAAGGTTGCTGGATTGGCTGTTGGGGGTTTGGATGCTGGGGGCTTGATGGTTCGTTGCGACCTGTTGATAACCCTGCTTCTCCGGATGATGTGCTGGGTTGAAAGTTGCCAGGTGACTGGACGTGGGCAGAGGCGGTCCGGGAACATGAGCAGCTGGCTGGCCCGGAGTAACCTGGTGGTACTGCGGCGGGCTCTGATAAGCTGGTAGATGATATGGCTGGTGGTGTTGCGGCTGATGCTGGCCGTCCTGCGGCGCCGCTTTCGCGTCCCGCACGGCTTGAAAGACGCCGGCGGCCTGGAAGGCCTTGAAGGCATCCTTCTTCTTCAGGCGGTTCGTGTGGGCGTGCTCGATCCCCAGTCCCACCCCGTCGAGGGCGGCGTGGGTGACGACCTTGATGGCCGTGTCGTTCTCGACAATGGCAGAGATGCCGTGCTCCGCTCCGGCGGTGGCCACGGCGTCGGCGCCCATGCTCCCGACCCCCAGCGTCACGACGCCAATGGTCCCGCTGACGGCCATGCTCCCCAGGACGTCGCGCTTGCGGGTGAGGTGCGTCAGGCCGTGCTTCTGGAGGTGCCTCTCGATGATTTCCCTCTTCTTGCGCGCGTTGTGTATGGCGGGCGCGGCCATGGCGACGCCGATGGTGGAGACCCCGAGCGTGAACGGGATGGCCATGCCCGAGACGGCCGTCGAGGTGGACGCGCCGGAAATGAGGCGTGTGTAGTGCTCCCACTCCCTCTGGAGCTCCTCGGGCGTGAGGCCGTTGCATTTCGCGTCGTAGGCTTTGAAGTCAAAGGGCATCTTGGGCGTCCGAGGGTATCCTGGACTTGGGGTGCGTGTTGGAGGAGTGGACAGAAGCGGGAGAACGGTGGGCAAGCCGTGCCATCAGGCAGCAGCCTACTTGTATTCGGGGCAAAGAAAGGCTGCCCGAGAAACCGCGGAATCTATGCAACCGGCGGCGTTCTGTCAGGCGTACCGAACCAGCATGCCTTGATGCAAAGCTAGTCCGCGTTCGCACCACCTCGTGTCGCACAACCGGCTCAGCTCTCCAAAAGCGCAGCCAGAGTCGCGTCTCAGCCGCAGCGAAAAGGGTAAGGAGCTTGAGCAAGCCGCCAAGGCAGCCAACCACGAGGCAGACTCACGCCAGCTCGGCATGGGTTGACTACATGATTCATACACGAGGACATGCCATTAAATGTGACAGGGAGAAGCCATTGGCTTATTGGCCTCCTAACGAGGCACGCGTTCCATAAAACTCGGTTCGCCAACTGTCTATGCAGATATCGTGGCTGTTCGCCCTCTCTCGCAATGTTACCATACCTTCTTCTGCGCCTTTTTACAATGCTCAGAAAAGTCTCAATGATGGACAGGCTGGCTAGAGAGTTGTTTAGGCAGAGATAATGTCACGGGATGTATAAGCGTTAGTTACTGCCTACGTAACTAACGGCGTCGTTTTGGTTACGTGGCAGATGACATCCCCCAGCGGCGAGCGTGGCCCGGAGCCCTATGGATCTGCAACGCAGAAAGTCCAGCCTTGTCAGAATGAAACTGGGAAAGTGCACGAGATACATACAGATTTATGAGTTTCTCATTTGCTCAAGCAACGTAGGTAGCCAAGAGTCCAGCAATGAGCTGCATCCTAGAATCAAGTGAGTTGCAACCGTTCAGCTCCTCTGAGGCGATAGATTGCTAGGTCCCGTAAACCTGTATCAGAAGCCCGCTCGGGTCACTGTTCGTAGGGGATTCTACGCCGTGTGTTTACAGTCTAGGTAGTTTGTAGACTTGATCACGCATATACAATAGAGCCGTAAAGACAAAATCCGTTCAACGCGGGATATGTGAAATGAGCACCTGGAAGCAGGACGAATGGCCAGCGTTGCGTGTAGAAAACTTTTCTCTCCCCATGTGCTCGCACTTACGAAGAAGGCTTGGCGAGTTGCGCATTGCAGACCACGGTGACTTGCCAGAGTTGCAACACCAAGCAAGGGGTCTTGGCCAAGTGACGACAAGTTCCGGCGTGACCATCAAGATCCAACGTCACATCTGGGCCCCGTTGATCAGAACCGTTGACCCCCGTTTGTGTTACGAGAAACTCTTGTTTCCCACCGTTGGAACAAAAAACCGCACATTTCTCGCCGTCGGCCAGGGCAGACAGCAGGATATGCCTTTTGACGCATCCAGCCGCGGCCCATCCGCACGACGACCTTCACCCCCGCGCCTCGACGGCAAAAAGCCGACGCCCATAGAGTTGCATGTCTATTATATTGTATTTTCTGGCCAAATAACCATGCCAAGCTCGATACCGAATCTACCATACATCCAACCACGAGCAATATCGTTTAATTTCCTGATTTGGTATGGTGTCATGGCCAGAATAGAGGGGTTTTTTCTCTTTTCTTTTTCAAACAGACAAGACGTCTTCTTTTACTGCTGTGATCCCGTCTCTGACGATTCGCCCTCCTTCTCAATCTTTTCCTTAATCTTCTTCTCGGCCGTGGTCTGCTTCTCCCACATGCCGTGGTAGCGTCCGCCGAGCGACAGCAGCTCGGCGTGCGTGCCCCGCTCTACCACCTCGCCCTTGTGGAGCACCACGATCTGGTCAGATGTGGTGATGGTGGAAAGGCGATGTCTGCAGACAAGGTACGTTAGTGGAAATGGTAAGCGACGTCCAGCAGAGCCAGGCAATATACTTACGCGATGGTGATTGTGGTGCGTCCCTGTGTCACACGTTCGAGGGCGTCCTGGATCAACCTTTCAGTATGAGAGTCCAAGGAGGCGGTGGCCTCATCCAGAAGCAAAATGGGGGCGTCCTTGAGGATTGCTCTCGCGATGGCAATCTATCTGTGTTAGCGAGTATCGTGATGGAATCTGGGCAAGCAGAACCTACCCGTTGGCGTTCGCCTCCCGAAAGCTTGAGACCACGCTCTCCAACCTTGGTCTCGTAGCCGTCCGGGAATGTGATGATGCGCTCGTGGATGTTGGCCGCCTTGCATGCTTCGTACACATCCTCCTGGGTTGCCTTGGGGTTGGCGTAGAGCAGGTTGTACATAATGGTCGCGTTAAAGAGAACCGTGTCCTGTGGCACAACCCCAATGTTCCTCCTGAGGCTGTCGAGCTTCAGGTCCTTGATGTCGTGACCGTCAACGGAGACGGAGCCGTCGTTGACATCGTAGAAGCGGAAAAGAAGCTTCAGGCAGGTGGACTTGCCGCTACCAGATTCTCCCACAATAGCCGTCTTGGTGCCGGGCGCGACGGTGAAGCTGACGCCGTCAATCGCAGGCTCGCCCTTTTTGCTTTGATAAGAGAACTTGACATTGTTGAACGCGACCTCTCCCTTGACTGCCGGCAGCCGGATAGCATCAGGCTTCTCGATGACTCCAGATGTCTCCTTGAAGAGATCCAGCATCCTTTCCGCTTCGATCAGGTTGTTCTGGAGCATGGTGTAGTAGGTTCCGAAGAAGTTCAGGGGGCCCTGCAGCTGCACAAAGTAGTTGATCAAGCTGACAAACTCGCCAACCGTCTGCTCGCCGCGGGAGATTTTGTAGGCAGAAACGGCGACGAGCAGTGCGGTGCCGAGGGAGAAGATGGAGCTTTGCGTGAGGTTCAGGAAGTTGAGAGACAACTGCACCAGGCGCTCGGCCCTCTGGTACACCACGACGTGCTCCTTGAACCGTTCGGTCTCGGGGGCGACCGCGCAGTTGTGCTGCACCGTCTCATATGCCATGATGGCGTCTGTTTTGATGGCCTCCATCTCACGGTTCTTGGTTGCCATGTCTCGCCTTTGCTTGCCGCGGTACTTGGCGACATAGATGGTCAGGAAGATGTAGGACCACATGATGAAGAAGACGATGATGGTGTAGAAGGCGTCGTACTTGACAAAGAAGAAGACGCCGGCAACGAAGATGTCAAACACCATGGGGAAAACTTGGAAGCAGAAGTTCTCCAGGAAAGTGTTCATGGCAGCTCCTCTACTCAGCGCACTGGTGACCTCGCCAATCTTCTTGTTGAGGTGGAACTCTAGAGAAAGCCCCAGGACGTGCTCAAATGCAGCGCATGACAATCGGCGAAACAGTGACTGCGAGACTGGGATCCAGAGAACCGACCTTGCGGCACCAAGAGCCCCCTGGTTGCCCTGAAGGGCGCGGTATACAACGTAAAGGATGATCTCTTTGTAAGGGATGCGGCCATAGCCGAGAGCGTCGACAAGCGTCCCGAGCTGGACCGGGGCCAAGACGTTGACAGTGCGTTGGCAGACCAGGAGCAACAGGCAAATGACGACGATCAACTGGTAGGCGGGAGAGTCCTTGGGCCTGGGACGAGGTTAGAAAAGCGAAAAAGGAGCGCGAGCCGGGGGGTGCAAAGGGCCGCTGCATATACCAGAGATACGGGAACAGGACTCGGAATCCCGCAAAGTAGTCGAGCCATCCGGTGCCCTGGACCTGAGTCCTCGCGGGGGGCTTGTGTGCAGCAGCCGCTCCATGGGAGCGAGCGCCACCATAGCTTTGAGATGGGCCGTTTCCGTTGCCAAGAAGAGACTGCCGCTCCTCGGGGTCCGACTTGGGCTGCGACGGCTTGAGCTTGTGGTCCCTAAGAATCAGGCAGCTCATCATAGCCACCAGGACGAGGATCCTGGCGGCGCCCAAGAGGTCAAGGACATCAAGCAGGTCATTGGCGACGCGGAACGAGTTCTTCTCCGAAGAGAAGACGGCGGCGACGAAGGCTTCAAAGAGTGCACCAACGATCCATGCATAGAAGTGGGCCGACGTCGGGTTCCAGGGGCCCTCGGGATCGGGAAGCAGGCCAGCCAGATAATACAGGAGGACGGCAACGTATGATGCCTAGAGATGGCCGTTGGTCAATGCGAAGTGCTGGTTTTTGGTGAGGAGCCGGGAGGACGCCATCACTTACCAGGAAGGCGCTGAAGGGAAAGGCAACGCTGCCAGGCCCATCATATCGGCCAGCAACCGCACCGTGGACGGCAAGGATGATGGTGGCGAGCTGATGATGAGTGTGAGCGGATGCGCCTCTAGTCGGAGCGAGCGGGCACCTATGCGTACCAGCAACAGAGAGAGAAGGAGCTGAAAGATGCGGATTATCAACGCGTAAAAGCGCGAGGCTCTCTTCTGGCCGTCGTCGGTCGCGTTCTGACGCGTGGTGGCGCCATGTCGGTCACGGTAGAACTGATAGGACTGGGACGACAGCAAAGTGACAAACAGGCCGCAGGGGTAGAGGTAAAAGGCGACCTCTAGGCCCAGCTGAGTGGCCGCCATGGTCTGGAGCCGTAATTCAGAGTGTAGTTAATGGCTTGTTGACCGAGGTTAAATTGCTGACATGATCCAATGGCAGTTTAGGACGATGGATGGATGTCAGTTCTGGGCGGCGAGGTAGATTCTCCGACGCATCACCCCTGTCGCTGACGGCCAACCTGCCTGCTAGGTGCGTGCCTGCCAAAGAGAGGCAGGCAGGGCCGGGCGTGCACGGTTACGAAACGGCGGATGATCCTCGGGTAATCAAATGGTGGGGCTTGGCTCACCTGCAATCCGTATTCGTCATCCGTATTCTTAGTCAGTCAATTAAATAGTCTTTGTCAGGAAAGCCGTATTAGCCGTGTGTGTAACCCTTAGTCATCACTTCAGTCCCCCCCCCCCCCCCCCCCCCCCTTTTCGCGTTCTCCGAGTTCTCTGTGTGCTCTTTGCGCCAACGTAGCGCTCGGGTCTTGCAATAAAACATGATGGTTTTCGGAGGCGATGGTCATCGTGGGGAAAATGTCTCCTGCTTCCCATCTATCACCCAGGCGGGTATGCAGGTACGAACAGGTAGGTAGACAGACACTTGGGGATACTCGGTAGACAGGTCGGCAATGTGCTGTGCTGTCGATCTTCCGAGGATGCAACCCCCAGACCACATAGTCTTTTTTTTTTCCCTGATACATGCAACTCTTGATGTTTCCTTCGCATTCCGCGACCGACCCCTCGGCCCCCGAAGCCGACATGATTACTCTGAGCCGAGTTCCCGTCTCCTCAGATGCAAGCACCTCCCCTGGTTCGTACTGTACTCTGTACATCGGACACACGTACAGCTACCTCGTGTCCTAGTCAGAGCAGGCCTGATGATGTGCACACGACCACGCGTCAGAGCCAGAGCCAGAGCCAGAACCCACTCGACTCATCCCAGTATCTGACCACCCCCACCCCCCCCCCCCCCCCCCCCAATTGCGAGAGTTGCCTGACTGCCTGCTCCGTATTCCCCACGGTTGATCGCCCAGTGACAGCAAGCCTGCCGAAGCCCCAGAAAGCTTGGCATCGCGTCTATCACACCGCACAACGGGACCACCCGCACAAGACCCAGCATGTGTACCATGTAACGGGCTCGCTTGATGTCTTGGCATCCACGTCGACTTTGGAGCAC